>CM035226.1:37108701-37738316 GCA_020226215.1 Sindora glabra | reverse complement strand
TGATAATTATAGAGACGGTAACTGATATATGTGGGAAGTTTTTATTTTTCACCTCACATTACTTTATTAAATAATTCATTAATGTTAATATTTGACAAATACCCAAAATTAAAGTAACTTTTATGTTATAGTTTCTATTTGGTATTTAAGCCCAAAAGTAATATGATTGAATATAAATTCTGTGATGCATTAATTTGTAACTCAATTTCATTATCATGTTATAGAATTCCCTTCTTCTCTAATCGAATATTATTCTGAACTCATCTCATCAAAATACAGAAACAAGATTTTTCTTCAGAAATACATGAGAGTGGGAATTGAATAAAGGGAATGTGACCCTTTCACCTTTGTTTCATTTCCGTCTTTCCAGGAAACCCCCTGCATCTATATAATAGTATAATTTCAAACACTTCATTTAAAGAACAAAGAATTGTAGAAGTTGATTTCTTGGAAAAAGCATGGAGAGATTAATTGATTCAAGTTAGACCCAATACCTTATCTATCTATTTCAATTTTTTATATGATATTGCATTTATTCCTCTAAACTACGATGTAATATTCAATTGAGGTCCAGAAAATTCTTGTTAATTGCAAATATTTTCAATAATATGTCGATTGGCTTGTATCCTACAGTTTAAAACATGAGTTGGGATTGCAGGTTTTGAAATATCCACTCCTAAAGTGGCTTCATAATAATGTTATTGGGGTTTCTTCCTTCCAAATCGTAAATTTACAGTTACTTTTGTTTTGGGCTTTTTCCCGTTTCAAAAACAAAAATTGTACCTCTCTAGCTAAGTATTTAATAGACATACTTTTTTTTTTCGGTGCATAATGTTTACTAGATATAATTTGATTGTTGCTATGGTGAGATGTTGAATATTTTAGGAATACAGCATTTGTGTGAAAAAATTGTTACGGGCTCATGCTAGCTACACATAGTAGGGTAACGACCAAATACAATGTCCTACTTGAGAAAAGAATAAAACTTCTTTATGATAAAGGAAATATATATCCATATTATAGCATTTAAGAAGAATTATCAAGCATTCATGAAATAAAAGCAATTTTCTATCAGGATTAAAGATGTATAAATAAAAAATTTCACCACTATAGAATTGCCCTTTAACATTAATTAAACTGAAAATATTAACTATATAATAGTACGATGATATTTTTGAAAATAAGTGTAACTAACAATGTCAATTAAAATAATTAGCCAACATTTTAAAACTATAATTTCTAATATGAGATGAAGAGTGCGTTTTATAAAAATTTAAGATAACAATTATTATTTATAATCAATATCTATCATGATTTACATGTCAACTTAGACTTAATTAACATTAAAATTTTATGAATCACTATTTTTTTGGAAAAGTGTAATACATAATATCAATTCAAATAAATAACCAATGTGATAATAGCTTTCTATGTTGATTATTAGAGACACAATGTCAAAAGGAAGAGAAGAATCAATTCGAAAAATTAGAACATATTTAATACATTAATTTTTTAAAAAACTAACATCATAATAATTTTTTATGTTAATTACTAGAGAATTGATTGACATTGAAAGGAAGAAAAAAATCAATTTAAAAAAATTAGGATATAACACATTAATTTTTTTTTATAAAACAAACATCTAAAGTAATGCCAACCACCAAAGTTTGAAAATAAAATTACCTAAGATGTCTAATTTTTTTTTTATAAATAACCAACACCTAAAGTCATGTGAACCGTGACATTTTTGCTCTATAATTAAAACAAGTCTTTTTTTTATTATTATCATTTTCATATTTTCTCTTATTTATTTCTAAGCTTATTCTCTATTCCTATTAAACTCCTTTTGCAAAATATTATATCTCACTCTATCTTCTACCATATGTCAGTGATTCATTGATACTCCTTCCACTAACATAGAGAATGAAGTGGGTTTAAATTATTACTTCTATTTCTCAAATCTTTAGCTCCATATGTTTTTTTGAAGATACTTTCCATAGAAAACATCTCATTCCCTTATATATAAATGAAAGAGTACTATGTACTTCTATAATTTGTTATTAAAAATATTATACTTAGTAGCATGGTAGTGGAGAAATATAACTTCCTCCTTGAAAAGGATTAAATTATTTTTTATCAAACTTCTTACATTTAACATTGAATGTTTAAGTTATTTTGTATCATCTTAATATTTATAATTATATTCTTATGAAAGATGTTTTCTATCAAAATAAATGGAGGCTTTGTCTCTTCTATTTCTCTCATTTTTTTGTGCAAGTTTGTCAAGAGATTTTTTAGAGATCCTTGTTAGTAAGCTACCAATACTAGTTCAACTAACATTGAATATAAAACAAGTTTACAACATAAAATGTGTCTGTTTTACTTTTATTTCTCAAATATTAATCTCTTCCATTTCTCTCATTTTTTATATAAGTTTTTTTAAGAGATTTTTATTTGTATTTTATTTATATAACTTTTGAAGTTATATTTGAGTTTTATTTGTTTATTATGTATTTAATAAAATATTACAAATAACTTTGAAGTTGGTCAAATAACTACAAAAGATGGAGAAATAGTGAAAATGTATGTGAAGATGGTTGTATTTCACAATTTTGGGAAAGATAAAATGCCTTTAGCTTTTATAAATGAATAGATCTTAAAAAAATTAGATAAAATCGACATAAAATACAACCTAAATAAATAAAAATTATGATTTTTAAAATTTTTTAATTCAAAATATATATTTTTGATGGAATACTAAATTTATTTAATTTTTATTATGAATATTTTGCAGAAATACAAAAAGCTAATGTTAAAAAATATTATATAAATGTTTTGCATCTACTTATTAAAAACCAGCATGAAATATCTAAAAAATTAAAAGATATTAAAAGAATAGACATCAATGTTTTAACAAAAAAAAAAATAATGTAATAAAGTTCTTTCATATCAGTTATATGACCAATATGAAATGATCTAATGATACTTGTATATACGTTATATAAATGACGCCAAATGTGTCAAATAAGTAACGTTAAAAGCAATTTGTAGCAGTGCTCTAAATATAATCATCAAAGAAAAAATTCAAAATCGAGGACTCAAGGAACCTTTTTTTCTTTTTCGTTTCCTTAGCTACTATAAATCTATCTTTGGAGTACTCTATTTTTTTTTTTTCCTCTAAGGAATCAGTCCTCTCTCCAACCACAAAGAAAGATTCTATTTACACAAATGAAAGTTTGGCAATAATTTTTGTGGAATTAATTAGTACTTGTATACAAGCAAAGAATTTCTATACCACTTATACATTATAATGAACAAAATATGCATATTGGGAGATATAGCTTTCTTTTTAAAATAATAAATAAATATTAAATAAAGTTACTTACGGTCTCCTTTTCTCACCTCTCTTCATCCTTTTCTTGAATGGATGAGTTAAATCAATTTATTTTTTAATATAAAAAAAGAATGAAAAGAAAGTGTAGAAAAAGATGTATAAATAGCATTATTTATAAATGCTTTTGCAATATTGTATAATGTAACATTGATTAAATAAAAAACTTACTATAATCTCAATATTTTATAAGTTAAAGTTTTTAATTGAGGTGGCCGTTTGCAAACTCAATTTGTTACATTTTTGCATTGCAATATAAATATTTTTATATTTATCTATAATTTTATTAATTATAGTATAATCGTAATCACAATTTAATAATATTCAGAATCATGTTACAATACAAGTAATTAACTAGAACCAACCAATATGTTAAAACAAACCCCCGCTTAAACTTATAATCTCACAATTGATCTCCTTAGATAGACTGAAGTAATGATGAGTTTTCGATTTTATTAAAAAAAAAATAATTGGATAGATGTAGGGCAAAATGGTACATTCATATAATGCAAATAACCCCATTTCGGGAAATACACTGAGACCAACTAGGCCCTCTAGTTTTATCGTTTCCACCTCAACTTGGGTTTATATCCTCCGAAAGAATCAAACTTCAATCTTTAGAAAACTCAACCCCACCCCCCTCCTTCTCTTGCTTTAAACTCTTTTCCATCTAGTTCTAGCATCCCTGGAAAGTGACCTTCTTCATCATCTTCATCTTCATCTTCTCTCTCTCTCTCCCTCTCTCTCTCTCTCTCCCCGTCCCACTATATAAACGCACGGCAAAACCAACTCAAACCCCACTCCTCTACCTTACATCAAAAATGCCTCCAAAAACTTCACTTCTTCTCCACCGTATCAACCACCACAGAGATGGCTCTCTCATCATAAGGCAATCATCCTTCCCCACCGTGCCTGAGGCCATCGCATGCTACCACACACACGCTGTCGGACCAAACCAGTGCTTCTCCGCCGTCATACAAGAGATCGCCGCTCCCGCCTCCACCGTATGGTCCGTCGTCCGCCGCTTCGATAATCCTCAAGCTTACAAGCACTTCGTCAAGAGTTGCCATGTCATCGTCGGCGATGGCGATGTCGGTACTCTCCGTGAGGTCCACGTGATCTCCGGCCTCCCCGCTGAGAACAGCACCGAGCGCCTCGAGATCCTCGACGATGAGCATCACGTCATTAGCTTCAGCGTCATCGGTGGGGACCACAGGCTCGCTAACTACCGCTCTGTTACCACCCTCCACCCAGCCGTAGGTGACGGCGAAGTTGACCAGCGCACGGTGGTGGTCGAATCGTACGTGGTGGACGTTCCGCCGGGGAACACGGAGGAGGACACTTGCGTGTTTGTGGATACCATCGTCCGTTGCAACCTGCAGTCATTGGCGCAGATCGCCGAGAACTTGGCCAGACGAAACACCAACGATGGCAAGTGCTGTTCATAATTTTTTTTTTTTTGGGTGTGTTTACATTAATAATTAATGATTAAAAGAAATTCATCATAAATGTTACTATATATCCTGAGAATGTGGTTAGCTAACGATGTTTTGTAATTATTAGACTGAGCTAGAAATTTGGTTGCCTTGAGGAAAAAAAAATGAATTTGCTTTGCCAATTTTGTGCTTTCACTTATTGCTTTTATTTTTACTAGCCTTTAATTTTACAATTTTATATTTCATGCCTTAAGTGAAACCAGCAGTTTTATCACTTGTCCTATGTTAGCTTTTCTCTATTTGTTATTCTCATTTACACTAATCTATGAATATTAGAAAACATAAAATGAATGGAAGTAACGAAAAGATTATAAATAAATACAGAATTTGTAAATTTGTTATAGTCTAGCTCTCATTGTATTAATCTTTTGGTGTTCAATGTAACAAAACCTATAGTGTTGAAACAATGCAGAGAATTTAGAATTAATCAAATGAGATAGATTATTAAATCTAGTTATATAATAAATTTATTTTTTAAGATTAAATCTCATATATCATATAATAATATATCAATAATCAAATTTAATGATATATTAATATGTCATTTTTTAATAATATATCATAAATTTTTCCTTAATTAAAATGTTTATAGTTTGAATAGATTACTTATAGAAGTGTATTTACTAGTGATTTTGTAATGGACCCTTAAAGATATTCTAAGTGCTAGTGGAGGCGGGGGATTAAAGAGTACTGCATTATCTACATTTGATAATTCAAGGGGTTTTTGTGTTTTTGTGTGAATTGACGCACAATTAATATTTAATATAAAGATAATGATAAAAATAATGGAAACTTAGATAGTGGTGATGTGTAATACAAATTTACACCGAAAATAAAATAAGGGAGATTGACAGAGCCTGTCTCTTGAAGTCGGCAAATTTTCTATTATTATATTAATATTGAAATTTTCATATCATTTTTATACAAATGTTATTAAATTTATTATTTTTTTAATACAATAATCTAATATGATAGAATATATTAGATATTTTTGGTAAAAAAATCTTATTGTTGATTTGAACAAAATAATATATTTAATAATATTATTGAATTATTATTATTATTTATATACAAGTAACACCAAATTATCGGGTGGCAATCATATATATACTTTTTATATATAAACTATGGAATGTTTAATTTTGTATTATAAATATGCTTTTAATAGGAAAAACATTTATCTGTAGACCCATCAAAGTTTTTATTATAAATTATATTTCGGTAGTTAGGATTCATTTAACAAAAAACATCGAGAAATTTATAAGGAAAATTTGTTTAGGCTCTTAGTATTGATGCATAAACTAATAAACTATTAGAGTTATTTGTGAGATTAATCCCTCTCATTATTTTCTCTTTATTTTTTGCACAATATTTATCATGATTTTCTAAATTTTGCTTCTCTATGACTAATTAAATACAATTTTTAATTTAATTCAAAATTGCCTTTCATGATGATCCTCAACATAATATTGCGAATTCATGATATTATGAATATTTTTGCTGAATGAAGTTTATCATTTATTATTATCACACTAATAAAATTAGTTTCATATAATATTCTTATTAATTTTTAAATTTTATCTCTGCCGAAATATTGAAACACATTTATTATTGCTAAAAGTAATGCTTTATGTATAAAAATGAAATTTGAAATTGAATTTCAAGAATTATTATTAAATATAAAATTATAAAATATTATAAATTTTAATTAAATTAATATATATGAAAATTACAAAATTCAATTTTGAAGTTTATTTTCAATACTTATAATATTTCCCTATTGGTAATCCGTGGATCTAATTTCCGTCATCGAAAAACTAATAAAGAAGGAATGATATAACATTGGCCGCAAGTAATACAAGAGTAAGCTTATCAATTTTAATAATTTTGATTTCATGGAGAATATTGAAAGGTATATGTGAGTGGACAAGCCGTCTCCCGCTGTAACTTTTTTTTTTTTTTTTTATCTTTTTAATTGAGATGTATCCTCCTAAAGTCACAGGCCAAATGAATGATTGTTGCCTCAACCAAAAAAAAAAAAATGAAAATGCTTAAAAGGACATGCAAGTTGCAATATAGTAATACTTACGTTTTAAATTATGTGTTGCGTGAAAGAAGCTCAATCAAATATGAAAATGCAAATTGCACTGTTTATTGTTTGAAAATTGAAATGGTACGTCGTCAGTTTATGCAAGTTGATGAGCAAGTGGTCGATATATTATAATTAAAAAAAATGAGGGAAGTGAGGAAGACATGGATAAATAGATACATAGATGCTCTTAATGAGGCTGGTGCACCCTTTGTCTTTGTCCACTTCCCTCCTCTCTTTGAAATGTAATATATAATACATTTGGATTTGGCTTGGATTTGTCTGCTTTCTCCTTCTAGCTACCTTCTCCCCCCAACCCTCCTTTCTCTGTTTCTTGTTGGCTGTTGCAAGCATTTCTATCTAAACTTTCTGCAGTGAAACTGACCACACAATCTACCTTTCGTTCTCTCTACTCTCACTGTTCTACTGTCCCAAAGGACAAATGTGCAACTCAGCCACCACTGCTACATTTTTTTTTTATTTTGTTTTATTTCATAAATGTTTTTACAGTTGATATTTAATCTGATTCAATTGGCACTGCATGCCTTCTTTTGAATACATGAGAAAAGTCCTTTTGGATTTTGTTTTTTAATACAAAGTCCTACCAAACAGGAAAATTAGCTAATTAAGGGAACGTGACAAATCAAAGAAGTCCTCCGTAGAATTGATGATTGATAAGGACCAAGTTTGTGGTTCTCAAACGAAGAAGAAAAATAATTCACTTTTAACTTCATAATTTTGATGTAGAAGCCAATTTGTACCCTCAGATATGGCATCGTGGCTTTTTTCGTAAAAGGGTGAAGAGTTCAAATCCTTGCAATCCTCAATTTGAAACTTTGGTTATTATCTTAATTTCAAATATTATGTTTGTATTTACTATAATCCGGTGTCAATAAATGAGAGGAAGGAAAAGTTTTTCCAACCATATCAAATAAGGAAAATTTAACTAGGTCTTTTGTGTTTGAAAAGAATTTTGTTTACTAATGTCAAAAGAAAAATGCAATTCAACTAATCTTTGATAATTAAAGAATTTCTCTAAAAAGAGTTCCTTTAATAAGTATGATGACTAGAGTTAAAAAAAAAAAAATCATGATCAAAGAAAATTACATATATCTTATCTGAACTTTTGTAGCCAGTTGAACCACTCATACATAGTTCTACATTTACAGTACTGATAAGGTCAGAAAACTTTGATATTGGAGCGTGTGAGAAATAATAGAGTCATGCATACTAAAACTTGATTCAACAGTTTCAGCATTTGGGGGATAACTGACACCTGATGTATAGGATTAACCATGCACGGTTGGAGTTTAAAAATTACAAAGGGAAGTCCACACATTTGTAGGATGTTTCTGGTCCCTTTTTGCTGTGGCTAAGGTTATTGCGGACAAAGTGGTTTAGTACACGGCAGTTGCGGGAGGTTGGTGGTCCATGTTCATGTTCATCAACCAAACCAACCATCATCATCTGTTCGTCGTTTTCTGAATTTCAACATTTGAACTTTTACCTTTCTTTCATTCTTCCGTTCAGTGTTGCTTTCTAACCGCTGGGTTTTGCCCCCTCCCCCCCTTGGGTCCATGCCTCCTATATCACCCCCTTTCATCATGTATACTAGTTTTCAAACCCGTGCTAGGTACGGATATTTCAAAATAAAATATATAATTAAAAATTTTATATATATAATAAAAAATTTATGAAGTATTAAAATTTATTTTATCATGATTATTAAAATTGTATGTTTATATTTATGAATAATTAAATTTTAAAATAAAAATATATAATTAAATTTGATGTTTGATTTATTAAAGTAATTTTTAATAAAAGAATATTTTATGCCACATTTGTACAACTTATTAATATTAGAATTTAAATTATAAATTATAAGAGTGAATAAAGGGAAAAAAAAGATAAATATGCAATCAGTGACAAAATTTAAATAAAATTTAATTTTAATTTTCATATAATTTCAATTAAAAAATGCAATTATATAATTCAATTTGTATAACCTATATTAAAATTTTAATTTATTCAAAACATTTACATAATCAAATCGAATATATCATGTTATATTTAAATCATTTAATGTTTAGCATCTATTTATAAATAATAGTAATAGACATAGAAAAATAAAGAAAAATAAAATTATACAATAAAACAAATAAAAAGAAATAAAAATAATGATCAATGTGTAAAATGACATAAGAATTAAAAAATGTAATTAACTAATTCAATTAAATTAAACCATCAACTTATTTAAAATAAAAATAATAACAAAAATAACATATATTACATTATTTATATACTTTTTAATAATATTAATATTTTAAGTTATAGATAATAGAAGTGAATATGGTAAAAGAAGAAGAAGAATATGTAATAAAATAAATGTCAAGAAAAAATGTAAATGTTAAAAATAGAATATATATTTAAGTAATTTAATTTGATTTTAAATTTTAATATTTAATTTATTCAAAATAATTTTATAAGAATAAAATTTATTATACTATATTATATTCATACTACTTAGTAATATTAGTATTTTCGTTATTAATAATAGAAGTAAATATAAAAAATATGCTATAACAATAGAATTTGTAATTAATTAGTATTTTTTATTAAAATTTTATATTATTCAAAATATTACTAAAATATAAATAAAATATATTATGTTATATTTATACTATTTAGTAATATTACTATTTTAACATTAAATAATTGTAGTGAATATGAAAAAAGAGAAAAATAAGCAATTGCACAAATAAAAAGAAGTGAAAAGATATGTGAACTATAAAGAATATGATGAGAGTTAAAAATATAATATGTAATTAATTAATTATATTATAAATCATCAACTTATTAATATAGTATATTATTATAGTTATTGATTATTATTATTATTATTATTATTATTATTATTATTATTATTATTATTATTATCATATGGAAATTATTATTAAGGATAAAAATATAAAACGAATCTAAAAGTCTCATATTAACCTTAGAAAAATACTTATGTTCAAATTGAATGATAAATTTAAGAAAATTGTCAAAAATATCAAAATAAAAAATTAGAAAAATATGTGTATGATGAGCATTTCATGCTCATTGTATAACCAACATCAGATTAGACAAAGAAAGAAAATTAGTAGAGAAAAATAAATAGAAGAATTACAAAAAAAATCATAAATTTAAATTCATTTAAATTTTTGTTATTTTGTATACATATAAAACATAAAATAAAATATAATAATAAATAATATATAAATAAATATAAAATATACGTCATCATTTACTTTTATTATTTTATATAAATTATTATTGTATTATTTATATGAAAAGAAGGTAAAAATAATGAGAGAAACAGAAAAAAGTTAAAATTTAGAATTGAAATGTATGATTTATTATAAAAACATAAGTAAAATAGTTTTATATGGGTATCATAATATGAACTTTTTAAATAAGAATTACAATCATACTGTGAAAAAATGGCAAGATAAACTAACATATAATAATATTATAATTTTTGTTTAAAATAATAAGTGAATGATGAATTTTAACTCTAAATTTTGTTTTATTTAAGTTTTTTTTATTTTTAAGATTGAAGTGGACAAAATCTAACCACTTTTAAGTCGAAGTAAACATTTTTCATTTTTTTTCTAAATACAATTATAGTAAAATTACCTCCTATCAATGATTTTTTTAAAGGAAACTCGAGTAAAATGAAAAAAAATAAAAAATTAACAAATATGATCATTTTATTTTATTTTCTTATAAACATAAAAGTTGAATCACAAAAATATCTTCTAGAAAATAAAGACTTTTTTTGGAGGGGAAATGAGAGATATGTATCAATGGAAAGTTAAATTTAACTATAAAATAGAAATCAGTTTGAATCTAATACTAATGAAATTTGATTTTATTATTTTTATTTTAAATGTTCTAAATTTAAAAACTATAAATTTCACTGAATAATGACGTAATCATAATAAAAAATAATATTATTTCTAACTGACCTATTTTGTCTGTTCATATTATTTGCTCTTCTTTGATTTTTAATGTATAAATTTATTAATGTATTTATCATCAACAAATCTACAATTAGTATAAAACTATATAAATTGACTTTATAATCTAACATTTATTACAACAAATCTTAGTTTTTTCCAAAATATGTTTAGTTAATGTGTATTTTTTTTAGACCAAACACAAGTAGCAAAACCATATAACACTATGGTTAATGTATATTAAAAAGTAAGTAAAAAAATTATAAAGTAGTAATAGGTGGGATAACAATTTGACAAGCGGCATGTGTAGTTACAATGTAAAAATGCAAAGCTCCTGTTTAAAATAGAAGTATGTTGTAATAAAAAAATTAAAATTAAAAAAATAAAAATGAAATAAAATAATCAAATGAAGCAAGAATGGAGAGACACGTCAGCAATGCAGCACAAACCTAGTAGTGAAAGGTGCTTAACCGGTTGGAAGTCTGCGGGCCAAATGGACCAGTCTACGGACTTTCAATGGATCGAACTCGAAAAATTATGCTCATTTAAAAATGGGTTAGTTCGTTTGGTTTGTAGACCAAAATGACGGGTCCTAAACAAACCAAATTGGACCAATCCGCAGGCCTAAATAGACTAACACTTTTTTAAAAAAAATTATATTTAATAATTTAAATGATATTTACATTAAAAATATATTATTAATTATTTTTATATTATAATTTAATATAAAATACAATTTAACTATCAAAAAATTAAATACAAATACTTAAAATAATTAAATATAACAAAAATAAAAATAATTAATAAAATTAATAAATTTAAAAATATAATAAGTAATAAAATATAAAATATAAATTAAAATATAAAAAAAATGGGTTGGCCCGCAAGCCGATTCGGCAAGTTAGCAAAACAGACTGAACCGACCAAAACGAATTCATTTAAAAACAGGTCTAAATGAATCAAGTTTAAACGAATTTTGGCCCGGTCCGGATCGAACGTTTAGGCCCAGTCCGGTCCGTTAAGCATCCCTACTAGTGTTACTATATAAATATAGATGAATAATGAAATATAATGTAACAATTTAGTTTAAATCCATTTATGTATTTTTAATTTTATATATAAATAATGTAATAATATATATAATATCAAAATCTATTTGATATTAAAAATATATATTATTATTTATTTTTATTATTTTATATAAATTATTATTATATTATATTATTTATATCTTTATAAATATTATTATTTATATATTTGTTTATATAAATGAAGGCAAAAAAAAGGAATGAAAAATATGTGATGCAAAATGAAAGCGGAAGTGAAAAGGAAGAAAAATAAAATAAATTGAATGCAGGATGCAGAATGAAAAGGAAAGTAAAAGAAGAAGAGTAAAATAAATAAGATGAAAAATGAAGCCGTGAACATGTCATGGATTTCGTACAAACCCAGGATATATAAATTTAAAATGAGAAGAAAAAGTAAACAGTGAAATAGAATAAAATAATAAAAACAGATTGCCTAGGCATGACACATCAGCAATGCAGTACAAATCCAAGATTGATATATAGATAGATTGCAAGCTATTAGTTTGTGCAAATCGTAGCTCATGTGGTTTACAAATATAATTAGTTTTAATTAATAATAATTTATAATATAAATTATAATTTTAAATTTTAAATTATAAGACATTCAAATAATTAATGTAAAATATATTGTTATATTTATGTCAATTAAATAATTTTTAAATTAATATAATTATATTTAAAATAAGTAAGAGGATGTATTATACTTTTTAAACTCATTGTTAATTGATAAAGTTATTATATTATCATAATATTATATTAATAGTAATTATTACCACAATTAGAAGGATGCATATACATTTAAATATTAAAAAAATTAAATTTAGAAAAATAAAATAAAATTATATATATATAAGAAATAACATTTATTTATATGAAATGAAATGTATATATATCCATTCTTGATTCTCCATAAATGTAAATCATGATAGATAATAAAAAATAAATATTGTTTAATTTACTAAATAATCATTTCAAATAAAGAATATTTATTTGATCAAACACATTAATATCTCCAAAAGTCACAAGTTGTAATGCAAATATACATATGCTAAACATAGTCAAAAACCGAAATTCAATCTACAATGGAAAGACAAATGTATATAAGCCCTTGATAAAAAAATTAAGGGTATATATACTTCAATCTTTGATAAAAAAAAATTGCATTACATACCTTCTCAATACAAAATATGTAAAGCTCTTTCATCTTATCAATCTACAATAAAAAAAATAAGTATACATCAACCTCATATCACATCTAGAATTATAAAAAAAAATAATTTACTTTACATAATGAAGCAAGTCACATATAATAAATTTACTCTATATAAAAAAAATGTGTAAAACTATAAAACTTGCAAGAATAGGAGCTTATGGATTAATATAAGTTGTTTGCTAGAATGAAATTCTCTTTTACTTGTTTCTCTAGTTAGAGAATATTACTATCTAAACTTACTGCCTTAGTTTGTTCTCTCTTAAATAGCTATTCTAAGCAAGATGTTATAAGTATGATGTTTCCAAATAAAATAATGTCTAATTTTACCATAGTATTAAAATTTTAATGTTATTGTACATTATATTTTGATATAATTGAATGAATAAGTGTTAGAAATTAGAAAATAAATTTTTTATGTATTATTAAGAAAAATTCTCCAACATAACCATGTCATATATAATTGCACGAGAAAGAAGAAATCAAAGGAAAAAATGATATTGGTAGAAGAAAATAAAAAAAATAGAGAATTATTTCCAAATAGATCTATACTTACTGATTAATAACTATAGTGAAGCAATGTGCTGGAAGGAATAACTAAAGGCAACAGTCATTGCTTGCTAAGATAACACCATAATGATTCAATGGATAAGTATTGTTAATAGCAAATAAATTTCACTTATATATTAAATGGCTTGCATGATTGGAGTTAGAACTAATCATAGGTTTTAAGATTTAAGATTGAGAGATATGAGAGAAAGAAAGAGAAATGTGAGGTAAAAAGAGATCAATTAACAAAAAAAGAATAAGGTAAAAAAAATATCAATACTCATTTGAAAAAAAAATCGATTATAACATATATAGATAGTAAAGGTTTCAATATTTTTTGATAATACAAATGGAGACAAAGAAATGGAAATGAAAATCAATTGCAAATGAAGGCATAATTTTTATTAGAAAAAATGAATTAATTACTAATAGTCAATTAGTGCTAATGGAAATATATAAAAGAAAGAAATTAAGGAGATTATTTTAAAATGTATGAAAATAAAAAATTTAATAAATTGAAAAAAGAATTAAAGAGATTATGGAATTATGAAAAAATAATTAATCAAGAAAAGAAATTAGCAAGTTTTTTCTCAATTTAATATAAATTGTGATATAAATAAGAAATTCAATCCTAGGAAATATAACAAATTAGAGAAAGAAATCATAATAATTATGAAAATGTAATAAGTAAAGAAAAGAAGTTAGAGAGATTATTTTACAGAGGAAGAAAATGTATGAAAATTAAAAAACTCATTAAATTAGAAAAGAATTATAGAGATTATGAAAATATAATAAATGAGGGAAAGAAATTAATAAATTATTTCTCAATTTAATATAAATTGTAATATATAAATGAGATATTTGGTCTCTTACACTGATTGTTCAAGTATGACTTGCCATTAAAGTTGTGTATGGGCCAAGTAACCCGTCTAGCCTATAAAAAAACATATTTGAGTCCTTTTTTTAAGTTCAATTATGAAATAAGCTTATTTTCATAACTCGATTATTAATTGGAAGGGGATTAGGTTGCATTTCATGACCCAAACCGTGATATGGCCCACTTGATTATAAAAATATAAATTATCAATTTTATAACCCAACCTATTCTACATACCCACCTCACCTAGCACTTGTGTAATTATTGTCTCGATTTATCCCTAGCAATATCACTAAGCTCAACTACCTTATTCTCCAATAGTTCGACTCTAAGTTTCGTCTCTAACTCTCCATTTTGCTACCATCATGAACCATCGTTTGTTCATCGATTCACTGGTGAGGCAAAATTCTCTCTCTTTCTCAATTGTAAAGCTAACTGTAGCTGAAACTGGAAGACAAGAATCCAATGAAGGGGAGTTCACTGTGAAGATCACCATTGACTGCTCCATTGTTCGGGTAAGTTTTTTTATGCTTTGTGTTTAAGTTTGAACTAATAAGTTGAAACTAAAAAGATTCTAGAAAAATAGTTTAGTCTGATCAGTTTAAAATATAACTAAAAATGGGAAACTCCAAGAAAGAGAAAAGGGTTGAGATGAAAAATATAACTAATTTATAATTACTATATACTACATATTTGCCCTTTATCCAATTAAAAATGTTGTTATTAATAATCAGAGTGCTATTGTTGTTCTAACATATAATATGCCTTGTAAATGTTATCATAAAAAGAAAAACTCTATTTATTCCACATACCCCATTGTATGGTTGTATTTGAATAAAGAGAAAAGCTTTATTTATTTTATAGATGTTATCATTTTCATCTTAAGATGGAAAAGGAATTTGAAAAAAAGTAAAATAAGATTCTCTTGTCCTGAATAATGTTTATAATTGGTAATTTGACTAGAATATGATCTAGATCATCGACATCAAGTCTTGGCATAATCTTGAAAAAGTTCTAACATTACATCTTGGAATAATCAATTTTATTCTTACTATTGAATTCTTTCTATAGGAAATTTTATTGATTCATTACATAGCTCTAGTTTTGGCTAACCTAAATCATAATTTTGTAATTACTCTTTCTTGCAACCATCATACTTGTTATTTTCAAAATGACATATAGAAAGGGAAAAGAACTTGAAATACACTTTACTTCTGTCATAAACTCAGAATGTGAACATCTAGTATTAATAGATTGAGATTTGAATTATCTTATTTTCCATTGTGACTAATTTTTTATTATGTTATAAAAAGATATATACCAAATAAAGATTTATTTTTACTAGTGAAATATCTAATAGATTGACTAATTTTTAATATTTTCATTTGTTTTGTAGGTTCTAATATATGAATGGCTACTAATAAAAGTGAGACTAATAATGCACCCATCGCTCCTACCTAAGACGAAAGAGCTAACAATGTCAACAAGAAAAAAAGAAAGCTACTAACAATGTCAATGAGAAGAAAAGAAAGCTAACTTCCAAGGTATGGAATGAAATGACAAAGAATGAAGATGGAAATGCTAAGTACAATCATTGTTGCAAAATTCTAGTAGGAGATTCTAGCAATGGTACATCTCATTTAAACCATCACTTATCTCATTGTAATAGGCGTCTAAAAGAAGATATTAGAAAATGTGAAAAATTAGTTCCTCGTTCGAGTGATAAAGGGATTATAACTTTGGCTATTTTTCAAATTTGATCAAGAAGAATGTCATAAAGTTATAACACGTTTTATTATGTGTGGAAAACAAGCATTTAATATTGTTGAGAAACCTACTTTCAGGCTACTTTTGCAAAGTGCTAATCCTGAATTGAAGTCTATAAGTAGAGTTACATATAAAAGAGATGTAATGATAACTTATGCTAAAGAAAAAGCCATTGTGCTTGAGAATTAAAGAAAAGCATCTAGAAAGATATGTTTAACTTCTAATCATTAGAATTTTAAACACACTAGAGATGAATTTATATGTATAATTACTCATTAGATTGATAAAGAGTAGAAAATGCAAAAAAAAAATCATTTTTTTTTAAAGTTTAGCCTTTCCTTTTATTAAAATTTTCATAACAGATGAGATAGTTTTATTTTTAAGTGGATGGAAAATTGATAAAAAAATTTGTAGCATTACACTAAATAATGCCAACTATAATGATGTGTTGGTTACTTCTTTGAAAAGTAAGACTTCCATACAAAAAAAATTGTTATGTGATGGTCAATTTTTTTAAGGCCATTATAGTTATCATATTTTAAATTTGATTGTGCGAGCTAGCTTAAAAAATTAACTATGTTATTGATAAGATTCATGATAATATGAAGTACATGAAAAAATATTCTATTAGGATTCAAAAGTTTTATAATATGGCTCAAAAGAGTTTTCATTTGAATGTTATAAAAAAGTTAAAAATTGATGTGTGTGTGTGTGTGTGTGTGTGTGTGAGGTGGAACTCCACTTATTTAATGTTTGATAGTGTTATCTACTTCAAATGAGTGTTTCTACATTAAAGGCAACAAGATCATAATTTTGAAATGTTTATGCTTTCAAATGTTGAGTGGGAAAAGGTGGAAATAATTTATAATTTTTTAAAGCTCTTTTATGATGCCACTTCCATTTTTTTTACTACCAAGACTCCAATATCTAACATTTATTTCAAAAACATGTGAAAAATTCATTCAAGCTTAATAAAAGTAAGAAATAATCCTTCCAGTTTCATGGTTGATATGATTATAGACATGATCTAAAAATTTCAAAAGTATTAGGATAGTTGTAACTTGCTATTTTCTTATGTTGCTATATTGGATCCAAGGTACAAACTCAGATTTTAGTAAAATTTATAATAATGATGATGTGAATATCATATAAATAATGTTAAGAAGACTCTTTTTCAACTGTATGACTACTACAAAAAAAATTTAACTATTTATCAAATTTCAAATACCAAAAAATATGGGGAAAGTAATTTAATTGATAAGGATGATATTGACAGCTTTAAAGATGATAAGTAATTTTTGAATAGCAAATCCACTTCAAAGGCTGAAAAATCATATTTGCAAATTTATTTGGATATACAAAATCTTGATTTAAATGCTAGTGTTGATATCATTAATTTTTAAAGTAAAAGTATTGTGAGGTGGCCTCAACTGATAGCTTTGAATATCATATGAATAATGTTAAGAAGACTTTTTTTCAAGTGTATGACTACTACAAAAAAAATTCAACAATTTATCAAATTTTAAATACTGGAGAATCTGAGGAAAGTAACATAATTCATAAGAATGATATTGATGACTTTAAAGACTATGACCAATTTTTTAATAGCAAATTCACTTGAAAGACTAAAAAATCATATTTGCAAATTTATTTGGATGAACAAAATCTTGATTTAAATGTTGATGTTGACATTATTGATTTTTGAAGTAAAAGTATTATGAAGTGGCCTTAACTTATAGCTTTAGCTTGAAGTCTTTTAGCCATTCCAATCTCTATTGTAGTTTCTGCATTAACTTTTAGTTTGACTAAGAAAATGATTAATCCTTGCAGCAGTGCATTAAGTAAGAAAACTATTCAAGCTTTGGTATGTTTGGAAGAGTGGTATTGTATAAAATGCTTCAAATCTGATCACTTATTTTACTTATATTTATATATCTACTTTAAAATTATTTTATTTCATTTATTAACATTTTATTTATATAATGTTATCCAACATACTGGGATGTTCTAATGTTCTGTTGATGATATCATTAATAGTGATGGTGAAAAGAATGAAGCTATTGATGCAAAAAATGTTTATTAGGTAAAGTTTTAGTTATGTTGTTATTTTAAAACTATGATAAATCCATTACTGAAATTAATATGTTTAAGATTTAGCTTTGTTACTTGAAGTGGGATGTTTTTTACATTTCTTAGAAAGATTATTTTTTCGATGCATTTAGTGTTGAAGAATTTAGATAAATGCAATGGGGATTTTTAACTTTTTAAAGTTTTTATATTTTCTAGGATTGGCAAATTTGGCAACTTAACATCTAATTGTCTTTAAGAGATTCATTCAATCAATATCACATTTCCAAGTGCATTTTGGTATAATTATGTTTCACGTTGTTCCATGTTGCAAGTTAGTAAGCACAACACACTGAGCATTAAGCAATGAGTGGCATACTAGTATATAAATGCAATAGGTTTGCAACATCTTCCCTTTGCCTTTGAATTCATCTATGAACTATGATCTTTTTTTATTTCATTTTCAATATCTAGGACAAATTTGCTTTATTTTTTTTTTATCATTGTTATAGGTGTGATGTTATATAATAATTTGTGGTTAAGTATGTTGTGCACAATGTATTTCTAACATTTTATATTGAAGTTGACATTATTTTAGTCTTTGTAATTCTGCATCAGCTTCTTCCCACTTGTTGTTTTCTATTTCTTTTTTCAATAGAAATTTTATGAATTGCTATGCATATATCTTAAGTCAACTTTTTTCTTATCATTAGGGATTTAGTGTTATTGTTATTGAATTTGGCATTTAAGCTTTTATGCCAATATTTAAGCTCTTACATTTCTTATTAGGCTGAGCTCAAGCTAAATGCAAAAAAAAAAAAAATTAATACTAGCCAAGCCCGAGTTTAAATTGTATTTTTTCTATTATTAAACATAAAAAGGCTAGCCCGAACCCGATAGGGCCAACCCATGTACATGTTTATTCATCGCAGTATAATATTCATTAAGAAATGACAAATTGACATATGGCAAGTTATATGAATAATACTTAGCATAAAATGAAGTAAGAAATATTACAATTAATATATAATATAAAAATGAAGATTAAGTCGTTAAATTTTTTATAATAATTCGAATATGATATCATTGATATAGAATGGACTTTCATATAAGAAAAATATTATAAATGTTGAAAATAGATTTTGAAATAAAGTTTTGAATTTTTTATATTTATTATACTGAATTTTATATATTTATCCTACTATCTTGTATATAATAACAATTACTAATTTTATTCAAAACTCAATTTATATTTCATTTTTAGTTGATATAATACTACTATTCATATGATTATGCCTAATTAAATTCCATAATAGATCAAGAGCTATTAAAAAATTAAAAGGATAATTAAAACTTCTTCCCTTCATGTAAATAATAGATTCTAATAAAAATTTATGTTACATCGGACACTTTTAAGTTTAATAATTTAGCATCTTTTGTTTTAGTGAAAAATATATTCTATATAAAAATATAATTTTAAAGTATTAAAAATAAAAAATATTTTATTATTTAATATCATGCATAAAAATATGATAAAAATAATATCCTCTATTTTAAAAAAATTATTTTCTCCCAACAACATAATATTATATATCAACTTTTTAATTATAGGGTGTACATATGACATATGGCTCCTTCATTTATATACAAATAACCCATTACTTAAAAAAATTGACTTTTCAAATAGTAGTGAATTAAAATTTTAAGGTTAAAGGTTTGAAACGAAACGGTAAAATCAAAATGACATCTCCTTTTCTCCTTTTTCTTATTTTAGGGTTAGGCCCCTTCTACTTATAAAAATAAATAAATGACATCTCCTCTCGTTCCACACACTCGTAAGTGCTAAGATAGAAATGATAAATTCATAAGTTTGAATTAGTTACATACTGCATTTTTTTTTTCATTTTCCCTACACACACACGTTAGATTTTAAGACCTTGTCTGTACCATGCAAATGTTCACTTTAAGTATTTGCCAGCCTCATAGACATATGTCTTTTCAATCAAAATTTATATATATATATATATATATATATATATATATATATATATATATATATATATATATATATTTCTTATCTTACAAGGATTGAGATATCAAGGAAGAGGAGGAGAAGAGAGAGATTCATAGTTAATCAGTGAACATATAATTTACATGTCTAACATTAATAAGATTTGAAATAAATATAAGGAGAAGTGATCGAAAAATTAATCAACCACCCTTCCTTATATTTATTTATCTTAATTCTTGTTAGTATTAGGCACGCCAAATATATATATATTACTTAACTAAGAATTTCTCGGGGAGGAAGTATGGAGGTTAAGAAATTCTTAGGTATAAAAATTTATAAGCCATTTAAAATTATTTTTTAAATATTATATTATTTAAGAGTTTTGATTCAATCAAACAACTGTATCTATAATTATTTCATTTAATTATCTAAATGAGTAGATCCCTATGTTTTCATAAATTTTACACTAATCTAAGATCATATATAGAATTTGTAATGGATTACGATTATCATGAGACCTATGAAAATGTTGAGGCCTACTTATTTAAATAACTAGATATAGCAATTGTTATTGTATTTATTATATTGAATCAAAATTCATGAGAAATTTTGCATTCAAAAATTATTTTAAATAACATAATATAATACATTTTATTAACCTAATAATTTCTAAGTTTGGGGGTTGGGGGAATCAAAATCCCCTTACTATGTCATTTAACTAAAGGTGCAAATAGATTAAGTTAAGTTAAGTTTTACCTTGACTAAACCGGATTTACTTTCTAAATCATTGACACCTAATTTATTAGCTTGTATAAGATTAAAATTTAAATTTGACCTAACTTATTGAAGAAACTTGACTTTAGCTGTTAGTTTATTTAAAAGCCTACTTATATAAATAGACTTTCAAAATTGTCAATAAATTAAATTCTTCTTAAAATTGAAAATTATCCAATACTTTAATGAGATCTATATACATAAATGTATGTATTATGTTTTTTATACTATATTATATTATTTATAATTTATAAATATATTTGTAATTAAATAAAATGGCTTAATATGCTTATGAACTAAATTCAAAAAAGATAAGTTAAACTTACTTATTAACTTTGGCCTCACTTATTTAAATAATTACTTTAGGTTAAATTAGGTTATAAATAGATTAGGCCATAAGTCCTTAATAGGTCATCTAATCTACTTTGCATCCCTTACATATAACCTTGAGGGCATAAAAAAAAGTATGGCATTTGTGCTGGTCCTCAGAGACATTCTTTCAATTAATAGTTTTGTTTATTAAAATACATATAACCACCTTTAACTTTAATCTATATCCAATAATCCTTTCAAAATTTTAAAAGAAACAATTTAATACTTAAATTATGAAAATGGAGTGAATCAGCCCTTGCTACACCTAAATCTTAATGATTTATTGCAAACAAAATTGTTTATGCCTTCTACCTATACATTTAAAATCAAATAGGCAAGATAGATTAAATCAAATCACATTTTTTTTATTATTAAAAATAATTAAATAATTAGAAATGTATACACAAGGTTAAAAATCGAATCTTGAAAGTTGAGAGAGACACTTTCAAGGAGGACATTAGGTTAAGTTAAATTAAAAAAAATTATTTTTTGTAAATTGTAATTAGCTAGTTAGATTTTTTTTTGTATAATGGACTTGTCAAATAAGTCTAAAAAATTTATATTAGGTCATTGCACATTGAATTAGGAATTGAGTTAAAAAAATTTAAATATTAAAAGACAAAAAAAAATAAAAAATTAATTAAAATCATGAAGGCTTACAAGCAAGCCTGCAATGAAAATGGGCATCATTTTTTAAACCTAAACTGCCCTGTATTTATGAGCCTTTAACCCATTTTATATTCCTACATCTCCCTTGTTATTCATGTTCAAAAATACCCAAGGTCACCTAAATGATGAATAGTTTTTAGAAATCTAGTTAATTTTAAAATTATGTTTATTTTGTCAGAAAGTATTTTTTGTCATTTGCTTATATATTGATAAAGGAGTAATAAGATATTTGTATTCATAGTTCAAGAAGAATGATAAATAAAGTTATGATAATAAAGAAAAGTAACTTCATCTTTGAAATGGAAGAAATTATTTTCCTTATACTCATCTTATTTAATATCAAGAAAAATAAAATGCTTTCTTCATTCTAAATATTTCGAAATTGTAGTTTACGTAAAACATTCTCCAAGAGCTCTGGATATATGACTTTTAACAACTAATGGCAAGACACAATATATAGGTATTATGCATAAGGAAATTGCTGCTCCAATCATAATTTGAGATTGAAACTCTCACCTTCATTATAAAACAATTTGAAATTGCCTTTTTCTATCACTTTTATTACTCATGAATTCCTCCAAAGTAAGCATAATTTATCATAATTGGTCTACTGACGAAAGAAAGATGAGAAGTGAGACCCCTACTTGAGAGAAACAATGCAGTTTACCAAAGTTAATTATCACTGCTAGCTGATTTCGGACAATGGTTGTATAGCAGGATATAATGGTTTTCTCATCCTAAATATTTTTAGATAATTATTTTATGATTTTGTAAATAAGATATTGGTTACAAGTACAAGGCAAAAGTTCTAAATAATGTCAATGTTTAAATATCCAAAAGAAATTAAAATCTCGAAGGGTTTGGTGCAAATGATTTTCACCTTGCCTACAATTACAGGAGTGAAGGTTTGGAAATCCATTCAAATATACAAGTGAGGTAACAATGGTAGAGAACAAAGAGAAGATATGTTCTTTAAGAGGCAGGTGATGCTCTTCTATATAAAAGCCGTCAACTTTTGGATGAGAACAAACGGTAAGGGGTGATTTGCTCAATATTTAAACATTGAATTCCACTTTTTAAATATTCAGGGGGTCTATTTTATTTTATTTTATTTTATTTGGCCTTCTTTCAATCAATATTTGAGGAGGAAGAAAACTGGGGATATCGGACGGACTAGATCCAATAGGGTGAAAATTTGCCTGGGCCCAACCGCTTGTCCAGGTTCGTTTTTAGATGGGTTAGTGTTCAGATGATCCGTTTCAGTTCAACAGTGGATTGAATTGATCCCCGGATTGGCTCTTTTTCCATTTTTTTTTACGTTTTAATATTTATTATTTTATTTTTATGTTTACTAATTTTGATTTTGTGCTTATTGATTTTACTATTTGTTTTTGTGTTTCTCTTGGACAATTGAGTTGTGTTTAGACTGGGATGTGATGTAAGGTTAGTTAGCGGGTTATTTTTGTATAAACCATATTCACTTTTCTTGAAATTTAATTTAATTATAATTAATGCTTCTCATTTTTTAAAATTATACATTTTTATACTTTTAAACTACTTTTACCATTATTAATTGTAACAGTGTTAATTTTTTTAACTACAATTTCTTTTCAAATATCATTCCTCATTACAAAAAGAATATTTTCCTATATTTTTATATTTAAATATTACAATATAATTATATACAAAAAATGAGGGCTTTTTTTATTCTTTAAATAAAAACACATTTGTAAATAACAACCTAATGAAATGGTCATTCAATAACAATGGACAAAATTAAAGAAGGGACTGCAATTTAAATATTTAACCTCATTGCATTTTATAATAAATGAAATGCTTTAGGGATGAATGAGTATATTTTTAGAAAATGAGGGATACCAAGTGTCATTAGCCCAAATCTTAAGGAATATCAATATAATTTGCTCATCTATTTTTTAGGCAAAGACACTAAAACCTAATTATTATGTATAAAAGATCTAGCTGCAAACTACAATTTACCGTACTTAATCCATTTAAGCCTATTTTTAAATGAGTTACAAATTATTTAATGATGTTTGAACAAATATTATTGTCATTAGTTAATGCTAAGATTGAAATCAATTTTTTTATTATTTTATTCATTTTATTTCAATTCAAATGATTTTAATTTATTTATAAATAAGTTTTATTATTTCAAAATAATGTCAAAATTAATAACTTCAATTTATTTATAAATAAATTATTTTATTTGAATTATATTAAAAAATACATATAATTCAGTAAAAGATAGATTTTGTTAGTAGATATCATGATAAATAAAATATTAGAATAGGGTGAAATTTTTAATATAATATGAATTTTAAATCAAATAAAGTGAATTTTAGGAAAACTTTTAATAGAAAACTTATAATTAAAATTAGAAAGTTAAACAAATAGAAATAAAATGAAACATTCTTTAATTTAAATTTAAATGAAAAATTATTTTCAAAATGAAATCTTATTTCAAACAAAGATTAATGGGGATCCACAATTCACATGATCGGAGCACAATTGATGAGCATCTTGACAAGATCCTATACCATTTCATTTTTCAGGTTGAAAACTCAAGTTACAACCTTTAATTGGTGATCCAGTGGCTAAAGATCTTGATTAGATTGATAATGAACGGTAATTTGTATCAGCATTTAAACAAAGTTAAAAGTTAACAGGTCCATCTTAATATTTTAAGAATTTAAATTTGATATATTATTAATATAAAATGTTTTATACAATCACTAAACATAAAAATAATACATCATTAAAAAAGTGAGAATAATTAAAGATTTTTATTGATATTAGGAGTGTTATTATAGTTTTTAAATGACATAATAATATAAAAATAAATAATAATCTAAAATTAATTTATAATATCAGAGTTAAAATTTAAATATACATATATATATATATATATATATATATATATATATATATATATATATATATATATATATATATATATATATATATATAAGCACTTTTCACCCCCAATAAACACCCCATATATAATAAGATTCGCGAGTCAAAAACAATCCAAGTTTTCTCATCTTAATGCATAAGTATTAACAACTTGGATAACGTTACCGCAATCAATCAAGAAATAAAAAAGGAGGTGTGTGTTTGGAGGGAGGGGGTGAGTAAAGGCTTGTAATATAAGGGAAAAACAACTTGCTCTGAGAATGCTTACTTGTTTTACAAGCGAAATTGACTGATTTCTGAAGACATTTTCTAAGAATCTTGTTTTTTTTTTTTTTTTTTCGTAAGATTCTTGTGCTTGCAAATACTTCTACCTAGTATCCAGATTGTTTCTTTTCTTTCATTTTGCTCCTTGCTTCAACAAAACCCACTTTAAAAACTTAACAATAGGAAGGGACATCTTATCTGTCCTCCACAGCTATCCAATCTGATCTAAAGTAATATATAAATGAGAAATACAAATGTTAGTTCTTATTTGCAGAGAATTAAGGGGATGGGAAAGAAGAAGGAGGCTTTTGAGCTTCCTTGAAGCAAAGCTTCTGGTTGCGGAAACGTCAATAGCACAACCTATGTTGTTAAGGCTTCCGCACCACAGTCAAATCAAACCGAAATCTGAAACCATTTTAACACAAGAGAATTTATATCACAAAAAACTCTAATTCTAACTAATGGATGGGGTCAGTCATTTATTTTAATGCAGTTGAAAACATCGTTCTAACAGTGATTAAAGAGTGGCGTAGAAGTGTTGGATTCAGCTCTTTTAGAAAATTTTTTATTTGTACAAATTTAATGAGAGAGTAGACTAACATAAATTTGATGATGCACGTTACGAAATATTTACGTCTCTTCCTAACTTTATAGTGAATCCAATTCAAACGAATATTCGACCCCTACCAATTAATGTTCTTTTCCTTGACAAGATAAATAAAATTCTAATTACATCTAATGTTACACACTAATATATAAAAGAATGCAAAATCTCCCTTTAACATGTGATAGTGGAATTTTACCCCATTTTACTTTAAAAACTTAACAATTATTCCCTTAAATTTCACAAAATTTAAAATTATTATCTATTATCAATTTAATTAACTATTTTATTTTTATGAACTTTTAATTAAGATTCACAATATTATAATATATAAATTTAATTTATTATTATTATAAACATAATTTATAATTTATTTTGAAGTATTTAATTAAGATTTTGTATATCTAATTTAATTTTTATTAATTATATAATAGAGAAATTATTTATAAAAAATGATGATATAAACTAGCATACTATGATATATGATTCTTATTTAAGAATTTTATAAAAAAAATTCATGTAATTTGACATAATGGCAAATTAAATTAACAATGAGTGTTGATTCCAATTTTTATATTATTTATGAGAATAATTTTCAATTTTCAATATGAACGAAGGTAAAACCCAACCACCAAAGTTGAAAGGGTTGTTTTAGATTTTTTCCTATATAGATTAATACACAACTAGGTGTTTATAGAGGATATGAGTAGATAAGTTAAGTAAGTTTAAATAAAATTATAATATGTTTCTAGTTTAATGATAATTTGTCAAATAAAATAAATTTGACAAGCATCGCTAAAAAATAACGTTTACTTAGCTAAAAAGAAAACCAAATTGGAATTTCCAAAATGTGTAACTTCAATCTAGGGTGGCGCCATTGTCACTCACCATCAAAAACTATAGCTTCCTAACGCATCACACTCCACCTGCTACTTTCAGTGAGCAAGTTAGGGGAAAAGATCGTAATAAAAATCTTCACCCTCACCAACCGTTCCAAGAAGCTTCAAAAAGGAGGAAGAAGCGGATGAGCTTCCACACAAACAGGACAGAAAGAAACATAGAACCTA
The DNA here is from genome assembly GCA_020226215.1 of Sindora glabra. NCBI lineage: Eukaryota > Viridiplantae > Streptophyta > Magnoliopsida > Fabales > Fabaceae > Sindora > Sindora glabra. The sequence goes on along the minus strand of CM035226.1, from coordinate 37,711,083 downwards.
TCTGAGAAGAATGGCTAAGCAGCCACACCAAATAGTGTTGTGGACATGGGGAATCAGATACACATTCCAGTCCCTTTTAGCCATCCTAACAACCGTTCTAGTTGTCACTGCCATTTATCTAACACAGGATAACGGTGGACAAGTGTCTGAAAATCAGAGGCTCAGTTCGAGGGATGAATCGTTTTCGAAATGCGACTTGTTCGATGGGAAGTGGGTTTTTGATAACCAGACTTACCCTTTGTACAAGGAGAGAGAGTGCACCTTCATGTCGGATCAGTTGGCTTGTGAGAAGTTTGGGAGGAAGGACTTGAGCTACCAGAATTGGAGGTGGAAGCCCCACCGCTGTGAACTTCCCAGGTCTTACTTCTTACCCTATCTCCCTCCACCACAATATTCATGATCATGAATGATCTCTGCTGAAATGCACCAAAGCCCCTCACGCGGTTCAAAATGTGAAGAGAAAGAATTTTTGCAGACATTTCTGACCTTCCACCATGTCTGCATGGGTGAGAATGGTGTGGGACTCGAGTTTCACAACTTTCTCTTATCCTGTGAGAACGGGAACAAAGCGTGTTTAATTAAACATAGATTAAATATGAACGAAAATATGAATAGTAATTAATTGTGTTGGCTAAATCAATCATTCCCACGATCATTTGCAATCGAAGAATGCTAAATCCATATTAGATATAAATCTACTACACCCTTTTAAAGAGTGTATGGGAATAAAGTGAAATTAACTTTTTTCTATAATGATATCATTATTGTTTACAATGTAAAAAAATTGAGAGTAATGTTATTTTTATTTTTTTAAATTTGCTCTTTGCCCACTCCTCCTCACATGTCTGTGAGATTCAAGATTTTGGATCTCACAAACACAAAAGGAAGAGGACGTAAAGAGTGAGTTTAAAATAATAAATTTAAATTCATTCCAATCATGAACACCTTAGTTTTGTAGGATATGCGCGAGGTTTCATAATTTCAGTGCATGAGGGGATATGCTCATAAATAAAAAATATTTTTACTTATGAATCTCCTTTATCAAAATATACTTGTTTGACTTTCATTCCATCACAATTTTGTTTGAAGTTGTATATAGATGATATAATTGGAACTAGACTTGCTTTGACTTTCATTCCATCACAAGAGAAGTTGTTGAACCAAAGAAGTACGACACTACTCTGGTTACATATGCGATGTGCTTTCGAATTTTGGCTGGTTTTTTGAGGTTTGTGGGATTGTGGTTCTTTCTATGTTAATAAGGTTCAATGCCACAGCATTGCTTGAAAGGCTAAGGAACAAGAGGATGGTGTTTGTGGGGGATTCACTCAACAGAGGCCAATGGGTTTCAATGGTTTGCCTTGTTGACTCTGCAGTCCCCTCAACCCTCAAGTCCATGCCCACTATTGCCAATGGTTCACTCAGCATTTTCAAGGCCGAAGTATGTCTTCCTTCCCTTGAGATCATTTCATAATATCCATATCCAAATGAGCTTTTTCTTATACATTTCTTTTATGCAGTTGGAGTTACAGGTGGTGCAACCAAAGTTGTTATATGATTAATAATATAACAAATTAATGACTCAAAAAAAAATCTTTTTCCCCACACTTTGATATGCTTTCTTTTATCATTTTTTAAATTTAAATAATAAATAAGAGAAATAGTTCTACTAGGAAAAAATAGCTATAAATGATTAAAAAAACTTTATTCCCTTTTTGAAATATAATAGAGTAGATGTTTATTTAGGAGAGATCCATATTTCTTAAACTTGATATTTGAATATAATATATATGACATCAAGTTTGATTACTTTTTCACTAATCTTTTAGGTTAATTAGTCAAACATAATAATTATTTTGACATAATTAGATTTGAAACTGTATGAATTTCCCATAATTATCGGTGAAGAAAGAGAAAAATTCGATGTAACTTCTTGAAGATCGCAAATAGTGAGAGTCCTGAGTCCACAATTTATTCATTTTGAAGGGATTTGAGTCCTAAATTTCACTCTCTCATGTAAACAGCTCGTACGTTGCTAATACCAGTTTTAATTGAAATATTAAATTAAGGAATACAATGCGACCATAGAGTTTTATTGGGCCCCATTGCTGGTGGAATCAAACTCGGATGATCCAGTGATTCATCGCTTACCAGATCGAATTGTCAGAGTCAAGGCCATTGAAAAACATGCTAAGTTTTGGACTGATGCTGACATTCTGGTTTTCAATACTTATCTCTGGTGGAGAAGGCCTGTAATGAATGTTATGTAAGTACCATTCACCTAACTATCAATTTCTTTGATCCTTTTGACCAAAAAAGGAAAAAGTTCTTTGATCCAACTTGCGAGGACTACCGTCAGAGGCAATTAGCTTTTATATTATTCTTCATGTGGATACATATAACAAAATCTGAATCAGATATCTACCTTAAACAGGAAGAATCAATTTGATTCAGTCTTTATAGTTTGGGCACATATGAAAAATGGCATAATGTGTCATGACTGCAACTAGTATTTTTCTCAATTGCAAATTATTAGCTGGTCCAATTTCTAACCAACACTGGTAATATGGTCACTGCGACATTTTAACGAACAGGTGGGGATCATTTGAAAACCAGGATGGGATTTGCAAAGGAGTGGAAATGGTCAGGGTTTACGAGATGGCCCTGAGAACATGGTCAGATTGGTTGGAAGTACACGTCAATCGTAACAGGACCCAACTGTTTTTTGTTAGCATGTCACCCACTCATGAAAGGTATCTTCATTTTCGACTTTTTAAGTATTAGCTTCATAGAACAAATTTGCATTTCTCCTCTATTTGGAATTTGAAGAGACACATGCCGACGTATAAAATATAATACCACCCTAGTTATGTTGGAAAGATGGGATTTTTGAACATTCATAACAAAAATTGCAGGGCTGAGGAATGGGAAGCAGCCAAGAGTGACAATTGTTACAAAGAAACAGAAATGATAACAAAAGAAGGATACAGTGGGAATGGATCAGATCCCAAGATGATGAGGGTAGTGGAGAATGTGCTTCAAGATCTCAAAACAAGAGGCTTAAATGTCCAAATGCTTAATATCACACAACTTTCAGAGTACAGAAAAGAAGGCCACCCATCAATCTACCGGAAGCAATGGGATGCTCTCACTAAAGAACAGATATCAAATCCAAGCAGTTACGCAGATTGCATACATTGGTGCCTCCCTGGAGTTCCTGATGTTTGGAATGAGCTCCTTTATGCATATATTTTTCATCAATGACAAATAGTAAGTTTACATAGAAAGTTTCTAATGTATTTTGCTAAGTCAAGCTTTCCTTTGTTATGGGGTGAGGGAGAGTTTAAGTGTAAACTATACTATACCTCCTAATCCTCAACTTTCATATGTTTTTTTAATGTATAATTTACTTTTGGTTTGATGTACTTTGTCAGTTGTTCTCTCTTGGTCCAGACAAACTTCGAGTAACGAATTTGTAGGAATTATTATAACTTCAATTCTCTTTTTGACTTGCATCTCTAAACTTGCTATGTTGTTTTATGCTGAAAATAAGGGATACCCGCACTTGGTATCCTAGTGATGCAACATAACCCTTCCTCTTTTTATATTTTGATTTTGAAGTTAGTAATTTGTCCGTGTTAAATGACTTGTTATTCATATTATTAAAAATAAATAAATATACGCATTATTTCGCTGCATGATAGAGTTTGAAATTTTGTATGAAAGATCTTCTAAGTTTCGCATCTATTCTTCTAAAATTATAAAATTAGCATAGTTAATACTAAATAGTACAAGAAACAACTAAATCATCAAGTGCCCCCATTACCAGCATCAAAACAAAAGTGCAAGTAGCGCACACAACTTGTACAATTCCAAGTTAAAAATGCACAAGACGAACTAACAGAAAATGTTGCGCAATGTAGAAATACTTGTAAATAATAGTTGGGAGCTTGCTCGCAGCTTTCCCCACTATTTTTTTAGTTGTTTTGTTTGGGAGGAAAATTGTGTGAAAAAATGTTTTACTTTTTGCACATCTGAAGAAGAAAAATATGGCAATCGACGGAAAGTAAAATTTTTAGACAACAGCGAAAGTATGAGGGCGTCCTGGAAAATAGTGATTTCTCTTGGTATCAAGGAAAAGCATTTTCCAGTTCGCCCGAAGTCCAAAGCCGCTTTCCCTTCCGTCTTCTATCATCCTCTCGCTCCAATCCGTCTCTGGTAGCACCGTCTCCACTGATTAGCCGCCCTAAAGGGATCTGGTGTCCACCACTCAGCTTAGGTACTCTCTCTGCAACTCTGTTCTCCATCGCTCCCTGCTCGTTTCATTCTCTCCATCTCTCTATCCTATATTTGCCGCTATTTCTTAGGCTGTTGTGTTTCATCTTGCTGCTTCTTAGTGAAGTACTGCATGGGCTCTCTTAAGCTGGTATCATTGATTGTTGGATTTTAGTTTCAGTTGAGGTTGCTTTGTAGTCAATTTGGATTGTGCGGGTTTATGTTTCTGAATTTTCCTTATGAAGTCCCTTCGGGAACACCTGATAAAATTGGAATAAACTTTGCTGATGCTAGACTCTAAATTGAGTGTTCTCGTCCTGCATTGTGTTAATTGTGTGTAAATGGGTATTTCATATCTCAAAAGGGTAATTAAGAAATGCTGGCTGGTAGCTTGATTGAAATTTGGAAAGTGTGTTTCTTTTATGTGGTGAATGAGTCTAAGTGCATGATAATTATTTGATGAGATATGTGAAAGAGGTTCTGATGGATATTAGAGAAATTCAAAATCTGATATGTTGACGGTGTTAAAAGAAAGGAAGAGAGGGATATTGTATACTTGTTGTATTCTCAATGAAAACAGTCTCCAGTACTTATACTGGTGCCGTTTACAGTAAGACTCTTAAATGTTAGGATTCCATATAAATTACTAAGTTAACTAGGCTCAAAGCTTTACCCGACATATTAATAAAAGATGGATGTAGAGAAAATCAGACTAATTAGTCATTGAACCGAAAAAATTTTGTGTTAAGTGGACTAGTGACGAAAACATGAAGGAAAAACTCTCATGTGGAAGTTTTTTTATTATCATATGGATTTGATTCCAAATAATTTGGCCGCTGAATTGTCTCCTTATAATACTTAATGATATTAGATGTTACTTATTCAATCCCGCTTCACCATCTTTATAAATTTCATAGTGGCAAATCAAGTCTGTGGGAAAGTATAATAATCCCCACTACAGTTAATTTATATTTAATATTATTTGGGTGTAAACTGCTAGACAAGATGAGACCCATTCTGTAGGAAATACTTTTGTTTTATTTTGAATTGTGGAAAATACCATTTCCTGGTTTGGCATCAAAGTAACAAATCTATATACCAAAAGAAAGTAGTAGCAGAATTTTATATGTAAGATTATGTCTACACTAGCTTTTTTTTTCCTTTCTTTTTATTTTTTTTTGGGCATGGTGATGATAAAATTATGATCATGATTTTCCTAATGGAGTCAGAGGTGCATCCTGCACATGAGGAGTCCCTGAAAAGGAATATTGATATCTGTAATTAGTAGCATATTTCTACCAAAGAAAGTATTTGCAAAACTCTATGCCATTAGTTTTTTGCAGTGTTAATTGCAAATTCTATGATTTTTATGGGAGAAATTTGTCGTAGTGGTTTTATGCCAAGAAAACAATGACCTTGAATTCTAGAAGGCCTTCAATCCAACGGTTATAGTGAGATCTTGAGTAAACATCCATTTCTTATCTAGTACAAGTTAGGGGAATTCAGCCAGGTTCTCTGAATTATTGGTTACAGCACCATATACTTGTAGATTGTAGTACATGTGAGCTTTTTTTCTAATATATTCAATATGAGAGACACTCTTTTAAAGCTTAAGAGTAGAGCATGAGTTTCTACTACCATTGGTTCTGAAGGAAATTCAGTTTTTGCCCTTAGGTTCATTCTTTGTAGAACATAGCATTTCTATGGAACCATACTAATGCAAAGATATGAACCAATTAAATTTATAGGTTCATTTTTCTTTTGATAGGCCTTATGTCATCCTAAGTTTTCGATCATTGTCTCGGAAAGTTAGTATAACTTTATAAGAATTCATCCTATCATTTTTTTTCAAGATTATGGAGAATACACATCAGTATTTGAAAAGAACTTGGTGTTTCCTGCAATTATTTGGTCTTCATATGTTTGATATTCACTAATCAAGTTTGGTAATCTGGCTAGTTTCATTATTGACCTATATCAATAACCTTCCTAATAATTTTTTAAAATAAATTTTGCACTAATGGTTTAAAGAAAAAAAGAAGACATTTTTTTCATATAAACAAACACAGCCTTGAAGTTATTCTGGGAATGGGATGGCTTGCTGGTGTCTTTAGGTGTTCAATACAGCAGAAACTACTTGGTTCAGTGTTGAAGAATCTTGTGTCATGATTTGGGGAAATCTGCACTCTGATTAAGATTGGGTTGATTCTGTTGTTTTGGAGTTCTGGCTGAAACTTAGCTTGCATGGCAGAATGCTTTGTTGCCATAAAGTCCTGGTGTAGTGATTGTGATTTTGAAAACTTCTCAATCTATGTCTCTATCACTCCATGGTTGTGATGTTGATTATTTCTTGTTGTTTGTATGTATTTGAAATTTAAAATATTTCCTGTGATTTTTGTTTCAGATGGAAGAAGTTTGTTTGAATACTGAGCCAGTTTTCGATGAAAGTGATGAATTGGATGTTGAGGGGCACTCTACTATCATGGAACATGATATTGAATCTTCAGACTTACAGTCAAAGAAGAACCCTCTGCCTCCAACTGTGGGTTTGGAGTTTGATTCTTTTGATGAAGCCTACAACTTTTACAATGTGTATGCAAAAGAAGAGGGTTTTGGCATCAGAGTAAGCAACTCATGGTTCAGATCAAAGAGAAAAGAGCGTTATAGGGCAAAACTTAGCTGCAGTAGTGCTGGTTTCAAGAAAAAGAGTGAAGCCAATAATCCAAGACCCGAAACAAGAACTGGTTGTCCTGCAATGATAGTAATTAAGATGGTGGACTCCCAAAGGTGGAGGATAGTTGAAGTTGAGCTTCAACACAACCATCAAGTTAGTCCACAGATCAAACGGTTTTATAAGTCACATAAGAAAATGATCCTTGCAGCCAAAAACGCTCAGCCACCACCAGAGCCTATTGCAGAGATACACACAATTAAACTGTATCGAACTTCTATCGTGGAGGGTGCTCCAAATGGATATTCAAATTTTGAAGAAAGACAGGATATCAATTTTGATAGTTCTAAGTATTTGGATCTGAAAGAAGGAGATGCCAATGCTATTTATAATTATTTTTGCCGTATGAAGTTGACCAGTCCGAATTTTTTTTACTTATTTGATATTGATGATGATGGGCAGCTAAGAAATGTGTTTTGGGCTGATTCTAGGTCAAGGCTTGCTCATAGTTACTTTAATGACACTGTTACTGTAGACACAACTTGTTTGGCTAACAAATATGAGATCCCTCTGATATCATTTATCGGGGTAAACCATCACGGACAATCTGTGCTATTGGGTTGTGGCTTCCTTGGACATGAATTGGTAGAAAACTTTATTTGGATCTTCAAGGCATGGCTTAAATGTATGCTTGGTCGTACTGCAAATGTTGTTATTACTGACCAATGCAAGCCCTTGCAAACTGCAGTTTCTGAGGTTTTCCCTCATGCTCGCCATTGTTATTCTTTGCAGTATATCATGCAGAGAGTTCCGGAAAAGTTGGGAGGGCTAAAGGGATATGAAGCACTCAAAAGACAATTGAACAAAGCAGTTTATGAATCCTTAACTATAGTTGAGTTCGAAAGTTCTTGGGCTGATATGATTAAACAGCATGGCCTGGAGGATAATAAATGGGTTCTGTCATTATATAAAGATAGGCATCTGTGGGTTCCAGTTTTCCTAAAGGACATCTTTTTTGCCGGAATGATTCCCACTCGAGAAAATGAGGGTCTAACTTCTTTCTTTGATGGCTATGTACATAAACATACATCCTTTAAGGAATTTGTTGACAAGTATGACCTAGCTTTGCACCGGAAGCACTTGAAAGAAGCCATGGCTGACTTAGATTCAAAAAAGTTCAGCTTTGAATTGAATACGAGATGTAATTTTGAGTTGCAGCTCTCAAAAGTGTATACTAAGGAAATCTTTAACGCATTCCAGACTGAGGTTGAGGGTATGTATTCTTGCTTCAACACAAAACAGGTGAGTGCTAATGGATCTATAATAACATACTTGGTGAAAGAAAGAGTTGAATTTGGGGGAAATGAGAAGGAAGTTAAAAATTTCCAAGTTCTGTACGAGACAACAGAACTGGACATTCGGTGTATTTGTAGTTTATTCAATTACAAAGGGTATCTTTGTAGGCATGCATTGAGTGTGCTTAATTATAATGGTGTGGAGGAGATCCCATCTCGTTATGTCCTGCAACGTTGGAGGAGGGATTTCAAGCAAAGATGTATTCAAGACCATATCTCTGTTCATAATGATGCCCTCGACCCAGTCCAAGTGTATAGTCATCTTTTTAGCAAGGCTCTTCCGGTGTTGGAAGAAGGGTCGCAGTCACAGGAGCATTATGCGGCTGCTTTGCAAGGACTGGAGGAATTGTTAAACAAGTTTGATCTAGCGGAAGACAACTTATTGTAACAATTATTTTGAAGTTCCCAATGTAATTATAAAACATAGTATACTTGACTGTATGCTCTCTTTCCCTCGGCGGCTAGTCTACAATATCATGTAATGCAAGTAGGTGTTTGTAACATTGCTGTGGGGATACCTTCAGATTTCTCATGCAACTGGTAGATGAATAAAATGAAATACGGGTGCCAATCAGGGGCCTAATTGTAAACTTATTTATGTTATATATGGCCCATGTTTGGAGTTTTGTTATGTTACATTATCAATTAAGTTATTTTCCGGCCGGGTAATGTTGGGTATTAGCTAGTTCAGTTATTCTATCTTCTAGGTAACTTTGGGTAATGACAAATCAAAGCAAGATATATTGACTGAAATCATCACCATCGGTGAAGTATCGACAATGCTTCCGCCGGGGTGGATAAAAAATCATTCAAAATTAACCGATTGTAATTATTTGAAATTCGTCAGTTTATTTCGATTAAAATTTTTAATTAGTTAAAAATAAGTGAAATTTTTAATGAAAGTTGGCTTAATGATTAAAGATGGCTGTGAATTTCTTAACTACAATTAACTACCCACAAATTATCTAAATCAATTAAACTTCATGAATGATTTATAATGGTTAAAACGATCTAATAATTTATATCATTTGGTTAGCATGGATTATCTCAAACGATATGGTGAAAATTGAGTTTGGTAACAAGCAAACCGAAATTTTTATTTGATTAAAAGATTTTATCTAAGCCAATTTAATCTTACGCCATTCCATTCTCAATTTTGGTTATAATAGGTGGGAATTTACATGTAAACCTACTCCTCGAGTTATAAAATAGCTTTCATCCTATCGTCGTTGTTTAGGTTTTATCCTTTTCTTTCTTGTTTCTCTTTTTGTTAGTGAATATGTAAACCGTTTCTTAGAATTGAATTCTTGATTCTTGATGATATAATCCATGCCATCCACTAGGACTTTGTGTATTTTATTTTTGTTGACCCGCGATAATTGATTTTTTTGCCTTCTAATTGAATGGTGTTTGGACATTAGAAATAGAAATAGTTCATTCACAAGAAGGATTTACTTCTTCAAATGGTTTGGTATGTTCACCTTGATCCTCCCTGATAAATAATCCAACATTATTATTATTATCATTGATGACAAAATATTAAAATTTTCTATAATTTTAAAATTTATGCTTATATAAATAATCTGATTTATTCAAGCAAGAGGGATGATATTCGTTATTTTTGTTTAAAAAAATTATGAAAATGAGTAATGGTTGAACTTGTTCAATTAGTTCTTGGTTGTTTAACATATCTAATAAATTTTCTTTTAATTTAATATCTAATCTCAAGAAATAAAATCTAAGTTTCAATATGAATCTCTTACGTTAAGTGTTACATTCAAATAGATCCAAGTTATATTTATTGTGGGTAAAAGTTAATATTATTTTAAGATCTTTTTCTAAAATAGAACTAATGATCAATCACATAAAATTTTCTTCGACTATTAATAATTTGAGCATAACATCTGAATAAATTATGAAAATATATAGTAAACTCTATAAATTTTCAGTCAATCATCCATCTTATAAACAAATAAAATAAGCCACTTTCTTATTATATGACAAAAATTAACATTAAAAAATACATTTTTCTTCCTAAAATTCATGGCTTATGAAATTTGAAGTGCTAATTCAATGTATTTTCATTCTAAAATTCACAATATTTTATGAACATTGGAATTCGTCTCCTACAAATTAAACATGCATTGGCTTGCTATAATTTTTTTCTATTGTAATTACTTACTTTAAGGATAAATATTAATTTTAGAGTGTCACAAGTACATATTTATATTTAGTGAAAGAAAAGCTAATATATAGGATTTGGTGGCTGATTTTAAATTTTAGATAATTCATTTATATATTTTTATAATTTAAAAGGGCATGCATATTAAAATATTTTGTGTTAGTTATAATTTTTCTCAACATATAGAATGTTATTTAGTTCTTGAAATTTTTTCTTAAATATATATATTTAAATTTAAGATGATTAGTTAACCAATAGAAAGTAATACTTAAAAATGTAGTAATTGATAAAAAAAAAAGAATATTCACATTAGTTTAAAAGTTTAAAACCTAAATTATATATATATATATATATATATATATATATATATATATATATATATATATATATATATATATATATATATCAAATTATACAACATTAAATTTTCATTTTTGAAACCTAAATTGTATGTAATATATTTTAGTTTTTATATGTTAAAACTAAAGGGATAATTTAAGACTAATACTATCCTCATACATCCTCTTTATTTTTGAGGAAGATCCCCTATTGCCTTCCAAGTCACTAGTGCATTTACAATATTCATCATCTTCCGTATTGACATCCGTAAATTGTTGGTGAGTAGGATTCTCAATAGAATTTGATTTTTGCGGTGTCGTATTCCTCTGAAAAAGAAAAAAATAATAAATTGAAGTTAAATTAAAGTTTAAAACATATTTTTGTGAGATATTTATGTCATTAAACATAGCAACTTAATATATGTAGTATTAAAATTAAATGAAAGACCATACACCATAATTTGTTTTTATTCAACTAGTAATGAAATTGACCAATAATTATTACTCTACCTTCCTACAAAGAGTGCCATCTTCCTCCACATGCCATCCAGCTTCTTCACACAATGCTTTGAGCAAGTCATTGTTATCTGCATGCTTTGGAAGCCGGTAGTTCCCATATATCCGAAGTCCAGCAAAGATTTTTTGTGTTATTTTTCTACGATTACGCTCTCTTTGCTTATTCTTTTGTCGTTCTTTCTCTGTAGGGAACCGATACTGCGTAACAACATTACCATCTTTTGTGGTACGATGAACTCTCCAAGGCCCCTTGGTTGTCTTGATGCATCCTTTCCTATCCTTCCCAACCATTTTCTCTTTCTTATCCTTTCATTCCTCTCTGCAACCAATTCTAAAAAGCTTTTACATTCAATTCTTCTAACTTTTCATTCTTCCAGAGGGACTACTTACATAGAGAAGCAAAAGTTTCGATGCCATTTGTTTATATCATATTTCTTCATAGAAAAAAGACAAATATGTTGGTGACTTGGAACAATCAGAAAATAGTACTATATTACCAACCATAATTTGTACCGTTGAATACAAATATTCCTAGCATGCTTCAGCCTTGAGTAGGCATCTTTTTCTTTATGGTACGGTTCCTCTGCTTTGAGAAAAGGAAATGGGAAGGAAAGGCATTTTGGGTGCCAAACGCGTCCCTTGTGGCAATGTTTCTTCTCTCTATTTGTACAAAGTGTTTCCATTTTAAGGCACGACATGCATGCCATCAAACATGTGATTCAATTGTTGCAGAGAATAAAACAGACCGACATGCATAGGCCTTCGGTTCTTTTAAAATGGCAAATTATATTCATTCTTTTTTTTTTTTTTTAAGAAATATATCCTCGCATTCTATATTATTCCAAAATAGAGAAAGGTAGTGTATATAAAAAAATTAATATATATTTTTAAAAATAAAAAATATAAATATAATTAAACTATCTCTTTAAAAATATGTTATGCTATGAGACTACCTGCAACAAAGAAATTATTTTTACACACGCTCTAATTTCACATTCAGCCCACGTAGTCGTATGGAATTCACCCCTCTGGCCTCCGCTGGGCTTAATCTGCAAACACAAATACATATAGTTCAGGTATCTCCGTACAGCATATGTTAATTTTCTATATTTAAGATGTACACATACACATTTACAATAGGGGAAAAATTACAATATATTAGTACACCACTAAATTTAATTATTAAATTTCATTCATTTTTTATAACATTGTACGGATGAATAAAATTTAATAATGTAGATCAGTAGTGTACTAATACAACTGGTATATTATAATTATTACCTCACTAGAATAAGGCCTTATATATCTTAGATTATGTGTTTTACATTATCCTTACATGAATTTTTTTTTCCTGGTTGTGTCTAAATACTCGTGATTTTCACCATTGTCATTGCAGTACGGGATTATGGGCTGCATGGATGAAAGAAAAGTGACATCTCCAATAAGTTTGGCATCCAGTTCTACTTGCATTTTTTAAGTCCAAACAGCCCAATACAAGTGCGCACATTTAGGTCATAAGGCTAAAACAAACGGGCTTCCACTTTCACTATGCCAATGCAACTTTAACTCAAAAGGGCCCAAAGAAATGCGTAGATATATAATGATATTTAATGTTATTTTAAAAATTTTATTTTTCATCATATTCAGGATTTAAATTAAGGACCACATGTATATATTAAGTATATTACCACTTCTACTAATAAAAAAAATAAAAAATAAGGTTCAAGTTTTTTTATATTGAAAAATAAGATTTATTTGTCCTCCTTATCGAGATTATTTGCAGCTGAGCTGTGGCATGACGAGCAGCTTTATTCCATGTTTTGGTACTGTTTAATTTTTATTTATTTTTAACCTTATTAATTTTTCAATTATTTTTTGTATTAATGAGAGTAATGTTTAAATTTAAAACATCTAATAACTATCTAAATTCTTTACGACTGTATATCATTGCCTTGCCATATATTAGTAGCTCCATCATTATCTCCAATGCTAAATCATAAGTCTCTTTGGAGTAAAATTTTCATTGAGCGACTTTACTTTCAAATGTGATTTAAGTATCAATATAGATTCACAATAAGATAAACAATGATTATAACAAATTATCTTAATCATTATATAACCAGATGTGTTTAATAATATCATAAAATTATTTAAAATAAGAGAACATTGTCATTAAAAAAAAAAACTGTATTTTTTTTATACAATGACCACGTTACATTTGACCATTAATATATAAAAATAGAAATATTACTTGCTCTTGATTTGTAAAATTGTATGAATTTAACATATGACATAATTTCAATAAGTTAGTTCACTTATTTAAGTTTGTCTAAATCAGATCGTATTCTTTAAGGCACAAATTAAGCATATATAGTGTTACTCCTAAATTATCCGTGACCCCACCAAACATATAGCAGGGGAGTACATGTACAGTATCACTTTCTTTTTTTTCCTAATAAAAGTAATTAAATTACTAGATATATATTACAAATTAAACTCAAAAAAAAAATTTTAACCAAAAATCTTTGGCATGATATTAATTTTATCATTATTATTCATAATTATTTTATTTAAATATATAATGACATAATTCAAACTAAATTAATTTCATCCCATTTAAAGCCAATAGAGCAGGTCCAAATCAAAGTCGACAAATAATTGAGCATAAAAATTATGGGAGTAACAGCAGGGAAAGCGGGTCAAGTGAAATGTGAGGGTTGTATAGGGGCCTTGATCCGAATCTTGCGTTGGCTGCGACAATTGTACGTAGACAAATATCAGCATGAAAACTCACACTTGCGATATGTCGGGGGATTGGGCCCACTCTTGCCGTGATGATCGTCGTCTCAATCTATGAGGATAAGGTGTTTCCGCCTGAAATTAGACGACGAGAAATTCTAAACTTAACTTGGAATTGAAAAAAATATAAATTACTCTATTAATTTAAAAATTAGATATCGAATTCTTGAATTATAAAAATTTACAATTAATGCTTATAATCTACATAATTATTTATTTTATTAAATTATATGGTCTTTTCAGAAAATTTTTAACTAAGAATTACAATATTATCATATATTAATTTATTATATTATTTTTATTCATAAAATTTATATTTTATAATTAATAAAAATTAAATTAAATATTAAAATAACATATAAAATTATGTTAAAAACATGATGTAATAAAATAATACATAATAATATTATATTTTTATTTAAAAATTTACATAATTTAATAAAATAATTAAATAAATAAATATATATGTTAATTGTAAATTTTTTATAATTTATAAGTTTGATTTATAAATTTTAAAAATTAATAAAAATAAAATATAATTACTCTAAAATTATCAGGAGTAATTTGTATTTCTCTATAAAAAAAAGAGAAAAAGATGCAAAGATGTGAATTTTAGATTGATGATTTTATTTATATCACTGAGAGGTTTTTTTTTATTTTTTGGTGAACATTTGTATGAAACTTGTGTTTTATGAACAAAAATTACACAGTTTTATGTCTTTTTGTAATCATAAATAAAAAATTACGTTGTATATTTAAATAAAAAATTATATATATATTAAAATTAATATATAAATTAAATATTAATTTTTTTATATTTAATATATTAAATTTTATAAATTTATTAAATTATTCTATTTTAATTAATAATTTTAATTTATACTTAATACTTAATTTTAAATTATATTTTCAATACGGATACGGTTATTGTACTAGAATTCTTTTTCAGATGACATAATAGTCACCCCTTCGGTTGGTCATTTGAAAAAATTGAAAAGAAAAAGAAGGAAAGGGAGAGTAAAGAAGAAAGCAGTGCAACAAAATCTTGAGTCGGTGGAAATGAAAAAGTTGAGAAACAAAGTTACTTTTAATTTTTAATTTTTAATTTTATTATTTTATTTACATTTTCTTATAAAAAATTTAAGTTAATAAGTTTTATATTATTTGTTTGAAGTTTTGATAAATCATATCTACTATTACATTTAATATGACTGAATAAAACAAGAAAGGAAATTGAATTTGAAAGGGATAAAATGATTATTTCATAATTATGTTTAGTATAATTAAAATTTTAATGAATATTTCATTGCATTTTTATATTTGATCTAACAAAATAATATAGGAATGAGGTGAAAAAAGTATAATTAATGACAATAATATTTTTACTATAAAAATAATAAATATCTTATTAAATAACTTAATATTATTAAAATATATAATATGATTGATAATAAAAACAATTTAAATTTTATCATAAAACTTATAATTAGTGAAAAATTTTCTATATTAAAAATATAAAAATTATAATTTAATTAATTTTATATTAAATATTTTTGTAAAGAATAAAAATATTATATTTTAAATTTTATAATTAAGAATATAATTATTAATATAATTTAGAAGATAAATATTCAAAGATAAATATTTTTAGTTTATTAATATAAAATGTAATATATAAAAAATATGAAGAATATACGTATAAAAGTGTCATTTCATTATTTCATCACTTATGAATGACCATTAAATATAACTATATTTTCTATTTTTTTATTTTTTATTATATATTTCATTTTACATTAACCAATATTTTGTTTTTTTTATATTTTATCTCTTGCCTTTGTTACACATATTTTAAAAAAATTATTAAATTTTACTATAAATCTCTCTTTTTCATAAATTCTATGCCCGTGTATGCACACACCGATTAGAAGGGTTCAAAATTTTATTTTTTTAATAATAAAAATTATTAAATTATTAGATGCAAATATATAAATTAAATTTAAAATAAAATAAATAATTTTTTTAAATAATATTATATATCATTTAGGTTAAATGTACTTACCTTAAAAATTCTAAATTTAATAATGTGTATATATAGTGAAAAATATATTTTCGTAAGACAAGGTCCGTGTCCCCAAACCCCAAAATTTTCGCCAAATATAAATGATCATGTTAGTTTGTCCAGAATTTTCCAAATAAAATGACTATATTAATCCTACTCAAATTTAATAATCCTAATATATCCTTCACAAAATTTTTTATAACTCTTTACTGTTCTTGCAGCACTCTCTGCACTAGACTCCCGAGTTGTACGCCTCCCAAACTCTTAAAATTATATAATAAGCATTCAGAATTGAAAAAAAAAGGAGAAAAAAAACTATATAATAAGACATATTAGTATATTCGTAATTTTTAAAAATATTTGTATTATTTTTATAAATTTTCTTATTACTAATTGTAACTTTAATAAAAGAATTAGTAAATCTATTTTGACCAAAATAGGAAAAGGCTGGGGGTTTTAACAGGAAGGAAAAAAATTTCAAAAGTTTTGTTATACAATTTTAAGAGGAAGAGGTAAAGGTAAAGTTTTTTATTTAATAAACGAAAAATTCATATATAATTATAATTTTTTTATAAAGATTACTGTAGAAATATAAATATATATGAGGTATTTAACAAAAATTACGTCGATTTTCAATTAAAGTCCAAACGAGCATTATTATACATTAATCTTAATGTTATCTATATAATTGATGAAAAATTGTTACAACGTTGAATATTTCAGCAAAAATATCAGTGTATTTTTTTATTTCTTTTAATTTTTTACATTTCTTGTTAATTTTTTTATAAATTATGTAATTTTTTTGTTAAAAAATTGACATCTTGTCTTTTAAATTTTTTACATTTTATACTGATTTTTAGTTTAAAATTTAATGTAGAATGTTTACATAATTTTTTTGAAATCAATTTTTCATTTTTTGTCAAAATATTAACATTAAAAATTAAGTAAACCTTGCATTCTACCAAAAATATATATTTTGAATTAAAATTTTGAAAGCCTATAACTTTATACTCAGTTGTCAGTTTGAAATAAATTTTATTTATTTTATATAACTTTTCAAAATTTATCTAACTGGCAACTTTGAAGGCAATTTCCCTACCAAAATAGCAAAAAATAACTATTTTCATTGGCTTTCTTTTCATTTTTTTTTTCATCTCATCATTGTTCAACTAATTTTGAATTTTATTATGATTTTTCATCAAATATATAATAAGCATTTAAATATTAAATATAATCTCAAAAGTTATAAAAAGAAAACATAAAAAAAGATCTCATGAGGAAATCCATGCAAAAATTTGGAGAAATATAAGAGATGAAAATCTGAGAAATAATAGTAGGAAAAACTACTCTTATGTTTCAAATCAATAGGCTAGAACAAGGCATCTCCTTTATGTTCAATATTATTTAAAAGAATATTAACAATTTATTGACATATAGTAAAGTATAGACTAAGATCTAGTTACATGCAAAGGAAGTGGATAGAGAGTCAGAGATAAAGATTAAATTTGAAAATAAATAAAAGGAAGAGTAAGAATGATAATTAAAAAATTAAGATTTATTTTATTTATAGTACAAAAATATCATTAATCCTCCAACTATAAGCATCAATTATTTTAGAAATTGAAGTTTAAAGTCACTTGAAAGAAAACACAATAATTTTTTTAAAGTTAATATCTAAAATTTCTTTATATTTAAAAAAAAATCATTACTTTTATAACTTTAAATGTCACTTATTTTATGAACTAAAATTTAAAGTCTCATTGATAGAAAGTACAACATTTTTCTTTTAAGGAATTGATGCCTAATGTTTCTTTATATTTTAAAAAGTGTCACTATTCATGATTTTAAATGTTAGTTATTTTATAAATTAAAGTTTAAACTCTCATGGAAAGAAAACATGATAATTTTTTAAAAATAATTGATATTTAAAATTTTCTCATATTTTTAAAAATATCACTACTTCTATAACTTTAAACATCAATTATTTTATGAACTAAAATTTGTAATCTCATAGAAAAGAAAATACAATGATTTAAAAAAAATATTTAATTTTTTTATTTTTAAAAATATCATTATTTTCATAATTTTAGATGTAGATTATTTTACGAATTGAAGGTATTATTTATTTTGGTGGAAAACATCTTTTATAGAAATATGATTATAAATTATTAAAATAGTAGAAAATAGTTAATATGTTTAATATTAAATATAAAGAATTAGGTGGAAGATAACTTTTTCTTTTTCAAAATAGAAATTATTTTCCTCTACTATCATTACTTTGAGGTCATGTTTTTTAATCACAATGTATAAAAACGCATAATATTATTTCACTTATATACAATGAAAAAATTTTCTTATATAAATTATCTTCAAAAAATAAAGGGATCCAAAGTTTAAAGTCTCACAAAAAGAAAATATAATGTTTTTTTTTAAAAATTAATGTCTAATTTTTTTTCATATTTTTAAAATGTCATTACTCTTACAACTTTAAACATCAATTTTTAAAGTTTCACAAGGAGAAAATATGATAATGTTTAAAAAAATAAATGACATATAAAGTTTCTTCATATTTTTAAAATTATCACCACCTTCATAATTTTAAATAATAATTATTTTAAAAACTAACATCTAAAATCTTATGGGAAAAAATATGATAATTTTTTTAAGAAAATCGATATCTAAAATTTTCTTATATTTTTAAAAATGCCAATACTCCTTTAACTTTATACCTTAGTGATATAGAAACCAAAGTTCAAAGTCTCGTAAAAGAAAAATATGTAAGTTGTTTCTTAGAATTAATATCTAAAATTTCTTTATATCTTCAGAAATGTCACCCATTACACCCGTTAGATTCTTGAATGTTTTATTTGCAAATAAATTATTGAAATAAGCTTGAAAAATAATTTTTTTATGTGAATTGGATTTATCAGTAAGTGAGTAAGAGTATTTTAATGTTAAATATGATTAATGGTAAAAGTGTGAGTTAAAGGAAACTAAGGAAGGAAACTTTCCAAAATTACCCATTAAGGTATTTCCTATCATATTTTTCCTAAAACCATTCAACCTTTTCATTTTTTTTCCAAACCTACTCAACTCTTTATGCTCATCTCCTAACAAAGCAAGGTTTTAATCCTCTTTCTCAATCTTAACCAACTAAAGGACTGCTACATTCTTATTTATCTAATCCTTCTCTTTTATTTCTTCTTATACTATTAGATGCTTGAAATTTAAAATCAAATAGAGCTCAATGTCCTAACTCCAAAATGGTGATTTTTGAATGATTAGGAACAAGTTAACCTTCATTCCGATCATCCATTGTCTCCTTTTTAAGTTGCAAGTGAAAATTCTACCAATATTATTTGTTTTTAGAAGATTTGAATTAATTAAGTTAGGACTTATTTTATATTGGTTGATTTAAAGTAAAATGTTCTAGGATGATATTTGGTATGAATTGTATGTTAAATCTATTGAATATAATTTTTTAACTATTGTACAATAGTTAGATTACATAATAGGTTGAGATTTAGGAAGAATTTCCCATGAGTAAATAGTAAATTTTTTTGTAGAAATGCAAAAATATATAAATGAATCAATTTATCATACCCAAAATGCAAAAACTATGGTTTTAAATTGATTTGTAAATCGATTCACTTCTTATAAAACAAAAATTAAAGAAACTGAATTAATTAGTAAATCGATTTAGTAAATCAAAGAGCAACCTACCATTTATTGAATTAATTCACGAATCAATTCATACTATTTAAAACCAAAAATGAATCCACTTGAATCAATTCGCCAATTGCTTCAAAACTTCTAAAACTAAATGAAAGCTCTAAATTGATTCCTTAATTGATTTAGGAGACATGAATTTGATTTTTATAGTAAGATCATCTAAAAAAAGCCACTTATGGTATGATTATGCTATATATGAGTTGGAAATGATGTGATGGTATTAATAATTTATTTCAATGCATGAATGGTGATTATGATATAATTTTATGGGAAAATTGTTTATAATTCTCATGAATTAAGACAAGAAATGTGTAAGGGCAAATTATCATTATTTGGGGTTGCACGCTCAATCTAAAATTTGCTCGTGAGAGATAAAGATGATTTGGAAGGACAACAACGAGCTTGTGAAGAATAAGAATAGATAAGAATTACAAAGAAATTTATTTGCTTTCCTATATAATACCTTATAGATTATCAATCAAATATGTTATGAAAACATTGATGCATACACACACATATGTTGTTTGGAAAAATATAGAGTTATTAATGAGTTCTAACTTGTTGAACACATATGCATGAGTTGGAAAAGAAAGGGTAATTCAATCAATAAGAAATATTTGTTACAATTTTATTTCTTTAATGTTTGCTCGTTGAGTCCCAAATTTATTCTTTTGCATTTATTTTATACACTCATAGGTGGATGCGCTACTACCATTGCAAGGGTAGAATCTTTGAGGCTATCACTATTAGTCAAGATAAAAAATAGATATTTTAATTATAAATAGATTGTACTAGAAATCACTCCTTAAAAGGCCTTGGATTTTAAAAGGGTTTTATGTTAGGGTAAACAACATTAAAGTTTTGTGTTTTTTTGGTGAGAGGGCTGCTTAGATCAATTTATTCTTAGGCAGTCAATCAAAAGTATAAGCAAATCTAACTCTCTTATTTTGTACTAAAATTAATTAGGTTAAATAACCATAATTTAGTAATTGTACAGTTTCAAACCTAATGGAAACCTTTTGAGTAATGTCTTAGCATAAACAAGATTGTGGAAATCAGTAAATTAGAATCCATTCAAATCCTAATTTAGGAAGATCATGATATTACCGTTGTAATATATACGTTGGTATTCCTTTTAATCTATGTATAATTACTTTTCTATAGCAGTAAAATGTAACTAAAAACTTTTGTATATAAAATTATAATTTTTATAATTAAAAATTTATAAAACTTACAAAATCTCTTAATATGCACCGCAACATTACCGATGTATAGATTACATATGATTGCAGAAGAGAATAGTGGGGAAATTAACAATCGTCGGTCCAAAACAATTTGGTCGTTAGATGCCAACATCAGCAACCACCCTATCTTCTCAGCCGAAAAGGGCGAAAGATATTGATGCTCGGTCTGCCATTTTTAGGCCAAATTAGTGAGAGCTTTGAGGCCACAGAATCTCTGCATGTGTATTATGTTAGCTTCATTATGATTTACGATATAAGAAAAGGTTTCTTGGACATAAAAAGTGAAGCAACTTCAAGTGGTTATTCTATGCAGAAAAAACAAGTTAAATAGCATCAAGAAGACATACAACTAATTATAGGTCACAATTCCTTCAATTCTTTCTAGTATTAATTTCTGCAGAAAAACAACAAAAATTTAGGATAAATTACATTCATTTCTCTTATTAAAAATTAGATTAATTATTCTCTAATCTTTTTTTACTTTAAAAATATACAATTATGTCCCTTATTTTTATATTTTAAATCTGCACTTTCTTTACTTAAAAAAATGTATATTTTTTAAAATAAGAAAATACCAGTATAATAGCCTAAACATCAAAAGAAGAAGAGAAATTTCCCCTGACATTTATTCAAACAAATAGTCATAACTCTGTGCCATTTTATCGGGAAGAAGATAGTAATAATTAAGAGTGTATTTGTTTTGACCAATTCATCTATAGAAATAATTTTATTTACTTATATTCAAAATTATAAAATATTAAAATAATAGAAAATATTGTATTTACTTGATATACTATATTTGATTAATTTACATAAAAATAACATCTTCTATTTTAAAAAAAAAAAATTGATTTATCCTGTGATATCTTGCACTGTTTTGTTAATAAAAAAATATAAGACAAACGCAAAAGTTAAAACAAAATCTTCTGATATAATAAACACAGTCTAATTTTTTTTTTCTTTTTCTCATTTTCTCTTCTCTACATTGAAGTAGTCATTTGGGTTTGCTTTTTAAAAATACTATATACATAAAAAATGAATCTAAATCAATTAGATTAAAATTTGTAAATTTAATTTGTAATCCTTAATTTGTATTGCAAATTTAACTTTAAATTTTATTTTTGATAAATGTAATATTGATATTTCATTTTCTTTTTTTGTGGAGAATAGGTTCATTATAACTTACATGTCATTTGTGCAAATAGATTTTAATTCAGAATATATTACAAAAATCAAACGAATTAATGCTCAATTATTTTTAAAATTATATTCATTTTATTTCAATTGAAATAATCTACATTTATCTATAAATGAATTATATCTTTTGAAAATTATGTTAAAATTAAGAATAAATATAACATTTAGTCTTTCGTTTATAAAGCTAATGATTATTATATTTCTAAACTTTCATAATTAGCATTATTAGTCCCTTACTTTTTATATTTATTATAATTATTTATTTTTTAGAACTAATACTAGAATAAATGTTAAAAATAAAAAATATAACTAAAAAATAAAACATATATTTGATATTATTTGAATGAAATTTATTAATTAAATCTAATATTTTTATTTATTTTAATATTGCAAGTGATGGGAGGGATGAATAATTATAAAAAAATATAAAAAATAATAGTACTAATTATAAAATTTAAGAGATATAATAATTACTATCTTTATAAATGAGAAGTTAAATATTATATTTATTCTAAAATTAATTATTTTATTTTATTTATAAATAAATTGTTTAAAATTTTTCTTATAATTGAATTTACTTCATTTCAATAAAATAATTTTTCATTCATTTATAAATGAATTCTGTTGCATAAAAATTATGTTAAAAATTAATTATTTTAATTTATTTATAAATAAATTATTTTATTTTCAATATATTAAAAAATGGGTACAATTTTATTAAAAGTCATAAAATTTTAATAATATTATAATAAATAAAATATCAAAATAATAATAAAATTTCTTATAAAATACTACAAATAAAATTAATTTTAATAAATAATTAAAACAGAATCTATGAATGAAATTAAATGATGTTTTATTAACTTATTCGAAAATAAAAAGATTTGGAATCCGAAGAATTGAATTGGCTTGTTCGTGTGGTCCAATGAAGAAATAGGAAGGTGAAACATATCTTTCAAATGTCAGAAGGCGGCCAAATGCAAAGTTCCTTTTGCCTCTCGAAAATCGCATGTGGAAGGCCATGGGCTGTCTATTCCAATTGATACGTAGATAAATCTGGATCCCTATCTTGCCCTTTCTCCAGCCAAAATTGAGATATCGGCATAAAATGAAGACACACGTAAGTCTTACAATGCGGCTATAATCAACTAGGATAATCCAGCTTCCTTTTTATTTATTTTTTAAATCAATTTTAAGTTTTTTCAGATGAATTTTGAAGAATTTTTTATATAATATTCCATTACTTGATTTTCAAATAGGAAGTAATCAAATATAATAATAAATTATTAACATTTTAAGGAATATTGGATTATGATAATTAAATATAAACTTAAAAAACACATTTTTCAAGCTATATTTGAATGCAACTGAATTTTTCAACTTTTTACCGAAGCTCGTTGAATAAGAAGCAAAGTTTTCCTCCAAACTTTTTATACACCTTCCCCAATTCAATAATCAATTTATATTCAGCATTTATCATCAAATCCTAACTTAGAGCAACAATTAACTCCAACTAACAACATAATTATAGATTTAAAATATCATCTTTTATACAAATCAATTTATGACCAAATTAATAAAATAAAACTTCTATTTTAATGAAGGAAGAGAAAATGGAAGAGAAAGCTGGAGGAAATGTGGTAAGGTAATCGGTTAACCCTTAAATCAATCAAAGATTGAAAATGAACTCTTGAATTCCTAAGTGAATTGTTGCCATAAATTGCAGAAAATGAAATTGGAGGAAAAAAAAAAGGGGAGGGCAGCTGTGCGGATGTTTCCAAAAAAAATTTAGGGAGACAAAACTTCTTTAGGGTTTAATAGTGCTTAGGGTAGTTTGATAATTTTAAAATATTGTAAGGATAAAATAGAAAAATTATTTTCTAATTCCCTTCCATATACTATAATTCAAATTTGATTTTACATTAATTTATATCTAACTTAATCCCACCTATTTTCATGATAAAATTCTATTTTCTATAAATAAATGCCTTCCATAAACTTACCCACAATAATTTATTAATTATTATATATAAGGTACTGAATAAATAAATAAATTACTAACTTCACACGATCTCATAACTAAATTATATATATTTCCTTCATAAAAAATGTATTTTATCTAATTAAAATATCAACTTAAACCTATTTATAATAATCCGATTTACTAGCACATGTATATAATTAACATATAGCTAATCAAAATAATATTCTAATATACTTAGGGTATAACAACGGAGAAAAGCAGGAAAGTACTGGTAGTAAAAGGGCAAAAATAAGGAGGGGGGGGGGTAATTGCGCAAGTAGATACACAAGGGATTTCGCAATGGATTATTCTGTCGTTAAAATTTTCAAATGAAAAAATATGTTTAAATTACTGATGGATAGAAAAATATCTATCGGTAAATTTATCGTTATTTTTTTAAAAAATATTCTATTATTAAATAAAATCTTAATTTTTTATATAAGAATTTGTTATTAATTCTATTAGTAATTTGAAATTCTTTATTTGTGTCACTAACTTTGTCAATAAAAATTACAAAATTAATTATCGATAACTGAACCTTTATTCCAAATAATTCTAGAAATCTTTAATGTTGACGATAAATTGAATGATAAATTTAACAATAAAATGAAAAGTTCGTTGCTAAATTCAAATAAAAATGATGATTCTAATTTTTTTTTATCATCGAAAAAATTATCTGAAAATTTATTATTAATTTTTATTCCTAATTATAAATTTTTTATAATGTATGATTTGATTACGATATGTATTTTTAGTTATAATTAATAAATAAATAATAATTAATAACTTTTATAATTAATAACTATCTTTTATATATTAATTATAATTAAAAAATACGTGATATACTCCAATTTTCAGTATTCCTTGCCACTAAACTAGACTTAAAAAAGAAAAAAACAGTAGCTTTTCACTGGCCCCGGAGGTGTCTTGGGAATTGGAGCTTGCAGATCCTTACCTAGAAGGGCCCACCCGGGAGAGAAATAATAACAGCGCACTTCGAGACTCCGTTCTCACAGTCCCCAATGCACATTCTTCCATATTTGCCCCTACATATTCAGATTCTACTTTTGAGAAGGACTTCACAATCACAAACTCATTTGCTTGTGGGGAAGGCCGTCCGAGGATGGACGCGTACAATAACGTGTGAAATGGAGGGTATTTTCGTCAAATAGGATGAAGGATAAATCGTATGCATCCCATTTTATAAGCAAACCCTCTTGAAATTTAAAGTGGGCCAAGGCAATTATGTCAAAAGTTCAATTTGCAGTATCTACCACAGGACCGCAGCACATCTCCGCCATTTTTATCTGAAGTTTTGAAAATTATGAGATTAATAATTAATTATCAGGCACATATCATCATTTTAATGATTTTAAATTATATGTATTGATGGATATATAACATAAAAATATTAAAAGAATTTGTAATATGAGCTTAAAGTTAAATTCCTTCTTCATTTCGAAAAATCTCAACTTTTGTTTGAAGATATTGTACTTTAACCTGTTACTCATTTCCCGACTTTGTGAATAAAAAATAAGCAAGACACGTGTGTTTTTATTTACGTTAAAATATAGACATAAAAATGCATATATGAATTATTTATTATCCTTTGTTTGAAATAACTAAAAATAAAATTTTATTTTATTTTTAAATAATTGTTTAAATTGTATTTACCTCTAGGTAAAATTGATTTCATTTCATATGATTTATAATTTTTATTTTAATTATATTTTTGAAGTTATGAAATCTATAAAATTTAATAAAAATTTTATTAGGATTCATTTCATTTGTTTTAAATTATATATTATATAAAAATTTATGTTATTTCTAATAGTGTATTTATTATAATAACATCAAAATATATTTTTAATTGAATTTCATATATTTTTAATACATTTCAAAAAAAATGAATTTATCTACAAATAAATTAAAATTATTATATTTTTATAAAATTTTCAAATAAAATAATTCATGTATAAATAAATTAAAATCATTTTTATTGATATAAAATAAAAAATTTAAAAATATTATGATGCTAAACGAAACCTTAAAAGTATATCTCTCACCTTAACACACTATGAATTACAGGGGGATTTTCAGGCCAAACTAGATGGGAGCTTTTTTTTTTCTTTTGTGGGTTTTGGTGGTAGGATCATGCTTCCAGGTGGAAAGGGTTAGAGAAGATGCCTCCAACAGTGTTTACGTGTGTTTAATGAGGAAAAGGTTGTGTGCGGAGAAGGGGAAATACATTCTTTTCTTAGAAAATATATACCTCCCGATGACGAAGTTCATTGAATAGCAAATTCTACGAAATATGAGGGAGAATAAATAAAGAGGTAATACAGAAAAATAAAAGTAATTCACTCTAAAAAATATAAAAAAATAGTTAAAATTTGTATTTTGAAGCGCTTACTTGAATATGTTGTTTTCACGTCTACTAACACACATTCCATATGGAAATGAAATTTAAGAACTCCTACCCTACCCTTGAACGGAGGAAAAGGAAAGGAAGAAGGTCAAAAATTTTTAAATTCAAAATTCTTTCTTGCTTTAATATTTAAAAGTAAAAAGAAAAAATCAGAAGTTAGAATTTATGATTAATATTATTTTTACATATAAATTTTAAATTTTTTTCATTTTCTTTTTATTCGTCAATTTTCCTTTCATTCCAGCTCAAGGTAAATTTTACTTATTTATTAAAAAAGTATGAAAATATAAAAATAAAAAATAAAAAATAATATTGCAGATCGATTCCTGCTGAACGAGTGTCAAATAGTTTTTTCCGGATTATAATATTCGGGAACTCTTATTGGCTGGAAAAATACAAAAACAATGAATTTTTGATATATTTTTTATTTTTTCTTTTGCTTGACATTGTAATATAAGATACAAAGTAATGCATTGATTTGTTAAAAATAGATCATAAAAATTAAAAAAAAACTATGGTGCACTAATCATATAGCACTATACTACTATAATACTTGATTTCATTATTAATATATTATTATATGATATATTTTAATAAATTATTAATTTAATAATGTATAAGTATATTAAAATATCAATGAGATGTACACTGTAATCTCTCCACTAGCATTTTCTATGAAATAAGACTGATTTTTCTTATAGTGCAAGGTCCATTTTATATAAAAAAAGTAAATATTATAGATGGTTGATGAAAAGCTTAAAGCAACTGGTGATTATAAATTAAAATAATTTTTAACTAATTATTTATTTATTAAATTTTAAATCTTTAATTTCAACCTAAAGATTTGGGATAAAGTTGGAATGTTTTATTTATTATTTGATTAGACATAATTGGGTGGTGTTTGGTGAGAATATTTGATACGATAGGAGTTGCGGTTAGGGGATGTGAGTGGGAAACATGGGACGGCGCCAAATCTGCTAAAGCATGCGGAGGTTTTACCCATTCGACTATTTCCTAATTATGGATCAAACATATCATTTATCATAAATTATAGCTAATTACAATCACATTATCACTTCAATTCCCTCTTTGACGTGAATTGATGCCCAATCTGACAATTAATGCCTTTTAATGTTTCAAAATTGCCAATTTCATACCGCTTTGGGGCCTATAGTAATAAAGAATAATATCGTTAATTATATTTTGTGGTATTGCAATTCAAATTTTAATTGATTCAAAATTTTTATAATTTATTTTCATACTTTATTGGAATCTTTTGAAAATAATTAAAAATTTTGTATGATTTAATTGTGATTCACATGTAGAAAAAGTTATAATTTTATGAACAAAATTATACCGCAAAAGTGCAAAAATTCTATTTTTTTTTAAAAAATTAATCTCGTGGTTTGACTCTTATTTTTTTTTATCCAATTTCACATGGATAAATTTTGATATAACTTATTTATTTATTGATATAAAAGAGGAAAAAAAACTCAACTAAAAAGAATACATCTAAAGAAAGACATTTCTATTATATCACCGAGGACTAAATTTGCATATTTAGCAAGGAGATTGGGAAAATAGACTTCCTGAAACTAATCTAGATTAGAGAGAGTGTGCTAAATTGGACAAACAGTCACCAATGCTGTTAACTTCCTTAATACAATGAAAAAAAAATTCAAGGATCTTGATTACGTTAATTTCACAAATATAAGGAATAAAAATTAAATGCTTGGATCAAACTTGAGAAAAAATTTGTACTTTACTCAATTATGAATTCCTATCCCTATCCATAAAAATAAGAAATTAATTAAAAAGGCACCAGAGAGAAATCTATATAAATTTTTTTAATATAATGGAAGCAGTAAATTACTTAATTTATACAAAATCTTAAATTTCAACCTAAACTATTAAGAAGAAGAAAAAATTAAGAAACGGCATCCGGTACACTCTACTGTAGTGCCGACAATCCTATGAAGATGGTTATATGTAGACTTAAAAGGAAATTAACATTTTATCATGACAATATCTTCCACTAAGCTTCTAGATTATGAATTACTTGAGAGTTGAAATAGACAATTGATCATGACTAACCCTAAGTGCCTTTTATTGACCTTTTTCAGCTTGAGTAGTCAATCTAATTATCATAGAATTAGAAATTATCCATTTTAAATGCTAAGGTTCTCATTCCAGCATTCAGCAATTAGGAAACTAACACCACTTTGCAAAGTTGTTTTAGTTTAACATTTTCTTAAAATGTAAATGAATTTTGAATTCAAATAACTAAAGATGTTAAATCCACTTATATTCTATTAGAACTTCGGCTTAAATAAAAAAAATATATAATATATACGTATATATAATTATATATGACAAACTTGACAAACTTGGTCAAATGGTTTGTGAATCAAGTGGGGTGATACCCATAATTTGAGCTTCCATTTGTTAGTATATATAGTGATTTTTTTAATAATAAAAAGAATGACAAAAATTTTAAATTTGAATCCTAAAGAAATATTTCAAAAATTACAATTCTAGTTATATCTTAATAAATATTGATAATATTTTAAATGATCGATTGGCTCAAACATGGCTGGCTGCCTTAATATATAATTAGGCCAATCAACTCTACAATATTAATAAAGCTCTATTCCCTAAGTCATAATCGTTCTAACCACATGTCCATGTAATTAAGATACAATCTAGGTTATCTTCGATCGACCTATATTGGGATCCATAGACATTACTTTTGGCAAGTAAAGCTACACTTTCAATGTTCTTCAAGCAAAAACTATGTAAATGCAATATTTCATTAACTCTCAATCTATGTGTATACTTTCATTAGTTTAGAAAATCACACCACACATTATGTTTAAAGTTATACAAGGCTTAGGGTATATTCATTCAAATTTATTCATATTGTTCTATTAAATATATTAATTAAATTATTTTTGTTATATACATTTGATTATCTATCCTCAACATATGTACTTTAATGATCGACTATTCTAAGAGATATTAGTGGCCAACATATATTTGTTGCCATCAATTTGTTCCTCAAAGTTCATTTACCATTAGGTTTCAAAAGATTTTACAAAAAAAAATTCAATCAAGTATTTTACGAATTTTAACTTCAAGTGGTTTAATAAAATATTCACTAGCAAAAACTCTATGGTTTCCTAGGGTTTTCTTCTAGAATTTTATTTCCTTGCTATCATTGCTATAGGAGTCTCCTCTTGAGTCTATCTCAACTTTCCCTATTTTTTTCTTCTATTTTTCCCTTTTCTCCTCTTCCATTTTCTCTATTTCTACTCTCTTTTTTGTGTGCATATCTATCCATCCTTTTACAACTCCTCTATTTTTCCAAGTTTCTATATTTTCCCCTTTTTGCCTTTTTCTTTTCCCACCTGTGTCATCTTTATTCCACTCTACTAATTTGTTTTACTTGAACCCAAAACCCCTTCTCCTCATTTCTAATTTTTTCCCTAAAAGTTTTTGTTTTCTCATGATGGTAACTAATAGATGATGGATTGACACTTTTTTGCTAACTCTATTAGTTATCTTTTAAGGAATGATAGGCATTCCTTCATATTCGCCAAAGGAAGTTATCCTTTATAAGCAATATAATAGAAAATACAAATCTCATATTTATCTTTGGTTTGTGGTTGGTTTCATGGTTATGGAATCTTCTTGTTGGTGTGTTTGTGAAGCTTTTTTGCTTAAGTTTACTTTTCTTCTTCAAGGTTTGTTACTTATAAATGTTCAATATAGCAAATGATATGCTTACTTGCATACTCAAAGAAAATTTGTGTCTTATGAATTAGGTTTTTAAATCTTCTATTTCCTTACTAATGCATCTTACTTTATATTTAATTGTACTTCTCTATATTTATCTCTTGTTTATGTAGGCAAGTTGCTGGTATTTTAACAATACAATTAATATAGTAACACGAAAATCATCGTACCTAAAGTTTAAGCTTAAAATTATATGTATAGAGAAAGACATTATTGTATATTATTAATATAATATTGTATTGGTTTACTAATGAATTTGATTGTACTTTAAAATTTTCTTTTAAGTCAAATTTGACAAATTATATAATGAAATATCAACAATCAATTCTAATAGTACAATAATATACTATTATATTAATAGTGCATTATAGTTACCCCTCCACATACACACATATTGTATCTTAGATTTTTCCTTTATGTATATATCCTATATATATATAGCAAAAATATAAGGTACATTACTATATGGTGGTATATCGATATATTATCAAATATGAGATTTGATTTTAAGAAAAAATAAGCTTAATATACAATATAATTTGATAATATACTAATACAATACTATATTAATAATATACCAAAGCTTTATATATATATATATATATATATATATATATATATATATATATATATATATATATATATATATATAGCAGATTATCACCCATTACAAAAAAAAGTTTTAAGATAGGTTTGAATTGAATGAGTAAAAATTGAAATGTAACATCATATAAGAGGGTAGTTTGTGTGTGTGTGAATTGGGAGAAAGAAGAATATATGCATTGATAAATTAGTTTATCTTTGGTTTTATTTATTAGTTTTATGTGTAGTTTCATGTTTTGTTGTTTGTTTATGCTTTTAATCTTCTTTTACATTAATGCTTTTGTTCTTCTTTTTTGTTAATGAAAATTGTTCTTGGCCAAAAAATAATAATAAGTTTAATGCTTTTAAGCTTTTACATTTATGCGATGTCAACTATTCAAGTTGAATATATACACAATGAGTTCCTCTAATTGGAAGAGATTCATTAATGCTTTAATTTCTGGACTACTTACCCCACTTAGCCGTAATAGGTCCCTATAATATGCATTAGATGGAAAATAATTAACTTCGTTAATTTCTTTGTTAAATTCGTGATATGCATGTTTTGCATAATGGTAGTTTAAATCATTAAGAACTATATTAGGTGGAATCTTTTCTTCATTAATCCAAAGATTAGTTATGAAAATGGCTAATGTAATCATAAAGAAAAATAAGTAAAAAATCTTCCTCTTATACATCGTGAAAATATTTGACATAGTAAATTGAATTAAAGGTTCAATTGCCTTTTTTTCACTTTGATATTTAATAAAAAGAGCTCAAGAAGAAGCCAAGTGGCAAATATGTAGCTAACAATGAAATTAAAATATGTTATAAGATAAAACACATAAAAATCAATTATATGCAAGGATATCTACCACCTGTTGAATTGAGTCTAGAAATGATTCCATTCCTACAAATTTGTTTCTAGAATGGGTGAATTGATTATGAAATCAATTCTTAATTGTAATTTTTGCATTTTGGGCATAAGGAATCAAATCTAGAATCATTTCATATATAAATATTCTACATTTTTCTAGAAAATAACTATTTACTCATGGGAAAATCACTTAAATCTCAATACTAAAGTAATACAACTTAATTAAATCACCATTGCATTCAAAAATAATATCATAACTACTAACTTTAGCATTAAATCCTTCCAAACATCAATATATAACTATTTACCTCAAATCATTCTATATCAAATAAAATCTGACTTGATCTATTCAAATATTCTAAAACAAGTAAAAAAATTAGAAGAATGCTTACTCACAAGTTGTGGAAGAAATAATGGGCATTAAGTTTGAAGGTGGAATTGGTCTTAAACATCAAGGATTCAAAAGTTAGGGTTCAAGGCTTCCCAAATCCTTAACTGATATCAATTCTTTTATTCCTTATCGTTAAGCAAGAAATACAAAATGATGTAGTACTTGAGCTTAAAAGTAAATTTCTTACCTTGCTTGCTTGATTGTGTAGGTTAGAAGATTAATAGTGGTAAGAATAAGATTGAAAAGTTTAAAGAACAGGAGAAGAAAGTGGTTTTTATAAGTTAAACAAGGAATATGAAAGGAAAAAAGCTTTTTGATTGTTAAGAAACATAAAACCAATTGCCCGAAGGTTCAAATGGGAAATATCCCTTCAATCTCCTCTACACTCTTTATCTATCTCTTACCATACTTAATCTTAAATTACTATCATTTATTCATAGTTCAAGTCCCTAAAAAGGTTAACTTTATTTCCAATTATATCTTTTAATTACTTATTTTTTTAAAAATTATAATTTAGCAAGTATAACAATGAGTAATTTTTTTATTTTTATTTAAGCTTACATTAATATGGTAATGTATGACTATTTCATAAGTAAATACTAACTTTAAGTGATTGGTAATTACAAATATAAAATAATTATTTTAATACTCTTTTTAATTTTCAATCAATTATGATAATTTGTATATTATAATAATTTAATTTTGATATCTTCTTTTTTTCAAACTGCTAATCATATGTTAACTAGTTTTTAACCCATATGATGATTTAGTTTGACTTAAACTACTTTATTAAAAAATAATTATAAAGTTTTTCTATATAAACTACTTTTATTTGGGATTGATAGACATTACTTTTGTTAAGTTACAATTTCATTGTTCTTCAAGCAAAAAATATGCAAATACAATATTTAATTAACTCTCAATCTATATGTATACTTTCATTAGTTCAAAAAATCACACCACATATTATGTTGAAACTTATATAAGGCTTATGTTATATTCATTCAGATCTATTCATATTTTTCTATTATTACTCTAATTTATTGAGATTAATGATTTAAGTATCAAATATATTATTAATTCATTTTTGTTGTATATATTTGATTATTTGTTCTCCATATAGACATTTTAATGATCGACTATGCTAATAGATATTAGTGGCCAACATATATTGTTGCCATTAATTTGTTCCTTATAGGTTCACTTACCATTAGGTTTCAAAAGATTTTGCAAAAAAATTTTCAAACAAGTATTTTACAAATTTTAACTTTAAGTGGTTTGATAAGATATTCACTAGTAAAAACTTTATGGTCTATTAGGGTTTTCTTCTAGAATTTCATTTCCTCGTTGTCATTGTTACGAAAGTCTCCTCTTGAGTCCATCTCAACTTCTCCCATTTTCTTTCTTATATTTTCCCTTTTTATCTTCTTTTATTTTTTCTATCTCTACTCTTTCTTTGTTGTGCATATCTATCCCTCCTTTTACAACTCTTCTATTATTGCAAGTTTCTATATTTTCCCCTTTTCACCTTTTTCTTTCTCTACCTATATTATCTTTATTCCACTATACTAATTTGTTTTACTTGAACCTAAAACCCCTTTCTTCTCATTTCTAATTTATTCCCTAAAAATTTTTATTTTTTATTGATGGCAACTGAAAGATGATGGATTGACACGCTTTTACCAACTCTATTGGTTATCTTTTAAGGAATGATAGACATTCCTTCATATTTGCTAAAAAAGGTTATCTTTAATAAGCAATATGATAGAAAATACAAATCTCATATTTATCTTTGGTTTATGGTTGATTTCGTGGTTGTGGTATCTTTTTCTTGGTGTGTTTGTGAAGCCTTTTAGCTTAGGTCTACTTTTCTTCTTCAAGGTTTCTTACCTATGTGTGTTCAACATAACAAATGACATGTTTGCTTGGACACTCAAAGAAAATTTATGTCTTGTTATTAGGGCTTTAAATATCTTATTTCCTTATTATTGCATCTTACTTTCAATTTAGTTGTACTTCTCCATGTTTATCTTTTGTTTTATGCTGACAAGCTCTTGGCATTTTAACAATACACTTAATACAGTAACACTAAAATCATCGTATCTAAAGTTTAAACTTAAAATTATATGTATAGAGAAAGAAATTACTATATATTATTAATGTCGTATTGTATCGGTGTACCAATGAATTTGATTATACTTTAAAAAAAATTTAAAGTCAAATTTGACAAATTATATAATAAAATATTAATAATCAAATCTAATGGTATAACAATACACTATTATATTAATAGTGCACTATAGTTTTCTCTACACACACATAGATATATATTGTATCTTAGATTTTTCCTATATATATATATATATATATATATATAGTGGTATATCAATATACTATTAAATTTGATAATTAATATATTATCGTATGATGTATGAGATTTGATTTTAAGAAAAAATAAGCTTAATATACAATATAATCTAATAATATACTAATACAACACAGTATTAATAATATACCAATGCCTCTTATATATATATATATATATATATATATATATATATATATATATATATATATATATATTAAGTAGATTATTAGCTATTACAAAAAAAAATTTAAGATTGGTTTAAATTGAATGAGCAAAAAATTAAAATGTAACATCATATAAGAGGGTAGTGTATGTGTGTGTGTGTGTATTAAGAGAAAGAGAAATAGATGCGTTAATTAATTAATCTATCTTTGGTTTTGTTTATTAGTTTTAGGTATAGTTTCATGTTTCATTGTTTGTTTATGTTTTTGATCCATTTCTACATTAGTGCTTCTATTCTTATTTTTTGTTAATAAAAATTGTTCTTGGCCAAAAAATAATAATAAGGTTAGTGCTTTTAAGCTTTTACATTTATGTGATGTTGATTGTTCAAGTCAAATGTATATGTAATAAGTTCCTTTAATTGGAAAGAATTCATTAATGCTTTAATTTCTAGAATGTTTACCCTATTTCACTATAATAAGTTCCTTTAATATGTATTGGATAGAAGACAATTAGCTTTGTCAATTTCTTTGTTAAATTTGTGATATGCATGTTTTGCTTAATAGTAGTTTAAGTCATTAAGAACTATATTAGGTGGCATCTCTTCTTCATTTATCCAAAGACTAGTTGTAGAAGTGGTTAATGTAATTATAAAGCAAAACAAGTAAAAGATCTTCCTCTTATGCATTGTGAAAATATTTGGCATTGTAAAGTAAATTAAAGGTTCAATTACCTTTTGTTAGCTTTTATATTTGAAAATATTTATTCTAATATATGAAAGTAGAATTTATAAAGGACACATGTCAATCTTTAATAAAAAGAGCTTAAGAAGATGTCAAGTGGCAAATATGTGGCAAACAATGAAATTAGAAGATATCACAAGATAAAACATATAAAAATCAATTATATACAGAGGTATTTGCCACCTGCTAAATTGATTTTAGTAATGATTCTATTCTCTTAAATTTGTTTCTAGAATGGGTGAACTGACTATGAAATTGATTCTTGATTGTAATTTTTGTATTTTAAACATAAGGAATCAAATCTAGAATGATTTCACACATCAAAATTCTAAATTTTTCTAGAAAATAACTATTCACTCATGGGAAAATCACTAAAATCTTAATACTAAAGTAATACAACTTGATTAAAGCACTATTAAATACAAAAATAATATCATGACTGCTAACTTTAGCACTAAATCCTTCCAGACATCAACATATAACCATTTACCATAAATCATTCTATATCAAATAAAATCTAACTCAATTTATTCAAATATTTCAAAATAAGTAAAAAGTTAAAAGAATGCTCACTCACAAGTTATGGAAGAAACGATAGCCATTAAGTTTGAAGGTGGAATTGCTCCTAAGTATCAAGGATTCAAAAGTTATGATTCAAGGTTTCCCAAATTCTCAACTGATATCAATTCTTATATTCCTCATCGTCAAACAAGAAATAGAAATGATGTAGTACTTAGATTTGAAAGTAAATTTCTTATATTGTTTGCTTGAATGTGTAGATTAGAAGATTAATAATGGTAGGAATAAGATTGAGAAGTTAAAAGAATAAGAGAAGAAAGTGCTTATTGTAAGTTAAAGAAGGAATGTGAAAGGAAATGAGCTTTTTGGTTATTGAGAAATATGACACCAATTGCCTTAAGGTCAAAATGAAAAATATACCCCCAATCTCCTCTGCACTCCTTATCTATCTCTAACCATACTTAACCTTAAATTACTATCATTTATTCATAGTTCAAGTGCCCAAAAAGGTAAACTTTATTTCCAATTATATTTTTTAATTACTTATTTTTAAAAAAAATCAAATTTTAGCAAGTGTAACGATGAGTAATTTTTTTACTTTTTATTTAAGCTCACATTAATATGGTAATGTATGACTACTTCATAAGCAAATACTAACTTTAAATGATTAGTAATTGCAAATATAAAATAAATATTTTCATACTCTTTTTAATTTTCAATCAATTATGATAATTAAATATATTTTTTAAATAATTAATTATTGAAATAATTTGTATATTATAATAATTTAATTTTAATTTTTTTCAAATTGCTAATCATATGTTAACTAGTTTTTAACCCATACAATGAATTAGTTTTTCTATATGAAATAAAAAATTTAATTGATATTATTTTTAGCATACATATAATGCATGTCTGATACACTAATATTTAAGATCTAAAACCTTCTTTTTAAAATATTCACATTTTGTAAGAGGTATAAGATTACTTCAATTATTATAATTTCACTTTAATTTTTCCTAGTAATGTAATTACTATCAAACACATGGCTTTAATAATACTAAATATACATGAGTTTGAGTCATTAAGAAGTATTATTCATATATATGCAACTTAACAAAATGGAATTGTCATAAATATATTATAATAGTAAAATTAGCAAATATGATTTAATAAAGACACTAATTTAATGGATCATATGGATTTTACTATGACTTCATGGAAAATATAATAATGAAATTTATAAAGTATTCTATAAATATAATCAATCAATTTTATACATTTGATATGTTGCATTGAGAATTCTTTTTATTAAATTCATTCATTAGTGCCAATAACTAAAAGAAGCAAACATATATGTTCTTAAATAAATTACATTCTCTTTAAAAAAATAATTTTGTATATAATGTATAGAAAGGCATCATAGGGCAAAATAACCATCTCTTCTGTAGGATAGTAGTTGAATGGTGAATAGTAGCTAAAGGGAATTGTAACATTCTCATATTCTCATTATCCAGTATTTTTCTAAAATAAGATATACCTTTAGTATATAGTACATCAACTCCCAAAAGAATGAAAGAAAATATAGTATGAATTATAACAACTTTTCTTTCTAGTAATGATGGTGAGATTAGAACCTAAGTTACATTTTATC
Organism: Sindora glabra; assembly: GCA_020226215.1. Classification (NCBI taxonomy): domain Eukaryota; kingdom Viridiplantae; phylum Streptophyta; class Magnoliopsida; order Fabales; family Fabaceae; genus Sindora; species Sindora glabra. The sequence continues at coordinate 37,673,170 of CM035226.1, read as the reverse complement.
AAAGTCAAACATATAGAAATTTCCAAGAATATAGAATTTGCTTCATAATAGAGGACAATAACTAAAACATATCATTTGATGCAAGACACATGTGATTTGGTGATTCTTCATCGACGTATTAATAACTAATAAATTCTAAAGTCATTCTTTCTACATATCTACAAACTCAAAGGATTAGAAATTTAGATATCTCACATACATTCTTTCTAGTATTTGTTTTAACCTTATTTGCAAACTTTTCAACCTTTTTTCTTTTCTCTAATACTCGAGTCTATAATAAAATCACATAAAAAGGCATTAATGTATAAAATAATTAATGATAAATTATTACTTTTATTAAGGACTAAGGTGAATTACAAAAATTATAGAGTAAAGAATGCTAATAAATACTCAATTTGATAAAACATAAAATAGATTCTCGTATAAAGTTAAACCTTTAAAATTACCTCAAAATATCTTAATTTGGTTTAAACATAACTATAGACTAACTTAATAAAAATATTGCATGCACTAAACTTAAAAAACTATGGAGGTATATGAGGAAAATATATTTGCAAAGAAAAAGGAAACAATAAGGTTTCACATTTGATAAGTGGTGCAACCACAAGGCAAAGAGACAATGAATAAAATAAATTGTATTATACATCATAATAAGAAATGTTTTATATGATTGCATATAGATAAATCATCCATTGAATATTTAAATGGTGAAATGCATATATCAGTTCCTTAGTGATGTCAAAGTGAAATAAAATTTTTAAATTCTTCCTAATCTAACTTTACTACTTTTGGAAAAATCTATAATCTCTTTTGTTTCATCTAGAATAGGTGGTATACATAAAATTCAATGAATTTCCAAGCTCTGGCTTTCAAATTAATGCTAATATGTAAATCGCATAACATAACTACTATGTAACTTCTATGCAATCACATACTTTAACGTTTTAGGAAGTGTGATATTCATTGATTTTCTTATTATGTAAAGATATTATTGCAATACAAGTGTGGGTGAGTTTTGGCTTGCTATAGTGGAGACTTACAACTAAATCTTAGTTTATATTAGGAAATATAATATTCATTGATTTTTCTTATTTTTATACCTACCTAAAGATATTATTGTAACTTTCGATGTAAGTGAGTGTTAGCCATCCTTGGGGCATTACAAAATCCATAATTAAGAAGAGGAACGTGGTTACCATTTTTAATTGAAAATAACATACAATAAAGAATTCAAATGATTAGTGAAATCAAAATTAAAAAAAAATAATATTGAACAATACATACAAGAAATAATTCAAAAAAGAACTAAGAATTCATTCAAAATAGTAGTTACTCCACCAAAAGGATAAATTACACTTTAATGGCAAATAATCATCTATTTCAAAAATTTAGGAAATTCTCAACAATAACTAATATTTTTAAATTTAGATCGGCCTCACCGATTCAATTAGTTAAACCAGCACTAGGGTGAAAAGACAGTTTGGATGGACCCATAAACCCAAGCTGCGAAAAACCTAACTTAACCCAATCAAACTTGATAAAAAATTGATTAAACTACCAACTCAATAGGCTTAATGACCCAGTTCATTCAATTTTTTTTAAACTATTGTCCCATTCAAAAAGCTTAATGTAAAAAAAATCCTACCTAAATTCAAAATTTTATTATATGTTTAAAGAGTAAAGTGAATGATATTTTTTAAATTATATTAACTATTTTATTATTTGAAATGCTTTATGGATATTAGTATTATTTGAAATAATCTTTTAATGAATAATTATGAAATATTTCAAGATATAATTATGTTTTGGGGTTTACAACTTTATCATTTGTTTATTATAATATGAATTTCTATTATTTTTATTTTATATTAAATTATATATAAAAAATAATATTCAACTAGTATATTTATGTTCCTTATAATTCTAATAAAATTAATATTTATTTATATTTTAAAAATATAGTAACAAACTTATATTAATTAAATAAATTTATTTATATAAATATAATATATAATTTATTATATATAAAAATATAACAATTGATTTAACTACCTAATCCAATGGTTGAATCAATCTAACCTTGATTCATTTATTGTACCGGGTCGATGACCAATCCGAATCTAAGAACATTAATCATAATAAATTTAAGGAATCAATAAGCTTTTCATGCTAAATTGTTAAGTTTCTTAATTATTTTGAACTTAATAAATTACTTTGAAAAATGTTTTTACTAATTATACCTTATCAACAAGTGAGCGTAAATTTATATTCATAAACTATTAATAACAACAATAATTAAAGGTACTTGTAATTAGTCAAGGCTACAGGGTTACCATAATTCCCATAATTTGGATCACCCTCAAGGCTTTGCATGTAAAAGGCAACCCTAAAGACCTCTTCATCAAATATAACACCTTATATATACAAAAAAAAATATTAATGGCAGAAGCATTAATAAATCAAATGGAGACAAATAAAAGAAAGAGAAGTCAAGGAATAGAGAAATAAAAGAATGAGAGAAAATGGCGTTTCTTATATTTAAAATTCAAAATTTGAAATAGGATTAAAGAAGCAAGAAATATTACTTTCTTAAATTTTGAATTTTGAAATTCAAAATGCAAACAAAAAGAATGAAGCCAAAAATTAAAAGAGCAAATCTTATTTTTAATAATCTCACTTTCACCATTTTCATTGCCTCTTATTTTCATTACCCACAAAACAATAAAAAAATTTCTGTATACTTTACAATTAATCACCATCTTCTTATAAAAATGAAATCTTTGATATGAAGACATGTTTAGAAAGGGAAATCTACTATCAAAGCATTTGAGCATATCATTAAATACATAGTATGGAAGTAAAGGATGCATAGGAAATTAGGAAAGTTTTAAGAAAATACTTAAGTTAATCTAGTGTGCATTCATAAAGAATCAAGAAATTTCTTTAAAAAAGAAATTGTAGGCATCGAAAATATAAGAAATAAGTGAAAATAAATTAAAAAGAAAATATTATTCAAGAAATAAAAGAAATCTTATCTAGGGAATGTAAGAAATCAATGAAAATTTTTAACTAAAATACTTGCATTGATCTAGTATTGATAAAACTATGTTAGTAATAGATTGTAAAATTTTTTGTTAGTAGTCAGTCCTATTGATAAAACTATGATAGCTACTCTAGTTGTAAATATTTTTCTTGTATGTGTAAAAGACCAATTGATGCTTGCTAATTTGATTTTGTTAGAGATAATAGATTGTAATATTATTTTAGGAATGGATTGGTTTTCTGTACATCATACTTAGAAAATTATCTTAAAAAAATAGTAGGCTTTATTGTAAAAGAAGTCCTACTTGCTATATTTCAAGGAGTGAAGGGCTTTGAGATGGTTGGAATAATTTCTAGTGTTAACGCTCAAAAACTTATTAGAAATGGATACTCTACTTACTTGGTTATAATTCAAGATTTAAATTAACCTTCTCTAAGTATAGGTAATGTTCCTGTTGTGCAAGAATTTTTAGATGTGTTACCGAAAAGGTTGCTAACATTACTACTTGATCAAGAAATTGAATTCAATATTAATTTAGTTCCAAGCATGGAACCAATTTCTATACTTATTTACAGATCGGCTTTAACTAAGTTGAAAAGGCTTAAGAAATAATTGAAAGAATTGGTAGATAAGGGATTTGTTCATCTTAATTTATTGCTATGGAAAGCTCCAATGCTATTCATTAAGAAGAAAGATAAAACCTTATGGCTGTATATTGACTATTAGGAATTCAATAAAGAAATAGTTAAAAAATACCTTGTACCTTGCATTAATAATTTATTTGATTAGTTGCAAGGAGCTAAGTGTTTCTCAAAGATTGATTTGTGATTTGGATATCATTAATTGAACATTGAAAATGAAGATATACCCAAAATAATGTTTAGGACCAGTTATAGCCATTATGAATTTTTGATCATGTCTTTTGGGTTAGCAAATGCCCTAATTATATTATGGATCTCATGAAAATAATCTTTAAGCCATTATTAGATAAGTTCCTGATTATGCTTATAAATGAAATATTGGTGTTTTCTGAAAGTGAAAAAAAACATGCCTAACATTTTAGAACCATTTTGCAAATTTTGAAAATTATTTGTATGCCAAATTCTCTAAATGTGAATTATGGTTAACCAATGTTAAATTCTTAAGACATATAAAATCCTAGTATGGAGTACAAGTAGATCTTAAAAGATTAAAGTTATTAAAAGTTAGGCAAAGACCCACCACAATGACAGAGATCGAGAGTTTTCTAGGCATGACAAGTTACTACCAATAATTTATGAATGATTTTTCCAAAACAATACCTCTATTAACCAATCTAACTTAGAGGAAAATTAACTTTGTGTGGTTTGATGATTATAAGAATAACTTTCCATAATTAAAAGCATGCTTAACTTTAGCTCTACTTCTAGCTTTTCCATAGGGCATTGAAGGGTTTATGGTTTACTATGACATGTCTCATATTGGTCTTGGATTTGTATTAATGCAGAATGGGAAAGTTATAACCTTTACATCTTAATGATTGAAAAAACATGAGGCCAACTATCTAACCTATGATCTTGAAATGGTTACAATGGTATTTACTTTAAAAATATGCAGATATTACTTGTATGGAGAAGCATATGAAATTTACACTTATTATAAAAGCTTGAAATATATTTTTCATTAGAAAAACTTGAACATAAGGAAATAATTAGTACTTGTGGAAAGAATAAAAGAATATTAAAAGAATGATCCCTAATACTTAATTTCGAGGAAGCAAGAAATGTCAAATCAAAACACTGATCTAACTATTGATGAAAAAGGGATAATTAGATATCAAAAGTGTCTCTGGATTCCTTCCAATAAAAGAAATAGACTGTTGTATCAATCCTACTATTCTTCTTACACCATGGATCTACTTATAGCCAAAATGTATTATGATTTATAAGAGAGCTTCCGGTGGAGAGGAATAAAGAGAAATGTATTAGATTATATGGTTAAATGTCTCACATGTCAATATGTGATGTTAAAACATCAATGGCTTGTTAGTTTACACCAGTTTTTTTCCTATTTTAGAATAAAACAAGGAAAGTGTAACCTTAAATCTCCTCACAAGGTTATCACTAACTCCAAAAGAATTTAATTCTATTTAAATGAGTATTGATTGGTTAACTAAAACAACTCATTTCTTGTGGGTCAAAGTTATTTTCTACTACTTATTATACATAAACTTATTTGGATAAGATAATGTTGTTACATGAAGTTTCACTTACTATCATTTTAGATTTGGGTATACAATTTATAACTTATTTCTAATAATTATTCTAACAAGCTTTGAAAACTTAATTACATTTAGTATATCTTCTCATCTATTAACAGATGGATAATTAGAAAGCACAATTCAAACTCTAGAAACTATGCTTAGAGTGTGCTTATTGGAGTTTGAAAGTAATTGGGAAAAATACCCACCCTTAATTGAATTTACATATAATAGTAATAATTACTAATCAAGCATTAAAATGGTTCTTTATAAAGCTTTATATAGATGAAGCTATTGCTATCTTATAGGATAATTTAAACTAAGGGAGATAAAACTTTTATGGCCAAATCTAATAACAAATGCATTAGAAAAGTTGTAAATTATAAAAAATCGATTGAAAGTAGCACAAGACTGAAAAAAGTTTTATGCAAATAAGAGAAAAAATAATTAGAATTTTAAGAGGGAGACATAGTTTTCCTAAAAGTTTACCCCATGAAAGGGATCATGCAATTTAGGAAGACAGAAAAACCAACACCCTATTTCATTGGACTTTTTCAAATTCTTAAATGTTTGGGAGCAATTACTTATCTAATAAAGCTATTGGATGGCATATGAGTTATAAATTTAGTATTTCATATATCTATGCTCCAAAAATATGTTCTTAATGCATCCCATATGATTTAGCATGAACAATTGCAGTTGAATTCTGAGTTGATTAATGAAGAATAGCTAGTCAAGATATAGGACCAATGAGGTAGAAAATTAAGATCTAAAATATTACCTTTAACGAAAATTTAACGGGAATGACGTGGGATAGAAGAAGCAACTTAGGAATTTGAGTAAGAAATTTGGCAAAACTACATCCGTCTTTTTCATAGGCATTAAGGTTTAATTTATCACCGACATATACTGTTAGAATCATTAGTGTAATCAATTCCTTAAGAATTCAAGGATAAATTGTTTAAAGTGACAAAATTGTTACACCTTTAGGAAATAGAAAATAATTATTTAATTATTATAATTATTTTTAGAGTGGAAATTTTATAAGGAATAATAGGATTTTTGTAATGAACTATAAAGTAAAATAGCGAGGGAAGGAGGAAATAAAATATATAAAAGTTAAAGTATAGTTAAAGTTAAGTAAATGTGTATAGAGAAAATTTAAGAAATAACTTACTTATTTTACCCTTAATTATTTGATTTAAGCTATTATTAAATCCTTAAAATTCTCAATTTGTTTATGATTTCCTTTTATTTACTTTGTCTTTCAACAAACTCCAAGTTACTTATTTCCTTTTCTCTATTAACTTCTCTTTCTCTTTAATTTTTAACAAGATCAAGTTAATTACTTTACCCACCTATTAACAATTTCTAGTTTAATTGAGGTAAAAGCTTTTAATGCTTATTACTTAAGTTTTTAACCTTGAAAGAAGAAAGTAGGGATTTAGAAGATATAACCTAAAATTTTTAATTTTGTTTTAATTAGGGCAAGCTATCCTTGATTTCAACCTTTTTCTATCTCCTTTATATTTAAGTAAGTAAGAAATTTACTTAGATTAATTAGTTTTAAATGAGTTTAAGCTAGTTGTAGTTAAAATGGTGAGTGTTAGCTATTTAATGGTTAATTGGTGCAAACCTAAGTTATGACATGAATTTCTTAGTGAGTTTGGCTTATATATGCTTATTGATGTTTGTTTTGATGAAATTTTTGGGTTTGAAATTATATATGTGAATAAATTCAAGTTACAAAGTTGAGTGAACAATGAAAATGTAGAAAAATTTGCAGATTCAAGCCTATAGTTAACTATAACCTTGAAAGTTATTCTTAAAAAGCTTATAGTCAATTATATAGTTGACCATCTTGGAGAGTTTATTCTCTAGATGAATATAGTCAAATATATAGTTAATTATAACCTTTAGAGTTATTTTCTAGATGGATAGATTTAATTAACTATAAGGACCATATTTTGCTTTTAAACCTTTATAATTGATTATATAGTTAATTATTACTTTTTTATTTCCAGTTTTGCATGTTTACGGAATTTATAGTTCTTATATTTATGTATTTAACATATGAATGCATTTGCAATGGCCTTTTTATGCTAAAATTCCAATATGTGATCTTATTATGCTAGGAATTGTGAAAATAGGAGATGAATTCAATGATGTGTGAAATAAAACCATATCTAAAAAATATTTGTGAAAGGATAAGGCATACTTTAAAAGGATAAGATTAGGTTTGTGAAGGGATAAAGTTAATTGGGATTCATAAAGAAGTTTAATTTTTTTTATTTTATTCAATCACTAATAATATTTTAAATAGAAATATTTTTTGCTTATTGGTATTATTGTATACAATTATGCTTTTGTGAAATGCAGAATAGTTTAAATAGTAAGGATATTGTAAATATTCCCCCACTATTTGATTCTAACACTGTTACATGAATAGGATACTACATCGCTACCTAGACATTAGCAATACTAATGTCTATATTAAAGTACTAATATTTTTAAAATTATTAGAATAATTAAGATGATAAATCATAAATATAATTAATATCTATTTGGATGCAATGACATTTTTAAAATTATTAAAAAACTCAAGACATCAATTTTTTACTTAACCAACATTATAATATAAGGCATTAGGAAAATAAAAAAATTTAAGACGTTAATTTTTGAATTAATTGACATTCTCTTTAGATGCAATGACATCTTTAAAATAATTAAAATGCTTAAAATATTTACTTTTTACTTAACTGATATCAGAGTACATGACATTTGAAAATTTAAATGTTACTAGGAAAATAAGGATGTTAAAGACGTCGATTTTAAAGTTAATCAACATCTATTTAAATATTATGGCAATTTTGAAATCATTAAGAAAATTTAAGATATTAGCTTTTTACTTAATTGACATCAAAATATATGATATTTAAATATTACTGAAAAAATGAGGAAGTTTAAGATGTTGATTTTGGAATTAACTAATGTCCAAAGGTGTTACAAAAGGCTTTGTAAGAAAAATGTTAAACTTTAACATATTGATTTTGAACTAAACAAACATCTAAAGTGATGCCATTTATGAGGTTACCAAGAACTTATGAAAACTTAAGACATTGATTTTGATTACAACTTTTATCTAAAGGTATTTCAAATGATTTATTAGGAAATATTAAAAGTAAAAGCATTGGTTTTGTACTTAACTAACACCTAATAGTATGGTAACAACTATCTACCTGGAAAATGATGATACATAGAATATCAATCCTGGGCTAAAAACTGATGTTTAAAGTTGGTAACATTTTTATGTTATAAATAAAGTATATTTTTCCCCTCAATATCACTTTAACTTTCCTTCTTATTTGCTTTTAAGTTTCATTTCCATCTCCAACCCTATTCAACTCTTTTTACAGAACTCTAGATGTCACTTTATTTGTTATTATACGCCAATGAGTTATTAATTTTCTTTCAATTAACATTAAGTATTTAGAATACTACTTCAAAACATAATAGGTTCTTTTTTTGCTTTCATTTTTCATCTTTTCATGTCTTTTATTTTTTTATTTTTTATGTAGGTTTTTTATGAGATTTTTATTCGTATTTATTTTATATAACTTTTGATGTTGTATTTAAGTTTTAAGTACTTATTATGTGTTTGATAAATGTTGTAGGAAAATTCAAAGTCTCCTAAAAAATCTTTCTTACATTTATTTCTTAATTCCACCTTTTTCATTTCTTTGATTTTTTGCACAAATTTTTTTAATAAAAATTTGTTTGGGTTTTCATTGTATAATGTTCGAGATTATATCTAAATTTTAGATATCTATTATGTGTTTGATAAAATGTTGTAAGGAAGCTGGAGTTAGCCAACAATGATGAAAGATGAAAAAGAATGTAAAAAAATTCATGAAAATGACCATGTTTTGTGATTTTAGGAGGGATAAAACCCAATTAGGCTTCTACAAATGGATATATTTTAAAAAGTTGCATAAAATTGATAAAAAATTAATCCTAAATAGATAACTAAGTACAAAGTTATAACTTTTCAAAATTATTAACTCAAAATATATATTTTTAATGGGATGATAAGTTTATTCAATTTTTTACTATAAATACTTTGGTATGAAAGTAAAAAATTATCATTAAAAAAATTTACAAATATTTCACATCAATTACTTAGTAAAAATTGATGTTTTTAACTCATTATTGGTGACCAAGTCATATGATACATAAAGAAATGTTAATGATTCAATTGATAAAGAAATTCATGTTATTTTTTTTAACATTAGGTATGCAATCGATCATATTCTAATGTGTAATTTGCTAAATAGTTAATGTTGACAAACTATTTTGTAGTAATATAAGTGAGTTGTTTACTTACTAAGTTTTAGATTTACTTTTTTAAAAATTTAATTTTTACATATACTATTGCAAAAACTTCTTCGCCATTACCACAACAAGAATATATTCACTAAGGATCATTTAGTACAAGGCAACAAAAAAATATTTTGTTTGTATATAGGAATATTTTCTTGAACCTTGTAATATATAGTTCAATTTTAAGTGATAGGAATACTTTATATATATTAGAGTCAATTAAACTAGTTTAACTCCAAATCATTAGGTTAAGTAAGCAAGTTTAACTATCCTATTTTGATAGTTTGGATATATATATACACACTTACTTATAAATATTTTGATTTTCACATAAAATATCCTGAATTGATTAAAAAAGCATGTGTTTGATACCTTATGTAGGCTAGCGAAAAACAAGCTAACAGATTCTGTGTTAGTCATGGCTTAAAAGAGTCATGACACTTTCACCTTTCCTTTTATCTATGTTTGTATTGATGGAAATATTTCTTTCTTTTAAGAGTTTCCTAAATTGTTAATTATGTGTCACAATATGAATTTTATAAATAATAAAATGAGAACTTTATAATATGACAAAAGAGATAAATAAGAGGTTAGATGAATAAGTTGACTTAAGAACATTCATTCTATGTTATTAAATATAAACTACTTCAAATCACCTAAAAAAAATATTTTTATGTTTGTGAATCCATAAGCAATTGATTGCCTAGAAATTGCTTGAAATGATATAAAGCAAACCAAAAAGGTAAAGAAAATCTCTCCTTTCTAAAGCTTGGCACCATTTCATTTTGATGGAGAATCACTTTTTTATACTCAGATGAGAAGAATGAAGTCTTGTAAAAGTTTGTAAAGATATGAACCTTTTAATATAATTAATTCAATTGAATTATAGATTTTATTCATTATAAAATTCATATTTAGTTAATTTATATTTAGCATAAATATCATATTATATCCATAATTTTAATAATCATTTAATTTAAGTCTTAAATAATATTGATATTGTTGATTAAATTTATAAATTAATGTCAAGTTCAATATAGAAATTTTCAATATTTTCTACTAGTGTTAGGGTTAAGATTCGAAGATTAGTAAAATTGAATATATTTTACTATTTTAATAAAAATAAAATTTATAAATAATAAAAATATTTTGAATAATATTCATAATTTTATATATATTTTTAAAAAACATAGCGGGAGTAAACACCTCTACTTAAATATACATAGTTTCACTATTGATTTGTACCCAAACCATTCGTTCTACTAACCTACCAAACAAGCAATAGTCACCAAACCCCACTAACATCTTGAAGAAAATTAAGCTCAAAATCATTTTCTAGGGTAATCAAATTTCTTATCACCGCAAGGTATTTTTTTATGGCAAAAGGAATTTGTAAAAGTCCAACAAAAATGCTACATAAGTCTAGGCAATCTAGTACCCCTAGTATCATAGTCAAGGAGTATAGAAACTCCATTTGGAGGGTACATCATTATATTAATCATATTACTAGTATTCAAAATAGCTTTAACAATAAAATCTGTTACCCTATTAGCCTATCAATAAGCATGCTGAACTAATGGCATATCTAACTACTACAAAAGTTCCTTGCATTCTTTAATTATGCTGCTAACATGTACAAATACATTAGTATTAACATTAGAGATAGCAAGGACAACAGAAAAAGGCATCTAATTCAACTACAAAGAAGAGCAAGCCTCTATTTCTTGCAATCATTAGGCCATCATGCAAACCAGTGGCTTCTGCTATAAAATTAGAGCAAATTCCTAAAGCTTTGGAGCAGCTAACCACCTAATTTCCATTCCAATCTCTTGTAATAAGAACACTTCTAGCATTGCTTGTGTTACCTCTAGAAGCATCATTAGAATTTAATTTATAATAGCCTATTAGTGGTGGCTCCAATCCAATTTGCATTATTTAATTATTTGATGGACATTTTGGTTTCACCATTACAACCTAGTACTCATAAGACTTTCATAAAATTATAGTTGATAAGTTATCATTACCATGGCTAGTATTAAAGACTTTTTTATTTCAGTGAAGCCAAATGTTCCATAAAGTAAAAGTAAAAATTACTTTCCAAGGAACTAAGCTACTACAACTTACTTCTGCAAAAGTTAAGTTTTTTGTTTTTAGCCATACCCCAAAATCAAGGTACAAACAAGAAGGCCATGATGCTGAGGAAGTAGGGAAGTTCCAAATAGCCATAGCAACTGGACATTCTCTGAATATATAAGCTATATTATCTAACCTTCTATTACATAGAACACAGTGAAGAGGGATATTTATGCCTTTAGCTATCAAAATTTCCCTTGTTAGGAATTTATTCAAAATAACTAACTAAACAAAAAATTGAATTTTTGGATACATATCCACTTTCCAAATCTAGGAGAAATTTTGATTATTGAGCTGCAAAGATGGACTTTTCAAAAACAAATAAACACTTTTTACAGTGCATAACCTAGATTTAAACAAATCCCACACCATTTTATTATTTTGATTATGCAAATAAAAAGGCATACCTAGAATCAATAAAGTTATTGCACTAGGCGTCTCTATAGATAACCTATTGAGATTCTAGAACCCATTAATAAGGTAATCTTTGATTGTATGTTTAGCATGGTAGATTGGAAAAGGACCAATAATCAAGCTTCACAAAGGTCCTAAATCTATCTATTTATCTGACCAAAATCTAACTTTTTAACCATTACCTATGATCAACTTAATTCCCTGATAGATTATGTCTTTAGTAAATTTAAAGGCCTTCCAATTATAAGAAGTATTCCTTTTGATAATTAGCTGACCATGATTATCCACCCTAAGGTATTTTATTTTCAACACTTTTATCTATAGAGGATTTTCATTTTGGATAAAAGATCAAGCTAACTTAGTTAGGCAAGCTAGGTTCATAGTGGTACGGTCTTTTATCCTAAGGTCCCCTACAAACTTTAAAAGAGTAATTGTATCCTATCCTATTAAGTGAAGCTTCCCAGGATTTGAAAAACCACCCTAAAAAAAAATTCTAATAACTTTTTTTATTTGATTATATACTAATTTAGGGATGCTGGTATAACTTATATGATACAGGGGAATGCCAAACAAAGTTAAGTTCAGAAGAACAACTTTTTCAATAATAGATAAGCTTATAGAATTCCAACAATTAATCTTATTTCTCAATTTATTTACAATGTAGTAGAAATTTAAAGCCCTGTAATTACCTTTAATTTCTATGCTTAGGTATTTTCGCAGACTACCTCTATGGGGTATACTTAACATGTTACTAAGATGATCTCTTAGTAGGAAGGCTGTATTTTTTGAAAGGCAAATTCTAGATTTAGCTTTATTGACTTTTAAACCAAATACTTTAGCAAAGTGATTCAGCACACGGTTAATAGTTTGGCAATTTTTAAGATCAACTTTAGCATATAGAACCATATCATCAACATAAAACAAATGGGAAATTTTAATACCTTTCTTACTAGTTTTAATAGGAGACCATGATTTTTTAGCACATTACTGATTAATTGAAACATGAAGGTATTCCATACAAAGAATGAATAAATGAGGAGATAGTGGATCTCCTTGTTTGAGTTCCCTGTGAGGAAACAAAGTGTTTAATTTTCCTCCATTAACTAAAATTTGATAGGAAACTCCAATGACTAAGCTCGTAATTATTTAGACAAAACTATCAAGAAACTTAAAGAAAATCAAAACATCTCTAATAAAGCTCTACTTAACAAAATCATAAGCTTTCTCTATATCTAATTTCAAAATTATTTGACTATGTTTCATTTTTTATCTATCTATGGTATGAACTAATTCTCTCAAAATGATAATGTTATCAGCTGGTTTCCTCAAAGCCACAAAAGTAGCTTGAAAGGGAGAAATAATATCCTCTAGAAAAGGCTTAATTCTAGCAATTAAAATTTTTAAAATAATTTTCAAAATAGTATTATAGAGACTAATAGGATAAATTCCATTTATTGTCTCATAGGAGTTTCTTTTAGGAATTAGGATAATTAAAGTAATATTTACCCATTTAAGGATTAAAAAGGAGTAAAAATCTTGTTGGACACATTCTACAATAAAGCCTTTAACAAAATTCTAAAATCTCTGGAAAAAACCAGGGTGGAAACCATCAAGTCTAGGAACTTCATTTGCTTTTTATGATTTTAGGGCAAGCTAGATTTTCTATTCTTCAGGAATTTTAACTAGTGACTTTTTGAATTTGTTATCCGCATAATGCCCTCAATCTCTAACTTCAATGCTATTAAGATTGGATAAAATTTGAGAAGAGGTAAATCTCTCACTAAAGGTTTTGAAAATATGGGCTTAAATGTCCTTTGGATTAAAAAGCCATATCTTAACTTGAGTTTTTAAAGCTTTAATTCTATTTTTCCTTCTTTTAATAATGATAGATAGGTGGTAGGTGCGTGTCTTTCTATCCCCATTAGCTATCTAGTCTAACCTTGACTTTATGGCCTAAAATTGCTCCTTTTAACTAAGCACCTCTAAAAACTCCTTTTGCAAGGTTTGGTTAAGGACTCAGATTGGGATGTACCCAGGATATTTTAGATTCCTTTAATTCTAGCTAAAGGTTTTTGTTTTTTCTTAAAAATGTTACCAAAAACATGAATATTCCACCATCTAATATAATTAATAAAGTCATTTACAACATGATAGAGGGTTAGATTCCTAGCCTAACATCTAGAAACTATTTGGGAAAAATTCGGGTGTGTTAGCTAACATGTTTCAAATTTGAAAGGTTTGAGCAAAGTATTTAGGAGGGAATTATTCAACTTGACTAGTAATGGGCAATGATTAGATAGTACATGAGGTAGATGAACATTTTTTGCTTCAGGAAAAAGTAGATGCTAAGAGTCATTACAAAGGGCTCTATCTAGTCTTTCAAGAATTAAATGTTTACCATTTCTCATATTTGACCAGGTGTAAGATGAGCCCTTAAATCCTATGTCCATTAAGTTGTAGTAGTTTAGGCAATCATTGAACAAATTCATTCTATTAAAGTTAATTAGGGCTCTACTAAACTTCTTTGATAGAGAGGAAATTTCATTAAAGTCACCTAAAACTAATCAAGGTAATGAATGGTTATCAATTATAATTTTAAGATTATTGACCACCTCAACATTAATTTCCCTCTTGATTCCATAGAAGCCATATCCTTCTAGCATAGCCAACTATGTTTGTGAATTCTAAATGAGAGAAAGGCAATAAAGCTCTTAAGGTTTAAGCGCTTTCTCTATTAAGTTTGACATTTTCTTGGCCAAGAAGTTCTGCTAGGAGTTTCTTAAAATTTGGATATTGTACACCCCTTACATTCCAAACCATTATACCAAAATTTACAACTTCCATGATTGATTGAATGTTAGCTTTAAAGAGACGTTATGATCTCTTAAGAGTCCTTTCAAGCTTGACCGTGACTTGGACCAACATTTGTCTGAACAGCTCCTAATCTTGCATCACTGAGTTGACTATCTTGATTAGACATTAGGGAGTCTTCGGGTCCATTATAATGAACTATAGTTCCAATTTCCTTCTACGATAACTCAGTGTGATCATTTTTGTTCGCAAAGCCCTTTTTTTAAAGTTGCATCATTTCCTGCCACATCTAACAAGTCGTTGCATGAAATAGACTGGAAGGGAACATTGATAAAGGTTGTTCGTTGGGTTTAGGTAGATTTAGATGAATCCTGAGCACACTTTAGCATGTGGTGCTGTCCATGTGAATGATGTCAGAAGGTATCAGATGGCTGGCTATCTCTTCCTCGAGGGGAATTAGATCTAAATCGTTTGGATGACACTTGAATGGCATTAAATTCTCCAACACTATTACATGGTTTGGATTGAAGTTTGCCAACAACCTGGTGGGATCTAGAATGATCCATTCTGAATTATTTTTCGATATTGCTTTGATCACTCCTATGCACTGGTACCTCTAAATCACCTGAGGTATACTCGGAGTTATGTTGTCTTCCTCTTTTGTTGAGGAGGACGAATTGTTAAGAGATGGCTCCATTAACATTATGAGGATTAGAGGTTTGGGAAGAAAGAAGCAAGGTAGGGTTTGATATATCTAAATCCTTAAAAGGCATTGAGAGGTCTAGGATGCTTCAATAGCCATTTCCATGTTCTTGAGATTTTCTTGAGAATGAGTGGCTTGAAGAGATAAAAGTCTGCTCCTTTCTAGAAATCTCCTTTAGATTTTTTGCTTTAGACCTATTTTTCTTGGGCCTAATCTACTATTTATTCAAAACAGATGTAACCTTTTTTTTTTTGTAAGTCCATGCCTTATCTTGATTGTCTATTTTTTTTCCTCTCCGCTAATATCCATGGCCCATATTCATCCACATTAGCTTCATTGGAATCGCTGCTAAGCCGCCTAGGAACTTTCTTGGAAATTTCCTTTCTTGTAATTTCTGATTGCTTCCCTGGAGATCCCTGTTTCAGGGTTTCATATGAGCTTGGAGGGGTTAGAGCTTTTGAAACTGAAACAGCAGGTTCAACATATGGGCACCAATATTTTTCATGTTCGATTTGATCACACGTAAAACAAACTTTATTCAAACTTTCGTAAACATTTGCTTGCTTAAAATTGCCAATATAAACTGTACAGATTAGAGGTTTGCTAGGGTCGATTTGAATACAGATCTGAGCATACTTACCTTTATCTCCTAGATAAGTATGAGTGTCCACCTTAAGCACCAAACTAATTTTCTTAGCAATTTAAGGAAGAACATATGAATGGTATAGCTCAATTGGTAACTCTGAAAATTTAATCTAGATTGCGATGGAAGATAGGCAAGTAGTAGAGGGATTGAAAAAAGACTCTCACTTCCTTAGAGCTAAGAAATGATTTAAGATAAACCAAAGGGCCGTTACTTAATATCCTACTGTAATCAAATTGTAACTTGAATTTGAATATAAAAAAATCATTATCCACTTCAAAGATTGTTAACTTTCTTTTAGATTATCAGAGTGCCCTAATTTTGAAATTAAATATTGATATCCAACCTTTCCAATCAAGGTAGAGTTCTATGATTCATAGATTTTTCTTTTAAGATTGTTAGGTAGAATAAAAATTACCTCACACTCATTTCACATCTAACCTGAATAAGATATGGTAACTTCAGATTTTTCATCAAAAAACACACATCCATAAGCTCCAAGCACGAGCCCTACTAGTTGATCTTTATAACTTCGTTTCAATTGCTTCGTCAAGGAAGGGGCTCGGGACCTCGCTTCATCACTAGTGCGAGCAGGAGGCAATACTCCATTGAATTTCTGCTTACTGCATGACAAAGTTTTCACCATCTTTTTTTACCGCAAGGCATTTAATCCAACTGGGATCTTGGACGGACCGAAACATGAGCGCCGTACGGGAGGATGAAAGTATGGATTCTTTGTTAATAAAATGATTAGCTGCGAAATAATCATACTTGGACCGTACTTATTTACATGAGAAAGGAAGTACAGTAGTCGGCAAACCCATTCAAAGGACAAAATCGGATATATAATGAATTTGGAAAACTGCGACCCACCTATTCACGCAACCGAGGCAGCTCAACTTTGTCAAAATTGGTACAACTCACCACTTATTACTCGCACCCTGTCTTCATACGTCTTACTACGTGCCGGTGGGAAAATTGTTTAATAATTGGGCTTTGTTTATTATTTCGTCAAAGAATATATTTTATTAAAAATCATAAATATATATGTATTTATATAAAAATAATATATAAATATAAAAATAATTTTTTTAGAATTTAAGATATTATTTTTATAAAAAAATTTATATTTAATATTAAATAAATAAAATATTTTTATCTTAATATTTTATAATTATATTTTTCTTGAAACTAAACATAGCTTTAGACTGTGTTTATTTTCTAGAAAAAAATTTATAGAAATTTTTTATTTTTATATAAATAAAGAAATATCACATGTTTCTATATTTTATAAATAAAACTTTTTTATAAAGTCATGGTGGTAAAATAAAATAATTTCTTCCTTGAGAAAAAGAGTGTTATCTTTTTTCAAATTTATTATATTCAACATTAAATATATAAATTATTTTTTACTATCTTAATAATTTATAATTATATTCTTATAAAAGATATTTTTTTATCAAAACAAAAAGAGGGTGAGGGTGATAAAATATAAAACTAAAAATTAAAATTTATATCATTATTTTAAATTATTATAGATTAAGTTGTAGACAAAGTATTTTTTCTTCAAAAATTATATCTATATTTTATAATCGTAATACGAACAATTTATTGTTGTAGAATATCCATAAATAACACTACTTTTTTTTAGTCAAACATTTTCGATGGTTACCTGCAAAAGTTTATTATTTCTCTGAATCGAAGAGAATAAAGGAGGTAGAAGAAAAATAAAATGTTATACGATAACTTTTTTGTACCAGTTTGTTTAAGGTGGAGTAGAGATTGAAATTTATAATTAATTTTTTAAGATTCTTCAAAAAAATTTATTATTTATTATTTTATATTTTTAAAATTTATGAAAAATTTCAAACATTTAAATAAAAAAAATCATGATGTAATCATTCATTTTTTCCCCATCTACAATCTTTCATAGATTTTCCTTTCCTCTCCATTTTAACTCCCGAACATATATCATTGGATTACGAATCATATCATAATTCAAATACAATATTGAGATTCCAGAGGCTGGCAACATCAAATTTTTTATGAGAGTTGTACACTTTTATAATAAATCGGGATCACGATTTTATTTTTAATTTAAATCTCAAAATTCGTAAGTGAGAACGAAGTCCATAGATAGGAATGGGATACAGTCTGGGCAAGGACGCTCTTCTCTTGTTGCATGCCCCACCATTAAGATTGAACTCTGTCAAATCTCATGTCCAATAATCGAGGCCAGGATTTATTCTGTGTATCCTATGCTGAACAGATGTTGTGTGAAATTTCATAGAGTTCTGAAAAATTAAAAAGAAAATTAAGGAAAAAGAAGCAAATCTTAAAATCTAGTGTTTTAAATCTATACATACGAATTAAATAATTTCAAATGCAATAAAATAAAGTTTTGCTATTTCATCTCAAATTAAAATGCTCTTTTATAATGTTACTAATGTATGTAAAATATAATAAAATTAGAACCTAATAATTTGAAAATACCGAACTATCCTTATTTTATACGTATTTAATTTAATATAAAAAATAATATATATCTTTTTGAAAACTCGAAACGAGGCAACTAGACGAAGCCACGAAATAGGACTATAATTCATTTTCCATTTCTAGAATCTAGAACGAGAAAAATGTTTGCTCTTTCCTGTTCTCCTGGAGCTAGAAACTTCCTATTTTCGTGCTGATCCTCAAAATAATTCTAATGGAGAGAAATTCAAAGATATTTTGTGATTTCTCTCACATCCACCGCTAAACTTCAACGTGGGGACTAATAGTTTATTCAAGGTAAACAAAACATGGATTTGAATTCTCCCCGGTAATTATAACTACTACAGTTGATGTGTTGACGTAATTTGATAAAAATATAAATACTCATGTAATAATTATAATTGTAATTGTAATTATGCAGAAGATTTTCGTACTAACACATTTAAATTTAGAAATGATTTAATATTAATATTAATTTTTATTAATTAATTTTTTATCATAAATTATTTATTTATTTAAAGCAAATTTTTATATTAAAATAGAATTGAAATTTCTTTTAAAAATTATTTTAGATTGTAAATATTGATGTTAAACAAGGTTTTAACGCATGATAGAGATAATATTCCAAATACTTATAAAAATTATAAAGAAATCCTAGTAAAATATTGAAAGAAATAAAGAAATAGTGACTAACCCTTTGTTTGGATGGGGGAGAAGTAGGAGGAGAAAGAAGTTAGGAGAGAAAGAAGTTGGGAGAGAGAGAGGTGGGAGGAAAGAAGTATTTCTTTTGTGTTGTTTGGAAAGGGAGAAGTTAGGAGAGAAAGAAATTAGGAGAGAAGTGATTTCTTTTGTTTGGAAAGGGAGAAGTTAGGAGAGAAAGAAGTTGTATTTTTATAAAATAACTTTTGTACCCTTACATAATATATGAACTCAAGTGTATACTTTAAATTTTGTATTCTTAAAAAATAAAATTTTAATTATTAAATTAAATACCATATTAACAATAAATCTAATAATTAAATATTTTAATTTAATAATTATAAATAAATGAAAAATTAATACTCCTTTCCAATTTTAATAAAATATCTTAATCTAATTATCAAAAATCTAATACAAATACATATTCAAGTAATTATATAAAAATTTACATACTTATTTAAAAATTTATATAGTTTTATAAAATAATCCTATTCTTTTAAAACTATCTCAAATAATTATTATGTACTCCTTTAATACCTATACAATAAAAATTTTCATTTAAAATAAATTAAAAATGAGATGTAGTAATAATTTTTTATAATTATATAAATTTCCTTATAAATTTGAAATTTATAAGGAATGTTGATGAATATATATTGAAACAAAATTTCTAAATTTTTAATAGAATAAGATAAATCTCTTTGTGTGGGATCCACGTAATTTCATCACTAATATCTATTATCTAACTACCAACATGGTTCATAAGTTCTGCATGTTATACATAATAGCTTAATTGTATCTCATAAATGTCCAAATGATGATTCAGGACCTCATGTTCATATACAAAACATAAACATCACAAGTTCACTTTAGTCGATTAATACAAGATTTATTACCATACAACACAAATGATATGAAAACAACTTCTCCCTTCCAAATGGTTTGCCCGATCAACTTGACACTATGTTACAACTATGGCAACAAGTATGTCTGCTCTCCTCTTTACCTGTGCATCAATTCAAATAATTATTTTAAATCGCATTGCAACTTTACAATTATTCTACAGTATCGTTATATATGTGTAAAGATATAGACATAACAAGATACTCAACACATACTGTCAGAACTTAATTTTAATTAGACTCTCTGCTTATACAAGGACAAAAATTACAGTAAGGTCAATGTCATTCTTTACATTAAGATACCATCTGATAACTTTGAAAAGATTAGTTGAGAGAATGCATCAGTGTGTACCTAAACTGGTGGATCAACCAAGTCCTGCACTGGCCATAAGCTGATATAGCACCTGTAATTTTAAGTGGGGCGGTACCCCAAAAAACTGCTTCTTGGCCCTCTCATTTTCACAAAGGAAGCTATAACACTTCAACTGATATTCTTCAGGTACTCCTATTTTCTCCAGCTCTGTCCAGACTTCTGCTTCACTATAGTGGCGAGGTCTACTACTCTCCATGATGGAAAGTTATCTTTCTACTATCCGAGCTTTCTTTTCGGCTATTTCTACATGCCTTTCAGCTATTTGCACATGCTTTTCCGCTGCATCTCTCATAACATTAGTTAAGTTGTTGATCCCCATATTCAACTTCTCATAACCTTTCTCAATTAGATCAATTGTGGGCGCTTTCCACTTTGATCCTTTTGATGATGATGTTCCTTGGGATTGATTTGAGTTAGGAAACTCTTGATAGTGGTTTGAGGGAGCACATTCAGGACTAAATAAGTCAAAATGGCCAGTGTAGTTGGGAGTCTCATTTCCCCAATTAATATTAGAGTCTGACATGTGTTCAAAGCTATTCAGGTCCAACCTCTCTTTATCCCATCTCCTCAGCTTATCTGCTGCACTCTTAGCATATGATCCTGTGGCCCTGTCTCTTCTGAATAGCTCCAATAGCTTGTCATAGTTATGTATTGGTAAACGCTTCCATCTATTGGCCTCAAGTTTACCCTGCAATAACACACACAATCACATCATCATATACCATATTTTGGTTTAATTCATACTAAGAAATGAACTAAGTATTACATCTATGTATAGTGCATGAGTTATTCTATCTTTACCTGGCATATCTTACTCCACACTTCTGGTTCCGCCTCGAACATATGTGTGGATGGATTCCAGCCAATCCCACTCCATCTATGAAACGGATCATAACATTCATTGAAGTTTTCCTTCAATGTCTTCAATCGATTCTTGATGTGTTGCTTCTGAAAGAATGGACTTATAGTCTGCTTAAGCTGTGCCACCACGCTAGCATAAGCCATAGATGTAAATGTGCCATCTGGTCGATTGCCTTTTTGCACCTCCTCAAGTAATAAATCTAATAATATAGCATCCATATCTGGCGTCCAACGTAGTAAGTCCCTAGAAGATCCATCTCCCCTGCTATCAGACTTCTTATTTTTCGGCATGGTAAAATCTGCAATGAAATACACAACCCAATAAGGGGTGATAGTATAAGGGATGGAAAATGATTATATCATGCACGGTACATGTAATTGGTCACAAACTTCTCAGATATAAGTTTTTTAAAATATGTGCAATTCAGGAGGTTTTATGCACAATCACCTCCTCAACAGTAGATATGCAATTCATGCTACAAAAGGGAAGTGCAATAATCTGCTGAATCCAAATCATACATATAAAACTCTAAATATAGTTCTCAGTCACATCAATAGTGCAGGATTCATAAGCATCAAGAGATAATGTACAAAGAATTATTGTATAAATGATAAAAACTATAACAAGCTCTGCTGATAATCACTCCACATATGGGCTGCTATGTTTTCTCTCATGATGAACCCATGCTTATAGTCTTCCTCTGTGGTCCTAGATTCATGATCTCCTATATCTTCTACATTCCTCTCTAGGAGCTCATGATCGACCTCATCTATCAATCGTGGATTGGGATCAACATCCATTAGAAAGTTATGCAATATACAACATGCAATAGTAATGTTCGTCATGGTCCTGAAGGAGTAATGTGGTTCCGTGCCCGTAGCAATTATTGGAAATCTCTTCTTTAACACCCCAAAGCCCTTTCAATTATAATTCTCAACGATGCATGCCGATGGTTATATAGTTCCTTTGCATTTTGAGGTCCACGGGTAGTGTACTCCTTCAAATGATATTGCACTCCTCTGTAGGGTGTAAGAACACCTCCTTTTAGAGGAAATCCTACATCTCCTAAGTAGAATTTACCTATTTTACAACAATGATACAAATAAACGTCAGAACACATAACCATAAGGAGAAACACATTAATTCTTATGGCATTGACCTATTATTGTGCAAGGCAACACAAAATTGATACTTACCTCTTGGAATACGCAATTTATCTCCTCTCTTAGTTAAAGCATGTTTTAGGATCCTGGAGTCAGATGCAGTTCCTTCCCAACCGACAACACATATGTGAACTTCAAATCAAAAGAACACACTGCTAACACATTCTGTGTGGGGTAGTCTTTTCTTCCTCGAAAACGGGGAGCATCCTTACTAGGAACTTTGACTCGTATATGTGTTCCATTGACCTATTATTGTGCAAGGCAACACAAAATTGATACTTACCTCTTGGAATACGCAATTTATCTCCTCTCTTAGTTAAAGCATGTTTTAGGATCCTGGAGTCAGATGCAGTTCCTTCCCAACCGACAACACATATGTGAACTTCAAATCAAAAGAACACACTGCTAACACATTCTGTGTGGGGTAGTCTTTTCTTCCTCGAAAATGGGGAGCATCCTTACTAGGAACTTTGACTCGTATATGTGTTCCATCCAAAGCTCTAACACAATCCTGTAAATAATTAGACATTTAATATATTTACACAACATGATAAATAAAGAACAACAATCCAATTATTAGCAGTGTCATACAGAAATGAAAATATATTATCTTGAAATAAGGATAAAATCTACTGTTGTTCAGTATTTGAGTAGGAACCTTTGATCCAGAAGGCTGCACAAGATACTTATCTCCGAGAGATACAATAGCCCGTAGAATGTTATGAAAGTGACGACTAACTGTCTCTCCCGACTGATGGAAGAAAAATGACATAGTTCTATTTTTTACATTATGTGCTAAGATATGCAAGAACTTAGCTACTTGTTCCTCCACAGTCGAATAAGTGGAATCCCTTACTCTACCCGTTGATTTGATCTTTTCACATAATCGCAGGAAAGCGGGAGGATGCATGCGTAGTACGTCATAACTTTTTTCTGAATGTAAGAGGTTCTGCAAGAGTTGGTGCCGTATCTGATCTCTTACTTCCCTGACTCCACCAATGCCTCTAGGTACAATATTGGCTTGCAACTCCAATAGGTACATAAAATAACCAATATAGCATACAAGTTGAACCACACACATTTGACACAATCTGTTCCATTCCTTCATCATTTCAATAATAGGCGACTCGTCTAATTCCAATCCGTCTAATTCCAACTGATCTTCATATAATTCTTCCACATTATCTTCCATAGTCACTTCTGAAATACCTCTAAATTCTAACTAGTAAAAATCACAAATCATAAGTTTTAAACAAATGTAACCACATATATCAGCTTCAATGTGTATGCACTACTTAAATACTATTTACCTAATTTGCCAAAAAAAAAACACATAAAAGAGAATTTCGCATCCACAAGTATATGCAATGAGATTTATAAAGTTAGTAGAAACATACCTTTGGGCTTAAGTAGGGATTAAGATCTTGACTTTTTTAATTACGTATATACGAGTCCTTTGAGAGTGTATAAAATGAGAAAAAGCCTTGAGTACAGTACCTATTACCAAGAGTAACATATGAGAAACAACAACAAAGGAATGCCATATTCTATAATTATTCTCTTGAAACCAAATATTTTAATCATTCTATTTTCCAATTGAAAGCACAATGTTGCAATTATGTTTTTATCAATAATTAGACATACTATACATTTTTAATATCACTTGAATTATTTACATATTTATGTTTCTAAATTTGAATGTCATTTATCAATAATTAGACATACTATACATTTTTAAAATCACTTGAATTATTTACATATTTATGTTTCTAAACATACTATACATTTTTAAAATCACTTGAATTATTTACATATTTATGTTTCTAAATTTGAATGTCATTTATCAATAATTAGACATACTATACATTTTTAAAATCACTTGAATTATTTACATATTTATGTTTCTAAATTTGAATGTCATTATTCATAAACAACTGAATCCCCCTAAAAAAGAAATAACTTCCCAAGTGAACTGCAGCATTCATATTATATTTATTTATATAATTTTCCTTTTCAAAATTTCAAAATAAATTTCATACACATCTATATATTGAATTTTTCCCCCTGAAGCATATATGGAACGGATGCAATGTTATCAAGAATAATTTCCACATTTCTTAAAAAAAAATTGAATTTTAGGCTACAAATACAGCAGGAAAAAAAAGGGGGATGGGTCGGTTTGATTGGGATCCGGGTCGGGTTGACTTGGTGAACTGGGTTGGACCATGGGAACCGGACAGCACCCTTTCCACAGTACTGCCCACAGTTCGCCTACGACGGAACTGGAAGAGGAGTCCATCGCCGTTCAGCTTCTTCTCCACCTGCAACCCACAACCAAAACAAGCAGAAACGCCACATTCAAACCCAGATCCAACAGTGTGCACAATTACCTTACCCAAGAGACGGTGGTAACTGCTGCAAGTCGAATACACGTCGTTTGGAGGGGAGGCTGCAAGTCGTGTACACGCGGGTAGCTGTTGCAAGTCGATTACACGCTAGTAGCTGCGGTTGCTCGAAGAGGAGGCTGGAATTTGAAGAGAAGCATGCGGACTGCGATTGGGAGGACCATTGAACGCCGGCAACGGACTGGGGCAGGGAAGCAGGCGGTTGTGAGAAGCAGCTGAACTGCGGTTGCAAGAAGCAAGCGAACTGGGGCAGGGAAAATAGAGAAAGAGACAAGAGGGGTAGCTGCTGGAATTTTTATGCAACGGTCCGAACTTCTCTTCAGTTCTCTCCACTTTGGAAGAGAACTTTGCACAGTAAATTTGGCGGGGCCCACTGTCCTATCTGCAGCAGTATTTCCTTTCTTTTCTCACTTCCCTCCCCCGTTCCAAATGGGAGAAATTCCACATTCAAACCCCAACTTCTTTCGCCCCTCATTTCCCTGGTTCCAAACGTAGGCTAAAAGTTGTGGGATTATATTATAAATAATAAATATTACCCTTGTAGTTTGAGATTTTTCCCCGGTAAATTGTTTTATTCAGAGAGAAGATATTCTTTTACAACTTTTTATTGATCCGCTAATGTTTTGCCCAAGTTAAAGAGCGAACATAAAAAAACACATATTCTAACCAACGCAATGGAGTATATAATAAAAATCAATTTCTTTGTAATAAAATATCATAATGAAAGTAAAGGATGGAATTGCATGATTTTTGCTCAGGAGAAGTTTGATACATCCCTATTTTAGGTATATAACACACATTTTTTTTATTAATAGGCGCCAAAGTTTATAAAATTGTAAATCCTGATTAGAGTAGTGTTTTCGTGAAATCTTTTTCACATGTACGTGAATGTTTTAAAAAGATGCTAATTTTATATGCATTTAGTTGCATATTTTTTAAAATATTTTTATAGAAAAAATGAGTATCTTAAACTCTTATAATATGAAAATAAAAGTATTTTATTAATATAAATAAATTATTTTACCTATTAATTTATTAATATATTATTAATATTTTATTTTATTATTATCTACTGTTATCGTAACCATTCCCACTATCATTGATAGATATTATTTATTATTAATTATAATAAATAACCTTGTTAGTTATGATGTATTATTTATGATAATTATTTATTACTGTTTATCATCGGTAATTATTATTAATTATCACATATCATTATTAATTATTGTTGCAACGATTTATTACTTATAATTTTTGAAGGTTACAATTTATTGGTAATCATTATTCGTCATTATTGTCTATCATCGTTACGATCTAAATTAATGTAATTTTTAATTATAATATTTTTGTAATTTTATAATATGTTAAAATTTAATTAAATATTTAAAATATTTTTTATTGTATTTTCAATGGAATCAAACATCATAAATTAGCATGGACACAATTTTAAAAATTACATTTTTTAAAATATTAAAAAATTAAAAAATATATAATTCCATGAATTAAATTTTATGGATTGTAAAATTTATAAATGTGTTTGGATATACTTTTCTTTTTTATTTTTAAAAATTATTTTTAAATTCAAAAAATAATAAATAATATTTGATAAAATAAATAAGTAAAAATTTTATTTAATTATAAAATTATCATAAAAAATAAAAATATATTTAAAAAAAGTTTGCTAAAAAGGAACAAATATTTAAAAAAATGGTAAACAAACAGATCATATAATTTTTTTCTTTTCATCCCTAATGGCCGGTGATGACGTTCGTCTGCACATCCCCACGTTCCTTCACTGATCTCCTTCTATAAATACCTACTGCTACGTTCCCACCACCTCACATCAGAAGCATTTAATGTTCTTAGTGATTGCGAGCTATAATTATAGAGCTTGCTTCTCCTTCCTGCTTTGCTTAAATATTGGTGTATCTGTTTTCTTCCTTGAGTTTCTGGCATAAAAAAGAAGTAGAAGAATCTGTAAAGCTCAGGAGGGATAGCGCCATGGAAGATCTTTTGGCTAATAAACCTGCTTGCCCGTCTGATCTTCTCTATAGCGCTATCCATCCTGAGTTCTATGGCTTCTTCTTACTGTGATCTCTCTCTCTCTCTCTCTCTCTCCGTGCCTTTGGCAAAGAATGGTGGTCATGTAGGTATGAAAACTCCTTTCATCTCTGAGATCATTACCATTTGCATTTTATTATTTCTATCTTAATCTGTTCCTTGTGTTGTAGACATAGTGGTGGCCGCTCTGCAGCCTTTTTCTTCTCCGTAGATCCAAAAAGTTAAGCACTCGGAAGACAATAAAGTGAAATATATTTTAACTAAAAATATTTGAAATATTGACTATATATATATATATCGGAGAGCATTTAGCATGTATAGTTAAATAAACAATCACTTTCTGCATTCTGTTTTTGAGTTTTCTGATCTCTTATTGTTTCTCATACTAAAATCTCATCAAATAATACTGACTTTAACCTGTTTTCCTGATCTTGATCAACCCCCCTCCTCCCCTCCCCCGGGAAAAAAAATAACATCCTTTTATGAAACATAAAAGGGTGCAATTTTTTCCGTTAAAAACCTGTACGCTCCTTGTAATCTTGCCTCAAACATTCATGAGATGAAGCTCATATTCTTGAGACCCTTTAAAAAGTTCTGTCTCACTAACTCACAATGGGGGAAAGTCATTGACACAAGATCTGCTTGCAATAGAGTCCATATCCTTTCAGTGGGATTTTGGTGTATGATGAATCCTGTTGTGGGAGTCATCAAAACTGTGAAACTGTCCTTTGAAGTGTGTTTTGATTTTAATTTGAATAGTCAAAGGCTTACAGAGAAGGATGATGATTGAGATGCATGATGGTGTAGCGGTAGACAGGGAAGACTATTTAGCCTTGTGTTGGTACAGTGATAGTAAAACATAGCATCATCCTGTAACAGAAAGAGGATAGGAAGATGAGGAGCAAGGAAGGTAAAGGAAGAACAAAATTGAAATAGAAAAATAGACAGGAGCCAGAATTTGAGTTTGCCATATATTGGGGTCACGTGGGATGATGGAATTTGGACTGGGAGGATGTTGACCGCTCCCTAATTCGTCGCTCTTCCTCCTAATTTCCATTATTTCCTTTGCCTAACGTTGAAGCCAAACCACACGCAATTCCATGGACCAAATTTCTTACCTTAGTACTGACTCTCACGCATTTGCCGCCTTGGCGGTATGTTTGGGAGACAGGGAAGAAAGAAGAAGAGAATAAAGAAGAAGAAAAAGAAGGGATCTAAGAGTGAAGTCATGTAATAAATTAATATATAATAACATTATAATTTTTATTTTAATAATTTAAGTAAAAATGTTTTCTGATTTATTTTAGAGTTTCAATATCATACTTTAAATTTTCTTTAAAGTAAATTTAATTTTGAAAATTTTTAAAAATATGTAATGTTAATTAATTAACATTATTAAAAATTTTAATTGAAGTGCTTTTAAGATTTTATGTTTTATATATAAATTATTTTTTAATATTTTTATTATAAAAAACCACCGTTAGTATTTAAAATTTTAATTTTATCTCTTAAATTTTATTTAAACTATATTTACTGCTTAACTTTCTGAAAAAGGTAACTATTTTTACGTAAAGACAAAATGTGACTGTATGTGATATAAAAGTACTTTTTGACTACTTAGCTTACAGCTTAAACATCTTTAAATTTATAAATGCATTATTAGTTATTATTGAATCAAACATTTGTTCTAAATTCTTAATAATTGCTTTTTGGACATGACAATTTATAAATATAAAAATAATTTATCTCTAAAATTCTTTAAATTATTATTTAAATTTATTTAGTATTTGCATCATTATAATAGAAGTTATCACATTATAATTATAATTTATCGTAGAAATGATTATGTCTTTAAAAAGTCAAAGGATAAATTTGATTTAAATAAAATTTAAAAGATAAAATTAAAATTTTAATAAAAATTAGGACACTAAAATTGACTTTTTATCATAAGAATATTAAAGGATAATATATATATATATCATGATGTCAATTTGGATGTTATGTAAGCCTTTTTATTAAAAGCTCTAATGGTGTTAATCGGTAATATTGCATATTTTTTAAAAATTAAGAAGTACATTTATTTCATTAAAGTTTTAATAAAAATTAGAGATCAATTAAACCTTTTTGTCAAGAATTTATAAAAAAATTAATGATCAACAAAGTTAATAATAACTGAATTCATATTGACCCTAAAATTAATATGGTTAATTAGAAATAGAGATGAATTTTTTCAATAAATAAATAGAGGTCATTTGATCTAATTATTATCAATAATAAAAAGAATAATAATTATAAATTTTAGTAAAATTTTTTTTCACAATTATAAGATACATTTTTCGCACGTTATATATCTTTTAAAGAAATGTATATAATATATTTCTAAATATTAATCATTTTCATATTTTCTTATGATAATAAATGTACAAAATAATATTTACAAAAAAGTAACTTATTGAATAAAATAAAATATTCTAGATAAATTTGATATATAACAAAATTAACTAATTTGCAGCAGATACCGACGAAGAAGTTTGAGATAGGTTCTAGAGAGTTTTGTTCATGTAATAGTAAAATGCCGGGAATGTGAAAATAAATTTAGGAATAAAATTAGGTTAAAATTATAAATTGATTAGATACTTCTCTAAAACTTCCTAATTTTAAAAAAATATAAAATAAAAAAGTAGAAGATTTTAAAAAATTAATAATAAATTCTTATTATTTTTCTCTTCTTAAACAAAACTTTTAAATAAAAGAAGGGTAATACATGGCCATTCTTTTTCTTTTTCATCCTCTAGTCCTCCGATTCCCTCTTTCTACACTTGTATTGCCAGAAGCCCAATTTAAAATTAGGGATCTTGTTAATCGCAGAGTTAAAGAAACTGATTCTGTTGCATCTATCGAGTTTTGAGTGGTTGTTTGGCTCAGAAAAGTTACGTGAAAAAAAAAAAAAGGAAATTTTTCTAAAAGGTAACCCTTTTCATTTTATCTCTCGCATTTTAAAATTAGGGATCTTGTTAATCGCAGAGTTAAAGAAACTGATTCTGTTGCATCTATCGAGTTTGAGTGGCTGTTTGGCTCAGAAAAGTTATGTGAAGAAATATTTTTTTTTAAAAGGTACTCCCTCTATACCTTTTTATTTATTGTATTTTAAAGAAATTATTTTATCTTTTTTTATTTGTTATTTTAGAATTTTAATGAAGTATTAATTTTTTTTTAAATTTATTATTTTTTTTAAATTTATTATTTTTTTATTAATAAATATTTTTTTATTCTATACTATTAATCAATTTATATTTATTTATTTATTTATTTATTTTTAAATATCTTAAATTTTATATATAAAAAATAATTTTATAAAATTTATTAAAAATAAATAAATTAAATTATTTTTTTGATACATGTAAAATTTATTAATAATGATTGATAAATAGGAATGAAAGAGATAATAGATAGGGGTCGGTCTTAGTATTCTCTTGAAATCGGGAGATTTGACCTCCACAACTTGTTGCATAAATATTGTAATTTTTCATATAATTTTTAAAAAATTGTGTAGTAAATATGATTATTCATATTACAATATTGATAAAAAATATAAGATCTTATAAAAAAATGTAATAATTTTCTTATGTTAAAAATTGTACTTTATGATTTATATTATTATAAAAAATTACAAATTTTGTAAAAAATAATAAATTTTATAAATTTTTTTATAAAACTCATAACTTTCTCAATATTTTAATGAAGTAAACTCCAATAAATTTGTATTGTTGGATTGGTTATAAATTAATAAAATGAATGAAATATTTCTGATAAAATATTAGAAGTTGATTATTTACCTCTTTCATGTGAAAATTTTCGATCTTTATTATTAATTAAATAACTTCAAACATTTTTGTTTGAAAGTTTGACTTGTGGCGAGAATTTACTTGCTTGCGACTGGCTCCTTAGAGTTGTCCTGGGCCTATTGAATCAAGTAATGTTCATGGATTTTTAGAAGATTTTATCTTTCTTTTGATGTGGAATTTGGCTTACTTTCACACGATAAATAAATTAATTTATAATTTATTAACCTGATCAATAAATTATAAAATAATTTGTAAAAGTATTTATCACACTAACTTATAAGCTATTATAAGTAACTTATAAGTTTTGATTTAATAAGTTATTTAAAATAACTTATAACTTATAAATTACTATTTTTTAAAATTATTTTCAAATTTATCCTTATTCTTTTTAATAATTTACAATCCATATCTTTTATAATATAAATTTAAATTATTTTTAAAAAATGGCCTTGTTTGGCAATCAGCTGATAGCTGTAGCGGTTAGCTGATTCAATTAGCTGTTAGCTGATAGCTGATTGTGTTAGCTGATTTAATCAGCTGATTGCATTAGCTGTTTGAATAAGAGTGTTTGGTAAAATCAGCTGTTTATAATTAGCTGTTTGCATGTAAAATGACATATAAGGGTATAAGTATATTTTATGAATTATTTGAATATTTTTTATTTTAATATTTTAAATTTTATATATTAATTAGTATATTAAATTTTCTTATAAATATTATATTATTATAATTTATTATTAAATTATTAGATATTTTTAAATTAAATAATTTTTAAAATTATTATAATTTATTATTAAATTATTAGATATTTATAAAATTAAATAGTTTTTATCAATAATATTATATATTTATTTATTAAATAATTTTTAAAATTATTATAATTTATTATATATATTATAAATAATATATTATTATATATTAAATATTTTTTAAAATTAAATTAATATACTTTTTATAATTACTAAATTTTTTTAGAATTTTTAGAAAGGATAAAATGGAAAATATGAACATTTATTAGGGGTATTTTCGTCATTTTTCTCAATCAGCTGATTGAAAACGTTGCCCCCCTCAGCGTTTTCAATTTTGGCGTTTTAAGGGTAATCAGCTGATTCAATCAGCTGATTACCAAACGTCAAAATCAGCTGATTGCCAAGTCAATCAACTGATTTTGGTCAAACCAGCTAACAGCCATCCAAAAAGCTGTTTACCAAACACAGCCAATATACTTAATTATATTTTAAGTAATTATAATTTTATAATAAATAATAAAATAAAAAATATATAAATAAAAAATATATAAGTTTATAAAATATAATTAATTAAATATTAAAAATTATATTTTTATTTTAAACTTTTTAATTACATTAATATAATTTAATTTTTAGATAAATATAAATTATTTATTTATATATATATTTCTATTAATATGTTCTTTTATGTCATTTTGTAATTTTAACTAGTTTAACCGCTAATTTTACGAAATACTTTAATTAGTTTATAAGTTATAAGTTATAAGTTAATTTATCAGTTATCAAGTAACTTATCAGTTAATTGCATGAAAACGGAGCCTTGTATTTAGATAAACCAAATGACTTTATTACTCATATCATAAAACGTTTTCTCTTTGATTGAATGAAGAGAAAAGGAGAAAAATTATTTTTCTTTATTTGTTTAAATGAAAAAGAAAGGAAAAAGTTAAATTAATTTAAATAATAATTTTATCCTTCAAATTAAATTTTAAATTGAGGAATTAAGGATTAAAATTATAATAAATTACAATTTCACTCGCTTGATATTCATATTTGCCAATAAAATATTCTGATGAATTATACTCTTCTTTTTATTATTATTTCTCTTGTTTACTTCCTTCCTATTTTATAACTAAGCGAAAGAAAATATTATTTTTTACTATTTTATATTTTTTTACTCATTTTCTATAAAAATAAGCAAAAGCTTGTTCGATAAAAAAATTATAAGAGTGATTAAGTTAAAAAAAGGTAATGTGTAAATCCAATTCTACTCAAATGTTATTGCATGCAAGTATAATAATCATAAGGGTCTGTTTGTTTCAATGAAAAATGAACATTGTGAAAAGTACTTTTTTAAAAATGAATTTCTAAAAAATGAATTAATTTTTTGTTGTTTGGTAGTATAATAAAATTTTTTCTCTAATAAGGCATAAAGGAAAACTGTTTTTCTTTTATTGAAATATAAAAATATACATACAAATTTATCTTTAAAGTTAATCTATACAATAATCATTTTATTATTATAATATTATTAAGATAAGAGTCCATAAACCTTTATCTAATAGCTAATAAAGTATATTTTGTATTAAAATTGATATCTAGAAAAGAATATTTAAATATTTTTATTTTTACTATTCCTTTATAAAATTAATTCAAATTCATTTAATTATGTCTAAAATATCACGTTTTTTAACTACCTTCATTTAAATACATTATTATTCTTTCTACTCCTGTCTATTTGTTACTTTGAAAAAATCTTTTTGCTTCTTTTTATTTGTAATTTTAAAAATTTAATAAAATAATAATTATTTTTTCAATATTCTTCTTCTTTATCTCTAATGATAAATTCTTAATTATATTATATATTTATCTTAAAATGTCCTAGCCAATTTACTTATTTATGTTTCTCTCCTTACTTTTAATTACTTTGAACTTTGTTATTAAAATATTATTCTCTAATAGTATAATTATCTTTTCAGTGTCAACATTTTTGTTATGTCTATTAAATAGGTCTGGTTTGTGGTGGACTAATTTGTACTATCTATATCCACAATAACTTTAATTTTAAGAGGGTTAAATCTACTAAAATTTATAATAGATATAGATGGGTTTAGAATCCAACTAATAAGAATCAATCCATCGTGAACCAATCCGTATAATCTATATCTAAAAATGAGCTTAATTTTTAAATTTTAAACATCTAAAACTCGTGATGAGTACTGTTCCGCAGGTTGCAACCTATTTAACATCTTTATATATTTTTTTTGTAGTATTAGTCATTAAAGACTTAAATGCCTCAGGGAGTAATGACAAAATAAATTTTAATTATTAGATTAAAGGATAATTTTTGAAAGTTCAATAAAATATTTCACCAAAAAAAAAAAGAAAGTTCAATAAAAATAAATATAATAAAATATTTTTTTTTAATTTTATGACACAGTTTAAAGCCACAGGTTAAAAAAAAAATGGATGGAGTATTTTTGTTGATTAAAATTTGTTTTTCACAAATCAACTTTCTTATCACCTCCACACATAAAAAGTTAAAAAAATAATTTAAAAAAAAGAATATTTCTAAAACAAATTAACCTAAATTGTGTGTACAGTAACAGTAGCACTATGGCACCAGTCTCCCATCGATCAGATTATTTATTGTAAAATCCTTTTATTATTATTTAAATTAAATATACATTACCCCCGACCACAATTATTATATTTGATTTCCTTTTCCTGTAACCAAACGTACACGCTTCCTAAGTTGCTTCCACTAAATACAATAATATAAGTGGTGTCAAGATTTTGATTGAGAATGGCGATCTTTATCATCGTATAATTTAATTTAATAATGGTTTCCCTGGTTAATTGTCTTCCTTTGAATCCTTTCGGTGACATGCAACCAGCTGTTACTTATTTTTAGCTTGGTTGGAAGAAGTTTCTAATCTTACGTTATTATTAAAATTTAGTATTATTTTTATATAAATATTATTAATTATATTATTTTTTAAATTTATTAATTTAATCTCATATAAAAATTATTTATTTTTAATAAAAATTAATTATTATTTAAAAATAATATATTTAATAATTTTTATATATAAATTAATATAATGCTATAAATTTCTTCAGCTAGGTTGCTTGTCGTTGTTT
Source organism: Sindora glabra (assembly GCA_020226215.1). NCBI lineage: Eukaryota > Viridiplantae > Streptophyta > Magnoliopsida > Fabales > Fabaceae > Sindora > Sindora glabra. Next base: position 37,638,105 of record CM035226.1, on the reverse strand, counting down.
CCCTGGCCTTGGGAATCCGAGATTCTGTCTACTTATCATTTTTCTTCAATCAACCTATGCACGAGCACCCTTTCCGGTCAACGACGCGGCATTAGATTCATACAGTATATCTTAATCTTTTTCAATATTAATTATCTCCTTTCTTTTCTTATTATTTATCACATTTTTTAAAAACTCCTTATTTTTATATGTAATTTTAAGAATTTAATGAAATATTAAATATTTTTTTATTTTATTATTCTATACTTTCATCCTAAAATTTCTTAATCAATTTATTTCTTTTTTATCTTTTTATTTACAATTGTATTAGAATTTGTATATGAAATGAGAGAGAAAAATTTCTATATGCACTTAAGTCTAATCACAAGTTGCAAAGTAAGAAGAGAAATAAAAAATGAGTAAATTTTGATTTTGAATTAAATGATAGTTGTGAGAAATTTACTAAAAGTGAAAAAATTAAACCATTTTTTTAATTTCTCTAGAATTGCTAAGTGTGACAAATAATAAGGAATAAAAGAAATACATGCAAAGTTCATCCTTGTGAGAAAGATCAAGAATTTTTATGATTGAAATAAATATTTACTTTTAGACATAAATAAAAAATAATTAATACTTAATTTTTCAGTTATATATATATATATATATATATCAAAGAAGGCAAGTAATTTTACGTTGGAAATACTTGAATTCTTAATCAATGAGGTCTTATTTAAATCGGGCAAAGCGAACCATTTTTTTATTTACGGGGTGATTTGTCTGCTTAAGAGTGAGCCTACCTAGCCAGAAAGTGATATTAGGTGTCGCTATAGCTGTGGAATTCCTCAAAGCTGAAGGGGTGATCGGAGTGCGTATAGTAATTCAATGAACATCAATTTCTCAAATAGCATTCGATGAATACAAATTTGGAAACTTGAGGGTCTCAATTTGGAAATGTAGATACAGAAACTTTTTTGTATTAAAATGTAGTCCTAATAAACACCTACGGGTTCTAAAGTAAAAGATTATATTTCTATTTCTTCTAGATTGAAGAAAATTGGCAAAGAAAAAATTGGAAGATACAGATCCGATTAACACAACTTTCCAATGGCAAGTAAAGGCATTTTGGGGACCGGTGGTTTGCTTTGTATCTGCTTTATTCAACAGCAGATTATGAAGTAGTACTGTATATGCGTATTCAATTTGAAGAATGCCACTAAAACTTTTCTTTTTGAGAGTATATATTCACTTTCTTCTAACTAGCAGTGAAATCTACAAAATTATAAATTTTACTGTTTGTAAGGATAAATTACGCGAGAAGTGAATGAAAGAAAATAAAAGAAGTATTATGCATTTAATTTTTACATTCTATTGAATGCTCTCTTTTGCATTTGTGCTGAATATTCAATTCCTTATAAGGTATATATCGTTTTTTTAATTAACTATCTTACGACATACATTTCTTTTAGGATCATATCAAACGCAGGTTTGTATCAAGTGTGTTAACCAACAAGCTTAATGTCTTGTTTGGTTTCTTTTAAGATCAGGAGCAGGAGATTATAAAGAAGAGACTTCCATTAAGTCTCTAGTAAGGAAATACAATTCAAAGGAGTAGTTATTATAGTGGACATTTTACTGAAATTCTTCAAAATCCATTTTGCTAACCAATATCGTGTTTTGTTCTTTAAAAATATGAGAGAATTGTACCTGTTAATCTTTGACCACTGAATTACTGACATATATGATGCTAGCATTTGGGCGAGAAGGACCACGTCCAACTCTACCAAAGCTGTTGCCTCTCAGCCAATTACAAGGGTTGTAGACAGAGGTCAACCACCCAGAGTAATAGGAGCACGAGTAAGAGTCATCTTTATATTTATTTATATCAGTGTTGTGTTTGTTCTTTCTTCTGTAGGTCTAGAATTTCAAGTATCCTCGTCGTTGTCTGTTTGTTCCCTTTTAAGTTTGTTCTCGCTTCCTATGTTTCTGTTTCATGAGTACTGAAAAGGAAAAAAAAAAAAAAGGCTGTTGCCTGTAAAGAATTAGATTCCACACATTTTTTTTTTTGGGCCCCAAATTCTGGGTAAGCTGCAAACCAGCAAAAATACTCTGGAATTCAGCTGCAACAACCCCAGGGTTCAGCTTGTTAGCAATTTTGTTGGCAGTACCAAGTATTTTCAATTGTAATCAAAGCAGGATTCATCTTTGATCAAACCGTACGGCAACGCGGATGTTAGAAGGAGACATAGTATCATGGAATTATATAAAAAATTTTGACATCATATATCATATAGTATGATACAATCATACAGTAGATGTTAAAATATGGAATGTCTTGAATTTCGTTCGTTTGTCTTCTTTGATGTTTTCCGGTTGTCCTTCTTCTGTAATTTATCTAATTTTCTTTTTCCGTTGATTCATTACTGTAGAAATGGAAATATACAATGGTCATTTAACAAAAATCCTACTGATTTTCAACAAATGTTTGTGCAAGTATCATTATATATTATACATTGTGTGGTTAATGAATAACATGTCAATTTTTGGATCGAGTATCGTTAATATTAATTTTTAACGTTGGATATATAATCAACAAAAAAAAATCTATCACATTAGTATTTTAAAAATATTTTTTATACTTTATGTTGATTTCGACGTGAAATATTCACATAATATTTTTTAATAATGATTTTTGACTTTCATACTAAAATATTTATAGTAAAAATTAAATAAATTTAACATCTTGGTAAGAATGTGTATTTTGAATTAAAAATTTTGAAAAGTTAAATTTTTTCACTCAATTGTCCATTTGGAGCAAAATTTTTTTTATTTCATATAACTTTTTAAAATTTATATATTTACAAATAATTAAAGGTAATTTGTCCTCTTGAAATTGCAAAAAATGGCCATTTCATGAACTTTTTTTTCCACTTTTTTCACCATATTTCATTATTTTTAGTCAATTTTGGACTCTATTGCAACATTTTTTTAAAACTTAAATATAATGTTAATAGTTATGCAAAAAAAATATAAATAATTTTTTAAAAAAAACTTGTTCAAAAAATAGGAGAAATGGAAGTAAAAAAAGACACTATTTATATTTTGAATTAGTACCTTGAAACATGGCATTTGCTTTGTCCTCAATGATAGTTAAAGAACTATCTGTAACTCATTAACATGTGATAAATGGTAGAGTGAGATCTAAGTTTTTGCAAAAAAATTAGATGGAGACGAAGATTGAACTTGAAAATAAATAAGAGGAGAAGAAAGGGGGAAAGGGAAATGGAAATGGAAAGTAATAATGAGAAAAAAAATTGGATTACATTACTTATGGTGTAAAATTATCACTGCTCTCATAGTTTTAAATGTTGGTTATTCTAAGAATTTACATTTAAAGTCTCATAAGAATAATACACTTCATTTTTTTTAATAATTGGCATTTAAATTTTCTTTATATTTTCAAAAGTACAATTGCTTCTATGACTTTATTTTGGAAACCAACATCTTATGTATTATCCATTTTTATATAAGTTGGCAATTGCTATATCATTAAATGTTAATTATGTCTAAAATTGATATATAAACTTTCTGCATTGTCCTAGTGAAACATTAAAAATGCTTTTAGATGATATTTATGTATAAAATTAACATTTTAGGTTTTTTATAATTTTCCAAACTTCGTATATGTCATAACTTTAAGCATTAGTTAAGTTCAAAATAGGCATGTTAAAATTTAATATTCTCTCACCAAACTTTTACAATATTTTTTATACATCAGTCATGACATTATAGATTTTTTCAATTTTCTAACAACTTTTAGATGTTATATATTTTAACATTAATTCAGTTAAAAACAAACATTTTAAGTTTATCAATAACTTTAAAATCGCCACTACATTTAAATAAAAGTCGATTACATTGATGATTCATCATTTTAAATTGTAATATAATTTTTAAAATGTCACTGCATTACAATAGACGTTATTGTTAACTTTGACTAATATTCATCCATTGATATCTATTTATATTTCTGCAACAATGACATTGATTATATAATTGATATGAAAAAAAAATGTTATGACATTAGTTTTTTTAAACTAAAAAATCGATGTTTTTCTTTTAAAATCTTTTAAATTTTTTACCTTTCGCATTACTTTTTTTTTTACAAATTACATACCAAGAAATTGACATAAAATGTTTATATAATTTTTTTTATTGTTGACTTTTTGCTTCCCTATCAAAATAGTAAAATTTAGATAAACTCATCATCCAACAAAAAACATGTATATTAAGCTAAAATATTTAAAAGTTATAATTTTATGCTTAGTTATTTGTTTGGAGCAGTTTGATCTTTCAAAATTGTGAAAAATAGTCATTTTCACTAACATTTAATTTCTTTCCCATTTTATTGTTTTTCAACTAGTTTCGATTTTCGTTATAATATTTTATCAAATACGTAATATGTATTCAAAATTTAAATGCAATCACAAAAGTTATATAAAAAGTATGAATAAAAATATTTAAAAAAATTTGCTTAAAAATTAGAAAAATAGAAGAGATGAATGTGTAAAAATAAGAAGCAAGAGAAATAGTTCTTATGCAATAAACCATTGACCTAGAATAAAGTATTTGTTTCATACTTGATGTTAATTAATAAAATATTAATAATCCATCAATATATGATGAAGATGGAATGAGATCTATGATTCTGCAAATGGAGTTGAATAGAGATGAAAATTGAATTTAGAAAGCGAATGTAATAATATAAAAATAAAATAAATTTTATTTTGTTTATAATATAAAATTATTATTATTTTTATTACTTTAGACGTTGATTATTTTAGAAAGGAAAAAACTTTATACACCAACAAATTGGATTGAACGTGTGCGCGGAAATTGCTCTGGAGATATACGAGCTGTTGATTTTGAAAAAATAATCCTGTTGTTATGTATCCAATGGCTGCCACGTTTCGGAATTGCTATTTCGGCACAAGTTTTAGGGTGAAATTAGAGTGCTCTTTTAGAAGTTGGTATTAAAAACTTCCTAGGAAGAAAAGATGATTTTTTTAAAAAATTAATATCTAAATTTTTTTTACTTTTTAAAATATCACTATTTTATTAATCTTAGATGCAATTATTTAAAAATTCGATATTTAAAATCTTACAATATGAAAAGACGTTTTTTTTTTATTTTGATACGTAAATTTTTTTTATATTTTTAAAAAATATTGCTTCTCATATATTGATTTTTCTTTTAACTCACGTGTATTTAGTCACACACTGTTCTCTCGAGTGAGTTTTTAGTTTTAAACAATGTTCTTCAATTCTATCAATGTAGTGACTTGTCGGCTAAAAATAATGGTCAACAATGAATCTGAAAAAAAAAAACGTTTTAAGCACAAATTGGCACATTTCTCTGCATGCCTAAACAGTGTGTAGAGGGCAATTCTTTGCTCATACCTAAACGGAGATAAGAGAGCAAGCGGCTTTCGATGACAATTGGATATGAAATCCATGGTAAATATCTCCCGATATTTTCAAATGTCCTTTTCTAACTTGCATAAAAAGTCAAGCTGAAAATCAATAAAATAATATTTATTAACAAAGTAGTAGATGAATAAAATGAAATCTTCCAGATGGACAATTACAAAATACAAACCTTGGACCACCTAGTGGTACTGTTGATAACGTTTGGAAATTCATTGGATGGGCCCAATAATGAAATACAATGATTTATGTCAATTAATATTGGCTCTGATAGTCCGAACCAAAAGGCCCAAATTAAAATGTTGATGGTCCAGAAGCACAGTATTCAACTACATCCTCTGGGACGACCGTCTTCCCCACCCAAATATTTACCTACTTGTATTGAAAGCTCGCCATTAAGGGAAAGAATGCACTACAGAAGATTCCATACTGATGCAGAGAATAACAACCAATACAGTTTAATTCAATTCAAAATCCGATTCCCACAAGCTTATTGCAATTGAATTACATAACGCAATATATAATTTAAATTTAAATTCTGGTTTCTTGTATAATTAAGTGTGTGTGTGTGTGTGTGTGTTTTTTTTTTTTTTTTGGGGGGGGGGGGGGGGCGCTAAGGGTGGTATATTGGAGGAGTGGTTCAAGCCCAACAAATCTTCGAAATTTTTTTTACACCAGTATGCATATTTAGTTTTCCGAAACGTTAAATACTTACACTTAATCCCTTGAAAAATAAAGAGAAACCTTATAGAAATATCTTCAAATTGTTCTGTCAATGGAGTGTGAAATTTAAAATTTCTGTTGGAAGGACTTACATGTTCTCTTTCTATTTATTTTTCTCTTGTAGATAAATCCAAGGTTCGAATCCAGAAGAAGGGGGAAAAAAAGGGAAAATCACATAGCAATTTCTTTTGAAAGAGACTTGCAGATAAATTCAAGGAGGTTGCAGAATAATAAGAATTTCATAGCCAATATTAATACCGACCAATCAATTAGAATAATCTGATGGTTATGGAATAGTGAATTATTGGAGGTTTATATATAAGAATTAAATATCGAAATTTAAATATAATAAAATATATAAAATTTTTAAAAGATATTAAATGCCATTTGAATAAAAAATTATTAACAATATTTTTTTTTTTACTTTGATTTTATAACTTTCTCTCTTTTAATGAAATAAAATCACTTTTATTCATGATAATATATTTAAAATAAATTCCATAGGATCTCCTTTAACTGTATATCCACGAGATATACACAGCGTTCTAAATTATTGGAATGTGTAAATAGCCTCTTTATATAAATATATATATAATTTTATAAACTTTTTACTTAGTCTCTTTTGTTATCCTTTTGTTCAATAAACTAAAGTGAATAGGTCATTCCCTATCACCTGACTAATCAAGAAATGTATCCTTATTCTTGAAATTTACCACGTATGAACTTTTGGGCTCTAACTAATGTCTTTTTTTCCTTAGAGTTATGATATGTAAGCTTCAATCTCACAGGTTGAAAATGTCAATTAACACCACTAACTCTGTTGCAGCCAGATGAATATTTATTTTAAAGTGTAAACTAATTATTAGTTATTTTATTAAGTTTAAAGTGATTAAATTTAATCTAAACTTTAATTATTATTAATTTATGATTATTTCTTATTAAAAATTATTTTCCTTTTCAAGTTATATTTTTGTCTTAGAATGGGAATGAGATTCTTTGTCAAACTAATATTTCTGAATTATAAATATTTGTATTACTCAAGTGTTAATATTTTATGAAAAATATTTGATGCTTGAATCATGTAAATAGACACAAGAATTATCTACAGATAAATTTCATAAGTTGAAAATTACATAAATACATGCACTCTTTTTTAGTTCCAATTTTAGATGAAGAAATTCGGGAATTTTTCAAATCATGATCAAAATAATGAATTGATCAAAACTAGTACTACTTTTTATCTGTTGCGTAGGACATGTCATAAAGATCACTCTTTTTTATTATTCTAATTGTACAGAATAATTTTGGGAGGCTATTTAATTGAAGGCAAATAGGTATGTATAGTTTAAATAAAAGTATAAGAGTAAGAATAATTTTTTCTTATAGAATTACTAAATCAAGTAAAAATCAAGCTATAATTAGATCTTACCCATTTTAGTTATTAGGAATTATTACCATAAATTTCCACCAATCTTTATTATCACAATGGGAAATCAATTCGCGTTAACATATTTTCATTTTTGTATTAAGTGATCTATAATGAGAATTTAATTTAGATATTTTATAATTTAAATTTTAAATTAAAATTTTAATGCCAAATGTTTGAAATGCAAGAGAGATATAGGAATGAGTGCCTTTGGAGATTATGTGGGAAGTATAACACCCAAATATTTAGAATGGGTAATAAACAATTAAATCATGCCTATACACCTAGATACATATATGTATATGTGTACACATACATTTTTAAATATATAAAAATAGAAAAATTAAGGTATGTGATAATGATAAGTAAGGAGTAATACCTGTTTAAGGTAAGACTCAGTTAGTATGAGCCATGGGAAGGCCTAAGAGCAATAAATATGAAAATAATTAAAGAACTAGTTAGTAATTAGTATTTTATGCTAAGTTTATTGTATAGTTAACAGTGTTTTATTTATAACTTTTTATAAGAATGCTCAATTTGCAAATCATAAATTTTTCTAAAAAGAAGACATCTTATATTATCACTATAGAAATTTTGTGATTAATCATGAAAAATTGGTGTCAATTTTTTAACTTATTAGAAATTTCTAACAAAATTGCACCAACCTAATTGTGGAAAATTTGAGTATAACTTCTTAATGGAAGACTCAATTCACGAATGGTTTATGGCTATCGAAGAGAAGCACATAAGGATACTTGTAGTTAAAATATCATGAAAAATTCCTAGTGGATAATTAATTATAAATTTTTAAGCAAGGACAAGAAAATTTAGCCATATAACTAAAAAAGTTGGGTGTAATCATGAAAGTACAATTAAATTATGATAGGTACAACTGCAAATGGTCTAATATAGTGTTTCGTTTGTTAGAATACAAGCTCTAAGAAAGAATTTTTAGTTTAAAAAAGGGCCAATTCAACACCTAGAATAAGGAAACCATATAGGGCCCCTTTGTAACCTTAAATTTTCACATAATTGTATTTAAGTGTGAAAAACTTGATAGGAGAGTCATGTAAGTGTTATGGTTAAACCTAAATTGAAATAAAAACAAAATGAAAGAAATAGGGAATAGATAAATGATGGCTATTAGGATAAGGTTAATGAAAATTTAGGAAACCTAAAGATGACCAATGGGAAAAGGGTAAGGCAATGATGACTTCACATTAGTAATTTGTGAAAAAATAAGAAAGAAAAATTCTTATCAACTCCTTTTCATTCTTGCACTAGTCACCATCCGTACAGATAAAATTTCTTTTTCTTTTCCCATGTAATGATCGAACCTCATAGGCTAAAGAAAAGATTCATTAACACTCAAGGTAAGAATTTCCCTTCTTCATGATATTTTGAGGTTTTCTAGGAAATGTGGTTAATGATGATAGTTTTATTTTCATGTTCTAGAGTTTTTTCATTCAAGGATTTGAAGAATATCAAGTGAGTGGTCATCATCTTAGATTATTTTCTTCTCCTTTGATTTCCTTTTATTATATGTAAGGTTGGTAACTAATGGTTTGTGATGAGATTCATGAAGGCATGTATATTGAAATGATGTAGGATATAGTAAGAAAAAGTTATTTTGTTATGGTTGTCGGTGTGTATAAATATAAAGTATTATTTTAGGAAAGGAGTAATGGAATTTGAAAAGAACAATGGATATTCTCTAATAAACTTCAACATGCATGAACTTCACTAAAGATTTTTAGAAAATAGAAAATACAAGGGATTTGAGTTTTGAAAATCAATACAAAAATGAAAGGAATTTAATAAAAATCATGGTGAAGGTTTCAGCCTTATCAAAGTTTATGGATGTTTACTCATTAATTTGGTATAATATTTGGATAAGGACATTTTAAACAAAGTAGTATTTAAATATATTGTTAAATAGTTATAAAAGTTTTCATATGAAAGTATAGAATTTGAAATAATGAGAGAGTGAGGTTCAGGTACCCCTCCTCCATAAACTAAAAATCCTAAAATTTCTTGGTGGAATTTGAATGTATTTGCAATTAAGAAAGATAATAAAAAAATTTAGGAAGTAAGTGTAATATTTTAAGACGGGTTAAATATTAAATGGTGATAAAAATTAAAGAGTGAGATGAGGAAGATAGAAAGAGGAAGGTTCAGTCACTTTTTTCTTTTCCCTTTTAACATGATAAAAAAAATTTACTTAATTAGTTAACAAGGATCTTAGAAAATTATAGTTAATACACAAACCATTAATTTTTAGCAATAATGAAAGAAATTAATCTATGTCAAATGATATTTAAGAATAAGGATAATTGGTTATACATAAGATAAAAGAATAAAAATAATAAATGAGATAATTAGTGATAATGGAAATATCAATTTTAATATGATAGTATGCAAGTAAATGTAGTAAAAATTCCACTTAGTTATCGAATAATAGATGTATTAGAGAAATATGATAGGTATCATTGCAAAGTTATATGTATAAATGATAACTATATTGATATATGTACTACATGTGCTTCATAAAAAGTATTCAATATCATGGAACTTTGATCGACATGTATACTTGTAGTATTGTGATGCCTTGTATGACAATTATGAAAATTACATGAAACATAATCACTTAATGAAGCATATTTAAATATTATGGCATAAATTGTAATAATCATTTGACATTTTGGAAAATATGAAATGTTTTAAATGTGATATATGTATGCTTGCACATATATATTATATGATATTATAGTTGTTAGCGAGTGGACACTGACAATGTGAATATAAAGATGACATGTGTTATAATATATTAATTATCAACGAATGAATGCTGACGTTGTAGTTATAAGGATGGCCTTTATTATATGATATTATGCTTGTTAGCAAGGGGAGGCTATTAATGTGGATATAAGGATGGTATTGACATGATACTTTGGCAATTAACAAGTGGAGGTTGACAATTGGGTTATAAAGATGGTGTTTATTATGATTTTTGGGTTACTAACGAGAAAAGGCTAACACTGCGGGTACAAGGATGGACAATTTAACATTATTTTATATCATATATCTTGCATATTTAATAAATCATTTTTTATGAAATTTATATGATTGATGTTATACATGATATGTGAATTGAAAAAAAAACATGATGCTATGATTTACTTATTTATAGTTTTTTTGTTGGCTTATAGGATATTGTTTTAGTCTAATGTTGCTAAAATCATAAAATTCATAACAACAAGTACGATTCATAAGACCTTGGTAATTGATTTCCAATATTGTGTAATTCTCATTTAGGGAGGCATGATAAAAGCAGTAAATTGATCAAGCTTTCATAATTATATTAAATATGATCTCTTATATTCACTTTTATATGCTCATTGGTGTAAATAGTTCATATAAGAACTGCTCACTATGTCTTATAAGAGTTACCCTTATTTTGTGTTTATATCTTTAGGCATAAAGTTACAGCATTAATATGTTGATCCATAAAGACTCTATGGTGAATATAATGCCACACCCATTTGGAACCATCCATATTATCCTCAAATATAAGATGTTCCTTGGCCTTCATAAGTGCACCCTTATATACAATTATCATCATGAGTATATTAATGGCTCTAACATCTTCCGATTAATTAGGGATAGGTACTTTGATATTATACTTCCATAGCTTATAAGGATTACACCTCTTTGGACAACCATATGAATTTAGCTAGCTTTTAAAGTTCATATATATATATATATATATATATATATATATATATATATATATATATATATATATATATATATATATATATATATATATATTAGGTGATGTATTCACATTTGGATAATTGTACTGAGTTTAATTCATGTACTTTATCATTCACATATAACAAATCATAAATTAAGCAAACTAAGTTGCTAGTTTTTTTTTCAAATAAAAAAAAGCAAAACCTTACTTGACTGCATTAAAAACTTGTAGTTTAATTAGTGAAATTTAAAAGTGTTACAAGTTAGTATTTGAGCAAAGTCCTGGATAATGAGGAATGATGTGGCATTTAAGCATTGACATATTTAACATAACATCTGTGGTAGAAACAGGTGACTTTGAAATCTTTAGAAAGTTATGTATTTGATGGAAAGTTTTTTATTCTATAAAATGTTAAACCAACCTACTCTTGATAACTTATTCGATTTTGAGTCTTAAGCCATGGCTCAAAATAAGATAATAAGCACTAAACACACCTTCAATAGGTTGAAAATGTACAGAATGTGTTAAGAAGGTAGCTACTACCTTGAACCATGAACAACCTAGAAACTAGAGGCATTAAAAGCCCTTTCTGCCTTAAAACCCTAAATAACATACTCATATAATATATAACTTTTTAAAATTAAAGGTCCTTTATTATAATGGGACATATTTCACTTCATATCCATATTAGTTCTTGGACCAGATAAAATAATATGGGTGTATGTTAGGATGTTTAAAGGCCTTGATAAAAGAACATATAAAACATCAATTGGATGTTAGGATGTTATGGGACATCGATTGGAAGATCTAATGCATTATCAGTTCTAACAATATATAAAACAATGAGACCTTGAAGTGCTATCATTCATATAGAAAGCTTTTAGAAGACTATTAGTGGACATATTCCTCCTTTCAAGTATCTGGAATGGTTGTGCTTTGAAGTTTAAGTAATTAAAGCAAGAAAGGATGATAGTTATTGAATATAATGCCTAATTTACATGATTATTGTATTATACGGAGTATCTTGTACCTATTAAAAGGGCAAAGCTAGAATAATTTGTGAGAAGGCTTTGAGACTATTTATTTGATAAGGTACAATTGATAAAAACCACCATCTATTAGCAAATGGTAAATAGAGTGATTTAGTATGAATTGTGATTGTAGCAAAGATGTTAAAAAATTAAGGAGACTAGAGGATGGAAAAGATAAAAAGGTAAAGCTCTAGTTTTAGATTTTTGGATAAAAGCTCTTTTAGATGAAGAAAGTGTCAAATGCCTAATAACCCTAGATAGCTCCTAAGCCATCTTAAAGAAAGGAAAAGAGTGCAAGTAGTTTTACGGTTCCCTGTCATTATGACTCTAGGTTCTCCATTAGACCAGTATGTAGCATATATAGGAAGAGACACTATGGCAAATGTAACATGAGCTTAATGACTTGTTTTCGATGAAAATAACTAAGGCATATAGCTTGTGATTGCCCTTCATCCCATTTGATGCAATTTAGGAGGACTTTTAAGGCTCATATGGTTTCACTGCAATCCTCAATTATAAAGAATAAGGGAAGTGAATTTGGAAACAAAGGAAAAAATAGTAACTAGTACCTTAGTAGAAATCTTTACTTTAGATTACAGGAGAGCACAAATAGACACCATAATGGTTATAAATGATTATCTTGTAAGAGTAATGTTTGATTTTGATGTCACTTATTCATTTATTTATAGGTAAGTTTATGGAATATTAGGACTAGAGAAAAAAAAAACCTTAGAAAAAATCTTTACAAATCATTTAACCAATTAGCATTAGTATCCTAGTAATTGAAAAGAGCATGACCACTTCTATAAAGATCGGTGGAGTTAGATTTTCCCTTGATTCAATAGTGTTTAAGTTAAAGGAATATGATATCATTCTAAAGATGGATTGGTTATTAATGTATTGAGTTAACAAGGACTATATTAAAAAAATTGTGATAATAAAAGCCATAGATTTTATCACCATAGTCTTTAAAGGAAAAATGGCCCATTATAGCCATTGTAAATTATTAATGATGTCCTTTTAGTATTATTAATGTCCTAGTGGCATTTCTAAATTTGAAGAATTGGATTTTTAAACTATTCTTGAATTGTTTTATGATAGTATTCATCAATAATAACTTAATGTATTCTAAGATAGTAGAGGAACATGTCTAACATTTATAGATAGTGCTTTAAACCCTTAAGGCGTATCAACTTTATGCAAAGTTCTCTAAATGCAAATTTAGGAAAACTAAAGTTACCTTTCTAAGACATGTTATATCATAAGAAGGAATTTGAGTAGACCCAAGCCAAATTAAGGTGGTAAAGTAATGGTCAAGGCCTATTATGATTGTTAAAGCTAGAGTTTCTTAAAACCTGATAGGTTATTATCACAACTTTATTAAGAATTTTTCTCAAATAGCTGCTTTGTTAATGAAATTGACAAGAAAAGGAACATTAGCTAGTTAGGCCAAAAAGTGCAAAAGAAGTTATAAGAGCCTAATATAATGCCTCATTATTGCACTAACATTAGCATTATCAATAAATCTAGTAAATATATGATATTTTATTATGCTTTGAGAATAAGATTAAGGCATGTGTTAATGCAAAATGAGAGAGTGATAACTTACACCTCCTGATAGTTGAAAAAGCATAAGCAAAACTATTCCATTCATAATGGCAATAGTGATACTCATCCTAAAAATTTTATGTCTATATAGAGCCAAATGTGGCATATTTATAGATCATAAGAGCCTTAAATATATATTTTTGAATAATAAGAACTCAATTTAAGGCAAAGGTGATGAATGGAGTTGATAAAAGATTATGACTATTCGATCTTTTACCATTTTAGAAAAGCTAGCATAGTTGCTAATGCCTTAAGCAAAAAGAAGTAAAAAAAAGAAAGAGAGAAAAAAAGAGACTATGGGTTGATAGCCTTTTTAAAAATGGAGTTAATAATTGTTAATGAAATAAAAGCTATGCAAAGAAAAAAAACCTATAGTACAAAAAGTAGGTAAGTAGGATTAAAGGAAGCCTTAATAGCAAATTCTCAAAAGGAAAGAATGGTGAAATTAGGTATAAAGGAAGGTTATGGATCCTCAAAGAATACATAAAAGTATTAGTAAAAGCACATTAATCCTCTTATATGATGCACTTTTAAACAAGTTCGGGTGTATCATGACCTTAAGCTATTTTACTAATGGAAAGGAAAAAAGAAAAAGAGTGGCCATCTATATGGTTAAATGCACTATATGCTAACAAGTCAAAGTGAAACATTAAAGACTATCTAGAACCTATTAGTCAATGAATGGAAATAGGAATCAATTATTATGGATTTTATAGTATGGATTCCTTGCACCAAAAAGGGATATAACTCCATTTAGGTAGTTGTAGACCACCTAACCAAGTCAACAGACTTATTATTGGTCAAAATCATAAATATTGCATCTTAATACACTTAACTCTTTTTAGGGAAGATAATCCTATTACATGGTGCACTTATAATTATCATTTCATATCAGGGGACCTAATTTAAGGCATATTTTTAGAAGTTATTTCAAGAAACTTCGAGAACTTAACTTAAGTTTAGTATGAATTTCCACCTTCAGATTGATGGGTAATTTAAAAGAGTGATATAAGTCTTAAAAGTCATGTTATTGTCTTATATGATAGATTTAAAGGTGGATAGGATTGTTATTTGCCCCTAGTTGTGTTCATGTATAATAGTTATCAAGCCAATATACAAATGACACCATTCGAAAGCTTATATAAAAGAAAGTGAAGATCACCAACAAATTGGTTTAACCTAAGCAAAGTTAAGGTGATTAGCTCGGACTTAGTATAAGACATTTTAGAAAAGGTAAAGCTAATATGGGAATAAATTTGAGTAACTAAGGACCTTCAAAAAGCTTATATGAATAAGAGAATGAAGCCATTAAAGTTCCAAGAAGGAGAATAGAAGTTCTTAAATGTGTTTTCAATGAAACAAGTTATGCAATTCATGATTAAAGAAAAGTTAACACCACATTACATTGGACCTTTTCTTATTTTAAAAACAATATAAGCAGTAGTTTATTAATTGAGGTCACTTGAGGAAATTATTGCAACATACCTTTTTTTCCATGTGTCAATGTTAGAAAAAAAACTATATTATAAATCCATCACATATCATTGGGTATGAGTTTCCCCAACTAGACCTAAAGATAACTTATAAAAAAAAAGCTTGTATGAATTTTAGACATACAAGTGAGAAAATTTTAAGATAAGGAAGTACCAATGATAAAGGTTGAGTGGAAAAGATATGACTATCAAGAAGCTATATAGGAAGTAAAGCCTGAGATAAAGTGAAAATATCTGGAATTTATTCAAAATGTACCCATATATCTAAATTTAAGATAACGTCTTTAGAATTTAGGGATGAACTCTTTTGAAGGCTAAAAGAATTTGTAACACCCCAAATATTTAGAATGGGTCATAAGTATCTAATATATGCCTATAAATCTAGATACATATACGTATTTGTGCATGGTACATTTATATAAATACAAAAATAGAAAAATTAGGGTATATGACAATTATATATAAGAAGTAATACCCATTTAAGTTAGGACTCAGTTAGCATGGGTGAAGAGAAAATCCAAGAGAAATACATATGAAAATAATTAAAGAATTAATTGGTAGTTAGTATTTTTATGCTAAGTCCACTATGTAGTTAATAATGTTTTACTTATAAATTTTTATAGGAATGTTTAATTTATAAATCATAAATTTTCCTAGAAAGAGGACATCCTAGACCACCTTCGATAAAAATTTCATGATTTAATCATGAACTAATTGAAGTTATTTTTTTAATTTATAGAAATTTTTAGCAAAATTAAACTAAACTAGTCATAAAAATTTAAGTATAACTTCTTAATGGAAGATTTGATTAACAAATAATTTATGAGTATGGAAAGGGTATACATAGGGTTACTTATAATCAAAATTTCATGAAAAAAATACCTAATGGATAATTAATTATAAATTTTTAAGTAAAGATTAAAAATTTTGGCTATACAACTAAGAAAGTTGGGCCTAATCTTGAGAGTACAATTAAGTCAGGATAGGTTTAGTTGCAAATGGCCTATTATAGTGTTTAACATATTAGAATATAAGTTTTAAGTGAGAATTTTTAGTTTAGAAAAAGGTCAATTCAGCACCAAAGTAAGGGAATCAAATAAAGCCCCTTTGTAACCTCAAATTCTCACTTAATAGGATTTAAGTGGGAAAAACTTGATAAAATGTGATGTAAGTGTCATGATTACACCTAAATTAAATTAAAAATAAAACGAAAGAAATAGGGAATAGGTGAATGATGGCTATTAGGATAAGGTCAATGTGAATTTAAGAAAGTTAAGGATGACTAATAAGATAAGGATAGGGCAATGATGACTTCATACTAGTGATTTGTGAAAGAACAAAAATGAGAAATTCTCATAAACTCCCTCTTATTCTTGCACTGGTCACCACTTATACAAACAAAATATTTTTTTTCTTCTCCTCCCTTGCAGAGATCAAACCTTGTTAGCTAAAGAAAAGAAGGTTTGTTAACACTCAAGGTAAGTATTTCCCTTCTTTATATTATTTTAAGGTTTTATAGCTAGGATGGGTAATTCATAACGATGGTTCTATTTTCATATTCTAAATTCTTTTCATTCAAGGATTTGAAGAACACTAAGGTGAGTGGTTATCATCTTAGATTATTTTCTTCTCTTTTGATTTCCCTTTATTATATGTAAGGTTAGTAACTAATGATTTGTGATGAGATTTTTAAAAGTGTGTATGTTAAAATGATGTAAGATATGATAAGAAAGAGTTATTTCCTTATGGTTGATGGTTTGCATGCATATAGAGCATTATCTTAGGAAAAGAGTAATTGAATTTGAAGAAAAAAAGAATAAATATTCTTTAAGGAACTTCAACATACATGAATATAACAAAGGATTTAAAAAAACTAAAAAAAGAAATATAAAGGATTTGAGTGGTGAAAATCAATACAAAAATAAAAGTAATTTAATTAAAATTAGGTGAGGTTTTAGCCCTACCATGGTTTATGAGTGTTTACTTATTAATTTGATATAATATTTGGATAAGGATATTTTAAATAAAGGATTTTTTAAGTATATTGTCAATTAATTATCAAAGTTTTCATATGAAATTATAAAAGAGGGAGGTTTAGGTACCCTCTCCTTTATATACTAAAAAATCAAATTTTTTGTGGAATCTTAATGTTCTTGTAATTAAGGAAAATAATAAAAAATTTAGGGTAATTAAGTATAATATTTTAAGAAAGGTTAAATGTTAAATAGAGGTAAAAATCATAGAGTGAGATGAGGAAGATAAAAAGAGGAAGGTTTAATTACTCCCTTATTTCCCTCTTTATCATAATTAAGAAATTTATTTAATTAGTTAATAAAGATCTTAGGCAATTATAGTTATTAAACAAACTATCAAATTTAGTAATGATGAAAGAAATTAATTTATATTAAAATATATTTAAGAATAAAGATAGTTGTTTATATATAAGATAAAAGAATAGGAATGATAAATGAGATAATTGATGGTAATAGATGTCTCAATTATGATATGACAGTATGCAAGCAAATGTTTAAAGATAATGGAGGAATAAGAAAATTGGATTTTGAGAATTTCTTTCTAGAATCTTAAAAATGCAGTCGAAATTCCACCTAATGAAGGAATAATATATGAATTAAAGAAATATGATAGGTATTATTGCAAGTTGACATGTACAAATGATAACCATGTTGATATATGTGCTATGTGTGCTTCATGATAAGTATTGAATATCATGGAACTTTGATTGATATGCATACTTGTAGTATTGTGATGCCTATGTCTAATGAAAATAAAAATTATATGAAACATAATCACTTAATAAAGCATCTTTAAATATTATGACAAAAATTATAATAGCTATTCAGTATTTCAAAAAATGTAGAACATTTTAGATGTGATACATGTATATTTGCACATATATATGACATGATATTATGGTTATTAGCTAGCAGAGGTTAACAATGTAAATATAAGGATGACATGTGTTGCATACATTGGCTATCAACAAATAAAGGTTGATAGTGCAGTTATAATAATGGCCTTTGTAATATGATATTGTAGTTATTAGTGAGTAAAGGGTGACAATATAAATATAAGCATAGTATTGATATAATACTTCGATTATCAATGAGTGGAGGCTGACTATGCAGTTATAAGGATGGTCTTTATTATGATGATTTGGTTGTCAATAAGTGGAGGCTAATGGTAATGGTACAATAATAAGGATAAACAACTTAACATTATTTTATATTATATGTTTTGCATATTTAATAAATCATTTTATGTTTATGAAATTTATATGATTAATGTTATACATAATATGTGAATGAAAGAAAGCATAGTGATATGTTCTACTTGCTTATAGTTTCTTTGTTAACTCATAGGATATAATTATAGTCCTGGTGTTGATAAATGGCATCATGAGATTCATAACAGCAAGGATGACTCATAAGAGCTTGGTAATCAATTTTTGATATCGTATAGGTCTTCTCTAGGGAGGCATAGCAAAAGCAATAAATTGATCAAGTTATCATTATTATATTAAATATGATCTTTTGTATTTGTTTTTATGTGCTTATTTGCATAAGTAGTTTATATAGGAACCATTCGCTAAGTCTCATAAGACTTACCCTTAATATATGTTTATTTCCTTAGGTACAAAATTGTTGCATCGAGATGTCGATCCATGAGGACTCTATAGTGATTGTAATATAATACTCCTTTAGAACCATCCATGTCATCCTCCAATATAAGTTATTCTTTGACCTTTACCAGTACACCCTCATATGCAACATTCGTCATATGTATATCAATGACCTTGTCGTCCCTTGATTACTTAAGGATAAGTACTTTAATATTTTACTTCCATAGATTATGAAAGTTGTCACCATTTAGACAACCATATAAATAAGGTTGGCTTTTGATGTTTTTGTATATGTTTGGGTGATATAATCACCCATGGAGGACTGTGTTAGGTCTAAGGCACATATTTATCATTAGCATGTGACAAATCATAATTTATGCATTTATGCAATTTAACTAAATCACTAGTTTCTTAAAAGAAAATTAAGACAACCTTACTTAACTACATTAAAAACTTATATTTTAATTGGTGAAATTCAAGTGTATTATAGGACCTTTCATAGAGATTTGTAAGAAATGTAAGGATAAAGGTTAGGAAGTGATAGAATTATAATTAAGAACATTCATATTTTTCTATGACACATTTCCTCTTGTCATCATAAAGATATACTTAGATGTCAAATTATATTCATTTAGATAACCACAAAGTCTGAGTTTGAGTAAATTGTAATCATGATATCTCCCAATCTTTTATAAGTTAACATATAATCATTTGTACCTTACTGATACCTTATAACTCTTTTAACTATAGTGCAATGTCTCTAACTAGGATCACTTAATTATATCCCTAGTACATTAACAACATAAGTTATATCAAGATATGTACATACTTGACCATACATCATGTTACTTACAACGATGTATATAAGGTATATTTCATTTTCTATTTTTTATTATCATTTGGAAGACTTTGAGAATTTAAGAAAACCTTAATATAGGTTTTAAAACTTGAAAGCATATGGACATGTTGAACTTTTTTAGTACTTTTTCATTATACATTTGTTAAGATAAATGAAACAAACTCTAAGATCTATCATGAAGGATTTTTATGCCTAAACTATGTAAGGCATTCCTAAGATTCTTCATGTCAAAGTATTTTGACAACATTTGCTTCATCTCAGTTTGTAAGTTTACATTATTACTAATAAGGAGAATGTCATTCGCATATAATACTAGTATTACAAAATAGTTAGCACTTATTAGTATATAGATACACTAATTTGCATTATTCTTCTTGAACTGAAAAGAAATTATTACCTCATCAAACTTGAAATACCAATGTCTAGATACTTATTTCAAGCTATATATAGACTTTTTTACCTTACGCAATAGATGTTCTTTGCTATTTTCTTAGAAACCATCTAACTAGTTCATGTAAATAGTCTCTAACAAGTTACCATTTATGAAAGCTATCTATAAATTCATTTGATGTAGCTCTAAATCAAAATAAGCTACTATTGCCATAATAACTTGAAATGAGTTTTTAGTTAGAACTAGCAAAAAGGTTTGTTTATAATTTATAACTTTATTTTAAGTGTAATCTATGGTTGTTAATTTTGCTTGTATCTCTCGATTTCACTTCAAGTATCTTTCTTTGTTTTAAGATCCATTTGTATTTAACCAACTTGCATCCTATAAGCAATTCAACCAGATCCTATACCTTATTCTTTTTGCATTATGGCCAATTCATCATTCATAACATTTAATCATTTAGGAGAGTTTGAATTGAAAAATGCATATGAAAATGTTATGGGATCAGTATCATTATCGATATTATGCTCATCCTTTTGTAAATGAAATAGGTAATCATTAGGTATCACTAATCTATGAGCTCTATAAGATCTTCTTAAAGGAATCTCTTGAATTATCTTATTTAGTTTAATATCTTTTATTATTGATAACACTGAATCATCTTATGAGATCGCAAAAGATGAATCTTCTAACATAGATGATAGTGGAATAAATATGCTTTCTTCAATAAAGTTTATGATAAGAGATACTTGAATCTAATATTCTACTCATCCCCAAAAAAAATAGCTTGACTTGATTCTATTGCATTATTTAGGTGGATCAAGTAGTAAAATTTGTTGCCTTTCAAGTTATTATAGTACCTAATAAATTATCCTTTGACTATCTTCAAATTAAGCTACTTCATTGAAAAAACATATGGTTTCACCTTAACTTTACAATCCCAAGTTTGATAATGCCTTAGAGAAGGCTTTTGCCATACCATAACTCATAAAATATTTTAGGTACTAACTTATTAGGAACTTAGTTCAAAATATACGTAGCAGTTTCTAATATATCACCTTATAAGAACTCTAACAATGAAGTATGGGTCAACGTACACTTCCACCATATCCATAAGTGTCTGATTCTTTCTTTATACAATTCCATTTTGCATTAGTATCCCAAGTAGGGTGTAAGTTGCTTTAATTCCACACTTTTGTAGTTATTTTACAAAAGGACTAGAATTTCTTTTAGTCTTATTATACCTACTATAATATTTACCACTTTTGTCAAAGTTAATGCACTGTATTCCTTTTTTCCAATTTAGGCTTAATACTGCTTTAAAGGACTTAAAGGCTTTTGGTGATTCTAACTTCTAATTGAAAAATTCCACCTAACTATATTTGGAATAACCATTAATTAAGGTGGTGAAGTATTTGTATCTATCTATAGCGCTAGAGCATCATGGGTCCACTGATGTCAATGTAGATTAGTTGTAAAGCCTTCAGTTTTCTACTTTTTTTTTTGCCAAATCTAGCTTTAATAGGAAATTTCCTTTTGATATGATTAACATGTATTAATGCTTGAGAAAACAAAATTATTAAGGACTCCTTTTTTATAAGTTTTTAAATATGTCCTAGATGTCAATGCCAAAATATTGAGGATATCTCAGTGATTCTTACTCTCTTCCTTCCAACAATAGTGTCTAGGTAAAGTTTAGATCAAAATTAATACTATCCATACTATCACACAATAAATAAAAATTAATGGTGGAAAAATTATAAATGAAATTAAAATTTTCATTTCCAAAATAGCATGAAGATCCACTAATATCTAATATAATTACAAAAATTAAATTCTTTCTTCTTGAAGTTATATAAATGGTACCAAAACTTCAACTCACTTTTACTTAGCTTGTTTAGGTTTTTAATACTTAAAAATAGTTCATTACATGAATAATGGCTTTTATATTTAGTCACTAACTAAATGATGGCACATTATTTATATTTGATTCAAAAATATACTAAAACTAAAAGGGTACCTTTATATTTTTATTAGTATATATCTTGTGCTTAAAATAGTCGACCCCTTTGTGCATATACTTCTTACAAAATCTGAAGCTTCCTTTAAATTAGACTTTCTTAGGCTTATGACATTGTTTACTCATTTCAACCTCCTCCCTTTTATAGTTAAGCTTACCTTTGTTGTCTTTTGGATGTGTTCTTACACTTTGCTTTACAGTTGATTTAGAGGAAATGTAGTTAACAACAGGAACCTTCCTTTCCTTATATCCTTTTCTTCTTGACTAACATTTGAGATTATTTTATTAATATTCCATTTACTTTTCTGAATTTTATAGTACATATTCAAAGTATCAAATTGCACTAGTAGAAATTTCAATATTTGCCAAATTAAATAACTATTGCCCAATTTAATATCCATTAAGCTGGTTGTGTAGGAAATTCAGATTATCACATGCAGCGAAAATTCAAAATTTTGATCCGAATTCTACCTAGGATTCATGGAAAAAGTATAAATCAATGATTAGACTTTTATCTATTGGGCACTTGTGTTTCTACTGATTAAAATTTAAGAGCGGATGAATCAAACGCCGGCCGAAAGGTACAACATCTCTACAATATCCACGTGGAGTGAATAACGACCTTTCACCTTCCACAAATCTGTTAGGATGCATTTCTCTCTTTAGGATTTAGGATTGGATGTTTTCTGAATGATTTAGGATTTTGGGAAGCTTATGAGCGTGTATATAAAGTGCTGCCCTCAATCCCCTTTTTATAGAATTTAGGCAAGCCACAATCCTAATCCTACTAGGATAATGCTTCCAAAATCCTAATCACACTTAACAACTTATCTTATCCTTATCCTAGAGATAATGAGGAGAGATATGACTTATCTATTAATTATCTAATATTAGATAATAATATTATCTCATAATATAAATATCTTAATTATTAGATAATTGTATATAGTTATCAAATATCAAAATAATATTATCTCATAATATATTTATCTAATATCTAATAACGTAATTATTTGATATTACTTTAATATCAAATAATATCACATAATAATAATTATATTTATTACGTGAAAAATATATTATTATTTAATAATATATATATGCACGAAAATGAGTCCAATTAATTAGATATTAATCTAATTAAAATTTAATTAATTATTATCTTATTCCTACTTCTTTTGTGTGACCCTATAGGTTCTTACTACGTTAACAATGACTCATTATTTAGCCATAGATAGTGGGCAGTATCTAACAATACATCACTGCCACTCAAGTAGTAAGAATGTTTGTGATTCGACATCCATCTAATATATGATCAACATTTTGCATCATAATCCCTTTTGTAATAATATCCAAATTGAACTGGAGGCATGGAGTGTGTCATCCTCGTCAATGTTCAATTTATATTTCTTGATACTGAGTACACTTAAAATAAATTATTAATATCACATATTAATCTAATTGAGTATGGTCATGCATTTTTAAGTCTCACTCAATCAAGGGGTCCAAGGATATTTCTCTTTTATACAAGAGTAACAAAATCCCATCTACATCACTCACTTCTCTCTGCATGATTTATGACATACCTAATCAATGCTCTATTCGTCATCCTGATTAAAGGTGACATAGGACAATATTAAAGTGAGTAATTCCTTATGTAGGGAATCGTAGTGACTTCAGGTCAAAGGTTTATGTGTATTTATGATCATATGAGAATAACTTATGACATGTCTATCCATGCAATATTCTCATAGTAGGTCAGTCCAGTATATTGTTCACTAATAATGTACTCATGTATTGACTTGATATCACATATCCATGATTCGTAATCATCAGTCACTATACATGCTAGTCTCGATGTATTATTATTACTATCCTTTTCATAATAATACTTGATTAGGAGCATTTTAAGAATAGCGAAACTATTCTAAGGATAATTATTATATTAAGTTATAAATCGTGCAGAATAATAATAAAATTTTGAAAATGAAATATAATAATTAAATAACCTAAAATAAAATATAATACATTATGTATTATTTCAATCATTTATATTATTGGTTCCTAGGATACACACCAACAGGTTGTACCAATAGAAACGCTTCAAAATGTACTCCCATACTCCACGAACACCATTGTGTACAATGTTTTCAAATAATGAGAGGTATTACTTTTCTCATCCTTGTTAAACTTAGTGTATTTCTTAACGATAGAATTAATAAAAATATCAACATTCTTAGATTTGGGGGTGCTTTACTTAATAGTAATTATCCATCATAAACTTTATTACCATTAAAAATATTTTATTCATGTGAGTAAATTTTATCATGCTTGGCCTTCTGTTCGTTAATAAGGTTTGCATCAAGAATATGCTTTATTTCCTTAAGTGGCAAATCAAGATTGGTGATTGCTAGATAAAATCTCAACAATTTAACCTAGTCCTCATAATTTATCTCATTCAACATCTTAGCAGAAGTTAATTGCATAAGCATCAAAGTTAAGAAAAGTTACTACCACATTAACATATTTGTTACTTTATTCATGCTATTTAATTTTCATGATTAAACTATACAATTACATAGTATTATAAAATAAGATCTAACACCGATAAAATATTTAAGACCTTATAATATAATACAAGAATTAAATATTATATTCCTAAAAACTAAAACTAATTAAGTTTTGAAAAATTTAAAAATATAATATTTAATTATATATTTATATTATTATTAACAAGTTATATTAATAATATCACACTGATAGAATATTTAAATATTATTATTATAAACTTTCCTTTGTTTAACTAAAATCTTAATAAACATTAACAAAATTTTATGTAATTAAGCTTAGGATAAATGGATGCACTACTTTATAAAATTTCATAACATAATATAAGTCCAAATTATTCTTATAAAATATTTATATGCATATATCCATGCAAAATTAATTCATTAGCCAAATAGTAACAAAAAATTTCATAAAAATATATGTGGAGGCTCAAACTATAAGAATCATATGATAAAAATTTTGGTCCAAATAGATTTAAATATGCATTTAAATAAAATAAAAAAATAACAAAAAAATTTTTAATTTTAAAAAGGATATGAAAAATCATCTATAATTACACACTTAAAGAGTGGAACTCAACAATACAACTAATACCACCATATATTGCCACTATAGTAGTGCGTGACTTATAAACACCATTAGTGCACATAGGTGTGCACTAATGCTTGTCAAAGCTAATCAAAATAAAAAAAAAATACAAGTTTGATAAAAAAAAACTTACAGTATAAAGCAACAAACTAAGTCGAACTTCCAGTGATCCCTTCAATTCATTCTTTCACATTAATTTACTATTATTATAAATTACTATGATTATAAAATTATCTAAGCCTTTTATGCAATAAAAATAGAAGAAATACATACAAGTAGTTACAAAAATCAAGATTGCACAGTTGAGACAATTATACAAATAGTATATATATAAAGCAAGAAACAAAACAAAATTGAATTAGTGGGTTTTGATTCAAAATTAAAAAACATGCAAGATTAAAAATAAAATATGAAATTATCACAAAAAAATAGTAAGGAAACACAATTGGTTAAAGGAAATTGAAAACTTTTCATAGATTAATCATATATTATAATATATTTGATAATTGCAATTAATTTCACATCTTAGAATTATCTAGAACCCTTGTAATTGTTTATAAATTTTATGCTAGATAACCATCTAATATTTAATTAATTCATAGTAGTAGAATTAAGTAACCGTTATAATCCATAAAGCTATATCTAAATTAATTTGAATGTAGAATTAATCTGAATTCAAAGATTAAATCTAAAACCTTTAATGTAATCATTCAATCCTTTCTTCCCACATAAAGAATGATGATTAACTAACCAAAATTCAATATAAAATTAGATAGAATTCATAAATCACATAAGTGAACATAGATTATACTAAATTTACATCCAATCCATGTAAATCTAGAAAATCAAAGAAGAGAATTAGAGAAAAAGGAAAATTAATTAACTATAATCAACATTAGAAGTTAAGATCTTATAAGTTGAGCCTCAAGATTGTTGAATCAATATGAAATTTATCCCTTAATGAACAAAAGAGAAAATTTTGGAAAAGAGAAAAAAAAGCTATCTAGAATTGTATGTTTTTATCTTTGTAGGCATAAACACTTTAAATTTGATTTATGATACTACAAAACCTAATGGACTAATTTAATATGCCTCCTAGGGTTACAAAGAATAATGTTTTGCTAATTTTATAAGTACACAGCCTAATTTAATATTTAATCTACTAACACTATTTTATTATAGTAATTTGCATCACTTAACTTTTAATTTATATTTGACCATCCAAATGATATAGTTTTACTAAACCTTAAACATGAAAGTTGTTGGATCAAGCCTTAGGCAACTATGGGCATTAGTTTCATCTTTATTAGACTTCTAAAGCCTCAAATCTGGCATAAAAATTGAGACTAGTTTAGCTTGGAAAGAAATAGAACATTAACTTCATGATTATTTTTTACCTTTTAGACATTTGAATTGGTCTTTAGTCAAAAACATAAAAGCTTTAGAGCTTTCTCCTAGATTTCTAATAGTATAAATATCACTCAATTTCAACATCTAAAACTAAAGTTATAGACAAAAACTTAAAATAATGTAAAAAATCTAATATTAATCAAATAATTTTAAAATTTTTGAAAACTAATACTTAATCACATAACAAGGCTAACTTCATAAAATTAAGCATGTGTAACATATTAAGAAGCATAAAATAGAACAAAAAATCAGATTCTCCTACACTTAACCTTTGCATTATCTCCGACAAATATAACTTTATTCAAAATTGAAGAACAAAAAACTTACTTTTCAAAAATTTCAAAATCACAAATCTAAAAATAGAAAACAATCAAAGTCATTAAGAAACATAACACATCATGAACAAAAATTTTAACAAACTTAAAATCGACTAACATAGCAACTTCATTCAAAAAAAAGTATATCAATATGGGATATTCTCACAAAATTTACTATTAAACTCTTAAATATTTAGGATATGTGTTTTACTTAGTTCATTTCATGAAATTACTATACTATAAGCTTACTAATTATCTCCACTACATAAATTATATACACAACACAAATTAAAAAAACTTTATTTAATATTATAATGGAGCTAAGGAAAAGAGAAAGAAAAATTAAAGATATAAAGGTAAAAAATCAAAGAAATTAATAGAACATTTGAACTATAAACATATGGATCAATTATCAATAATTATAAGCTAACACAATAATCCAAGTTGAAATTTAAACACTAATTAACTTTTTTTTCTTAATTTTGCTTTATTCTTCTTTTTTTTTTCACTTTTTTCTTATATATATTTTTCCTTTTTTATTTTAATTCTTTCTTTTCTTTTTCTTTTTCTTTTTTTTATTTCAACCAACCTTTGAACTTAAAGATTATAAATTTCCATAACACACATACCCCCTTTTCATACTTATTTAAAAAATTATTTTAAAAAAATCTAAATTCTTTACTAATTCTTAAGGTTAAGTAAAAATACTTATTTTTTATTGAAAAAATATTCATATGCTAATCAATAAAGAAAAGACAATTAGGTTCAAGGGGGCTTAACAAAGATCAAAATTCAAGGTTGATTATTTAACTCTAGTTAAATAAAGAAAAATATGTTTATTATTTTTGTGCATGTATGTGCAAATATAATTTTAAAAAGAATCAAAGTAAGTTCAAGAGAAACAAATTATAAAAGAACATCAAATCGAAGAAAGAAAGAAAGAGAATAACATAAGTGCTCAACATATAGCTCACAATCTCACTAAGAAAGTCATATTGGTAAATTTAATTCACCATTTCAAAATCTATTACTACACTAATTAATTTTAAAATGCAAAATCATTCATTCAATCATATTATGAATTCTATATAATTTCAATTGAATCCTACTCTTGAAAAATCCAAAATATCCATAAATGAAAAGTAATTAAAATAACTCAAAAGACTTAAAAACAAGTTGAAAGCAAATCAGTTTTCCTTTTATATTTTCTAGTTTTTTTAAAGCATTAAAGAAAAACATAAAATGCAATATAAATCCTAAAAGTCTCCCTCCACATGTAAAGGAAAGGGAAAAAATACAATATAATTTCAATTCAATGTAAAATATATTAATATTAAGAAAGATAAATGAGAAGAAAAATAAGAAAAAAGGAAAGGGAAAACAAATCTAAAAAGCTTGAGTTACCTTCTAAGAATCATATTTCTTTAACGTGTTTGGTTAAACTTAAATTCTTTTATCATGAGTAAACCGAGGTCTCTAACTCCATTTTTTCCACCACTTACTCTTGGAAATCTTTATAAAATGGCTTGAGCTTGTGCCCATTAACTTTAAACACCTTGTTATTTTTCAAATTTTTTTATCTCAATTGCACCATAAGAAAAAACATTAACAATAAAAAGTCCATTCCAATAGAAATGAAGTTTGCATGACATCAATTTAAGTCTTGAACTAAATAATATAATTTTTTAACTATACTTAAAATTTTTTCTAAAATTGAGCATATCATAGAATGCCTTTCTTTTCTCCTTATAAAGCTTAGAATTCTTATAGGCTTCAAGTTTAAGTTTCTTTAATTCTTGCAATTACATTTTTCTTTCTTTTATAGCTATGTTCAAGTCTATGTTACACCTTTTAATAGCCCAAAATTTCTTATGCTCCAACTGCATAGGAAAATGACATGTTTTCCTAAAACAATCTAGTATGGTTACGTCTTAATAAAAGTTTTGTATGTTATCTTATAAGTCCAAAGTACATCATTCAATCTAAGGCTCTAATCTTTTCTATTAAACTTCATAATTTTCTCTAAAATTAATTTAACTTCTCTATTAGAAACTTTTGCTTGTTCATTTGTTTAGGGATTGTATAATGTAGAAACTTTATAATAAATCCTATATTTCTTTAACAAAACCTCAAGTACTTGATTGCAAAAATAACTTCCTTGACCACTTATTAAAGCAAGTGAAATGTCAAACCTACTAAAAATGTAAGACTTAACAAAATCTATAATAACTTTTGAATCATCAATCCTGGTGACTTTAACTTCCACTCATTTAGAAATATAATTAACAGCTAAAAGAATGTAGATAAAGCCAAAAGATAAGAGAAAAAGAACTAAAAAAAATTAATACTCCATATATTAAAAATCTTATAGAAAAGCATAGAAATTTGAGGCACCTTATGCTTACCAGTTAAAGTTCTTGTTCTTTAACATTGTTCACAACTTCTATAAAATATATAAGCATTATAGAATGAAGTACACAAATAAATACTAGAATCAAGCATTTTCTTTACTTTCTTCTTAAGTCCAAAGTAACCTTTATAAGCATGAGTATGATAAAATACAAGTATGGGATCAAACTCAGAATTATATATACATCTTTTAATTAATTGATCAATACAAAATCTTTACAAATAAGAGTCATCCCACACATAATGTTTAGCGTTACTCTTCAACTTATCAATTTTAAGCTCTTTTAGCATATGCAAGCAACTTATTAGTAACTAAATAATTTATTAAATTAGCAAACTAAAGATCTTTATTTAACAGTTAGAAAAGTTACTTATCTAGAAAAATGTCCTAAATGAGTAGAGTATCTGTATCTTTTAAAATCCTACTCAAATAGTTTACAACCAAGTTTTTAGCACCATTCTTTTGTGGAGATGATAAAAATAGTTAAACCACTGAACGCACATATATGAGAGCCAGAGATTGAACCCTAGATGCAACAGAAGGCATAAAGCCTTCAAGAAATATTAGGTGCTATTTAAGTTACAAGCACCACTCTTATTTATAATTTTAAGTTTAAACTATTGTAAAAGTAACATCTATCTAGTCAAATAGAGCTTTACCTCAAGTTTCTTTAAAAAAAATTCAAAATTGCTTGATTAGAAAATATAATTATTTTAAAACTAAGTAACTATGATCTGAACTTATATAAAGCAAAAATAATGTTTAAAAGTTCCTTTTTTTGTAGTGGTGTAATTGACTTATGCAACATGTAAAGTTCTTAAAGCATAATAAATCACATAAAGTTATTTATTTACTCTTTGTGTAAGAATAACACTAATTACATAATTAGACGTATCATACATCAATTCAAATATTAAATCCCAATATGGTCGTTGAATGATGGAATCAATGGTAAGAGCTTGATTTAACTTGTCAAAAGCTTTCTTGCAATACTGGTTAAAAATTAAACTCCATTTCTTTTTAGAACAACTTAGACAATGAAAAGGTAATTTTTCTTAAATCTTTAATAAAATGCCTATAGGAACTTACATGTTTAAGAAAAGAATGTGCTTCTTGCATATAAGTGGGGAAAGGTAAATTAGTAATTACATCAATCTTAATAAGATCTACATCAATGCCCTTATTATTCACTATATATTTTAAAACTATCTTATGCTTTACTATAAAATGATATTTCTCAAAATTTAGCACAAGATTACTGCTAATGCACTTATTTGACATCTTAGCATGCATAAAAAAATGAGTCATAAATAGTAAAATCATCTATGAAAACCTTTTTGTAATCTTCTAAAAAATTAGTAAAAATACTTATCATACACATTTGAAATATGCCAAGTGCATTATATAGGTTGAAAGGCATCCTCGTATAAGTAAAAGTGCTAAAGGGGTATGTGAATGTGGTCTTTTCTTAGTCTTTTAGAGTAAAATGAATCCAGAAATAACAATGTAATCATCTAGGAAGTAATAATGGAATTTACTTATAAATCTTTTCAACATTTAGTCAATGAATGATAGTGGGAAATGATCCTTTCTGGTTACCTAATTGAGCTTCTCATAGTTAATGTAAACTCTTCGATTGTTTTAAACTTTAGTGAAAATTAATTCACTATTATGATTCCTTATTATTATCATTTCAATCTTCTTAAGAATAACTTGCATTGGACTCACCTATTTACTGTAAAAAATAGGATATATAATACTGGCCTATAATAACTTTGTAATTTTCTTCTTCATCACATTAAGAATCAAGAGCTGAGTAACTTTTAAGGTTATTTTATTAGTTTAGCTCCTTCTTATAACAAAATTTGATGCGTACATGTAAAATGGCTAATACTAAGAATATTTGCAAATATCCAACTAATTGTTTGCTTATGGAATCTTAAAATTTATAATAATTTTTCTTTTTTACTTAGGTTATAGATTTTTTGCTATAACCATTAGTAATTTCTCATTCTCTTCTAATAATGCATGCTTCAAATATTTTGGTAAAGGTTTAACTTTTGATATGGGTGGCTAAATCATAGAAGGTACTAATTTAGCGATAGAAACCACTTCTGTAAGTTGAATTTCTTCTTGATCATCAATTTTTGCATATTTTGAAATAATATTGTTCTTATCATTTATAAATGCAAAAATCTCAACATATATAGTACATTTATTATCACTATAACAACAAGTGCATTCATGGCTATCAAAATAATCCATAAATTCAGAAATCTCAAGAAGTCAGAAGTATATCATCAAGAGTATCTTCACAAGTACATTAATTACATCCAATTGAAAAATAGAATACTTTTTCAAAGGATAATTCATGGCTTCAATGATGTTGAAGCTTTTAATTATGTCCCCAATTTCTATAGAAAAAGTGTTAATATTTACTTTTAGTTATTTTGAGGAATGGTTTTCCTAGAATCAAATGTGCATGTTACTTAAAAACTTATCTTCTATAGGTAAAATGTAGAAGTTTACTAGGAATATCAATTTCTTTAACTTAAACTAAGACCCTAGATCTTTGCACTTTTGAGGTAAGTTAGGTTAAAGGATGGTTGAAACATTTTATCCCATGCTTACTTTTTCATTGTCATTTAACCTTTTTTTATAAGTGCAAAACTCTTTAAGGAATTTGGCATACTTAAAAATTTGTTTAATGGCATTCAATAATGGAATATTAACTTTTACCTTTGTAATAATCTCTAAAGTCTCCTTATCTCTATCAAGTTCTTTTTTTTCAATTATGTAATTTTATTTAGGAAGGAAAATGGTCTAGTATAATCTATGAGTTTTGCATAAATTTTAGTCTCTCTATTTTTAGTTTATTTATTGTGAATTTTTTTATAGAATTCTTAGAATCTACTAGTTATTTTTGCTTGCTTTACTTACTTATTGGTTGATTAGTTGGTTCTTGAATTTCTTTGCCACTTTTTAGTATTATGGAAAAAAATATTGCCTCTTAGATTTGGGATTGGTTGAGAAAGTAATCTATCAAATCTTTAGGATTTTAGCTCACTTAAAGGAAAGGCTAACTGACCAATCTGACTTTGTAGATTTTGCATTATTACTTCTATTTTCTAATGAAATTGCAAGTTATTAATAGCCATTGGCTTAACTAAATTCTTAAAGGATGGCCGAGAAGATAAAGATAAAGTTGCTTATTGGTTTTATAAATTTTCCCATGAATTTGCTTAGATGGTTGAGTCTAATAGAATAAAGGTTTGCTTGGCTGATATTATGCTAATGTGATTAGTTATTAGATAAAGCCTTTCCATATCTAAAATTGGGGTAATTTTTCCAATAGAATTATAAAAATTACAGTAAGGAGGGGCTTGAGATTAACCATCATTTTCCTATAATATAAGGCAAGAATTAGCATGATAAGTTAAATATAAGCATATACCATAAAGTTTGACAAAAGGAGGGGCTTAGGTTTATCACTATCATATAGTCATCTACCTTACTAAAGAGATAAGTAAATTCATCCAATCTATGTTCCATTCTTTACTGATTTATATGAGAGAATTTCATCTCATTCACAACTTTAGTGATAATATTTATTTTGGTGCCAAATTGTTAAAAGTTTGCTTCTATGTTAGCTATTAAGTCTTTTGTTGCTATAATAGTTTTATCAAGTAATGCTCTTTCACTTGCAATATCAATCATATTTCTATCCATTGAAAGAAGCTCATCATAAAAATATTGAATGAGAAGTTAATCATTAATTTAGTGATGTGGATAATTGGAGTGCAACTTTTTAAGTATCTCTTAAAACTTATATAATGTTTCACTAGACATCTACCTTATGCTATATATATCCTCTCTAAATGTAATAACTCTTAAGGTAAGGAAAAATTATCTAAAAATAGCTTCTTTGTATAATTTTAGCTAGTTATGGACCCTGGTTGAAGATAATACATCCATTCATTGGTTATATCAATAAATGAGAATGGGAATGCCTTTAATTTGATATAGCCTCCTAAAAAGCCATAAGGTTTCATGGTTGAGCAAACCATATAAAACTCTTTCAAATGCTTATGAGGGTATTCACTTATAGGATTATGAAATCTAAGAAGTAAATGGAATATTCTAGGTTTAAGCTCAAAAACAATAATAAGATTAAGATATTAAATGCCTAAAGGTTAATAAGTGACATTAAGGGTGGTCAATTCCTTAAATGCCATGTTATTAGCCATGTTATTTAAATTATCCAAAAGATGCTATAACTACATGTATTTTTAGTCTTAAAAAAGAAAATGAAAAGTTTTATCTATCTCAAAATCAAAATCTAACAATTTTCCATTAGTTTGCCTAGTTATGCACTAGACTATGCTATATCGTGTTATAAGAGTATAAAAACACCAAAATACAAAGACCAAAATATAAAGGTAATATAAAAAATACTTAAAAAACATCTAATTAACTAATGTAGACATTTTTAAAAATTATAGAACTACTACACAATAAAAGCTATGACCATGTAAAACCCAGAAATTTAAAAAAAAACTTTAAAAAATAAAATTAGTGTAAACAATGGAATTTCTCCAAAAATTAGGAAGCCTAATTTGAACCTTGATAAGGAAATTATGTTTAACTACCATCAAAATATTTAGCTATATTGGAGCTAGTTATCCTAGGACTAGTTCTAAAAGTGAGGGTAGTATATATATAGCCTATACAAATGAGCCAAAAACCTCTAGTAAAATGGAAAATGATGTAATATATGATGAAAAGTATGAATTGAAGTAAAAAAAAATAAAGAATGCAAGAAAAAGTAAAAAAATGATAGATATAATATAATGCAAGGAAACACTAACAGTTGCAAAATTCAATAAAATGTTTGAACAATCATGCAAATCACAATTAGTAAATCATGAGAAGGAATAAATTAAACTAAATACCCAACAATGGCACCAAAATTTTGACTATTGTCAAAGGTAATAAATGACAATAACAATAACAATCACTTATAGATGGTGGCAACAGTAGTTACCAATGGTCAACAATAATCAATTATAGTAATTGGTAGTGAAATTAGATCTTAATAGTAGTAATATCTTAATAAAAAGATAAATAAAATAGTACATTTATATTATTAAAATATTTTTATATTATGAAAATATAGAATATCTATTTTTCATATAGATATATTTTAAGAGAATAATGAGCAAAAAAATATTATCAGATATGTTTGCAATTTTAAAAATATTTTTTAAATTTGAATTAACCATAAAAATTCTACATTCTTTTAACACATCCCTAATAATATGGGATAGATTCCGTGAGCCAATCCCCCTTAAAATATTCTAATAGGTGCAACTGAACGCATAGTTAAAGCGTACTCCCATATGAGAAAATTGACTTCAATGCATTAGTAACATGGACACCATAATAAATACTGTTATAATCGAATTATAAGGCCCTTAAATTCAACTACATTTACTCCCGCAACGGCAACCATTGATGGTGGCCTCGAGAGAACGGTTAGAGTAGGTGTACTTGCGAGAGTGGATGTGAGGATATTGATATCGCGATTGTGACTAATAAATCCTTTTAATTTCTGCATATAAATTTTATTTTTTTATATAATTATGAAGAGGTTTACATTTGGAAGTAGTTTATACTAAAATGTAAGCTTTTATAAAATAAATTTTGAAAAATTACTTAAAATTATTCAATAATAATAAATAAAAGTTCATGCGATAAAGTTCATCCCGCTTAGAAGAAAGCATGCAAATAATTTTCTCTACCTCGTAGAATCTTCTGAAAGAATTTTATTTCTTTATGTTGCTAATTGATGACTAATTAAAAAATTTGCATACATCTAATTTTTTATTTCCTTCATTTTTTTAAGTGTCGTTTTTAAGAAGTTTTTTCTTATTTACTTGTCATTTTAAGAAATCAAAATTGTATTTATTGTATTTTTTCAAAGATTATCATAACTATCTAAGTAATACTTAATAGCTTTATTTAGTAATTAACTTTTAAAAAATGATATATTAATAAATTATAATTTATTTCTCCTAAAATTAGGGATATTTATTGTCATCATTAATTTAAAAAAGAATAAAATAAATAAAATTTTCATTTATTATATAACTTTCTGCCCACCAAGCTAGGTAGTTATAAAACTTGGATGTGTTGGTACTGAAGGAACCGGGTGCTACTTAAGCTCTCATCTAATTGGCATAATATAATATGCATAAATATAGTGCGTAAACTATGCGTAATATTAAAAAAAATGAAAATTAGGCTTTGGCCTTCTTGCCATGAATTTATAAACCTAACCAAACCAACTGAAAAGTAAGTAACCAAATTAAGTGACAAAGACAGCAATTTTTCTGTGTTCCAACGGCTTCGACGCTGCAAACATAGCATTCTATCGTTGCGTTGACCTTCGTGCTTGGGTTCCATTCTTTACGTTTGATATAGAACATGCATAAATGCATTTTGCATCGAGGGTTGTGCCATTCTGTCTGTGCGAGACCAAAATTGTTTACAGTTTAATTATTTTATTTTTATGCAGTGGTAGAATTTAAATAAAATTGGATTTACTTGTTTTTAGAATATAAATGAAAAGAACCTGTGTTGAGTTATATAATTATACAATTATAAAAATAATTTAAATGAGATCTGAATGCTTTTCTTTTGATAGGACAAAAATATATTGAGAGAGATGACTTGATATTTCAAAAATTAAACAATTTAAGTTTTAAAATAGTTTATTTTTTCGAAACTCCAAAGAAGCAATCAGTTTATTAGCTTCAAAGATCAAGTAAACAAGATGGAAAAATAAATAATAAAGAGTATGAAATAAAAGAGAAAAAAAATAATATTATTGTATAGTGATTTTAATGGTTCAAAAAAAATATTTTTT
Source organism: Sindora glabra (assembly GCA_020226215.1). Taxonomy (NCBI): domain Eukaryota; kingdom Viridiplantae; phylum Streptophyta; class Magnoliopsida; order Fabales; family Fabaceae; genus Sindora; species Sindora glabra. The sequence goes on along the minus strand of CM035226.1, from coordinate 37,601,473 downwards.
AGATCTATTTCACTTAATGTTAAATTCAATTTTGGTGATTATTTATTAGCATTTTTTTCACAAAATTATTTTACATTTTTTCACTTGATCTTACAAGGATTCAAACAATCCTATCTTAGATTTTTTTTTCATAACTTAATTATAAAGTGTTGATAAAAGTTTTATATATTCATCTTTTTTTTCCTTCTCTTTTTATTATTTTTGAGAAAATAAAAGATAGAATTTTTTTTTACCCATTACATTTTATTTGAGATCCGCTATTTCAATAAAAAAAATTTATGTATCTATTTTTCCCCCAAATTTACTCTCCCTCTCCGAGGGGAAGGAGACCATCCTCATTGATTGAGATGTAATAACACATGTACGTGACATAAAATTGAAAGTCAATTCGAAATTCACTCATTTACAAATGAATATTTCTGTCTTGTTTAGAGCGGAACATTCTTCCTATTTATTAATAAAAAATTTCATACTAAGATAGAAAGTTTTTTTTGCCCCGAAATATGCAATGCCATGCAAAGAGGATAGACACATAAATAACACAAGTCATTTAAATCTCATCCTGCGGCTAGCTAACAACTTGATTATATATATCCCTTAAGTACTAAGGCAACCACTATGTTTCTCTCACCGCAAGTTGTATTCGTTTGGTATGCATTAAAATGCTGTCTTTTCTTGGAACTTGGGAAGATACCATAATATGGTGGCTAAAGTTCTTTTATTTTTATCTCCGATAAATCATTGCTAAAAACAAGAGACATTTGATTATAACTATACTATACATTCATTTAGTATGCGATTAAATCAATTAACGTAAAGAATAATTAAATCGCTTGGACATATATACAAGCATTATAAATCAAATTTTAAATAAAAAAAGATATAAAGAATATATATTAGAATTATAATTTCTTTTATTTTCTAGAAAATGAATGAGGTGAATTTTGAAGAGAGATAAATATAGAAATTTTTTAATTTCAAACTATAGGTCTCAATAAAAAAAGCAGTGGATCTAAAAAAAAATCACTTCCTCTATTTCATTTTAAGTGTCGTTTAAAATTAATATACAAAAATTAATGAATGTAATAAATAATTATGATTTTAGGAGAAATGATTTATAATTTATTAATATAATTTCAATAAAAAGTCAATTGATAAATAAAGTTATTAATCATTTAATTGGATAGGAGGGATAATATATGAAAAAAAATAATAAATATAATTTTAATTTTTAAAATAACATATAAATATAAATAATTTTTTTAAAAATAATAATTAAAAAAGTGAGTATATTTTTACCTCTTCAAAATTGAAAGAAAATTTGACAACAAAAAAATGAAGACATCACAACCATCGAAGAAGAAACAATAAAAGCAGATCGCATTAATAGAGCAATTGATGACCGACTTCATACGTTCATGTGGCTTAATTGGCTTCTAAGTTTGCTTTGCATGATTGAATTGAGAACTAGCTCATAGGATTTTAATAATTAGGGCAGAGGCAAAGAGAATGAATAACAGATTGTAATGGCAAGGAAGTGTAAGATACAAGTGTAAGCATTGAAAAAGATTTACTATTATTTTTATGAGAAAGTGCTGTTTGGTTCAAGAAAAGGATTGCACTCTCATGGTGGCAACAAAGGTTCATGGTAACCGAAAGAGATCATGCTGCCATTGAAATTCAAACATACAACGGGGGTTGCCAACTCAAGTATGATTTTCTTTGTGCGTGTATTAGAATTTGTTCCTAGCTTCAAATGATTTTTTTTTTTTCAAGTTTACTGGTGTTACAAAGATTAAAATCTACCATTTTCAGGGGTTATATATGTTTTGATTCGCCTTTAAAAAAAGTGGAATCAATATGTGCTTTTCTAATTTTTTTGTTTCAACTTTGAATAATTGCTACAATATTTTTTTCATAAAAATATAAAAAAAGTATTTTTGTTTCAACTTTGAATAATTAAATTACTATTTTTTATGTATTTATTCCACACAAAATATGTACATATTTATAATTTTTTTATAAAAAGGTTATAAAAATATATATGAAAAATTACAAATTTTATACTTTATACATTAAATTTTTATAAAAACTCATGACATTTTCCATAGACATACTATGGTAAAATCAATTTTCTTTTAATTATTCAAATTCAACAAGTGATGATTAATAACAGTTAGAGGTAGTGGGTGATTGTAAACCATTGGTTCATAATTCACCATTCATCAATAACTTCTCATTTTGTTTCACAATATCATTGTTTAAAAGTAAGGGTAGATGTGAAAAGAAAAATCACTTTTATCCTATTAGCTCATATCATATTTAAAGAAAGATGATAATTTTATTCTATATCAATAGAATAAAATGATTTGATTGGATTAAATTATTTTATTTGATTAATGCACCAAACATTCATTAGGACCGGATAGTACAAGCTTATGCTATTAATTTTCTTTTGCACTATGCTGCAAACAAGCTCAATTATGATTATTTAAAGGTTCACGTGTGTCAATAGCAAATCTTGACATAATATTTTACAAAGTAAAAAAAAAATTGTGAGGACCAAATGACTTACACAAAAATATTATTAAATTTTTCTCATATATTTACATAATATTGATACGTAATTTTAAAAATGTGGTGGGTAAGGCCCCTCATACCCCTATCAAGCTTTGCCTCTAATTCAAATTAATTAAAACATCACTTGCCCATAAATTTAATAAGGGTAAAATATAATATACTTGTGAACTTTGACCAAATGACAAAAATAGTACATTAATTTTAAAACTTTATACTTTATCTTTGAACCTTAACTAAATGACAAAAATAGGACATCAATTTTAAAATTTTATATTTTATACCTTAAACTTTTAAAAAAAATGTCAAATTATTAATTTTGAATTTTGAGTTAAGTCAAATGGTAATATATGTTAGTCTTACTCTTCCATTATATTAAGTCACTCTTTAGTACAAACAAATTCAAAAAAAAAAAAAAAAGACTTAAGTTCAATGACAAAATTCTCCAAGAAAATCAAAGAGAGACTCAAAGATTAGGATTCATAATGGCATTTGAAATTTGAATTAAGATTTTCTTTATACACATAATTTATTTTAACTATAATAATTTGCCTAACTTTTTAAAAATGTGTAAAATAAATCAAATATTAAAGCTAAAAAACTATTATGGCTTCGCCAAACCAAAATTTTCATTTATACACTAATGTTTCGAACAATAATTTTCTAGAACAATTTAAATAAAAATTTCTATAATATTCTTAAATTATGTTGATCAAACGGTTTGATTTTCAAATTTATAGATAAGATAAAGTTCATTAAAATTTCATAAATATGAATTTTGGAGACATTTAAAATAGAAACCTCTATTGAATAAAAGTGGATCAAATTTTAATATATATATTCTTCAAGTTTCAATAATTATCACAATACTTTTATAGTTTTTGAATGGCTTACTTTACACACTATCAAAATAGTCCATTAAGGAGAGATTTAGATTTAACTTAAAGTCAATATTTTCACCTTTTCTAAAAATTTAGAGAGAATAGTGTATGATTTTTAAAGTTTATGCATTATTTTTATTATTCAATTAAAATTTAAAAGTAAAATATAAGATTTTAAAATCTACATATTATTTTTATCACTCAATCAAATTTTGATAGGTAAATTGCATTTTTCCCAACCAATAAATGATTGTTAAGATATAATCATTGTTATACAAATATTCATAAAAAAAATTAATTATATTATCATTTATTTAGTTTAATTATCTATTGAACTATTGAAGATATGTTCTGTGTTCCAATTAGGTTCCTTCACGCGTCAATCTACTCCACTAAACAAAAACCTAATGAGACAAATAATAGCTGAGCCCCACTCATCCATGTCGATAATTAAGTACCTCTTCCAAGCCAACTATGTTATTGTCTTTAGAATTTTCAAACTCTAACATAACGTTACTCTCTCCTTCGTAACTTTCCTTCAACTTTACTCTTTGGGATTTCTCTCTCTTTTTGGCGGGAGCAATATACCCCACTAATTAAAATCTTTCTTTCTGTCTTTTTTTTCATAACTATATTACAACTACCTCCTCTCCTTCATCCAAAGTTCAACCTCACTCTCCACTTCAACTCTCTCTCTCTCTCTGCACCACAGTGATTCCTCTCATATCAATCATTGTCTCACTCCCTCAATGAACCTTCTTACCCTCCTCTTTCTCCTCTTCCTCCACCGCGTCCTTTCTCTCTCCTCCGACGGCCTTGCCCTTCTCTCTCTAAAATCTGCCATCGAACAACCCCCCAACGCCTTCCCCGACTGGAACGATGGCGACCCCACTCCTTGCCACTGGTCCGGCATTTCCTGCATGAACATCACTGGCGACATCGAGCCCCGCGTCGTCGGGATTGCCCTTTCTGGAAAGAATCTCCGCGGCTACATTCCGTCGGAGCTTGGTAGCTTGGCCTATCTCCGCCGACTCAACCTCCATAACAATAACTTCTATGGCTTCATCCCTGTTCAGCTCTTCAATGCTACGTCGCTTCATAGCTTTTTTCTCTATGGTAACAACCTCTCTGGTCCACTTCCTCCTTCGATCTGCAACCTCCCTAGACTCCAAAACCTCGATCTTTCCAATAATTCACTCTCCGGCTCTCTCCCGGAGAATCTCAAGAGTTGCAAGCAGTTACAGAGACTGATTCTCGCTCGGAACAAGTTCTCCGGCGAGCTTCCGGCGGGGCTTTGGTCAGAATTGGAGAATTTAGTTCAACTGGACCTGTCGGCAAACCAGTTCCGAGGACCGATTCCAGAAAATATTGGTCAATTGAAGTCTCTCTCTGGTACGCTCAATCTTTCCTTCAATCATTTATCGGGTAAGATTCCCAAATCGCTGGGAGATTTGCCCGTAACTGTGAGTTTCGATCTTCGGAACAATAATCTAAGTGGAGAGATACCTCAAACCGGGTCGTTTTCAAACCAGGGTCCAACTGCATTTCTGAATAATCCGGAGCTATGTGGGTTCCCACTTCAAAAATCTTGCCAGAATTCGGATCAAGGGTCACCGGAAACTCCAAATTCATCCAGGGAGTCCGGTAGCCGCTCGACAAAAGGTCTGAGTCCCGGTTTAATTATTCTTATTTCAGTTGCTGATGCAGCTGGTGTTGCTTTCATTGGGCTTGTTATTGTGTACATTTATTGGAAAAGGAAAGACAATTCCAATGGGTGTAGTTGCACGGGGAAAAGCAAGCTTGGGGGCAACGAAAAGACTCAATTTTGTTCTTTCCCATGTATTAGTAATGGTATGAAAAGTGATGATTCCGAAATGGAGGAGCCTGAAAGAATAGAGGGAGGCAGAGGAGAAGGGGATTTAGTAGCCATTGATAAAGGATTCAATTTTGAGCTGGATGAGCTTTTGAGGGCTTCAGCTTATGTGTTGGGGAAGAGTGGATTGGGGATTGTGTATAAGGTAGTGCTGGGAAATGGGGTACCTGTGGCTGTGAGGAGACTGGGTGAGGGTGGAGAGCAAAGGTATAAGGAGTTTGCAGCTGAGATACAGGCAATTGGGAAAGTGAAACATCCAAACATTGTGAAGTTAAGAGCTTATTATTGGGCTCCTGATGAAAAGCTTCTTATTAGTGATTTTATTTCCAATGGCAACTTGGCCACTGCTCTACGAGGTCAGTTATTTGCTTTAATATTTTAGTTTTGTTAATGTCCCCATTCCTTTTTCTGTTTGCTTTCATTTTTTTCTTTTATATATCAAATAAGAGGTAATCAGTAATCACATCTTCCTAGCAGAAACACAGGTTGTGGACAAGGAGAGTGAAATACTGCTCATTAATGGTATGGTAGTAATGATAGGTAATTATTCTGGTAGCCAAAAACTAATGATGGCTGATAGTTGGGTGGAATTCTCATCATATGATAAGAAAATGCGGAGTAATATATGCAAGATTCTACATAATACATTCTTATTACATTCTCAATATAGACCCATAAATACATTTAATAACTATAAAAAATATACATATATTTCGAGGGAAGGTTTGCACTATTATGTGGAAAATGAGTTTAAAGAACAACTAGTGTCATGCATGGTTTACTTGGTGCCGCTAATTACTGCAGGCATTTGTCGTGTTCCATGGCACCTTCTGCTAGGCCAGAGTATATTGGTGCAAATGGAACCTCCCAGGCAAGGCTCTGTATATATATAGCTTGAATCCTCTAATTATGTTCTTATCATTTTTATATCAATAGCAATCATACAATTTTCTATTTTTTTTAACAAGTATTAAGGTTTCTTTATTGTGTTATCAAGACAATTTATTTTAAAGTGAATCTAAATTTTTTATTATCTAGCTAGAGTTGGTATTATTTTAATTTTAATATGTCAAATGAAAGAAAAAAATTAATATGTTTGATGGCAACAAAAAACTAAATGTACGTTCTGGTCAGCCTAATAAAAGTTAAAAATATGTTTTTATTTTCAAATAAAAAAGTTACAATATTAGACCAAATTTATTAGACCGTTGTGTTTTTGCGGCCTGCTGAGGTTAAAGTTCATTTATTATTAAAGGTTGTGAGATCCAAGGGACATTAACACTTTTCTGGGAAACGTAGCGCACAATATTGGACCACTACACAAATTAAACCTTATGCAGAATAAATTGCTAATTCATGAGAATTTCTTACTCTGGGAATTGTCCCTGAAAACGGATAAAGATACGTATATATGGGATCCATGACTAGATATAGTAGTTTGCGTGACATTCACTAGTACAAGTATCATTCTTTGAATCAAGAATTTTACTTATTTTACTAATGAGATATTTTTGAGGTTTACACATTCGCATGCCGTTCCTGAAATCAATGTCTTTTGACTTTTCATCTCTATCTTTTGTCTCCTTTTGGCCTAACTTTTGAGTGCCTATCTCCCTCTCTCTTTCCTTTGCATTGCGCAAGTGTCAAATGTTTGGGGGGTCAAAAGGAACTATCCAGCCGAAGTACTTTCTGTCTTTCTGTGTCATAAAGGTTGCACTTCTAATGAAAGTGGCCTTACTCTGCTACTGTCGAAATAAAGCAGGCTTTTCATATTTCATTTCCTAGGCCAAACTTTCTTGCGCGTGAAGCGCAGCTTCTACTTGACATGAGCTGGGCCTACAATTGATATCCTGCTCTTTCCTTGCTTCCACTCTACTTATGTCTCACTATTATCTCAAGGGGAGAAAAAATAACATGGCCAATTGCAATAGAAACTACGTCATGATCTGCATTTTGCATGCTGTACTTTAATTTGATGTTGCAAAAGGTTTCCAACTACAAATATTTCAGCGAAGTAAACATTTATTTTATCCTAATTATGCAGGAAGAAATGGTCAACCATCACCCAACCTTTCATGGTCAACAAGGCTGAGGATTGCCAAAGGGACAGCTAGAGGCTTGGCCTATCTCCATGAATGCAGTCCAAGAAAATTTGTTCATGGTGACATTAAACCTTCCAATATACTCCTTGACAATGACTTTCAACCCTACATTTCCGATTTTGGCCTTAATCGCCTTATCAACATTACTGGCAATAATCCCTCCTCCGGTGGCTTCATGGGCGGAGCCCTTCCCTACATGAAATCTTCACAGACAGAGCGAACTGACAATTACAAAGCCCCCGAGGCTCGTGTCCCAGGTTGCAGACCAACTCAGAAATGGGATGTGTATTCATTTGGAGTCGTGTTACTCGAATTACTCACTGGAAAATCTCCAGAGTCATCTCCCACCACATCAACTTCTATGGAACTCCCAGACTTGGTAAGGTGGGTAAGGAAAGGGTTCGAACAAGAAAGTCCTTTATCTGAAATGGTTGATCCATCACTGCTTCAGGAAGTGCATGCCAAGAAAGAGGTGCTGGCTGTGTTTCATGTAGCACTATCTTGTACTGAGGGAGATCCAGAGATCCGGCCTAGAATGAAAACCGTCTCTGAGAATCTTGAAAGGATCGGAACATGATTTTCTGATGTTTGCTTCCTGAATTAATCAAAGCTGAGATTGGAATTTACCTGAGATGCACGAGAAATGCATGCCCCCCGGGGGCACATTTTTGTTATAGACTTGTAGCAATTAGCAGATCCCTTGTTGGGCTTTTGAGATGTGGCTGAAAGTATTTTCTATCTTGGATGAGACCCCCAAGCCCTTAAATTTTGTTTGGAAGTGAAGAAACCTTTGCAGAATCTTCGCCCTATACAGCCGTACCATCGTCATTTCTTTTTCATCAATCAAGATAAGTTTCTAGATTGTAATTTAAATTTATGTTCTAATTAATTTCATTTTGCCCACTACAATAATTTTCAACACCTGCATCATTATTTGCGTTGGCAAATTTAGAGGTAATTTTGTTCTGATACTTCTTTTACTGTTCCATAATAATATATAAGAACGACGTTTCAGATTCATGTTTGTCCTAATTTATAGATTTCCATAGTGATGAATGGTTATAGCTTCGAATCTTGTTTTGGTTATTTTCGTGAAGATGCTTAAATAAATTATTTTATCTCCAAACCTTGAGCGTCACTCGATAGTTAATGATTTTGCTTGTTCCATAATAATATATAAGAACTGGCAATTAATAATGAAGATACATGTCTTGTAGATAGTACCATATTACACTTCATACTTAAAAATAAGAAATATTTCTCATATTTAAAAATGTAAGAAGTTAGTATTAGTACTATATCTGATACTACAAATTTAATTGAAGGTTTCAGAAGAGTTAATGTTTTATTATTTGGAGGAACAAAATTACACATTGATAATGTATTATATTCTACTAAGTTTCATAGAAACTTATTAAATTTTAAGGATATCCGTCAAAATAGCTTTCATATTGAGATAACTAATGAAGGAAATATTGAATATCTTTTTATCACTGGTATGATCTCAGGTAACAAATGCATACTTGAAAAATTACCAGTTCTTTTATCTGGTTTGTGTTGCACATATATTAGTACAATTGAAACATATGCTATAATAAGTCAAAAGTTTATTAATTCAAAAATATTTACTATTTGGTATGAATGATCAAAGCATCCTAAATCACTAATGATGAAGAAAATTATTGAAAATTCACATTGGTACTTATTGAAAAACCTGAAGATTTTTTAATCTAAAGAATTCTCGTGCATTATATGTTCTTTGAGTAAATTGATTATTAAGTTATCACTTGCAAAAGTTAGAACTGAATCTCCAATATTTCTAGAATGTATACAGGGTGATATATGTGAGCCTATTCACCTAACATGTGGACCATTTGGATATTTTATGATATTAATAGACGCATCCAGCAGATGGTCTTATATATGTTTACTATCAACTTATAATCTGACTTTTGCGAGATTACTTGCTCAAATTATTCGATCAAGAGCATAATTTCCATATTATCCTATCAAGTTTATTCATTTTAATAATACTAGTGAATTCTCTTTTTAGACTTTTAACGACTATTGCATGTCAATAGGAACAAATGTTGAATATCCTGTAGCTCATGTTCATACATAAAATGGCTTACCTGAATTATTTATTGAATGACTTCAATTAATAGCAAGACCTATACTTATAAGAACAAAACTCCCTATTTCTATTTGAAGACATGCAATTCTACATGCACCAGCACTTTTACGCATCAAACCAACTAGTTATTATAAATACTCCCATTTACAATGGACTTATTATCAAGAGCCAAACATTCCCCATTTTAGAATTTTTAGATGTACAATATATGTTCCAATAGCTCCATTATAACGTACTAAGATGAGACCTCAATGGAGATTAGGAATATATGTTGGGTATGATTCTCTTTCTATTATAAAATATCTTGAGCCAATGACAAGGGACTTATTTATAACACATTTTGCTAATTGTCATTTTGATGAATCAGCTTTCCTAACATTAGGAGGAGAAAAAGATAAATAGCTGGTCAAAGAAATTACATAGAATAATTTACAAAAAATTTATCCTCGCATAAAGTAATGTGAACTTGAAGTTCAAAAGATAATCTACTTACAAAATATAGCTAATCAACTGTTAGATGCGTTTACTAACTTAAAGAGAGTGACTAAATCACATATATCAGCTGCTAATGCTCCAATAAGGATTAATATCCCTGAAGGATAATCTATCAATGAGAAAACTAATAAGTCTAAGGCATACCAAAAGCATGGTAGATTAATAAGTTCAAAAAATAAAAATCCTTACAAAAGAAAAGGAGTAATTATTCAAGACAAGTCAATTAAAGAAATAAATACTTCTGAATAATCTAGAGACATAACAAATAATATAACTTTAGAAGAAGTTAAGGTACCTAAAAATAATAAAGAAGATGAAAATAAAGAGATCTTAACAAACTATGTCTCTACGAGGAAAAGATTGAAGTGCAAAGAAATAATTATCGATAATATTTTTGCATATAATATAGCACTTAATATTATGAATGATAATGAGGATCATGAACCTAAATTCATCGATGAATGTCGATTTAGATATGATTGGCCAAAATGGAAAGACACAATTCAAGTAGAATTAAATTCACTTAAAAAACATAAAGGTTTTGGATTATAGTCCAAACACCTGAAGGTATAATACCCATTGGATACAAATGAGTATTTGTGCGCAGATGAATTGAGAAAAATGAAGTTGTAAGATATAAAGTATGGCTTGTTGCTTAAGGTTTTACACAAAGACCTAAAAGTGATTATAAGTTTATTTATTCTCCTGTGATGGATGCAATCACATTTTATTATCTTATTAGTCTGATAATACATGAAAAACTTGATATGTATCTTATGGATGTTGTTACAGCCTATTTATATGACTCATTTGATTATGATGTCTATATGAAAATCTCAAAAGGATTTAAGATACCCGAAACTTGTAATTCAAAGTCCCGAGAACTTTATTCAATTAAACTACAAAAATCTTTGTATAGATTAAAGCAGTTTGGACAGATGTGGTATAATCATCTTAGTAAATACTTGTTAAAGGAAAGGTATAATAATGACTAAATATGTCCATGTATTTTCATAAAGTGAACAAATTCTAAATTTACGATCATTATTGTATATATTGATGATTTAAATATTATTGAAATTCTTGAAGAGATTCAAAAGGTAGTTAATTATTTGAGGAAAGAATTTAAAATGAAAAATTTTGGAAAAATAAAGTTCTGCCTTAGCCTACAAATCAAGCATTTAAAAGATGAAATTTTTATATATAAATTAACTTATATCCAAAATGTCCTTAAAAGATTTTACATGGATAAAGCACATCTATTGAGTACCCCAATGGTTGTTCGATCACTTGATGTGAAAAAGGATATTTTTCAACCTCAAAGTGATAATAAAAAGGTTTTTAATCCTAAAGTACCATATCTTAGTACTATTAATGCACTGATGTATCTTGCTAATAATATAAGACCCAATATAGCTTTTGTTGTAATTTTGTTAGCAAGGTTTAGTTCATCTCCAACTCAAAGATATTGGAATAGGATTAAACATGTCTTTCGATACTTTTAAAGTATTATTAATATGGGCTTACTATATGTAAATGGATCTAGACTACGGCTCATAGGTTATGTAGATACTGGATATTTATTTGATTCACACAAAGTTCGATCTCAAACAAAGTACTTATTTACAATTGGTAATACAACTATTTCATGGCATTCCATCAACCAAACACTTGTTGCCACCTTTGCCAATCATGCAAAAATTATAGTAATTCATGAAGCAAGTCGAGAATATATTTGATTAAGGTTTATGATTCAATATATTCGAGAGATGTATGGGCTATCCTGTTACAAAAGAACTCCAACTGTACTCTTTAAAGATAATGTTGCATGTATAACTTAATTAAAAAAAAGAATATATCAAAGGAGATCGGACAAAGCACATTCCACTAAAATTCTTCTTCACCCATGATCTTTAAAAGAAAGGTGATATTGATGTTTAACAAATAATTTAGTAAACTTATTTACCAAGATATTACCTATCTCAATATTTGAAAGATTAGTACAGAAAATTAGAATGTGTCAGGTTAGAGATCTTAATTGATATCATTATGAGGAAAAGTTAATACACATTGTACTTTTTTTCCTCCACTATAGTTTTTATCCCACTGAATTTTTTCTAACAAAATTTTTAAGAAGGCAATATCCTATTGCATATTATATAGATATTCAAGGGGGAGTATTATGAATAATTATTATATATGAATGTTCATGAGTTAAATGTTATACTCCTAATTATAATCAATTATTAGAATCCAATTATGATCAATTATATCATAATTATTAAGATTCAACTCTATTTATGAATTATTATTATGAAATTATAACGTTTGATTAATTTATTGTATAAATATGGGTTGTACAAATTATTTTATCATAATTGAATGAAATATTCTTCTCTTCCTTATAGTTCTCCTTCATCTCTTTCATCTCTTTTTTTAATCATTCCTTAAATCTTTATTATTTTCATAACATATATAATCCATTAAACACTCACACCTATTTGCATTTCTATAGCACTATAATTATTATTACAAGATATGTAATTAATGCATTTTGCCATCTATTTGAGTTGAAAATTTATGGTTGATTAATTTTTATAAGATAATGCTACTTATTGCCCTGGTTAATGTGTAATTATTAATTCCTAATTAATAATAATATAATTAATACTAAAATTATATTTAATGTTTTATAGATTGGTTTAAAAATACTTTTGATTAGAAAAAATTTATAATATACTACAAATAATGATTCACCCATATACGACCCCATCTAATTTTGGTGATGTATTATGATATGAGGGGTATAATTGCTGACTTGACATACGGTGTAATGTAGTGGCACAAGAGTGCGAGCAGGACTTCAACCATGGCACTTCTCCTTTCAACCATCGAGGACAACACATTATTCGGCACATCTATCAAGAAAAATCAATGCACATGAGCTCGCACATTGTCTTGTCATGGAGACAGCGATGACTTCCGTAACAATGGTCAAAATCTCAAATCATCAATCGTGAAGCTTCTTCTAGCATTTGTATTACTCGACGGGATATACCGTATCTATCACCCCCGACCGTTATTTTAAGATCCGGACGATCCGGTTAGGAGTGTTTAATGACTTTTGGATGAAACGGATTTGTACGTACATTTTTTTTTCACATTGAATTAAAAATAATTTTATTATAAAAAAGTTAAATAGGCTAAGCATCGCAAATCGCAGATTAAAATAATCAGTCTTAAATAAATTGAATAAGTTCGTACGGATTTGAATGAAATAATTTTTTGTATTTTATATTTAGTAATTTAATTAATATTTATATTTAAAAAATAATTTATTAATTATTTTTATATCATAATTTAATATAAAATATAATTTAATTATAAAAATAAAAATAAATAATTAAATAATTAAACATAATAAATATAAAAATAAACAATAAAAGTAATGAATATAAAATTATAAAAATATAACAATAAATATAAAATTATAAAAATATAAAAAATAAAAAAATAAAATATAAATTTATTTTTTAAAAAAAGTGGACTAATTCCATGAGTTTGCAGATTAAGTTAGGCTAGTCAAAATAAATTTATTTAAAAACGAATCTTAACGAATTGAGTTTAAATGGATTAAGTTCATGTGAATTTTAACTTATTTAGTTTGACCCATCCATTAAATACTTATAAAAAAAATTAGGCTACTACCATTTGTTATAATTTATTACAACCAAGGTGTCACATGCCTACTTTCTTTCATTTAAGTTCATCCGTAAATAGTAATTTATCAGAAATTTTAAAAGATAAAACGATACACTCAAAGCATGTCATGAGAAGAATAAAAATAATGAAAAAAAATCTCTATTGTTGTATATTAAAATTAATTTTTTTTATTTTATAAAAATAAAAGATTAAAATTTTATAAAATAAAAATTGAAGAATTTTTAATTTATAAAAATTAAATTAATATAAATTTTAATTATAAATAAAATTAATAAAATATCAATTTTTAGGAATTAACATTTTTTAATTAAAATAAAAATAAAAATAAATAAGAACTTAGAAACACAGAACCTTACATAAAATTATAAGATAGTCTTTTTTATCCTTTTTTTAAATAATTATTCTGGATGAATTATTGTTTGAAAATCAAACAGTAATATATTACTATTTAATTTTTAGATAGTAACATCCTCTTTTTTGATAATTTAATTATTAATGAGACTTGAGTTATCTATTTATTTTAAATTTTTTTATTAATATTATTATTTGAAAACTAAATAGTAATATGTCATTATTTAGTAAATTAGTTATTAAGGAGAGTTAAATTATCTATTTATTTAAATTTTTTTATTAATATTACTATTTAGAGATGAAATAGTAATATGTTACTCTTTAGTCTACAAACAATAATATGTTATTCTTTAATAGTTTTATTATTAAGAAAATTATTATGACATTACTATACACTAAAAAATTAGGAGAGCAAAAATTTAATGTAGGATTCAAATGAATTTTAATTGAGAAAAATGAGGTCAAAGTTAGTAAAATAATAAGAAAATAAAAAAATTAAAAAAATTATTGAAAAAGGCTTTTTTTGCCAGTTATAAGTCTCGAAAAGTTATATAAAATTAATATATAATTTTTTCCAATCGAATAATCGAATGTAAAATTATAATCATTCAAAGTTTTAAACTCAATTTAAGCATTTCTAATCAGGTGGACCCCACCAAAATTAATTTTTATTATTTTTTGTTGAAAGATCATAAAAAAATGAATGAAAATGAGTGATGATTTACAAAAATTGACTAACTAATCATAGAATTATGTCCTTTTGAAGTTCCTGATTCACAAATATCTTTTTATGGTAAAAAAAAGGTATTTTGGGAGTATAATATTAATAATTTATAAAATCAGCACCTATTTAAAATAAAGATCTATGCTATCACCTCTTTAAAAGGAAGTTCAATGCTTGGTACTACAATTGAATTTATTGATATTTATAAATCCAATCCAAACATTGATTGTGGTAGATAGTCAAGTCAAGATCAGACCAATTTATTCTATTGAATCAATTATTATATTATATATATCGTACAACATATACATAAATATAGAAAAAATTAAATATACTTAATTAATATAAATACATTTTTAAAATATAATAAACGGTACAACAAAATTTTAATTAAAATAAAAAATTAATAAAAAAATTATCTCTAATTTCAATTGTAATCACAAAAATTTTCTTTTTTTTTTATGCTTAGGTTTTATTTTTTATCTATTATGTTAAACTTTGGATTAGACTTAATTCAAGTTAAGTTCAAATTCAAAAATTTGAAAAAAAAGGTTCAAATAGGTTAATGAGTTGAATGAAATGTCAGTTCAACCCATTTTTTTATTAAATTTAGATGAATTAATCCAAATTTTATTTAATTTAAATTTATGGATATATCCTATTCATTTTTGTCTCAGGTATCAGGTCGGGTCTCAGAAATATTGACTTACAACACTCATGAAATATTTGAGCTCATCGACAACACCAAGCCACCAACTTTCTATCCAACTAAATATTTTAGATTACCAAATTAAGGATAAATACATACCCAACACAAACTGATCTGTCTCCTGCTTCCTCTACTTGCAGCAACTAACATCTAATGCAATTGCGCCCTGTATTACGTTTTGTATATATTTCAGTTCAACTGTTCATAATTTTACGGATAACGTTATGTTTAGAAGCTGAGAAGCTAAATTCATATATGCAATAGGCATTTTTATATCACCATTTATTATTTGCACCTATTTTAAGGTCGTATTCTCAATAGAAGGCAGAGATTTTCTTCGTCCGTAAACATGTGTTTTGTACATCCCAAGCTTCAACAGGATGGATGAAAGTATTAAAAAATATATATATAGACGAAAGGAGGAGATGGTTGAACTCAGAGCCACGCACAATTCCACTAAGAAAACCAAAATTTCAAATTCCAAATGTTTCTACAGCTGCCTTGAGGAAATGGAAAAAAATTGCTGGCTCTATTTGTTTTTTAGAAAACATTTTTTATAAGAGAATCATTTTTTTTATATAGGTAAGAGAGTATCGTGTGTGTGTGTATATATATATATATATATATTGTGATTAGAAAAAAATGACACTAAGACGAGGAAAATAAGAAAAGAGAAACTTACCTTCCATTTTATATTTAAAATTGAATATATAAATTATTTTTTATTATCTTAATATTTTATAATTATATTCCTATGAAAGATGTTTCCTACCAAAACAATTAGAACCATAAGTTTTGTTTATTTTACAAAAGATGTCTTTTATAAGAAAATTTTGTTTTCTTGTGTATAATGAAAGAGTATTATATACATCTTGATATGGGAGCAAAGCCTAAAAGATCTTATAGAAAATTTAATCTTGTAGAATGTAATAAGGATTTGATAATTATCATATTATATTTAGCTTTAAATTTATTTTATTAATTATATTCTAGTTATTTGTATTTATCATCTTTTATTTTTATAAACTCACATATTAGGTAGAATAAGAGTTTTAAGTTTAGAAGGATAAATATAAATAAGTTAAGTTCCATATTGCTTAAATTTATTGGGCATTTCCTTGGAATTAGTGTATATATATATCCAGTATTCATTTTATATGTCAATAAAATATTTAATTCAAGTATTTTTATTTATTTCTAGTGCATTGAAAAAATATCTTCCCACCTTTGCTTTTTGTTTATGTTAGGTGGCATTAAAGCACAATTTATGATCTAAAGTTTAAGATTGAAAACTTGAGGTAATGATGGGTGATGACAATAGAAATGATGGCAAACTTCCCATTGATAGTAATTATGGGATTAAAGCTCTTTAAGTGGAAATGCAAGCTTAAGAGACAGTGATGCCAGTTCAAGGGAAAAGGATGACGTGTGAACTATATAAAATTCTTGACATACTCATCAACTTAAAAGGCAACACTAATAAGTTTCATGGATATAACAAAAACAATTATGTTAGAGATGGTGCCTATAGTTGATCTATCTATCATTGTAATTTTGTAGTTCAACAAAGAGAATCCATCCATGATATCTCTTAAGATAAAGCTGAAGCAATGATGGACTACCGAAGAGACAACTATTTTTATGGTGGAGATAGAAAACAAAACCCATATAACAACTATTAAACTAACCATTATCAACAAAGGCCATAAGTTTTCAATGAAGATTCAAACTTTAAATATGAATATTATCATGCAAAAAGAAGACAAAATCAAAGAAACAAAGATCATCACAAACAAGTTAATTTTCCTAAATTCAACGATAACCTCAACATTGATTTATTTATGAATTGGATATATGATTTAGAAGACTTCTTTAACATGATGAATGTTTCTAAAAAGAAAAAGGTAAAAATAATAGCTAACGACTTAAAAGGTGGAGCAGTCACATGGTGGAGTCATCTACATACTGGTAGAACACATCAAGGCAAAAATAAGATCAAATCATGGTTGTGGATGAAAAAGATGTTAACAAGAAAATATTTTCCAAATTATTAAAATACAATCTTATTTCAATCAAATTAAGATCATTATCATCCAATTCAAACAATTATGGAAAAGTTATCAATTATGGAGAGACACTACAATTAAGTTTAGCTAATCATGAAAAGCTATTTTTACTAAGCAATCATAAAAGGTAGCACAATAAAGAATAGTGTAGCTTAAAAGTCCAAGGAGAAACATTCAGTTGAAGGTGCTTATCATAGAAGTAAAGGACATTTTTTTGTTTATTAAGACATATATACAAGTGAGAAAGCTAATAATCGAAATTTTAGAGATCAATCCTCCATTGAATCTAGAACATTCAATCACATGGAAAATTATGCAAGCTTAGAGCATTCAAGGTATGTTCAAGAACTTTTTGATCAAGAAGCTAATGATATTCTAATACAAGATTCATTTAATCAAAGAATAAGGTAGTTGAAATGATCAGTTACAAAGAGGATGAATCAAAAAATTTTGAATAAAGAGATGATGTTAGTAAAAAAGATGTCGTTGTTTGACAAGAATATCACATTGAGGAATTTCTACAAGTTTGCACAAAAAATACGACTAACAATCAAGAGGATGACCATGTGCTTGAAGTTTACCCAAATTATCAAGAAAAGTTAGGCAATAGATTTTATTGAAGTCAAATTATTTGACTTAAATAGAGTACAAAACTTAATTAATCTTATCAACAAATTGAAGTTTAACATCCAAACATTTTGAAAGAAGATTCATTTCAGAGATTGTTACTACTTTAAGAAGTTAAAGTTACAAAATTATTTTAAATATTTGTATTGGTGGTACGAAAGAATTCAAGTTCCTCATATGAACCCAAGGTTAAGTTCTTTTCAAGTGAAAAGGAATTATATTTAAGCAAAGCTTAAAGGATCTTATAGAAAATCCAAATTTGCAAAATGTGATAAGAATTTAATAATTATTGTATTATATTTAGATTTAGATTTATTTTATTATTTAATTTTAATTATCTCTATTTATCTTCTTTTATATTCTTTATGAAGTCTCATTTTAGGCAGAGTAAGAGTTTTAAATTTAGGAAATTAGTATAAATAAGTTAAGTTTCACATCACTTAAGTTTAGTAGGCATTTCCCTAGGATATATATATATATATATATATATATATATATATATATATATATATATATATATATATATATATATATATATATATAGACACACACCATTAGGGAATTTTAATCATTCAATATTTGTTTTATATATCAATAAAATATTTAATTCTAATATTTTTATTTATTTTTAATATGCTAGAATTATATATTCCCACTTCCACTTTCCATCATGTGTCACATTTATATCCTATAATAAAAAAAATTATGATTAAAATTATGATGGTGAAGAAAAATAATCTTTTTAAAAGATATGAAATCATTTTTTATCAAAATTTGAATATATTATAAATTTGAAATTATTTTTTATCAAAAGATATGAAATATTAAATATATAAATTAATTTTTATTATTTGAATATATTATAATTATACTTCTAAAAAATATTTTTTTATCGAAACATTCAGGCATCAGGTTCGGAACCATTTTACGCGCCAATTTGAAAAAGTTATTGTCACATATATCGGCCCTTGATATGCTATATCAGCAAAATAAAACAATCCTACCAAGAAAATAAAAAATAAAATAACAGAAATTAATGGAAACTTGCTAGTCAACAAATATCTAATTAATGAGAAATTAAAAAAATTATAAGTACTGAATTTTAAATTTTAATAAATTACAAGTAGTTATTCAGAAAGTACCAGAAGTCGCAAATGAAACTAATCTAAATTAATTGATGAGCGAAAAAAAATTATTTCTCCTTCATGCGAAACTAAGAGTGATGATGTTTTCAATGATTGTCCTACTTAATTATGAATTTAATTTGATAATATAATCTACACGCATAACATTTTCATAACATTTTAGTTCAAATTTTAAACATTACAAAGGTGAAGCATTAGATACTACTATATCATTAAAATATTTGTCTTAATTATGCATTTTCCTCTTTATGTAAAACTGGCCACAATAATGTGTCTATCTATAATTACTTTACCTTATGCAGTTTGTATAGATTAATGACCTATTTGGTGCATCATATGAAAATGAAATGACAGTATAAGAAGTGTTTAAATCTTATATATGATAACATAATATAATTTTATCAACTTATGGTCAGTATAGGATAAATTTATCATGTTCCTTTTGATTTTTAATAAGATAATATTGGAATAATATTTATCATTTGTAACTATTTAATCCTAACTTGTTTTAACATTAAAAATAGTAATAATTAACCTTTTTTAACTTATTTATCATTTCCTACTTTAGTATTAACCTATTTTAGCCTTAAAAATATTAATGAGTATTATTTAGATATAATATGATAAATATATCAATTATTCTTAATTGAAGTGATTGTAAAAATTTGAAAAATTTTAATTACCAAATACTATAAAATAATTGTGATATAAACTGTTTTCAAAATAAAACCAATTTTGTTTGAACATAATGTTTAGTACCATCCTATTATATACATGTCTAATAATGAATATATCATAAAATAGATTTATACTACGAAATTATTTATATTATTTGTTTATCAATTATTTAATATCATATTTTATCATTTCATTATTTTACACTATATTACTATACTTACTTATCCTATCTTATATTTTATATTATTATGTTGTTACATCATCCTTAAATTATAATAAACTAGAAATTATTTTGTGAGAAAAAAATACTTAAGATAATCGGTAAATTCAGTTAAATTTAAAATTTTATGTGTGAAATATAAAATAAAATAAAGTTGATAAAATTGAGATAATATGAATATGAATTTGGTAAAAAAATTGACAAGGAAAATATATTATAATTATGAAGTATAAATTTTTGAATTGATATAAGTGAATGTATGAGTGTGAAAGAGGTTTAAGAGAATTTTTTTTTGAAAATGCCTTTAGAGTTCTAACCTATATTTCAACCCTAAGCCTTAACCCCTCTTTCATTTCTTCATTTCTTAACTTTTCTTAACTCTTTCTACACAATCTCTACTCTATTAATCAAGTAAGGAAAACCTCTATTCTTCTTAATTTTTTTCATCCAATCAAGATAAGAACATCACTTTTATTAAGGATCATCCCTATTTCTTCTTGATTGATGAAGAGATTTGAGGTTATTTGGTTTTGTTAGGAATTTTAAATCCTAACTCTAGAATACATGAATTTTATTGTGATTAGAATTAAAAGATCTTCAAACTAACGTTTTAGCATTCTTTTTCATACAAGGTGAGTAGATAATTTAGTTAAATCTATGGATTTTATGGTTATAAGATGATATTGATAAAGTATGGGTTGTTTTGTGATTTTGCTTGAATCATGTTTGATTTGATATGTTGAGAGTAATAAATGATGAGGAATGGTGGTATAAGATGTTAAATAGGTGTATTGATGATTTGATCAAGGTTTAGTGCATAAATATGTGTTTAGAGGGTATTTAGGATTAGGTGAACAGTGAAATTTTTGTAGAAAATTGAGATTTTCATGTATAAATTGAATGGTGAATTGATTTTAGAAGTCCAAAGGCAAAATTAGGCTTTAGAATTGAGTGACTAATCGATTCCGAGAGTCCAAAAGTGAAATTGGCATAGGTGAATTGATTCATCAAGCTCAGAATTTTATGCCAATTTTAAAGGAGCATAACTCCTTTATCTTATGTTTATTTTAAATAAACTACCTATCATTTTAAAGGTAATTGAGTCTAATTTCAAATAAAATTAGTTTCAAATCAATATCATGTATACATTTTGAGATATTATCAAAAAAGTGGACAAAGATTAAAAATTTAAAATTTCAAAAAATGGACTTTTTATGTTTATTTTCTAAAAAGCATAACACTTTTAAATATTACTTTATGAAAAGCTAATTAAATCTACTTTCATATGAAATAAGTTTTACAAACAATCTATACGTGATTTTTAAATTATCTATAAGACATCTTTCAAAGGTTATAACTATGGTGACCTTATAGTTAATTGTACCTAACTTGTTTTGTGTTTTCATCATTTATAAGGGTCTAACATGGGGTGTTTGCTCTTTAAACATCAAATATAAGCATTTTATGATATTTATATGATAAGTACATAACAAAATGATCACAAAATGAGTAATATTAATGTTTATAAATTATCCTGGTGAATTGGGAAGTAAGAAAAAGGAAAAGAGATGAAAGTGAAATACTTAGGGATCTTTGGAGCAAATGGACATTCTCATGTGAGTGTATATCTATTTTAAGAACTTTCCAACTTAATTTCCCTACACTTTGTTTATTCTATATACTAGGATAATATATTGTAAAACCAAAAGACTGAATGGTGTAGATATATACCTCACTATTAATGAGTATAAAAAACTTGTGATTTCAGTTGCTTTCCATTATGATAAAGATGGTGGTGTGTAATAGTACTTCCAAAGCACCATTTTTTTCTTGTTAATTATTATTAATTGACTTTTTATAAATGATGTGGTGAAAGCATTATATAAGTTATTGCTTAATTGTGACGAATGTATGTTTTAATTGAGATTGTGATTATGGTTGTGCTTGGCTTATAACCACATACGAGAAGTGTGGGACTACTGTTTAACAATTAAGTATGCTTGTAACCAAATATAAATGTGTTTAAAGTTATGGTATTGTGAATAAATATAGTTATGATGCTGAAACCTCGTATTGTACCTAGATTAAGATTGAGATATTATGAGATGTGAAATTTATGTAATATATATATATATATATATATATATATATATATATATATATATATATATATGATAATGTGATTTAGTTTGTACTGCTAGTATATAAATAGTATCAATGTAATAAAAATGGCTTGGAGCCAAATATGAAAAATGTGATTAGGTTACTTTATTAAGGTAAAATGTAAAATATTATAAATCAAATGTATGGTTTCGTAAAATAATGTGAATGACATGTTTTTATAGCATAAAGTTCTAATAATTCAATTATCTTATATTGGATTTAGAAAAGAAGAAAATCCTATTTTATTATAATATTTTAATTAGTTGATATTTAACTGATAAAACGAGGATTAAATGCTCTAAAATAATATACTAGTATCCTTGCAGTAAATCAGTATCTTAAAAATCTAATATTTTCAATGTTCAAAGTTTAGTTTAAGCAAATACCTAAAATGTATTATTTGATTTCTTTAAAATGTAGTTGGAATTATTAAGAATTAATTGTCTAGTTTTATAATATAATATGATTTGGAACTTCTTAGATTATAAGCTTTAATATTTTAATTATTTTACACTTAACTAAAAAAATTCTAGTTTATGAAAATCTCTAATTTTTTTTATGATGATTTTGAAAATATAAGAGAATGATACTATAAGATGGTGGAGTGGTATGAATAAAGTTTGTTGAGAGCCTCACATTTTAATATTTTTTTTATATAAGCTTGATTCTAAACAAATTATTATGTAAAGATAAATTTTAGCTTTAAAAGCTAACATTAGAGAAACGTAAGAAGTTGATGACCTAGAATAATTTATTATGTTATGATTTAAACTTGAAATTAGAATATTTGAAAATAAGATAAGTAATTATCTTACGTTTATAATTTATCATTATAAGTGATAAAATAGGAATGGAGTGAAATATAATTATTGATGTCCTAAAACATCTAAAAGTGGGTAGATTAGGTGAGTATATATATATATATATATATATTACCTTAATATTTATATTACTTATATTGATTGAATGTTATGTGTTATAATTTATAAGTTCCTTACTAACTAAATGAATCACAGATATGTTCATGCATGGAATTAAATCTATTTATAACTAGCTAGCTTAAATCCCCATGGTTATGATTGTCTACTTGGTTGATGTGTTGTCCAGATTATGGATTTGTTAAAATATATATATATTCATATGGTTATCTTATAAGATATAGTTATTTCTTAATTTCAGACCTTGAAATGAAAGTAAGGTACCATGGCTACTTAGTATTACTTGATGATATTTACACTCTATGAAACAATAGGTTGTGAATATGTATTTGTATTGAGTGGTTATAGATTAACCATGCTTAAAGAGCATGGTGATATTGTTGTTGATTATGGATTGACTGAAATCAAATTTATATTATTACTTGTATGTTAGAAAATATAGTATGAGTTATACTAGAATGTAAATGATTGTTGTAATCATGTAAAAGAGCATGGAGGTGTTGCTATATATATATTGACATATGCTTTGATATTGCCCATGATAATGGAATGGTTGTTTTGTATTGATATTGCATTGAGATTGTAATATGTAGAGCTTGAGCTCTAGTGTGCATTCTATATGGTGAATTATACCATGAATGACATAGGAAATTATGAAATAGAAGGGAGTGATGGTGTGAAAATTGGATGGGGAATTCCTAATAAAAAAGTGGGTAGGATATGAGTTTGGTTCAAAAGGGATAAGGATAGAAAGATGGATAAGGTATAAGGTTAAACCGAGAGTTAAAAGATGGATGTATGTTTATATTATATACTATTCTTTATTATGTTGTAAAATAGAAATTAGTTATCCTTGGATATTTCTATTGATATGATCATGATGATCTAGTTATGATTGAGCTCTGATGGCTATTTGAGAATGAGGCAGTCGGCCATGATTGGGCCCTTAAGATAATTGATATTTGAAACTATGAAACTGCAAATGATAGTTTATGAAATAGTATGTTTGGGAGCCTTACTCTACTTATAGTATTGAATTGATTTCTCTCTGATATGATAACTGAGTTGAGTAAACATGGAATTATGAAAAACCTCTTTTAAGTTTTATTGTTTATACGTATGTGATTGTAGATATAGGTACAAGTATGGAAGTGTGACTATTAGATTATTAAATAAGATAGAGTTATCAGGTGTAAGTATTGAAAACCAATCAATAGTTATATTATGTTGTTGCTGGAATTAATGGAAATTATTTATTAATGATGTTCCTTTTATGGATATACATTCACTGAGATTGTAAATCTCATTCCTTTCTTTAATATTTTCAGGATTTAATTTGAGAATATCAAGTTATGAAGCTCATACAGGAGTCTAAAGCAATTTAAGAAAAACTTGATAGTTGAGACTAAGTTAGGATTCTTTTAGAATCAAATTCAAGGATTAGAGATAGAGATAAGGTTGATTATATATTTCATGTATTAAATCATTTATTTGTATATGTATTTCTTTTAGCTTATTATTGAGTTATATGTAAAATAGGTTATTTGATTTTAAGTCATCACAGAAACAGAAAGATTTCCCTTAGATGAAATTAATATAAATAGTATTAAGGCTAGTGGAAATCTGATAACTAGATCCATACCGGTCACGATTGAACTCGGGTCATGATGTATATCCTCCAAATGTGTTCTAAATTTATACCAACTAAAATTCACCCACTTAAAAAATTTCCTTCGGAGATAATTCACACACTCTTAACATTTAGAAGAAAAAAAAGGGAAAGAAACTATCATCCAAAATGAATTTAAATTGAATTTGCTATAACCCCCTAAATAGAAATGTGAAATAAGGTGTGTGAGCTTGCCTTATGTAGAATTGTTTATATAAGTTTGCAAAAAATACACAAAAAATTACTGAATTTGTGAGAAGCTCATATTATTAAAAAAAATTTATTATAAAAAATAATTAAATCATTAAATATATATACATACATAAGGAGTAAAAATTGAATTTTAAATGTAGAGGGAGGAAAGTTTCTTTAAGAAACATTGAATTGAATTAGATTAAAAAATTTATTTTTTAAATTATAATTAAATAATTAATTTTTTTATTTCATGTAATAGTTTAGTCGAATAAGGCTAAAAAATTATAATAAATCATTAGATATTAGATTGGGAATTAAATTAAATTAAAAAAATTTCTAAATACTTGAAGGATTATTAAAAATAGTAATAGTAAAAAAATTATGAATTTAAACTTGTGTGACTTTCTTTGCATAAATCCATAAAAAAATATGAGTTCTAAATAAGAATATCCAACCTACCTCATAATCACAAACTATCCACGTTGCTCATGAATTTTCTGTTTACTTTACTTACCTACTTGGAAACATGACATAGTTTATATAAATTTTATAATTCACCTACTTAAAATTTTCTCTTGGATATGATTTGCATTCTCTAACTTTTTGTGAAAAATTCTCATCCAGAATAAATCTAAATAGAGTTTAGGAAGCATTTGATTGCGATATCTTTATCTCATTTTTTAAAAAATATTAAATTTTCATATTTGATATAAAATATATTGAAAATATTCATATTTTTAAAATATTTTAATTTTAATTTTTTTAAAATAGTCTCACCACAATGTATATATTAGACATTCCTGTAATATAAAGATATTTTAATAATGATTATTTTGTTCTTCATTTCAAACTTTCAACCCCACTGCATGCCTATAGTGATTAATAACCATATTGGTTGACTCTTATTAATATAGCTTACTACTTGCTATCATTTATTATTGTTAACTATTATTTATTATCAATTGTCTCATATTGTTATTAAATATAATTGATTATTTAATTTTTAATAATAATATTTTTATCTAATAATATTTTTAAAAATGTATAAATTAGTTCAAATATAATATTATAATATTTTAAAAAAAATTTAATTTACATTCTTAAAAATCATATTTTCAAATATATTTGAGATTATAGAGAATGTATAATTTTATAAATCAAATGTTACTTAAACATGATCTATTAATAATTTATGTTTTTATATTATCAATAAATAAAATGATATTACATTATAAAAATATAAATTAAATTTTTTTCTAACAATATATAAGTTTTAATAATTTTTTAATAATATATACCATCTATATAGATAGTAGTATAAGATAAATTTATATTAAAAATATATTAAATTGAAATTCATCTAGATTTTTGAATAAGTTGTCAATTATAAAATAAGACCTCAAAATTATTACCACAAGATATGTGATTAATGTATTTTCTTTCATCTTTTTTAAAAGACAAAAGACTATGTAACCTACCGCCCATTTAAGAAATTTTCCCATTATTGAAGATAATATGCTGTTGATTACAAGTGCTCTCACATGTCGCGTTGCTTGAGCCGCCATTGCTTCGTGCGGAGATTCTTAATTGTAGTCAACCTAGGCGGTTGGATCGTATGCCCTAATCCCTAGTTATAATGTGACGAGAAAAAAAATATAAGAATATAAAATATAAAAATTTATCCTCCCGCCTATTGTTTAAATGTATTGAAAATAGGTGAAAAGAGAAAGATAAAAATATTAATTTTTTTATTTAATTTAATTAAAAGGTAAAAAAAATTAATTTATTAAGTAATAGAATTGCTCATATCAGAAATTAATAAAGCTGTATAAATACTCAATAAAAGGACAAATTTGAAATTACAAAATTTTTTTACCCATTTTGTGTGTCTAATTAGGACTAATTTTACTGTTATATTAGTATTAAAAAATTATTGCTACTCTTATAAAAATATTGTTAAATTATTACTTTTTCAAGTCAGTGATATAATTTTCTCATAAACAATTGATTTTTTTTGGCAAAAAATGTATGATTTATTATTACATAAGATTTTAAAAAATAATATACTTATCAACATTTGTATGAAAATGAGATTAATAATATTGAATTTTTAGTACTAATATAATATTAGAAATTTTTTCACTTATTTAGTAAGGACAAATTTTTGCTAATTTTCAATGTATATTTGCAATATTTTTTATTTTCAGATTTCATAACATTTGAATACTAGAAAATTTATTTTCAACTATTTTTGTGTCTAAATATTTTTCTTCCACCTTTATTTTTATTTATAAATCTAAATTCTACTTATTTCCTCTTTGTCTTTTTTTTTCATAAATCTGAATAAAGGGAAAATTAATCAAAAGGACAAATTTTTTTATTGTGCATAAATATTATAATTAATGATATATTTTTAATTAATTTGATACATATGATCTAATTATATTAAGACTTTATTTATTTTAATAGAAAATAAAATTTTAATAAAAGTATTTTCTTTAAAAGCACATTTTTTTCTGTTTGAAAAATATAAGAGAAGATATTTTCTCTTGTTTTTATTAAACTATTACTATACATAAAGATTTTAATTTTATAAATAAGCCTCACCATAATTATTTTATTATTAAAATATATTCAAGGTAGTAGGAAATAATTATTTATCAGTAAAAATTAAAAAGTTATATATATTTATATTTCATATTAAAAATAATATTTACGTAAGAATATTCAATTCTTTCTTTTTATTTATCTTTGTTATTTTTAATAAAATTTATTCATATTTTATATTTTTATTAAAATAAATAATTATATTTGTTAATTCTTTTAATTGTCCAAATACTTTTTCAATATAATTTTTAATTTAGTTATTAAATACCAATATTTTTAGAAATAAAAAGAAAAAGTAAAAGAAAGATATATGAAAGAATAGATGAGGAGAAATACTTAAAAATTGTAATTAATTTTACTCTATTAATAAAAAATGAAAATATGTATTATAATTAAAGTATATAAAATAACTGTAAGAAAAGATGAATAAGGAGTTAACAAAGGAGGGTCGAGGGGAAAAACAGAAGAAAAAAAAGGATGGGAGAAGTGGGAGAGAGGGTGAAAAAATAAGAAGGTAAAAAGAAAGAGAAATGCAGAAAAAGAGGGAAGAGCAAGGTAGAAAGAGAAGGGAATGAAGCAGGAGAATGTACGAAGAGAATAGGTAGGGAATGAGATTAAGAAATTTGAAAAATTTTATATGTTATAATTATATTATGTGATTATAATTATATTTAATTAATGGAAAATAATTATTAATTGTTATAATTTTTAATATTTTAAAAATTAAAGAATTAAAATTTTAATATGAACGAATCTTATAAAATTAATAAATAAATAATAAAATTAATAATTATATTTCATTTATTAAACATAACTAAAGACACATAATTTATTTGAAACATATGAAAAATTTTCATATAATATAATCTAATTAGAAAAAATAATATTTAGGCTTCATTTATTTTATTAAAAAATATTTTTAATAAAAATTATCATTTATATATATATTTTAATAAATAAAAATATATGATTTATATTAATAATTAAGAAAATAATACTTAAAATGATGATATCAAAAGACAACAAATTTTTCCTTAAAATATGTTCAAGTTTTTATATTTAATATTAATAAATATAATATTTTTATTTTAATATTTTATAATCATATTTTACCAAAAAAATAAATCGGTGCTTAATTTAAAAGAGAAGCCACTTTTCTTAAAATATAATATTATTTTTTTATGAACAAAATCTATTTTCTCTAAAAGGAAATTCTAAAGAACTGGTATTGAAAAAGTACTTGTCCAAACAGTAAATGCCGTTAAGGGTTTCTTCTAACGCGGACATCCTGCCACTTTCGAAAGTTAGTTAAAAGCAGAGATGTGACTACGAGGAAGAAAAATTTTTGGAAAATTCTATGCGGTCGTGAAGTAGTTTTAAATTTGGGGTGATGTTGTATATTTTATACTATTAGATGAGATTATCAAAGTGATGTGAAATATTTTATGTTATTAGATGAGATTATCAAAATTTTTAGTAATTCCATTTAATGGCTTACATTACGTCATGTCACCCTGAATTTAAAACCCCTCGAGATACTGTAATAAACTCCAAAATTTTTAAAATTTTGATACGTAAAAATAATAATAAGCATATTTCCCTTCTTTCCTTTTTTTTTTTTATCAAATCTAGCATGAAAATTTTAAAAATTAAAAATATCATTGTTTATTATTTTTAAATATAAATTTCTATTTAAAAATGAAAGAATATGATTGAAAATTTATTTTTAAAAAATTTTAATATGTAACTTAAAATTCAGAAATTATTTTTAAATATTTTTAACTTATTATTTTATTTTTTAATATTAGTTTTGTAGTTAAATTAAATATTTTTATTTATAACATTGATCATCACTTAGTTTTTTATTCTCTTTTAATTCAGAAATAAATTTTAAAAAATTTCTTTTAAGAAAATTATCAAAAAATACAAAAATAAATTTTAAAAAAATTGCTTCTAAAATTAGTTTTTAAGAAAATTCTTAGAAAATACAAAAATAAAGATATATCTAAATACACCATAAAATTTCCTTAGTTTTCATTCAATTTCGTTTCTTTCTTCGATTCTAAGCTTAGGTTTAACTAAAGACTGACTAGTTGTCCACTCTTTTTTAAACACACTGAATGTTCACATCTATCTCAAGTAGGGGTGCAAATGGGCCGGGCTTATCTATCGAGGGCCTATGACTCGGCCTAATTAAGGCCGAATTCGATTCGACCTATTTAACTAAATGAGTCAGATTAAGGCAAGTATAAAAGCCTTTTTAATTAAATAGGTCAGGCTTTTTTATTTTAAGCCTAACCTAATGGCCTATCGGACTAGCTTATTTAATATTTTTTATTTAAATTTATTTACTATAAAGGCAATAACATATAAACTTTTTTTTTTAAGTCCATTATATAGATTAAATATTTTGAATGTTTGTTGTATAATTTATGGTAAACTAATTTACCTTTGTTGTTAACATTTGATGTTATGACAACTTAATATTATTTTACTTTTAATTAAATATTAAATATTTAAATTAGTAATTTTATGTTATGAGTATATAGATTTATTTCTTTGTTAATTAGTTCTTATATAAAATTTTATATTAATTTTAGTATTATTAGGAGCATTTTAATAATATATTGATATAAGTTTATATAAGTTATTAGCTTATTTAAGACTTTTTTATAATAGACTTTTTAAGTCTTAAGTTGTTAACTTATTTAAAAACTTGTATTTAAAATAGGCTTTTAAATAGCCTAATAGGTTAGGCCAAACTTTTAAAACAGGTCAGGTTCGGATTTAAAATAAAATTTTATATAGGTTAATAGGTCAGACTCGGGTCAATATTTTGCAATACAGGCTCGGCCTATTTAAGGTAAAACTTAATTTGACCCAACCTATTTGCACCCATAATCTCAAGTACCGTCTTCAAACCTGTTTGTAGAAAAGTTCACTAATGAATATAACGAGAGAAAGTACAATATACATCCATACATATATGTGTGTATATATATATATATATATATATATATATATATATATATATATATATATATATATATATACATAAAAGAAAAAGAAGGTAAAAAATATATAAAAATATTTTTCTTTATTATTTGGATGTATAAAAAATAGTTTGAAATAAAATAAAATTATTAATTTAATTTAAAACTTAAAAAGAAAATAAATTGATTTGTTAAATGACAAAATTACTCCTATCATAAATTAATAAAGTTATTCAATAAATTTTACAAAAGAATAATTTTGTAATTATACTTTTTTATTCCTTTTCTACACTTACTTAATAGAAAAATATTTTATTAATTTTCAATGTATTTTTTAACATCTTTTCCCTTCACATCAAACTTTTCATAGCATCCAAATAATAAATAATTTATTTTTAACATTTGTTCTTTCCACATTTTTTTCATAAATTCACACAAAGTGTTGATGAATTTGTAGGATTCTCGAATCGCTTCAACACTTATCAATAGCATGCACTCGGGCGCTATATAGGTTGTATTTGAGCTCAACCGAGCCATCACCAACTTAACTTTCTATGAAATTAAATATTTAGATATTTATCCGTAAGGTCAGCCGAAACTAGTTGATTTCGTTGACCGCTAGTCCTCTATCTGCAGCAACTAACGCAATGCTTTGTGCTGTTTGTGTCACTTCTGATGAGCTTGCGGATAAGGTTATGATAAGAAGCTGAGAAGCCAAATTCACAGTTGACGTCCCTTTCTGTCAAATATGCAGCAAGCACGTTCCCAAATCTCAAGTGGTTGGTTAGATCTTGAAGAGCATCATGGCGCATGGAAGGGTTTTGTTGCAGAGTCACAGAATCCATGTGCCTGTAACTCCCAAATCCAGCATTCACTGCAGAACTAGACCTGAGCCTCATTTATGGCCTAAAAATTCTCACTCTCTGCGCATGCATTTCCCCCAAATACTTGCTTCTCCACACATCCTCCATTGCACTCCTGTATGGAGATGAAAACTCCCCCTCAAGAATTGGAAGGATTCTACGGCTTTGTTTGTTTTTATCCAGAAGTATTTTTATGGGGAAAATAAATTTCATTCGTTCTTATTTATAAAGGAACTTTTGTATAATAAAACATAATGTTTAATCTCTCATTTATGAAAGAAGATAAAGTTCAAGTAATATTGTACTTTATATCATTTAATTAAATGCTTATTTCATATACATATATATAATGTGATTTTAATATTTTATAATTACAAATACAAAAGAATAAAATTACTCTTTGGAAAAACACTTTCCGGCAAACAAACAAATGGAGCCAAATTACGCATATCATTTTCTATAACAAAATTGCCTTTATCCGTCGGATGTAATTACGTGGGAGTATCGTGTTATAAAAAAAAAGGGGGGGGGGGGGGGAAGACAGCAGTACTATGTGTCTCAAAGCAAAGGCCCGGGGTTGTGATTCCAAAATTTCTCCTCCGTTTGATTAATAAGCAAGTGGGCCCTTCACAATCATCGAAGGCGCACAACTCTCTCTCCTTTTTGTGGGGGCACAAATTCGCCTCCCAATGTCGGGTTTCATATGATTTTCCTAAAAATGATCTTCTGCATTGAACCTTTTTTTACGAAATTAATAATTTTATTTTTAAAATTATAATTTATTAATAAAATTATAATTTTATTATTTTTAATTATATAAAATTATAGTTTTATTTTAAATAATAATTCATTCATATAATTTATCTTTCCGTATAATATTTCAAAAATAAAATTATTTATATAAATTATTATTTAAAGATAAAATCATAATTATATATAATTTAAAATTTATTTTATTAATTTTTAATAATTTTAGGGCAAAATTGTTGGTTTTATCATTTTTTTCTATATTCAAAGCTTCATCCTCTCCATAAATATACAATTTGTGTAACAGTTAACATAAGAAATTCCTTTATCTTGGAACAAAGAGAGATAGACATGGGTATTAATTTGGATTTATAAGGTGCAGGGAGAACTTTCGTGAGCATAAATTCTGGAAAAGTTTACTGAATTAATCCTTAAAAATTTTGGTAGATATTAAATTGGTGTTAAAAAATTATTTTATATTAATTTACTATTAATTTTAAAATTTTCAATATTAATTTGCTATTTATCTTTGTTGCTACAAAATGATGTAAAAAATCTTTTAATATTAATTTAGAGTGAAATTTTTGAAAAATTATTATTAAATTAATGTAAAAGATGTCTTGATACTAGTTTGAAGTTCACTAATTTTTTCAAATAGTGGTTTAATAGTTTTTCTAAATTTTAATGCACATCTGTATTTCTTTTTGATAATTAATAAAAACATTATTTTAACTAACGCATGTTTTGTACATTCGTATATTCTATCGTTTATTTCTATAAAAAAAAATTTAATGTTGTACATATTGATAAGATATAAATTAAAAACATTTTTGGAAAAAGTGTTAATAACTCAAAAGATTTAGGAATGATCTATCTACGTTATTTGTAATAAAATCTCAAATTCTCTTGGATCAAGAGATGTGGAGTTATTATAGGGTAAGAACCATAATATATATTTTCTTGTACAACTACTTTTTTTTTAAAATAGGAAAATTCACTTAATAAAATATTAAGATTATGAAATATTAATATTATATTTTTAGTGCATACGTTATCTCTCTGGTAAACGACATAGTAGTGGCACGGGCACACCTTTCAAGCCTTATAAATACCGATGGAGCATCACTTTCAAACTGAAATGCCCTTCTCTTACCCATTCTTAACCAATCGATGTTTCTCTCTTGTATTTGGTGATGATGGCAAAGAACAAAGAGGTGGAAGCAAGGAAAACAAGGACCCCAAAGGGTCATTTTGTGGTTTATGTGGGAACTGCAATGACAAGGTTTGTGGTTCCCATGGCTTATTTGAAGAACCCCATCTTTCAGAAATTGCTACAGAAAGCAGCTGATGAGTTTGGTTTTGACAATCCAAATGGGATTGTTCTTCCTTGTGATGTATCTACCTTCCAGAGGCTCATTGCTTTCATTGAAAACTAGTGCTCTTATATATTCCTCTCTGCTGCTAGTGCTAGTTCGCAAGTTGTTTCACCTCTGTCCAGGTGCTATGTATATTACGGTAGGTCAACAATAATTCCAAAGTTCACTCACTTTCGTTTACAATATTTCACTTGTTTATTCAATTGGCAGAATCTGAATAAGTTAAATTATTGAGTCATTGAAGTCAATTGAAATCACATTTTGTAAAATATGCAATAAGTAAGACCATTATTAATAAAAGAAATGACTGAGTAAAATTATAACATTACTCATCTTAATTAACTTATGTTTTGCAAAGTTTGCCTTCTTTTTCTCTTCTTGTAAACAAATAATATTTTCTTTCTTAATAACAAAGTGACAAGTGATTTAAGATAATATTTAACATCTTGAATTCGTATTCAATTTTTTTAAAAAAAAGCTATTTCTTAAATAATATCAAGTGACGTTGCAATAATAAAAATGCAGGCACAAACAATAACTATTTACATTATAACATCACTATACAGTAACTCTTTGAATTAATCTTGAAAACATTTCTTCCTTATTTAGTTATCCTTTGCACTCATTACCTTCGCCGTTAATTTGAATCAGTTTGAGCTATACTGAAAGTTCTTGACAAGTTTATAAGTGAAGAATTAAGAATTTGCATGAAGTCATGGGTTACTATTATATGGATACACTAGAATGTAAATCGTGTAATATACAGATTATAATTATTATTTTATAATAATAACTTTGTAGATAATTATAATCCCTGCGATGTACGGATTGACATAATACAATAATAACTTTACTTCTTCAGATGCTCATCTATCTTAGGAAAAAAATTATAGTTGATAAATACTTGAAGTATTAATTTTATCGTATACTTCTACTAAATGATGCAATAATTATGTGCTGTTAAAATTTCCAAATTGAATGTAGAGATTTAAATTTACCTTTTCTTGAACTTAATGTAAGCTTTGATGGATTTTTTTTTTGGGAAAATTTTATCCAATGAAAATTAAGATATTATTATGAAAAAAATATGTTATCTCATGTAAATTATTGTATTTCAAACTTAAGTAAAATAAATTATACTTCAAAATCAATTTATCCTTAAATGTGAAGTAACTTGAATGTATATAACAATATAATCATTAATTCTTACTTATTTTAATTTTAATATAATATAAATATATAACATTTAATAAACAAAATCTACTATAGTGGAAAAACCTCCACAAATCTATGACTTGTATTTTTATGAGTTATACTACATCAACTATATCAATTTTGTCGTTGATACTCACATATTATGTTACTTCAATGAATTATTGTACATTAAAAAACAAAATAAAATAAAATATCATTTGTATAATAAAATATAATATCATTTGTATGGACCATAATTTGCCCATAATGAATTATAATTCTTCACAACAAATGAAACATGTGCACCATTTGTAAACAAATTTCCTACCAAATTAAAGAGTGAGAATCAATTTTTAGACCTTAATATTAGTCATAAAAATTAGTTTTCATATATTAAAATTGAATACGTACATTATTTACCATAAAAAAGGGTTGAATGTATACATCGCTTGAAAGCACACATCAAAGTGAAGTTTTCAGTTCAAATCTTGAATTGTAATATATAAGGATCAATTTTCCTCAAAATAAAATAAACAGAACACTATGACAATATACTTATGGTAAGGAGATAATTTACTTGAATAAAAAATTTATTTTTGTGGAATAAATAGTTGTTGAGTAATTCAAAAATGCTTTTTGACATGAACAACATAGAATATTAAGATGAAAATTTTCTTAGAACAACATAAGATTCTTTAATAGACTCCTTTTTACTCTCCATGTAGAAATAGAGTAGTTGAAAAGCAAGTCATTGAACATAAACATAATTAGTGAATGCATTAAAGCTACTCTTAGCAAGTTTGCATACTTCAAATTAAGCCTTAGATAACCTAAACTCAAACCATATTTTATAATGATTAAATAGCAAACTATCACGTGATTTCCAATATACTTAAACCTTAAACTTGCAAGTCTCTTTATGCATTCATCTTTTTCAAGTCATGAACAAAACTTAATATTATGTTATTTAAATAATCTCCCATTATAAGGTTTCAATCTAGATGCTAACTTTTCCAACCCAACCCACACAAGTATAAACATACACAATTTCAAAATCAAACTTACTGAAACTCATGTCTTCCCCTTTCATGATCAGATGCTATTTAGGTAATAGGTTTTGTGAAGGAAGTTCATATCTATAGTGCAATCATAAAAGATAGCTTATCATTTCAAAGCAATGATGATGTTTAGGCTTTAACTACCGAATGAAACTTACATGTAATGTTTAAGCTTTACCAAGTTTGTTATCTTAGTTAAACTCAGTGATGGAGTGACTTCACCCTTAGTTGATTTTATTGTACCTCAAGTACTTGACTTCTCCACTTGCTTTGTATAGTTATGAGGCAACCCATAATAGTTTATCTTTGTAAATAAGTCATTAGAAAGCTCAAGTTCAAATAAAAATGGTCCATGAAACTAATTTTGAATTTCCATTTTAAATATTTGAATGACCTCCAATTAATGCTTACCTAGTAGCCTAAATAAGAGCAGTAAAATAGATAAGAACTAGTGTATAATCCTCTATATTTGTCTACAAAATTAAATAGTTATAGCAAAATTGTCATTAAGTTAGTGTTGATAATTATAATTGGATTTGATTAAAATGATCACAGAGAAATTCAAATAGTGCTTACTTATAGATTTTAAGCATTTTAATAGGCTAGAGAAATAAATTGCATCTATTTTTTGAAAGACAATTAAAATAGGAACTTCTAATCCTGGAGAATTAATATCAATCTTGTAAACTGTTCTTCAAGTATCCATGTCTTTAAAGGGCTCCTAGTATTAATGGTTTGAATTCCCATCTCTCACTTATCATTCCTACCAAATGGACACTTATGATGTATTTATATGAGTCTTTTGGAAGATTTTTTAATTAAATTAAATAATATATAATTGTTAAGAGAATGGCCACCTAGGTAAAGAGGATAGTTGGTTAAGGCTTTATATATGAAATTAGATCCCAAATAATTAGCATTATGGAGGAAACCAAGTTAGTTGGCTAAAAATATTTCATCATTATATTCAATAGTAGCGTAACTTAATAATCTCATAGTAAATGACATTGGCCATCCAAATTTCACATTGTCACTAACATCATAGTATCTTCCAACTAAATTCACGTATTATGCCATGCCTAATATATATATAGTAAATGATCCATGAGAAAATATTTTCAATATGAACCTCAAAGTAGCTAAAGCAAATACAACCCTAATAAAATCCCCATGAATTAGTTGTTTAACTTAACTATGAATTATTTATAAAGTTCAACTAAAATTACTACTATTTATAGAGCCAGTAACCCAAAGTCATCGTGTCATACCATACTTGTGATACCTTCATTTACTTGCCAATAATAAATTAAAATAATAAAAATGGATAAAGTCATGATAATTGGCAAAGAACATACATAAAACAACAGCAAACCAAATCTAAAATCTAAATCAAGTACATTTTCATACTTTGCCATACCTAACAATTAGATCACTTTTAAAAAACTTAGTAATCTATTTCATGGAGAGTAACACATTCATTTTCTAATACTTACTGTAATATCCCAAAATTAAGTTACATAAATTTCTATATTTATGAATATCTATTTAATTAATTAATAATTAAATTTGACTCTCTTCCCTTTTAAAGGTGTTAGAATATTGAAATAATTTTAATGATGGAATTTGAAATATATTTATTTTATGATAATTATCATTTTAAGAATTGATTAAAATGATTTTTTGTAAAGAATTATGAAAATAATTGGTTATATTTGATGAATTATTTTTGAGATAAATCGATTTTAAGTAATTTGACTTATTTAATAATCTTTATAAAAAAATTGAGTTTTTAAAGGAATAAAAGACTAGGATCTTTTATAATAAAAATAGGTGGTTGAGATTTAAAAAGAATGATGGGCTTACCATGCATTGCACCGCATGGAATCGAAGCCCTTGCTGGCTTGTTTTAATTAAATTTTCCTCTTTTCGAAAATATCCTCACCGCCTCTCGGTTTCTTTTATTTGCTCTCTCCAATTTGGTTACTCTCTCTCTCTCTTAAAATAGTTCTGAAAGCCTCCCATATTTTTTTAGTTGAACGGTGCACTCTCAAAATAATAATAATAATAATAATAATAATAATAAACTTTTCCTTTTTTAGACATTTCCAGTAGGTACAGCTGGATCTTCTTTTGTCTTCACTTTACACCGCCTCCTTCTTAGAGTTTTAGCCATCTTTTCTTTCTTTTTAAATTTTTTCTAACTGCTGGCAGGTCTCTCTCTTTTTCCAGCATCTTCTGTTGATGCCACTGCCTTTGAATTTCCTTTTTCGAGACAGTGTAGTAACTCTTCTTTTAGACAGCAGTCTCATACATATATATATATATATATATATATATATATATATATATATATATATTTATGTTTCAGACATTCTTTCTCTCCTTTTCTTTATTTTCCAGCAGTTTCTCTCACCCTCTCTCACTCATCTTGTCACCGCCTTTCTCCCTCTCTTTTGCCATGCTCTTCTTTCTCTCTTCGAGCATCTCCTTCACGTGCTCCGCTATAGTCATGTTGTTGCTTTACATTTTCTTCAACCAGCTTCAGTGGGCGTAGCGTTGTGGAAGTTGCTGTGGCGAGAGGGGAACAACAGACCGTGATGAGGAGTGGTTGCTGGTCACCGAAACACTCCTGCGTGCATCATCTTGGCCAGTAGCTCTACTAGCATGATAGCTGGTCTTCGCTGCCTCTGGTCATTTTCTTGCTTATGAAACTGTTGGAAGCATTTATGGAAGGATGGCGAGCTGCGATCAGCAGGACTCCCGCATCCAGCAACCGAGAACTACTCGAACTTCTCCGTGTGATCCTCTCAGCTCTGGCGCGATCAAGCGTCCAAACAGTGATGGGAGCAACTCGAGTAGCTGCATCTTCAAGTGCTTCGGGCAAGTGAACTCGAAGAAGCTCCTTTGGTTTCTATTGTGTTGAGTGACTGGAAAAAAAAACCTGTCTCTATGTGTGTTGACAATGGCAGAGCAGGGCAGTTCAGTAGCATCATTTCACCGATCCTCCATTTTGGTTTCAGTTTTGTCTGGTATATGGAAGCTTTCCTGGAAGAAAAGCTTTTGCCACTGAAGCTTCCTCTTCTTTCGTTCTCCATTCCAACCTATGTGAGTGGTAAAACAGAGTACTATTCTTGTGTTTTTTGTATTTTTATGAGCTATTGTGCTATTAGCATTATAACATAAATGAATCGCCTTAAGGCTTATTTTTTATTCTATGGAAACTCAATTTGGCAAATCTCTATTTCCATGCCCATTTTTAAAATCCTGTCCGAAATTCAGAAATAAATGAAGCTATAATATAGGATTTCTAATGAAGAATGGTCAAGACTTGCTATGATAATTATAAATTATAAAAAGGAAAATAATTGATAATAGTATTCTTCTTTCCATGTACTAAGATTGATAGACAAAATGGAGGAAAAGAAGAGTTTGAGTATTAATAAATAATAATTTTATATTGAAGGATATTAGACAAGTATATTTAAAGTATATTCATATTATTAAAGTCTAATATTTGACAATTTTATGCTTTAGGGTGGAAACTTGTCACATATAAGAATTTCTAAAGTTTCAAGAATAAATTTGAAGGTAAAGGATATTATGATTTAGGATGAATAAGTAGCATCTAGTGTGTTTTCTAAAGTTAGGCTTATAATATTTACGTATGTGCATCTATGAGAAAATCTTAAAAAGGATGATAAAATGCATTAAGGGAAATTAGAGTATTTTAATTAGACCTTGGAATAATGATTTAGAAATAAGAGTGAGTAAATTTAATGTATTTATAGGTTATCCTTATAATTTGTAAAATAGGAGGAACTTAGAGGTGGAAACAAAATAGTTGAGAATTCTTGGAATTATTGGACAACTTTACCAACTGAGTATATATCTCACCATTAACTTTATCTTAACATAAGATGATTTATTAGTATTATTATTATTACTATTATTATTATTAGTAATGTCGATTTTATTCTTATTATTTGAAATTAATTTTGTGATATAAGAATAATTAGTTGATGATAATTGATAGTGGGTCAGAGTGCGTAACGAAAGTATGGTTATGTCATTAATGGCCATCAATTAATTAATTGTGAAAGAATTGCAATGATTATGTTATATGCTTTGATGGCCCATGATAGTTGAATAGTTATTTATGTGGACTTACACTAAATTTGGTGAGGAGAATGGAGTGAAGCTTAGCGAAATTGCTACATTATAAATTGAGCCTTCGAAGGCATATAGAAGATGGTGAAATGTATTAGAGCAATGATATTGAATATCATGATCTATGATGAAGAGACGTGATATCTAGATGAGAAATTCCCGATAAACAGAGATGGAACAAATATATAATTGATTTGAGAGTTGGTTGAGAAATTCCTGACTAGCAATTTAGAAGAATGTACGATGGATTTGAGAGTCAGATAAAAAATCCTTAGCTAATAGCTAAAGAGTATAGAATTGATTTAGATACCATAGAATAGTTATATGTGTGTTCATTGTATTTGAATATGTGACATAAAATAATTATTTGTAATTGACTTTTTCTAATGATGTGATTGTGATGACTTGCTTGCATTTGAATTGTAACGGCTGTTTGTGTATAATGCCTACCTGGAATGGGTAATATTTAGTTCAAATGTTGATAAAAAGTTGAGACTCCTATGATTGTGTCACAAAACCTTTATTTCGGGATATGGTTTCATATATTTTCGGAATCCAGAAGATGGTTTGCTATTCCTTTTTAATATATCTAAGTCGATCATTTGCAAGATAGTAGTAGTTATATGCTTACTGGGTTCATGGAACTCACTTTATTTTATTTTAACATTTTCATGTTAGCATTCGTGGAGAATCAAAGATCGCCCGAATTGAAAGATTTAACAGTTGGGGTTTAATTTGAATTAGAATTATAATTAAATGAATTGAATATATAAGCGTGTAATTAGATTATTTTGTATGTATATGGATTTTATCATATTTGGAAATTTTTGTTAGATAGAAAGAATAGTAATAGTTAAGGCTTGTGGAAACCGGTAACGGGATCCACGCCGATCACGATAAAAAATGGGTCGTGACACTTACATTCTCTTTTTACTCTCATTTTCCTTTTATCTTAGGTATGATATCACCTTTACTACAACTAAATGATTTCAATATTAAATTTATGTTCTCCCTTTGTGCAATTTCTTGATATTAATCTTAATCCTTATAGCTAGTTCTATTAAGGTTTTATAAGTAACCAATAAAGCTCTAGAATTAGTCCCAAAATGCAGTATTTTTAAGGCTTTTAGCAAGATGAGTACAATTAGACCTATAATTCCATCCCTCATCACTTTTTAGCAAGATGAATACAATTGAATCAATTTCCAAGTTTATGATTGAAACAAATGAAATTACTTTAAAAAAGTGAAATAAGTTACCAATATCAAACCTTCATTTACATATTTCAATGGAGAAGGCATACAATAAATATAAAATTACCCAAAATTATAAGATTAACAAAGTAGGGAAAATATAACTTTCAAAAAAGCTATTTTAAATATTTTTAAGCCAATATGAGCATCAACAACACTCAAGATATAATTAAGAAGATATATATATATATATTGTAATCTTGATATACACTTTCACAAGTTGAATCCTTTACTTTTGACGTCCACTAAGGTTGATGCCATGCTTTCCAATCTGAGTCTAATCCCCATATTGCATCATTTCCAAGTCTTTCTCCAAGCAATAAACCTTGATAACTTCATTATACTTTCATTAGTCCAGTGCTAAACCAGATAAGATATTATTTTGGATGGTACCATTTTGAATCTATGATGTTTATGCTATATAAGTAGTACTCTTACAAAATTAAACATGTTACACATATAAATGCATGAAAAAAAAATTGGATATAAAGGCATGAAATTTGCATTCACATGATAAGAAGTAAGGATTAGATAATAAGGAATTAGAATCAATTATTAACAAAGCCTATAACCTTAAAAGGAGCAATAAGTGTAAATTTAAATGTAACCTTAATTCTCATTTCTCCCTCAGAAATTTTAATTGATGTAAGAAAAAAAGACTTTCTAGACCTTACAATCCTAATAATATTAATAAGCTCCTTTTTCTTAATCTCTAAGTTGATATTTTTTAGGTCTTGCTTTATGCCATCATCATCCTAACTAAAAACTCCATTCTTAACCTCCATAACAATTTGCCTATCATAGCCTTCCACTCTCTTTATTGCTTTATTTGGCAATTCCTAACTTAGTATCTACCTGTCCAACCTACCCAATGATAACATTGCTTGTGAAAGTGATATCATAGACTGTGAGAATGTCTTAATAGGTTCCTACAAGATTTTTAAGATTATTATTATGGTGAAACTATCCCTACGTTAAACTTTCTAATGAAAATTATAGGTTAATTCACATTTTCAAGAATGAAAAATAAAATATTAACTGATTGAAAGTTTTTAACATTTTCAAAGTTCAAGACTAGAAAATAGAATTTTTGACTTTAGAAATGAAATAATAGGCAAATAAACAAAAGGAATCAAGAAACTGTTAGAATTCGGATTATCATACGCAACAGAAATTCAAAAACTTGACTCAAATTCTACCTAAAATCCATGCAAAAGACATAAATCAATGATTAGGATTTTACTTATTAGGCACTCGTGTTTCTACTGATCAAAACTTAAGAAAGCGGATAAATCAAATGCTAGCAAGAAGATATAGCTTCTCTACGGTATCCACACGGAATGAATAACGACCTCTCACCCTCCACGAATCTGCTAGGATGTATTTCTCTTTCTAAGATTTAGGATTGGATGTTTTCTGAGTGATTTAGGATTTTGGGAGCTTATGTGCGTGTATAAAAATGCTGCCTTCAAGTCTCTTTTTATAGAATTTAGGCAAGCCACAATCCTAGTGTTATTAGGATAATGCCTCCAAAATTCTAATCACACTTAGCAACTCATCTTATTCTTATCCTAAAGAGAGTAAGGAGAGATAAGACTTATCTATTAATTATCTAATATTAGATAATAATATTATCTCATAATATAAATATCTTTATATTTAGATAATTACATTTAGTTATCAAATATCAAGATAAGATTATCTCATAATATATCTTTATCTAATATCTGATAATATAATTATTTGATATTACTTTAATATCAAATAATATCACATAATATTATATATATATATATATATATATATATATATATATATATATATATATATATATATATATATATATATTACGTGAACAACATATTATTATTATTCTTATCCTAAAGAGAGTAAGGAGAGATAAGACTTATCTATTAATTATCTAATATTAGATAATAATATTATCTCATAATATAAATATCTTTATATTTAGAT
This sequence comes from Sindora glabra, assembly GCA_020226215.1. NCBI lineage: Eukaryota > Viridiplantae > Streptophyta > Magnoliopsida > Fabales > Fabaceae > Sindora > Sindora glabra. The sequence continues at coordinate 37,557,971 of CM035226.1, read as the reverse complement.
AATTACATTTAGTTATCAAATATCAAAATAAGATTATCTCATAATATATATTTATCTAATATCTGATAATATAATTATTTAATATTACTTTAATATCAAATAATATCACATAATATTATATATATATATATATATATATATATATATTACGTGAATAACATATTATTATTCTTAATAATAATATATATGTATGAAAATAAGTTCAATTAATTGGATATTAATATAATTAAAGTTTAATTAATTATTATTTTATTCCTACTCCTTTTGTGTGATCATGTAAGTTCTTACTATGTTGACAATGATTCATTATTGAGTTATAGATAGTGAGCTGTATTTAGCAATACATCACTGCCACTCAAGTAATAAGAATGTCTGTGATTCGACATCCACCTAATACATGATCAACGCTTTGCGTCATAATCCCTTTTGTAATAATATCCAAATTAAACTGGAGGTATGAAACTTGTCATCCTCGTCAATGTTTAATTTATATTTCTTGATATTAAGTAGACTTTAAAACAAATGATCAATAAATATCACATATTGATCTATTTGAGTATGGCCATGCATTTCTAAGTCTTACTCAATCAAGGGGCATAAGAATATATCTTTTTTTTTATAAGAGTAATAAAATCCTATCTACATCATCACTTCCCTTTGTATAATTCGTGACACACCCAATTAACGCCCTACTAGTCATCCTGATTAAAGGTGACATAAGACGACATTAAAGTGAGTAACCTCTCATGTAGGAAATCGTAATGACTTCAAGTTAAAGGACTATATGCAATTGTGATCATATGAGAACTACTAATGACACAAGTTTTATCCATACAATATTCTCATAGTCGGTCAGTCCAATACATTTGTTCACTAACAATATACTCATATATTGACTTGATATCATATATCCATGATTCATAATCATTAGTCACTATACATGTCAGTCTCGATGTACTATTATTATTCCTTGTCGTAATAATACTTGACTAGGAGTATTTTAAGAATAGTAAAACTATTCTAGGGATAATTATTATATTAAGTTATAAATTACGTAAAAAATTAAAAATAAAATATAATAATTGCATTGTCTGAAATAAAATATAATACATTATATATTATTTCAATCATCTATATGATTAGTTCTTAGGACACATACCAACAGAAACTGACATTTTTAAGAAGCAAAACATATATGTCAAAGCATTTTAACAACAAAGAACACATACAAATGCTAAAAAAGTGACAATAGTCATAAAATATAAATTATCAAAGCATTTGAATAACAAAAAATAAATCAAGTATTTTGAAGAAATAGGGAACAAACCTTCAAGCCAAGATTTAACAAATAATATGATGAATGGTTTACCTCTAAATAGCATAAAGGGTAAAAGCATAGTGAAGTAAAACTTCCAAACCTCAAGAGAGAAGAAAATTATAAACTGAGTTACTTCAATCTTCATCAGCTCACCATTATTTCACTTTATGGCTTCTGGTGAAATAAATTTTGTTTTGTGATGGCATAGAGGTGGCAGAGAGGAGAAAGGAAAAGATAAAGATAGGAACTAAAAAACGCAATTCAAATTTCATTTCATTGGTAGGATATTGCCATTTATAGTAAAATCATAATCAAATAAGATCAAGCAATTGAAAGTTAACAATAATCATTAGAGATTAGGGGGAAAAAAGGAAAATTTATTAGACTATGACTAATAACCTATAAATCTTTCCACAATTAACACTAGATATAATAACCATAAAGTAAATTAAAGGGTTTGAATTAGGATTTCAATCTTCTAGTTAATGAATTTAAGACTATTGGAAATAATGCTTCGTCAAACTCAAATAAATAAAATAAGATAATTAAAGTAAAAGATCAGACTAGTAGAAAAAGAAATTAGACTACTAATAAGCAAAATTCATAAAAATAGCATATATATAAAGAATTGCAAACATAAGAAATTAAGAAAGATAAAGAAGGAAAACAAATGAGCTGAAATGATGAAAAAGTTATTAAAAAAAGTAACAAATTGTATAATAAAAGGAGTAGTAAAAACATAATCTTCTCAAATATGATGTAGTATCAACCTTAATAAAATTGAGGATTTCAAATATTATAACAAATAAAGGGAAATTTAAAACAAAATTGAACAAATCTCAAACAACATAGAAATGGAGAAGAAGTTAATAAGAGAAGAGTCACAACTAGATTAAACAATGGATAAAAGAAATCACTAACACAGATCAAAATAAGAACAAAACCTAATCATCTAAATAGTATGTCTTCATACAAAATTAAACTACAAAAAATAGAATTCACTGAAATAGCATGGAATTAGATAGAGTGTATTATAATAACACATGAAACACCAAATAAGAAATCAATAACTTGAAATACTGAAAAAACAACCAGAAAAAATGCCAAAAGCATAAAAACAAATTTGAATATCATAAGCGCGAGATGAGTCCATCCAAATGAACAGATAAAAAACGAAGAAGGATGCTAATCCACAAAGGCCGTAAACATAGAACAGTATGAGTAGCAAATTCACTAAATGTGTCGGAACACAAGAAGAAGCCAAAGCTACTCACTGTATTTGAATAGTGTTAAGGAGGGGAAAGATGTGAAGGTGGCGAATGGTGTTAGAGTACAATAGATTTAATATAGAATAAATTTCCTTTAATTTTATCAAAAATCAATTAAACAAGTTTAATGCTTTATACATTCAAATTATTGAAACTTCATGTTCATGTGCTCTACTTTCTTGAAATACTAGTAAATCAAGCTCATGCTATGCACGGCCTTGTATTTAATTAAATAATAATATTTTAAAAAATATAATAATTTATTTACATATTAAAATATATTATTTAATTTAAAAAAGAATGAAATATAAAAATATAAATTATATGCCTTTTTTATTGTTTTAAATGTTATTGTATGTAATTTATATATTTATATAATAGTAAAAATAATGATTAAAAGAAAGAATACTTATGCTATGTTTAATATGATGACATAAGAAAAAAATGATAATAGAATAGAAAAATCTTTATATAGTTATATTTGATACTTGAAAATAATGTAGAAATGAAATGAAATGAAAATTGAATATTTAATGATAATAATATTCATAATAAAAAACAAATTTTATTTTAAAATATAATTTTAATACCTAATGAATAACATTATTTATTTTTTTAACTTTCTTACTACAAAATAAATATTGAACTATATATATTAATTACTCTATTTTCAAATCAATGAATAAAATTAGTATAGTAAGACCTAAGTTGCATTCACTTTTTTATCTTTCTTAAGAAGAGAAAAATAGATTGTATGCACTTTTTTTAACTATATATACATTGCATAATTTACAAATATTGTTTAAAATGTATTATAGTTATTATTTTATTTTATATATTAAAAAATCTACAATCTAGGTTTATAATTTATTTAAGTTTAATAGAACTTGAATATATAAATAGATTTTATACCATTACTTATTCATATATTATTACTTATATATTATTATATTGCAAGAAAATTTCTATTTTTTATTTTGGTAAAAAATTTTAATTACATTTATTTTTAATAATATGACATCTTCATGCTCACTAAAAATATAAATAATTTTTAATTAACAATAATAAAATAATTTAAACATATACAACATTATTTGATCAATTAAATTAGTTCCTTTTAGGTGTTTTTATTTCAATGTATATATATATATATATATATATTTATTTTCAAATTTTACATAAAAAAATTTAAATTCAAAAGTAATAGATTGTATAAAATGTTTTAATAAATAGTTTATATTAATTTATTTTATAATTTCTTACTACTATTATATTGATAAATTCACCTCTCTTCTTGATAAAGATAAAATCATGAAATAGTATTAATTTATTAAAAATATTTTTATAATAAAAATACTTGTGAATTGTATTTTAAGAAACTTTTTCTAACTACAACATATATATCAAGAAAATATTATTGACTCAATTAATTTATACATCTTATATTAAAATTTTTACTTATTTAAAATATTTCTATTATAAAAATATTTACAAATCATATTTAAAGAAGCATTTGATTTAAAAGGATATTTTTTAACAAAATGTGAGTAACTTATCTATGAATAGTGTAAAGACTAATATACGATCTAGTAGAGTTAATATAAATTATGACTTGAATAATTAACTAATTTTTTAGTTATATTTGTTACTATTTAAATTATATATTTTAATAAATAAATTTCAACTTAAAGTAAAAACTATTAGATATTATTTTATAATAACTAAAAAAAATTGTATGAAAGGAATAAAAATGATATGTAGATTGTAAGGTATACATAAAATTTCATTGATATGTATTTAATATGAAATATAGTGCTTGAAATTTAATATCAATAAAATATTGATAAATTTTAAATAAATAAAATAAAATTTTTGTTTTCAAATATTTTTATTAAAATGAAGGTGTATAAATAATTAATTCAATTAAACTTTATAAAATCTTAATTTCTATAAAATGTTTTATAACAAAAATAAAATATATCATATTGTATTTATACTATTTAGAAATCTTAATGTGTTATAAATAATATGGGTGAATATAAAAAATATGTAATAAAATACATTAAAAATAAGAGAAATAATACGTAAATAGCGAATTTAAAAGAGTTAAAAATAGTATATATAGTATATAAAATGAAGAGAATTAATATATGAAATATAAAGTATTTTCAAAATTTTTTTGATTAATATGTATTTTTATATATATATATATTAATATTGAAAAATTTTAATTAAATAAATTTGAGTTTAATATTCAAATATTGTTATTAAAACATATAATATGAAACTAATTAATTCAATTAATAATTTTATATTAAAATTTTAATTTATTTATAATATTTATAAAATTTTAAAATAGAATATATAATGTTTTATCTATACTACTTAGTGATATTAATCTTTTAGTTATAAGTAATATAAGTTGCTATAAAAAATGGAAAAACATGAACAAAGCAAATAAAAAGAAGGAAAACAAAATATAAGCTAATAAACACTAAGATTTAAAAATAAAATATATTATTAAATAAAATAATTTAATTTAATAAAATTTTTATCTAATTTAAAATATTTTTATCATAAAAAATTATACTATAATAAATTTATATTACTTAATAATATTAGAATTATAAATAACATAAATGAAAATAAAAAAGTATGAAAAATATTGCATTAAATATATAATCTTGGCAAAATTTCAATTGATATTTATTTAATTTGACATATAATATCTAAAATTTGATATCAAGAAAATATTAATAAAATTTAAATAAATAAATTTTATTTTAATCTTCAAGTATTATATTTAAAAATATAATATGAAATTAATTAATTTATTTGATAATTTGTATATTAAAATTTTAATTTATTTAAAATATTTATAAAAATTTGGAATATAAAAAATATAATATTGTATATACTATTAAATGATATTAGTATTTGAATTATGAATAATAAAAATAAACATGAAAATATAAAATTATAAAATAAAATAAAATAATTTAAAAAGAGAAATAATGCTTAGATAATAAAATAATAAGAATTAATAATAAAATATATAATAAAATAAATTTGTTTAATTAAATAAAAATATTGTAATTTATTTAAATATTTCATTCTAAAAATTATATAATATTAAATTTATAAAATTCAATAATATTTAAATTATAATTATAAATAAATTATAAATAAAAAAGTAAAAAAAGCATAAAAAAAAATGAGGCAGCGTTGGGGCGGAAAAAAATTTCTCATAACCTAACACGTGTAAAAAACTCACCAAAAAAATCTTGTTTTCGCACCCAACACGTGTCCAAAAAAACCCATAGAATCTTATTTTTCTTAACATAGTACAAAAGTACAGGTACTAGGATTGAATCTCCCATATAGTACAGAAGTACAGGTACTAGGATTGAATTACCCATATTACCAAAAAAATCTCTAATTTCATAAGATTTTTGAAATATGTGGGAAAAAAAAAAGCTATATGAAACAAAACTTTCATGGCGAAAAAAGACAATTACAAATCTCATACATTTCCCATGAAAATCACAGCCATTTCCTGAAAAAATAAAAAATCCAGGCAGTGGTCCATGAATGAAATAAAAATCTTGTGATTACTTATTTTTGGTGACTAAAAATCTTGTTATTTTGTTCTTCACAAATATTTTTCCAGCCACAAACAAAAACTATCCTTGAATTATCCCAATAAAAAAAATACACATACAAACTGCCCTTGGGCCAATCACTCCAAGATTAAATCCCAAGAAAAAAAAACAAAAAAAGGATAGAACGAGCATTTGGTGCCTATTTCAGAAAGGTCCCGCAACACTGCTTTTCATTCACGAAAATATGAAGCCTAAAAATCACATGGCCCCACCAAATAGATATTTATTACTGTATTCATTTTTGGCACCAAATATATCCGTTAATTTTAAATTCCCCCCGGAAATTCTAGATGTATTTTCCTTCCCTGCCGGCTTTCAAAATTCTAAAAACCCACTCTCATGCTTGAGAATGGCGTCTTCTCTCTCTCACCATTCTCTCTGGTTGCTCTCTCTGCAACCCAATAATTTGTCTTTCAAATCTCAAATTCTTACCCCAAAAGCTCGCTGCTTTGCTCGACTACGAACCGTGCCCAAATTGTCTTCTCATAAAAACACTACCACTTCGCCGGAAGTTCCGTCTCAGGAACCAAGCTCCAAAATAATCGAGAATCCAGAGACCCCTCTGCCTCAGCACTCATCTTCAGTTCTGTTTCGTCAATTTAGGTAGTAAAATTTAGATAATGTTATAAGTTACGTTTTATTATGCACACCGTTGCTGAATTGAATGAAATACCGTCGTCTGTTGATTGTCATGTGTGGCAGTTATTTAGGGGTCGATATTTGGGATGAAAGTTTAATTTTTAAATATTTTGCTTACTGACTTTTGAACAGAAACGAGTGGCTTAAATTTGATGGACTTGGATTGGAAATATTGTCCATTGCACTACCTGCTGCGCTGGCTTTGGCAGCTGACCCTCTTGCTTCATTAGTTGACACGGCATTCGTTGGCCATATAGGTACTATTGTCTAAATAAATTCTATAATTTGTTGAAGTTTGATTAATTTGAAGAAGAGAAACCGAGCTTGCTCGCTTAACTTAAGAAACTTGATTGTAATTTGTTTTAAGAATTTAATAAATTTAATTATTAAGTTTGGTATTTTCCATATTTGTCATTGTTGTTGCAATGTTGATGTTTTTGACGATGATAACAAGAAATGGATATTCTTTGCTTTTGTGTGCCTCACATTTTGAAGCACTGATAATTCATTTTTTTGACTTCATTTTTGGTGAAGTACCGTTATCCATATTGGAACACTATCAAGATCTGATACTAATATTCGATGGATATTTCCCAATATGTATTAGAGAAGAATCAAAATCTTGGATTTTTATTCTTTTATTTCGAAATTTGAGTGCGGCTCCGATTCTTTGTAATTTGATTCTTTTACTACGAACAGTTGTTGTATTATGCAGTTTTTTGTTCCATTTTAGACCTAGTTTATTTTTTTAAAATGCAGCTTTTTGTAAAATAAAAAAAAATGTGCTTTGTAGAAAGAACCAAATAAAAAAAAAAGGAAAAAACAAAATCCTTTTGTTTAATATTCAAATTCAGTTTGGCATAAATATATCATTAAATCAATCCTTTGTTATTCATAAAATTGAAACATCATAGTGCACCTTTGCTAATTTTTTTTTCCACATTAATGACAAATGTATATTGTTAGCTTTTGAATACTAGTGTTTCTATGTGAAATTCATATTTTTTTGTAGGTATTCTTCTGTATCCTAATTTTTTAAAAAGTTGTTGTATCTCGGCACCCATTTGATATTGTATCTGATATTTGTGTTGTATCTGTGCTTCATAGGCTTTATATTATATTCCCCATCATTGTCAAGAGAATTGTCCCTTGATTACATTTTAACATGCAGGTTCTGTTGAATTGGCTGCAATTGGAGTTTCGGCTTCTGTGTTTAATCTAGTTTCAAAAGTGTTAAATGTTCCTTTACTTAATATCACTACATCATTTGTTGCTGAGGAGCAAGCTCTGATTGGCAAGGGAGATGACTCCTGTCAAACTGATGATGGTAACTGCTTTTCAAGAAAGATACCACATTTTAGTATTGCCTCTCGACTTTCCCTTCACATGATTGTAGATTTATTTAGTCTTATGTATGTACTGAAAGATTTGGTTGTAATCAAGATCTCCGGGGTAAGAACCAAAGCAAGAAGCTTCTTCCATCGGTATCAACTTCTTTAGCACTTGCTGCAAGCCTTGGAATTGCTGAAACAGTGGCTCTGTGTCTCGGCTCTGGTGTCCTTATGAATATCATGGGTATACCTGCTGTATGTCAAACTAATTGTTAAACCATACAACATCTCATACTGTCGTTGTATCCTCCATGTTATAATTTATGTCTGATTTTTTTTCCTCTTTTCTTGGTATGTGGTCATGAGAAATGTCCTTATCTTTCATTTTCTAATTTTTTTAGTTTTATTTTTGCATCGGCACTTTATCAGTATGAATAGAATTTTACATCCACAACCTTAGAGACTTAGACTTACTTCCATTTTCTGAACCATTTGCTCCATATTATGTGCTGTAGGATTCACCAATGCATGCACCTGCTGAACAGTTTCTTACCCTGAGGGCTTTTGGTGCCCCTGCAGTTGTGATTGCACTAGCTGCACAGGGCACTTTTCGTGGATTTGCAGACACAAAAACACCTCTATATGCCATTGGCAAGTATAGCAGCAGCTTTGCTCCTTCTTCCCCCTCGAGTCCAAGTATTTCTTGTGGCATACAATTATACAAGTACCCATGGAAATATGTTTACAGTTTACTTCTGTAAGAAAACTTCGTTGATAAAACTAAATGTTTTAGTCTACAGTTAGGTATACCTTAGAAGTAAATATTTAATTTAGACAAAGAAAAAAAAAAGCCTTTAAGAAAAGGGGATGAATTACATTGGTTGGCTGACAAGCTGGCATCCACGGACAGAGATGATCCAGAAGTTGAATATTCAATGGATGTTACATAATAGTCCTAGCAACTGAAAACTTAGTCTGAATGTGGCCTTTGTCCATTATTCAAACCTTACACACTATGATATATGATAAAGATCCTGTATTATCCTGTTTTGTTTATACATATTTTAGGCTTTCAAATTTGTGTTTGTAATTGACACCGATGGATTGTCACTTCCAATTTTGGCATGTAGGTCCTGTAACATTCTCTTTATAGTTCTGAATCCTCTGATACTTAGTTTTAACATGGGAAAGAACAAAAGCTCTTCTTATGTAGAACCAAGAGCAGACATGTTGAGAGATAAATTAGATATCATAGGGAAATATAATGGGATGGGTCTTTGGATTATTTTGTCCAATATCCAATATTGATTCCTATGTCATCTGAAAGTAATTCGATAAAGGCCCCTTTATTCTTCAAAACAAATGCAAGACAGAAAGTCAAATCACCTCATGTGTGCTCCATAAAATGCAATGGTCCTCCCTTCAGACCAAGCTGTTGAAAACTCTGCTAACGATGGAATTATTTTTCTGACAAATGCTACTTATCATGGTTTGCATGCAAGATATCTAGAGAACTAGCAACAATAATCCTAATTGGACACAAACTCAGCTTAAAAATTATCTAATATTAGGTTTCAAAAGCTCTTCTTTGAAAAATAACCCTAATTAATCAGATGTTAAATGCTCTTTTTTTAAACAAAAACTCATATTGTTCTCTTGGAGTATCTACTGCCTTATTATTACTTTTACTGTGGTAAGCTTGGAGAAGTATTGGACAGCTCGGGTAGAAGTATAATCATGAATGCCTGTTTTGGGATGTCAGGTGCTGGCAACTTACTTAATGCCATATTGGATCCAATACTGATATTTCTTTTTGGGCTTGGCATTCGCGGTGCTGCAATATCTACTATGATTTCTGAGTATGTCAATATGTGGTAAACTTAATGTTATTAGTGCATTTTGCATGCATCCCTTTAATTTATGTGCTTTTTCCACCTTTAACAAAGCTTTCCTTTTCTTGTTCACCAGATATATAATGGCTTTTATTCTTCTATGGAATTTGAGTGGCAAAGTACTTCTAGTCCCTTCTAACTTTGATGGCAGGAAAATTTTCAGCTATCTCAAATCTGGTACTTCACTTTCCCAACCTTCTTGTGTAGTTGCTTTGACCGTCCTTATCCATCAAAGGCAATGATTTGCGTTGGTAATGACATGGAATGGTCAACCCTAGATTAGGCAAGCTGCTAATTTGAAAATCTGTTGAAAGGTTATTGGTTTTGTGGGCACAACACATTGAATACTTCTTAGAGAAACACTGGCTTGTTTTGTGAATGACTGTAGAAAACAAAGTATATCTGCTGAATATTCAGCCATGGCTTTTCTGAAGAATTGAATCACCTTACACAGTCATGTTTTATTGGAAGTCCTACCAGGGTATGGTTCATGTTAGGAAATTTGGGAATAAAATTGGGAAATTTTTTTCCCTAACCTTTGTTTAGAATACAATATTGTGTCTTGGAAATCTATTGCTAAAGTGATATAGAATCTGAGGTTATCTCTTGAAAATAAAGAAACATTTATACAGATGTAACTATTCAAGGAAAGGGTCAGAAAGTTGAAGTTGACTGCCTTGGTAATGAATCTACTGACAAGCTTGAAGAAGTAGAAGAAGACTAAGCATTCATTTCTATTAGTTATGTGGTGGAGCAATGTGGATTATTCACACTTTACATGTTGCATTTTGCAGGTGGTCTTCTAACCGGGAGGACCTTGGCTGTGCTTGCAACTATGACGCTGGCAACATCTTTAGCAGCTAGGCAGGGCCCAATACCTATGGCTGGCCATCAAATTTGCATTCAAGTTTGGTTGTCCATCTCTTTGCTAACGGATGCTCTTGCACTTGCTGGTCAGGTAAAACAATATTGCATATGACTATACAGTACATTCTTTTAGCATGTCTGACAAAGCTGCGCCAGATCAATTGATTTAAACATATCTCATCGGCAGCTTAGTTGATTTTAGTTGAGTGACATATGAAGTCAGAAGAAAAAAAAAATGATCCATGAAATGTATTATTTATTTTAATGTCTGCCAAGTATTGTTTGACCATAAAATCTAGTTACTAAATAGTTAAAAGTGCAAGAAAAATAGCAAATTTCAAGTTTCTGCTGGAGAGAAAAATTTGTTGAACTTATAAGACAAGATGTTATATGACCTTACCATGTTGTGCTCTTGCTCTCATTACTTTAGGCTTTTCATCAAAGCTTCTATGACCTTCGTCTTGGTTGCACTTACTGAGACTGCTGCCAATATTGAACTGAACTCCTTTCTTAAACCAGTGACTATATTTACCCACTCACTTGTCATATTCCCATTGCCATGATCTTTGATTATATATTACTCCTATGCCTTGTCATGCTATGATAGAAAATGGCAAATAGCGAACACTATTCTTCCACTGGACATTTATTTTGTAGACACAGAACTTGTAATGGAAAATATGGATGACCAGCATTTGGATTCTTGTTCACAACCCCTTCACATTCTTTATTCACCTTTTCCTTTCTTTCTTTATTTCCTTCTGTTTCTACTTGTGCTGCATTCGATGAATAGGAGCACTAGCCACATGATCATCGTATTTATAATGTTTGATGTAAAAGATCTTGTGTGGTCAATTGGCACTATGTGGACCTTGATTAGAGGTTGTCCAGGATCATTGGCTGGCTATTTCCATTGCTTGTTTATTTTGTTTTGTGGTGATTGTGGAATTTATATGTGTCGAGATCAAATAACTGACAAAACTGGAATTGATTTGGTGATTGATAGTTTGTAGACTGAAACTTAATGTGTTCTGTTGCTTTCATGACATTTCTTTCACAGGCTCTTCTTGCCGCTGATTACACCCAGGGAAATTATGAGCAAGCACGCCTCATTATATATAGAGTCTTACAGGTGATTGATAATTGCCACCGCAAACTGCTTTCCTCCTTCCAACGTACTCTCCTTTTAGATTTCAACTGTTATTGATTCAAAATTTTATTGCCCCTCTATTGTCCTTAAATTGTTAAGCAGATTGGTTTAGGTACAGGAATTACTTTGTCTGTGATCTTATTCTTGGGCTTTGGAGCATTTTCTAGTTTATTCAGCACAGACTCTGAGGTTCTGGAAATTGCTCGATCTGGTTTACTGGTAAGGAATAACAAATGTTACTGAAAAATACCTTTATAATTCACGAGTTCCTGGTTAGCATGTATCGATTGCAGACAATTAGCATGTCCCAAAGCGACCTTAGGAGCTAAGGCAGCTTCTTTTGTACTGAGGCGTAAATTGGGCATTAGGTTTGAAAACATCACATTGCGATGGCTTCTTTGGATTAGAAAAACCGAGTCCAATAAATTATAGGGGGCAACATCTTGACAATTGTGAGTGAATATTTTAAAAAATTCCACTTATGTGATGAGGACACTTGTTGATTGCTATTTGATAATTGCTGACCAATCTTTTCTTGTGGAACGTATGACCTGGAACTAATGGCTGTATGGATGAAATGGTTGTTTGTACTGAGATGTATCTGCAAATTTAGACTTTTCTTCCTCTTATCCTGGGTAATCATTTCCTGCTTGCTGAAATCTTTTCAGATCTATTGTAATCAATGGTTTCTGATATGACCAGAAGTTATGGTTGGCAGGCATGTTAACATTTTGGTTGGATTATTCAAACAGTGCTCATCACTCTGTGTCTGGATGCATCAATGTTTAATAGCGTCGTTTGAAAATTCTGAAGCATAATCATAAAATGCAGTTTATTGCTGGATCTCAACCAGTAAATGCTTTGGCATTTGTTATTGATGGTCTTTACTATGGGGTATCAGACTTTGGATATGCCGCTTACTCAATGGTAACATTCTAGTCCAATGATTAAAAAATTTACAAAACTTAACGTGTGATATATTTAACCCCCCCCCCTTTTTTCCTGTTCTCTCTCCTTTTACTGCTTTCATTTTCACATTTTCTCTGAATTTTTATCTTGGCTAGGTGTTAATTGGATTAATTTCTTCAGTCTTCCTAGTGGTTGCTGCTTCAGTATTAGGACTTCCCGGAGTCTGGACCGGGCTGTTTCTCTTCATGACATTGCGTGTTCTAGCTGGAGTCTGGAGGTAAAGCATTTCATTCGTTGTTAGGCGTGAGATTCTTAGTTGCACTATTTGCACTTAATTGTGTGCACTAAGCCAATCAGATGAGAGATAAACCTTTTTTATTGCATATTATGATATTAATGCATTCTTTCTCCTCTATTTAATGATTTGCTCATTTTCTGAATGACTTAGTGCACACTTCAATGCATTTAGTGCAGCTAAAAATCTTTCTGGTTAAGTAAGACAACAATATAGGATGGTTTGGTCATCACAATAGGAGAATTCTTGCAGAAAGCATATATACTGTAGAAGTGGAAAGAGAAATAGACACAAGTAAATGTGGGTCCCATTGGGTTGGTAGGTTCCACCAATATTATATCTTTCTTGCTCCTAGGTCTATTGCCAATCAAGTCTACGCTATAATTTTTCCATGACAATTTGTGTTGGCTTGTTGATCATATGCTTTTTGTAACTTGTTTCAACATTCCAATGAAGATTGGGCAGCAAAAGTGGACCTTGGAGTATGATCTGGCATATAGATGGAGAAGGAGACTGACAGGCTCTCCAAGTTATTTATTCCAGAATTTGTGACTTATATTCTACGTATATGGGGACGCTTCATGGTGGTTACGAGACTTGATTCTTAGAAGTTCTATATAATTCGGAGGTTATGCAGCTTCTGCTTCACCTTTCAATAGAAATTAGCAGATCTGTAACAAAATTTAGAATATCAAATTCATAAGCCGCAGTGTTTGGTCAGTTAGTGAGGGATCAGGGGAGTTTGCAGGTCTTAGATTAGAACCTTTGTGATGTCATTGTAGCAAAGAGAAGAAAAGAATTTCAACTTAATTGCTGCGAGCCATTTGCCAAAGGTGGACTCAAGTAGAAAGAGGATGGCCAAGTTGTAAGTACATGAAGTGATTAGCAGTCCACACATATTACGAGGCACTTCTTTTGGCTTTCTGGGTTTTGGAAATTTGTATGTATCTGAGGACTTCTGTCTGTCTTTGTATATTCTTTTGGAAATAGCTGCACATGGAGTTAGGTACTCTTGCTGCTTGTCAGAACCATTTCATATGTATTTTTAAGTTCTCTTTTCTTTTTAAGTGCGTCTTTTAGATGGAGAGAGAGCAGTTGTAATTCTTCATTGATGTTATGAGAGGATACCAAATTCCTGAGAAACACTGAAAAAATGTTAATTATGAATAGCCACTTGAATACACTAATGCTCAAGTTTTGCTCCTCTGGTTCTCACAAATATCATTTGAGAGTAGAGGTGGCAGATAGATGGATTAGGACGGATATGGATTGCGTTAAAAGTAGATGGGTCATTATTGATTCATTTATCCATTTATGATCCAATATAAAATTTTAAATGAGTCATGCATGATTCATGACCCTTAGATATATGATTAACCTGATCCATCTATTTATCCGTCAAATTATTATTATTTTATATTTTATTATTTTTATTGATATTATTTTTCATCACTATTTTATATTTATTAGTATTATTTCAAAATAAACTTATGTTATTAAATTTTTTATTCTTTATTTTTATTTACTTTTAATTTAAATTTAAATTTTAATATATATATTAATAAAAAAAGAGGTGATGGACAGGTGATGCCAATGAGCAAAAATAACAAAACTTGATTTTATTTTTTTAATTAAATATTATATATATGACAATATCCATTTAATTTTTATTAATTTCAATATATATATTAATAAAAAGTAAAAAGGAATAACTCTGTTGGACAGGTGATGTTAATGAGTAAAAACAAAGGACAGAGTACTCGGTGTTTATTTATTTTGATGAAAATATTTTTCATATCTTATTTATTTATATTTATAATTATAATTATAAATATTTCTAGCCCTATTATGTTATTGAAAATTTTAATATTATTATATTTTATATTTTAATAAGTCAGAAAATTATCTTCTACATATTAGGATTCACGTAATTATAATGTCGAAAGATCTGATTTTGTCAAACATGAGAAAATAACGTTGAGATGTCTTTGTTAATAGACATAGAAATATTTCAACATTACAGATTATAATAAAGGTGGAGTACGTTTTCGCAACACTCGCTAACATATCACATTGGTCTATGTTAAAAATAAAATTTTTTTTAACCTGTTAATGTGTGGATTAGCAAGATAGGTGTCTCCTTTGACATGATATATATATATATATATATATATATGTATGTATGTATGTAGATAGATAGAGAGGGAGAGAGAGAGAGAGAGAGAGAGAGAAGTATTTTTATGTAAGATGAATAAATTGTAACTATTAAATTTAATATTAAATATTTAATAATATTACTTTTTATTATATATGTCAATGAGCTATTCCTTTTTACTTTTTATTAATATTAATAAATATTTAATTTTAATATATATATATATATATTAAATAACAGAGACTTGATTTTACTTTTTTATAAAAAAATTGATATTGTCACATATATAATAATATTATAATATTTAATTTCAAAAAATTAATTTTAAAGATATTTAATTTATATTAAATTTTTAAAGATATTTTATTATAATATTTTTTATTTTATAATATTTATTTATATAGTGTACAAATCTACCTTCTATGAATATAAATGGATAAATGATTATCCATGAGTTGACCTAATATGACTCTTATTTTAATGGGTCAATAATGACCTAACTCATATTTACCCTAAAACTAAAATGGATGGGTCAAAATAAGGATGAATATGGGTTAAAATTGTCAGGTCTATTTGAGAGTAATATGATGTCTGGTTGTTTCCAGTTTTTAAATATAGTTTTTTACTAATTTATTTTTAAAAATAGAAGACTCTATTTGGAAATTTATTTTCAAGTTTTATTTTTAAAAATTACAATTCTAAATATGTAATTTAAAAATAAAAATGTATATATTTTTCAATTTATTTTTCATTTAGGATATTAGTTTTAATTAAATATTTTTTGAATTTATTTTTTATTTAGGATATTAGTTTTGTAATTAAATTAAGTATTTTCTTATTCATAATTATTATTTTTTATTCTTTATTTTTCTTCAATTTTTAAAAATTAATTTTGGAGAATACTTTTTTAAAAATATAAAGTCATATTCAAACATACTTATGATCCTTTCTTGATTACACTTAGCTTGTCCATGAAAAATGCTTTAACAAATGAAGGCTTATGAAAGGCTGTCGGGAATGAGAATAGGAAGATAAAAATATTGTCATTGAATGAAGATTATCACGACTTTCAATAACTTTTTTCCAAAAGACTTCAAATACTTTAAGATCTTGGATATAAAAAATATTTACAAACAAATGAAATAAAATAAAAGCATACTTCGCTTAACTTCCAAAAATTCAAATGCGATAAGACAAATAAAAAAAAAATTAACTTAAAAGTCTTTGCCTTTTAAGCACCTCTCACGGAAAGATTAGAAGCATAATGTTCTCATAATTTCAAATATGTACATGGTCCAAGCTTCCTTTCTCATTATTTTGAAATTTATACGGGACGAAGTGCATAAAAAATAGTCTGAACAATGTTAAATAAAAAAATTAATTTACACATAATATCTCAAATTAAAGTATTAACATCTTGTATAGATGCTTACAGTATATTATTTTTTATGTTATGTATACCTCTTAATGTGCAAAGCCATTTATTTTTAACTCATAATTAATGGTAAGAATCTTAAATAGTTTTAAATAAATTAACAGGTACAAACCTTTGTTTCATTATTGTAAAATAAAATTTTATTCTTAATTATGTCTTTAAAATGCATATATTATAATTTATATTCAAACTAAAATTACATATTTAACTTTCACAATCAATGTGAAAAATTTATACATTAGCAAATATATATTTTTTGACCATATATATTAACAATTATATGTATACAAATATTTTAAAAAGCCCTTTCTATTATTTTTTTCCCCTCCCCTATGTACATTTTCCCCATTCATTTCTTTAGGGGCCTTCCTGTGTTGGTTCACTCTTTGGGCTGGAAATTAACATTAATAAATTCTCCAGACATTCCAAGGCCCAGAAGCCCATAATGGTAATTAGCATCCGTCTCCGACTTTTTAAAAAAAAAATAAAATTAGTCATACGTCTCCGACTTTCATTCGTTCCTCGTCGAAACAGAGTATTGACGGCCTTCGTGGTACTGTCTGCCATCAAGCCGTTGCGAGCTTTGCTCTTTGTCGTGCCCTCGGAGTCTACTCTTAATTTCCCGTAAGGTAAAGTTCTTCTTTTTATTGAGCTTATAGATCTAAATCTCTACTTTCAATCTTTCATCAACATGGTAGTTGTGAACGGACTGTGATTGGGGTTGGGGTCAGACTATATTTTTTTTTTTGTATATAACTTTATTATTCGGAGTTTTGTACCTATTGAAAATGTGGGTTTTCTAAATTTCTTTCTGGTTTGTAATATTCCTTCGTCAGCCTTGCAGTCGAAGGCCAAATCTTTGCACAATCGATTGGGTTGTTCTTGCATTTTCACATTATCTCAATGGCAAAGCTTAGAAGTTGATTACTGTTTATGTGCCAAATTTGACGATTTCCATTTTAATTTTCTATTTCTTTTTTGGGAGCGTGTATGTTGCGATAATAGAGTCGTAAGTCAACATTCTGAAATTCTAGGTAGAGTCTAATAAGTTGTGTGTAGCTTCGTAGTTTCTTTGTTTCCAGCCACTCTGTCAGTTTTAGTTTCAGTATGAAGTTCTGTGATAAGGGCCAAGAGCTGAAGGTGTCTTAAATCCACTCCCTAATATATGGGGTATACCTTGTATATCAAAATTTATTGACACTCAGGTTGTGGCATACACCAGTTACTAGCAATGAGAAAACGGTGATAGGACAATGTAAATTTAGCACATAAGAACACTCTTTGTACTATACTCAAAGTATTTCCGTTTACATGCAGCAACGTTTTTGTGGAAACTTCTGGCGTATGGGTCTGCTTGACTCTGTTGATAAATCACGAATAGTTTATTGTATCTTTTGGTCATGATTGTTGGTTTTATTAAGTTTTGGGAAATGAAATGAAGTGTTCTCGGTATGAATTCCTTTTCTTTCATTTCATCTCGAAGCAATGAAAAGAAAAAGAAGCTAAGTGATCCTTTTGGTGAAAGCGTGTTTGAGTGGCATATGCTTATATATGAACATGGGGTCATAATGGCTCTAGCTTCACCATTTAGCAATTGATCATTCAATTGATATCTTTTCCTCTGTTATCCTTGGCCATCATACTAAAATAACAGTAACAGGAGTTTCAGAGGACAGCTTTATATTGTAGAACATTGGCTTATTTAATGACTTAAAGGAAACAAGGATTAGTAATGTAACATCTGTATTTAGTATACTTCTTCCCTGAGAATGGATGTGATTTGAGGTTATGTTTGTTATTAAATCACAGGAATTGAGTGTTGGAATTGCTTTTAACACTATGCCTCCTTACAACTTGCAGTCAGACTGTTGACCAAGATATTTATTTGTGAAAGGAACAGCAATAAGGAGTGGGACTGATTATGTTTCATATTCATATTCATTTATTTATCAAGTTGAATAACGCTTTCTTCTTTTCTTTTATTTAAAAAAAAAAAATTGGCCAGGTTTGAAGGACTACTTTTGTCTAAAAAAATGCTACTTTTTATTCTGGTTGTGTTTTATTGTTTTGTGTGTTTTGCTGTGTCCCTGCATATATTGATATACATGGGAAATTGTATTACAATTGTGTGGAATGTTGTACCCTAATTTTTATCCTGACAAGCAGATTCTAGCAGTACAAGCGTATGGCTTCTTTCCGAGCATTCTTGAACAGTCCAGTTGGTCCCAAAACAACTCATTTTTGGGGACCTGTTGCCAATTGGGGGTTTGTGGCTGCTGTAAGTTATATTGGAGGCCTTTTAGAGTCTACATATTACTGCTTATTGCAACTATGCAAATGTTTTTTCATTTTATGTTTTCATAACTAAATCGGTTATCTTTTTCATTAACAGGGGTTGGCAGACATCAATAAACCTCCAGAAATGATCTCTGGCAACATGACAGCAGGTTGAAAACTGCTTCTACTAAGAGAACTTGGCTTTTTGTTGGCTTATTGCTAAATTTGTTTCTCTTGTCCTTTTGTTGGTTGCAGCCATGTGTATCTATTCAGCGTTGTTCATGAGGTTTGCATGGATGGTACAACCCCGCAACTATCTACTACTTGCATGCCATGTGTCAAATGAGACTGTACAACTCTATCAACTCTCTCGATGGGCTAAGGGGAACGGGTAAGCAGCTTAGCATCTAACTGCTTTGATTTACCCGGTTGTGCATTTCTTTGAACATCTTTGATGATAATTCCGCTATCAATGTCTTAGTGTGCTACTATGTTTATTTTGCTCGGAATAGGTACCTCTCAGAGAAGAAGGACGAGGCTGCATCGAAGTAACTTTTTGCTCAATTTGCTGTCAGGAGGCATCTATCACTTGAATCTGTGTATTTGATCTTTTTGTACTTGATCTTTCTGATGCATTAATAATTGCTTACAAACAACGATTGTCAACCCTTTTTTTTTTTCTTAATTTCTCTTCTGTATTGACCGACTTTTAAAAATTTATCAGCTTTGAGCTTAAAAATGTCATTGATTGCAGTGTCTTAACAAGAAAGGCACAAGGCCTAGAGTAAGAACCAATCTGAAGATAGACTGTAGAAATGAGAATATGACTCTGATTTTTTAAAGATATTTTCTATAGAAAAATTTAATTTGTTTATGTACAAATAAAGATGTTAACTCATACATTATAATTTTTTTTTAAAAAAAAGGACATCTAGAATTATAAGAGTGGAGAAAAACTTCTTTTGAAAAAGAGGAAGTTTTACCGAATTTTTTATATTTAATGTTAAATATATAGATTATTTTTATTATTTTATAATTATATTTTATTGGAAGATTTTTTTCATCAAAATAAATGAAGTTTAAAAATTGAATCAATCAACATGGAGTGTTTGGCCAGCTAATTGAAAAATATGGCCAATGATTTGTTTAAGGAGTCGTTTGGTTCATATGGAAAATAAGTTCTCATAAGAAGTTAAATTTTGTAGGAAGTAATTTTTTATATGAACTTTTTGAAAAATTTTTAATGTTGTTTGGTTAACACGAAGGAAGTCACATATCCTAGGAATTAACTTCCTGTGTTTTATTTGGTTCAATTTTGAATTTCTTAAAAAATAATAATGAAATGGCTACAATGTCCTCAATAATAATTTAATATATATTAATTAATTTTAATTTCTTCTCTTTGAAAATGTTTATCAATTCATTTAGGTATTGCTCTAAATGTCAAATTACCATAATGCCCAGAAAACAAAATGATACAATCGTTGCGCTAACAGGGAATACGAAATGACATGGGACTGAAATGACAAAACGTAATGCCTAGAAGACAAAATGACGCACCTGAATTGCATTTCAAGAAGAACAAAAGGCGCCAAACAGAAACAATAGAAGGCATTCCATCAAAGCGCAGTATCAGTGAACACAAAATGCCAGAAGACACCGTACAAATCACCGGAAAGTACTACCAATCAAAGTCAAACGACACTGAACAACACAAGTACCAGCATTTCTCGACATCGAAAGCTTAAACAAGTTCAAACACTAATCTCGCACAAACGAGAAAATTCAGAATGAGTCGTCAACAGGTAAACTTACATCCTTTTTTAATATTGATTCTAGTATGGGCACTATACTGTAATTAACTCGACGAAAAATGTTACTGTTTCCTTGAATTTGTATATATATGTAAGTAAACCCTAAACCCTAGATGTTAGCATGATCAATGGATATCAAATATTTTGTTGCATATTACTATCACTAATCCTACATAATAACTGATTGTATGAGAAACAGATAAAATGGCACCGTACATGTTGTTTTGCCTTTTGGCATTTTGTTTACATAAAAACAGACACACCTTATTCATCTGATGTCAAAAAGTAACATGCTTTCCTGTCGATTTTATTGTTAATCATAGTTGATTTATAAATTTATTATCACATTTTGTTGGGTGTTACTGTTTCTACATGATACAGTAACATTTCATTTGATATTATCGTTTCTTAACATTAATACCTTATTTTTGTCAAGGTTTCATATTTAATCGTATTTCTTTTTATCGATTTCTTTTGTTTCTGGTATTGGTGTTTTTGTTCCAGACCATACACGACTATGTCACCATGATAGAATAGTATCAGACAACAACATCTCTTTTTTTGGTTTAGGATTTACTGTTTCCTCAGGAAATAGTAACATAAATTTCCTGAAGTTCTACTTATTAATCGCACTGCATTTTGTCTATTTATAGTCTTTTTTGCTTGGTGTTTCTATTTCAAAGAATGACAGAAACATGTCACTAGAAGAAAATAGCTTGTTGCTATTCGTTCTAAAACAGTAACACGTAATTGTCCATTTTTATTGTCAATAACGCTTGGTTTGTCAACTTACTTGAACAGAAAGACACTAAAAATCATCCACACAGGCAATTTATTAGTTGGTTGCATTGTTTTTGTCAAGGTTTCATGTTTACTTATACTACAATTTGTCGATTTCTTATGTTTTTTGCTTGGTGTTTCTGTTCTGGACCACACACAATCATGTCACTGCGATAGAATACTAGAAGACAGTAACATCTCATTTTTTTGTTGATGTTATGTTTCCTAAAGAAACAGTAACACGAATTTCTTGAAGTTTCACTTGTTAATCGTACTGCATTTTGTCTATTTCCACTTGTTAATCGCATTGCATTTTGTCTATTTATAGTCTTTTTTGCTTGATGTTTCTATTTCAAAGAATGATAGAAACATGTCACTAGAAGAATGCAGCCTGTTGCTGTTTGTTCTAAAATAGTAACACGTTTGTATTTGTCCATTTTTATTGTCAATAATGCTTGGTTTGTCAACTTACTTGAACAGAAAGGCACTAAAAATTATCCACATAGGCAATTTATTAGTTGGTTGCATTGTTTTTGTCAAGGTTTCATGTTGTCGATTTCTTGTGTTTTTTGCTTGGTGTTTCTGTTCCGGACCACACACAACCATGTCACTACGATAGAATACTAGAAGACATTAACATCTTATTTTTTGGTTGATGTTACGTTTCCTAAGGAAACAGTAACACGAATTTCCAGAAGTTTCACTTGTTAATCGCACTGCATTTTGTTTATTTATGATTTTTTTTGCTTGGTGTTTCTATTTCAAAGAATGACATAAACATGTCACTAGAAGAATGCAGCCTGTTGTTGTTTGTTTTAAAACAATAGCATGTTTGTATTTGTCTATTTTTATTGTCAATAACACTTGGTTTGTCAACTTACTTAAACAGAAAGGCACTAAAAATCATCCACACAGGCAATTTATTAGTTGGTTGCATTGTTTTTGTCAAGGTTTCATGTTTACTCATACTACAATTTGTCGATTTCTTGTGTTTTTTGCTTGGTGTTTCTGTTCTGGACCACACACAATCATGTCACTGCGATAGAATACTAGAAGACAGTAACATCTCGTTTGTTTGTTGATGTTACGTTTCCTAAGGAAACAGTAACACACGAATTTCCTAAAGTTCTACTTGTTAATCGCACTGCATTTTGTCTATTTATAGTTTTTTTTGCTCGGTGTTTCTATTTCAAAGAATGACAGAAACATGTCACTAGAAGAATGCAGCCTATTGCTGTTTGTTCTAAAATAGTAAAACATTTATATTTGTTCATTTTTATTATCAATAACACTTGGCTTGTTAACTTACTTGAATAGAAAGGCACTAAAAATATCCACACAGGCAATTTATTAGTTGGTTGCATTGTTTTTGTCAAAATTTCATGTTTACTCATACTACATTTTATCGATTTCTTGTTTTTTTTTGCTTGGTGTTTCTGTTTCGGACCACACACAACCATGTCACTGCGATATAATACTAGAAGACAGTAACATCTCATTTTTTGGTTGATGTTACGTTTCCTAAGGAAATAGTAACACGAATTTCTCAAAGTTCCACTTGTTAATCACATTACATTTTCTCTATTTATGGTCTTTTTTGCTTGGTGTTTCTATTTCAAAGAATGACAAAAACATGTCACTAGAAGAATGCAGCCTATTGCTATTTGTTTTAAAACAGTAACATGTTTGTATTTGTCCATTTTTATTATTAATAACGCTTGGTTTGTCAACTTACTTGAACAGAAAGACACTAAAAATCATCCACACAAGCAATTTATTAGTTGGTTACATTGTTTTTGTTAAGGTTTCATGTCTACTCACACTATATTTTGTCAATTTCTTATTTTTTTTTCTTGGTGTTTTTGTTCTGGACTACACATAACCATGTCATTGCGATAGAATACTAGAAGACATTAACATCTCGTTGTTTGGTTGATGTTACTATTTCCTAAGGTAACAGTAACATAAGAATTTTTTGAAGTTTCACTTGTAAATCGCACTGTATTTTATCTATTTATGATCTTTTTTTATTGGTGTTTCTATTTTAAAGAAGAACAGAAACATGTCACTAGAAGAAAATAGCCTATTACTATTTGTTCTAAAACAGTAACACATTTGTATTTGTTCATTTTTATTGTTAATAACGCTTGGTTTGCCAACTTACTTGAATAAAAAGGCACTAAAAATCATCCACACAAGGAATTTATTAGTTGGTTGCATTGTTTTTGTCAAGGTTTCATGTTTACTCACACTATATTTTATCGATTTCCTTTTTTTTTTGCTTGGTGTTTCTATTTCGAACCACACACAACCATGTCACTATGATAGAATACTAGAAGACATTAACATCTCGTTTTTTGGTTGATGTTACTGTTTCCTTACGGTTTAAGGTTTAAGGTTTTTGGTTGATATTCCTGAAGTTTCACTTGTTAATCGCACTGCATTTTGTCTATTTATGGTATTTTTTTATTGGTGTTTCTGTTTCAAAGAAGAACAGAAACATATCATTAGAAGAAAACACCCTGTTGCTTTTTGTTTTAAAACAGTAACACGTTTGTATTTGTCCATTTTTATTGTCAATAACGCTTGATTTGTCAACTTACTTGAACAGAAAGGTATTAAAAATCATCCACACAGGCAATTTATTAGTTGGTTGTGTTATTTTTGTCAAGGTTTCATGTTTACTCATACTACATTTTGTCGATTTCTTGTGTCTTTTGCTTGGTGTTTCTGTTTTGGACTACACACAACCATGTCACTGCGATAGAATACTAGATGATAGTAACATCTCATTTTTTGGTTGATGTTATTGTTTCCTTAGGAAACAGTAATACACGAATTTCTCGAAGTTTCACTTGTTAATCTTACTGCATTTTATCTATTTATGATCTTTTTTGCTTGGTGTTTCTATTTCAAAGAATAACAGAAACATGTCACTTGAAGAATGCAGCCTGTTGCTATTTGTTCTAAAATAGTAACATGTTTGTATTTGTCTATTTTTATTGTCAATAACGCTTGGTTTGTCAATTTACTTGAACAGAAAGGCATTAAAAATCATCCACACAAGCAATTTATTAGTTGGTTACGTTGTTTTTGTCCAGGTTTCATGTTTACTCATACTACATTTTTTTGATTTCTTGTGTTTTTTGCTTGGTGTTTCTGTCCCGAACCACACAACCATGTCACTGCGATAGACTACTATAAGATAGTAACATCTCATTTTTTGGTTGATGTTACTTTTCCTTAGGAAACAGTAACATACGAATTTTTCGAAGTTTCACTTGTTAATCATACTTCATTTTGTCTATTTATGATCTTGTTTACTTGATGTTGCTATTTCAAAAAAGAATAGAAACATGTCACTAGAAGAATGTAGCCTGTTGCTGTTTGTTCTAAAATAGTAACATGTTTGTATTTGTTCATTTTTGTTATCAATAGCACTTGGTTTGTCAATTTACTTGAATAGAAAGACACTAAAAATCATCCACACAAGCAGTTTATTAGTTGGTTGTGTTGTTTTTGTCAAGGTTTCATGTTTACTCACACTACATTTTGTCGATTTATTGTATTTTTTACTTGGTGTTTCTGTTCTAGATCATACACAACCATGTCACTGCGATAAACTACTTTAAGACAGTAAGGAAATAGTAACATGCAAATTTCCCAAAGTTTCACTTGTTAATCACACTACATTTTATCTATTTATGATCTTTTTTTATTAGTGTTTCTGTTTCAAAGAATAATAGAAACATGTTACTAGAAGAATGCAGCCTATTGTTGTTTGTTCTAAAACAGTAACACATTTGTATTTATCCATTTTTTTTTGTCAATAACACTTGATTTGTTAATTTACTTGAATGAAAAGGTATTAAATCATCCACACATGCAGAAGAATTTGAAGAAGAAATCCAAAAATTCTAGCAATTCAGGTCCAATCTGTTGGCATATATAAGGCAGATTGATTAACTTCAATTCAATGACAGACACAAGATAGTGCTGCAAAAGAACCCATTTTAGATCCTAATAAATGCAATAATAATAAGAAAACTTGATCGCAGTATACGTCGGAAGAGCGACCAAGAAATCCAGTCCATAATTGCAACTTTCTTAGATAAGAATTAACATTTCTTAATGGGGCGAACATCTGAGTATAACACCAACAATAGTTAAGCTTATCTTTGGAATAAGAGATGGAGATGAGCCCATCAAGATAACATCTAGCAAGAGGCCCTATTCAGACTTCGACACCAGGTGTTTCTGTGGCC
The DNA here is from genome assembly GCA_020226215.1 of Sindora glabra. NCBI lineage: Eukaryota > Viridiplantae > Streptophyta > Magnoliopsida > Fabales > Fabaceae > Sindora > Sindora glabra. Next base: position 37,531,914 of record CM035226.1, on the reverse strand, counting down.
AATCATGTATGAGAAAACTAATAATATCCAATGCACTCGTAAGATTAGTGCGAGAAACATCAAAAACTGATGTTCAGAATGTCTCCCATCTTATAACATTGAGTCTTCTGGTCACCCTATTTGTACCAAACAGAGTTCATAAACTGGGCTGGTCATATATCAAATACGTAGAGGAAGCAAATGACATGGCACAATATGGATGGTCCCAGCATATACACCAGCAACTAATGACTTCCATTACATGGGACAACACCCCAAATGTAACCAGTTATGTCATGTTATTGCCAGTAAATTAAAGATGTCAAACTTGTTTTTATTTAGTGTCACTGTCTTTGGTATTGACTTCATTCATTCCTATTCATTCAATTGAATGTGCTTGCCACTTTTTTTTGAATATTTTTTAGGCACTTTTGGTTCATGTTATTGTTTGCAGGATAAATAGTAACATGTAACTACTTTGTCTGTAAAGTATTAGCCTACGTTTTCTTAATGACATCAAGGCCGTCCTTTTATTACTTCATTCTTGAATGCAGCTTCCATTAGAAATTAATGACAAAGTGTAAAAATGATTGTCGACAGTATTGGCTATGTGAGATAACAAACATACTTACAATGCATTATATTCAAAGAGTGTCAAGATGCCTCAATTGGGACTTGAAGCTCCTCACACGTTATCTGAAGGATCAACTTATTAGTCAGCTTCAGGTAACTTTTGGAGACAGTCAATTTATTTTGGAAATAGAAACTTGTCAATTTATTCTGGTTTGATGTTACTATCTCTATGCAGATAGTAACAAGTTCCATCCAAATTTCCATCATCAATTACGCATCTTTTTGTCAATTTATTGTGTGTTATGATTAGTGTTGTTGTTTCAGTACAAACAGAAGCATGACACTAGGACAAATCAACATGTTACTGTTTGTCCCCTAAACAGTAACATGTTATTTATCGATTTTTACAATTAATCATGCTGGATTTGCCAATTTTTCTCCCCTTCTTTACTTCATGTTACTGTTTCCACGTAAAACAAAAACATCTTGTCTGATGTTATTAAACAGTAACAGTTTTTTGTTTCAAATTTTTTTAAAGTTATCATACTTCATTTTGTATATTTCTTTTGTTTCATTGCTAATCTTCCATCCATGTTATTGTTATGCTGCTACTTGGTCTTCTATCTACATGTTACTGTTTCTTATCAAAACAGAAATATTGATTAACCACACTAACAAGTGTGAGAACTTATGTTCCAGGTCATAAACCGAGAACTTGAGCCAATAGTTGAAGAAATATAGCTCCTCTACATACCTGATACAAATTAATAACTAATTGAATACAATGACCAAACAATAACACAAATCACACCCTCCAAATCGAAGGAATCAAGGAGTGATAATGAGACAGTATTGACCCAGTACGTAATCCAACCATGAAAAATAAAATTAGACTAGTTTGCAAACATTGCACTGTCCCATAAAGAGTAACCTCAACAAGACCCAGACGAAGTCCAACGGTTGAAGGACCAGCTTTTCAATGCAAATACAAGGATAAATGAACTGACGGGTAAATTGAAATTCTCGCAAAGAAACTTCAGATGTCACAGCAACAACTACAACAAAATAAAGAAACAATAACAAATCTCACACACGAAAATAAATGTCTTTAAGAGCAACTGTTTGAAAGAACAAAGCATGCAGAAAACCTTGCAGTGGTCATCGACACATTGGAAGATCAAAATAAATAACTTAGTGCACAACTAAAAGAAATAGATGTGTAGGAGGTTGAACAAGAGAAAGTAGATGTCATAGGAGCTGAAGATTAAGATAAAATTGAGAAAAAGCAGAGATCGATGATCACAAAAATTAAAACTAAAACAAAAAAAACAAAATGTGACAAGGACTTCATGTACTCGAGGCTGGGGAAAAAATGCACAAAACAGAGAAATATGACAACAGACAACTTCTGCTGAGGATGACACTGGGAAGAGTGAAGCGACTCCTGTAATAATCGAAGATGATGCAGCAATAGAATTGCCTAAAAAGAAACAAACTCAAAAGACAACAAATGCTTCAAAGGTGCCAGTTGTAAAATACCTAACCTAAGATGTCAGGGATAAAATGGTGCAAACACGGAGAGCAAGAGATCTATCGTAAGTCATGTTCTACTTTCTTCTTAATGTTTTTCTTTAACTCAACATTACTGCCTACGCCCTCAACTTATTCCTGTGTCGCATCATCACTTGCAGGATTATTGTCTGGACATGCCATCAGCAGGATCTGTTTATAATATTTGAAGTGTTGGTTGATGTAATAAAAAAGAAGGCAATAATAAATAATATGTATATTTATTTGAACTTCTCCAACAAGTCCGTTTTGTCTTGTTCTTTTTTATATTTACGTCACTGTTTAGATTCAAGGCAATAACATGGCAACACTAAGTCTGTTACTATCTCAAGAACACGATGTTACTGTATTTTTGTCAAAACAGTAACACGCACTTACTCGTGCAATTAAAAATAGGAAATATGAATGTTATTATTTGGATTTTGACTTTTTAAACAAGTCATCTAACAAAGACTAATTATTCAATTTCAGATCATAGATGGCTATATCTACACTCTAAGCCTGGCTTCCACGGATAGAAAAAATAAGATATTTGCATTCGATAGCATCTATTTGGTAATATCCTAAATCCATTCCCCAAATATGAAATACAAGAAATGCTTCGCTATTGACTCATGTCCAAATTATTTTGACAGTCTTATATTGTGAGTTAGGTCAAGCTATACCAGGAAGTCAAGCAATTCAAATTTGATGCACATATAGAGGAGGCTATGACTGCAGTAATTGTTCTATTCCCCATAAACTCAACGGGCGTCAATGACTACCGAAACCCAAATCACTTCACATTGCTCATCCTCAATAACATGAACTGCAAGTGGACACATTACAATTCAATGCGTCCGAGAAGAGATGAGGCACTAGATCCATACTTTCATAATGCCATGATGGTGGTGAGTGATCTTAATATTACGATAAAATACCATATGATATTGCTGTTTCTTGTTTTCTTGAAGTTTCATAGTTAACCAACATTCAATTGTCTATCCATCTTGTTCTCTGATCGATGTTACTGTTTCCAGGATAAATAGTAACATCTAAGTATAACGAAGATTGAACATGTCATCTTTCGTATGAAGACAGTAATACATTTTTCCATATGATAAAACTAGTCAAGTGTGATGCTGTCATGTGATATGCTGTTTTTTGTTGATGTTACTATTTTTTGTCAAAATAGTAACACTTTATTTTCTCACAGTTTCATTGTTAATTAAACCTCATTTGACTATTAATGCTTGTGTTTACAGTTGATGTTACTGTTTCCATATTAGACAACATATCCATTGCTTCATTTGATACCTTACCTAATTTCTTTATCTAAGAATAGAAGGACTACTACGAGAAAAAGATGATTGAAATCATTCAGAAGAACAAAATGGACATGAGGGTAGAGTCGGCCACTGCAGAGCCTCCTTTTGAAATCATATCTTACAAAGGCTCACCACAACAGGAAGATTCATTGTAAGTAACAATTTCTTTTATGATCTAAAAATACCATGACTAGAAGGCACCAAACTAACTCATTCATCAAAATTTCAGGCAAGACTGCGGTATTTTTGTTTGCAAACAAAGAGAGGATATATTCAACAACAAAGAATTTGAAAAACAATTTTTGCTGGAATCTGCGAAAGAATACAGAGCAATATTAGTTACTAAATTCCTCGAGAAGTTCAGTCCTCCCAGCTGAAATTGATTATTATATGTATATGTAACATTCAATCCATGTAAAATCATAGACTCAATTGTATATAATTGTCAATTGTATGTAGCATTAAATTGTAAGTGTCAATAAAAGTAAAGTGTATTCTTGTTTCCAGTTTATGTTAACATTCAATTGTAAATGTTGATAAGATTCAACTATATGTTAACCATCAAGGACTCGTTTCCAATTTCCTTTGACACCCAATAATCAAGTGGCATCGAGGTTGGTCGATGTTAGTGTCTCGACCCAAAACAATAATATGCAACTAACTTGTTATTTTTTACTTGGGGTTACGTCTAAAACTAATAAAAACACAGTGCGCTACTCTTACCGCCCAAGGTTCACTTACTTTATATTTATGAGCTCCTACCTTGGTGTTACTGTTTTTAACCAAAATAGTAACATCTAAGCAATACACGTCACGAAATCTGAAAATGACGCAGGAAAAGAACTTATATGTACTACAAGAGTCTCAATAAATTTGCCAGAAGAAAGATGAAAATGATTAAATATTATATCAAAAGTTTCCACGAATGTTAATATAGTAGCTTATATACATTAACCGAAAGCTACATCAACCAGTACATTTTGAGCTCCAAGGTTAAATAATTCCCCAAAAAATTGGAGCACATGCAAAGGTTCAAAAAATTAATATAATTTCAGTGAGTGTCATGGGTCTAAATGACCACTACATATTGTAAAACATCATTGATATGGAAGTAATAAACCATGCACGTAAGCAACTCTGTAGTCTTTTGGAAGGCTGAAAAAGAAATCAACTTCTAATGGGTTGAGAGCTATTTTCCTTGCCACATTCATAACTTGGGTAGGAGTTAACCCATCAATCTTCATAACCTCACTAGTCACTTGCATCCTTCTTTCTGCAGAATCAGATTCATATTGGAAACAGGAAGCCAAACGGCCTATGTGTTTACTTGCATCTTCCAACATATCACCTATTTTTGCAAATCTAGTAGAAAATTCTTTCAAAACTTCCAAAGTTTCTATCTTTGCCTTCTTTGACCTTCGGTTTAATGGTGTAGTTGATGAAGAGGTTTCCATTGGTCCACATGGAGGCATTGGACTAATGCCTTCTGCAGAAAAGGCAGAAACATGTTCTTCTTGTTCTTGTTTTTGTTCTTCTTCTTCTCTAACCATTTCTTCATCTTCCATCATCTCTAATGCATCTTATGGATTCTCAGTCTCATCTCCAATTGCTCTATCATTCCCAAAGATTTTGGCTAAATTATCAAAAAAATGAAAATCGCTTGTTTCTTAACCCCATAGCATTTTTATGACTCTAACATAAAAAAAAGGGAAACATAATGAGATAAGAACGTAAAACATTAAAAGCTATCACAAAAAATTAGAAATATACATGTTCACACATATATACATAAAAGAAAAATCATAATATATAATATTACCTTCACCCATTCATCCCAAACTAGTTTTGAGCATATTACAAACTTCTCTTCATCATTCCATCCAAAACCGCTAGCAACTGGACCAAGTATCTCCACAATAGCATTATATTGATTTCTTAAATACTTCATTCGGGACTTGATATATGGTTTAGCTTTCATACTACACCCAGGAAACTTTTGTTCTATAAGTTATTCCGTATAAACATCATTCTTAAACTGGCCATTATCTATTTTCCAACCACCAGCTTCCACAAGATCCATCATTACACTAATGAGTGCACGATCCTCAGCACATCCCCATCTTATGCACCTTCTAGAAGGGTTCACACCATTGTTACCTTGGTTGGCATTCCTTTGAGCTCTTGATTGATTCATCTGTAGAAAAAGAAAGATAAAGAGAGAAGAAACATAGGAAACCGTAAAAGTGACATTCTACCCTGCCTTAAAGTATACTAGCAATTTAGGATGATAATCTCACTAATTCAATAAAAGGCGAAGTCATTTATAAGATCTTATTACAAACTCCAATAAAAACTTAGAGTCATGAGCAAGAATTAGAGTCATGAGCAAGAATCTAATACAAGAATAAAATGTATCTTCAACATCAATCCATAAATGCAATATAAAGTGAAACAATATGCTACATAGTATTTGCTAAACCCTATTCAGCGATACAGACTCATGTAACCATGCATTGTACATTTCATTAGCAAGTTCCTACCTGAACATGCTCCATTCAGCACTAGATTCCATAGTCCTAATATTAAGTTCACAATTTTCTTCTTCCTCACTATCCATAACCAAAGGCTCCATGGGGTTCACACTCATGTATGTTCAAATAAAATTATGTATCAATGCACATGCCAAGATAATTCTACCCATAGTTTTCCTAGATTACCAAGTTGTACATCTTAGAATATCCTATCTCATTTTTAACAATCCAAAACACCTCTCAATAACATTCCTTACTTAAGAATGCTTCATATTAAAATATTCCTCGATAGATATTGGTTGAGCACCACTGTTCCACATACTTAGATGATATCTTTGGCCTTTAAATGGTGTTAGAAATCCCTCACAATTCATGTATCCAATGTTCCATGGGGTTCACACTCATGTATGTTCAAATAAAATTATGCATCAATGCACATGCCAAGATAATTCTACCCATAGTTTTCCTAGATTATCAAGTTGTACATCTTAAAATACCCTATCTCATTTTTAACAATCCAAAACACCTTTCAATAACATTCCTTACTTAAGAATGCTTCATATTAAAATATTCCTCGATAGATATTGGTTGAGTACCACTGTTCCACATACTTAGATGATATCTTTGGCCTTTAAATGGTGTTAGAAATCCCTCACAATTCATGTATCCAACATTACACAAATAGTAGTTTCCTAAAATTAATGAAGATAAGTGTTAATTAGTTTTATTTCAAATAAGACCTTTAGTCCAAATTGAACAATGTGAAGTTACTAATGTTTGTGGAACTATCAAAGTATTTTTTCAAGAAAGTGCATTTCAAAGCACTCTATTGTCATGTGCGGATCCCTCCTAACCAGGCAATATATAAATAAATTGCAAATCCCACGTGCACGCAGCTAACATATTAATAGTGAGTTCTCCTTTTCTATTTTTGAACTTAGCTTTATCTTTAACCCCAACACGAACCTTAATATGAGTTCCATCCAAAGCACCTAAGCAATTCTACAGTATGTATATATATCACTTGTTAATATATATTGTATATATTTATAAATATTTACAAACTCACCTAATCATCCTAAAAATTCTCACTTATCTTAAATCATTTCCATCTCTCATCTTGATAATTTTCTGTCATTGACTCAGGTTTCTTTAGAAGAATATTATGGCATCTAATGATAGTATGGAGAACTGAATTGAAGTGCCTAGATATTGTTTCACCACTTCTTCTAAAATACAATTGAGTTTTTCGATGTTTTGTGTCATGAGAAAGTGTGAATAGAAATAGAACAACCATTTCCTTTAAACTAGTATTCCTATTTTCTTATAACTTACTAACATCTCTAAGCATGTCACATAACTTATAAAAACAAGCTCTGTTCATCCTAAGGTTATCCAAGCATGCTACGTCACTTTCTTAGATTATCGGCCTAAGATTTAAAAGCCTAGCATAATATTTTTCTTTAGCACAACTATCAAATATATAGGATATAGGCTTGGCCAATCTAATGTTCAAAATGGACAGAAGATATATAAATTCAGCAATAGCATTCAAAAATATGAGCATCATCTGTGTGTATATCACAATACATGTAGTTTCAATCTTCTTCTTTTTACTCAATGGTAAACGAGCTATAGCTGTATGACATATACAAATTACATACAAGGATGTTATAAGTTACAAGAGTAATGAAAATATGGTATGTAAATTTTAGCATATGTAAATATTGAACTATAATGTTCTGTGGAATAACTCAGACCACACAAGCACCTTACCTTCCTAATGAATCATAAAAATATCATCTGATAGATAGTTAATAGATATCGTTGTTTACTATTAACAAATTGAAATCAAAGAAACAACAATCATCTTTTTTAAGGAAGGAAACAGGCAAGCAACAATGATATTATAATCAGAATATCTAGTAAGCTCTGCTGTGGGGGTGGAGTAAACATCCTAATTTGCTACAACAGAAGGCATTACATTCTAATTTGCCATATTCTACCATGATTTTTTTGACTATTTGTATTCCGATGCTACTGCTCCTTTTTTTAACAGAAAATAGGGAAGGTGAAAATTTTTCACTAACAAGGCTATAGCTCACATAATAGAAAAAGAGGAAATAGGAAAATAAAAAATGAGAAAGGCCATGTTGGCTTATCAGAAATCACTAATGCCGTCGCCGGAAACTATTGCTAGGGTTGAGAGAAGGTGAGAGATGCTCAAACAAGAAACAACAAATCATTCACGAAGTAAAACTTGATAACCTGATAATCAATTAAAAGGGAAAAATTGATATTAAAAAATATTAGTAAGAACATTTTTGTCTATGAATTAATTAAAACTACAAGAAATATAATTTACCTAGGAGGGGAGTGGGTGACTAATTTCCTGTGTTTTATGAGAAATACAGTCTCCCGAGAAGTTCTATTTCCTCCTATTTGTACAACCAAACAACTTCATAGTTATCTATTTCATGGAAAATAGAATTTTTTATATTTTTATTACAAACCAAACGACTCCTAAATCCTCCTTGAGTTATGCCAAGGTTGTCTCTTGGGTTAGACTTAAATAGTTTTGGGGTATCCATGATCTAGATATTAAAATAATAACATGAGGGCATTAATAACATCAGGTTAATAGAACGGTTCGAGTTTATTAATTTGTGTAATATTATATAGAATGAATAAAATATAATACTTTTAGCTTTGTTGATGCGTTATAACATAATATATTTTAATTTTTTTTATATATTTAATATATACATATAAAGACACACACACTAGGACATATTATCTCACGGTGCATTAATAAACCTAAAATCATTAAATTTTATTCATATTATATAATATTATATAAATCAATATATCTGAAATACCTTTTTATCCAAATGCTATTGTTTTAGCATATGAATCATGAATGCCCTAAAACTATTAAAGTCTAATTCTTGTTTGGTTTACAACTTTCCTTACAATATTATTTGTTATTTGTTATAAGGGCGACGCCGTAGGCAACCACCCTTGTATCAATACAGGACTTAGACCATGCACTTTTCTGTGGGAATGGCGATTCCAAGCCAAATGGGTATTTCGCGTTGCACGATTGTCTAAGAATCCAAACATAGCACAAACATCTAGTTATACTAGGTTAAAAAAAATTGACAATATTTAAGACTGCTATGAGGCAAATTGATTTCATTGTTTTCACCTAAATTGACTGAGTCCGACAAAGAGCAACGTCAGCAGGTAGAGCTGAAATGTGCTTTTGGTATCAATTCAAGAGGTAATATAATACAGAACCCAGATCGCATAACATAACATGAAGATGTGGGCTAGAGGAAGCATCAAAGCTTCCATTAGTTGGGGAAAGTTCAAACCATTTAACTGCCTTGTGCAATTACTACCTTCTGCCCAGAAGCCAAAATGGAAAATCAATATACATCATCAATAGCAAGAGCCAAACTGCACATCGCACATGCCCGCGGAAGTTCCGAACAGACATACTCCTGATTCAAGTGATTCCGGAAGAAAACGGGGCACATCGATGATTGCTTGTCTTCTCTGCCTTGTGCCACAAAACAGAAACTAGTTAATACAAAAAGAACAGAAGTTCTCATCTCTGCAACTGCAGACTTTTGCATCCGAAGAACTGTTTTATTAGCAATAAGTGAATAGTGATGAATGAATAATAGGTTTAGTCACAAAATCATACAAATGTGGTTCCAAATGTAAGAAAATGCCAATTTCATGCATCTAGCAATCCAGATGTAACTCCAGGGTGCCTATAAAACTATTTTATACGTGTTTATGAAAGTAAAAATGATATCTATATACTTTACTATATCAATGCAATCCATTAGAATTAACTCAAAATTCTAAAATGAAGAATATTTACATATGCTTGATATGGAAAGTCAAAATTATGTCCCCTCAAGTCAGCTTGATTTGCTAGGACAGTCTATGTTGTAAATTGGGATTAAGGTCAAATACATATATGTGCACATGGATTACAGCGTAGACAAAGATGTTACAGAGTTTGTCAGAAATATAGGAGTATTTAGTTCTGGCTACACAGATTCCACTAGAATCAGAGGTCATTCTCTTGATAACAACAACTCATCTAGTTTGGAAATGGTGGAATTAAGATGCACTGGATTGGGTTGTGGGTGCATAAAGAAGTGCTAAATATCATTTCAAGCAACCAAGACAGGCTTAATGGAAGTCTTACGATTTCTTTAATCTTTATCTGTCTTCGATTTGTGATATAGCAATTGATTAAATGTGGAATATCAATTGAGATCGGAAACCAATGCTGCGTGACCTTGCATTCTCAGATAAGCTACTGACTCAGTCGTGGAGCTCACAGTTATTAAATGCACGCCTTAGCATGCACCAAGACCAGTTGTGCCATGTAATGCCTATGGCATTGCCTAAATGAAATTTATTGTACAAGGCATGTGCAACCATCACTCCATATCAATTGCATAGCTATTAAAAGCACCCCCTAGCTCACGCCCTGGTGCATCAATGCACCAGGACCAGTTGTGCCATGCCATGCCTATGGCATTGCCAAATGAAATTACCCATGCAAGGTGTGCACAATATAGAGGTGCAACACCATAGGCACTATTCTACTACAACAGCTATAAAATTAAATCTTGTCTATTAAGTCCAACACAAACCCTTATTTTGTCTATTTTTTCTCATTCCCTCTGCGACTGAGTTGTGCGACTGCAAGGCTATGCTCTGACTTTTCTCTGGCAGCTGAAGTGACTTCTCCAACAACTTGAGGTGGCCCTCCAGCATCTGGAGCAGCAGCTTCATATGCTCACCCTCTTCTCTTTTTCCCCGATTTCTCTTCTCTGCTCTGTTTTTTCCTCTAATGTTCACAGTTCTCCTTTTTTATTGCTCGTGTTGTGATGAATTTGATCTCTTTACCCTATGTTGTTTACATTCTCCAGTTTGAAGTTTATTTTTTGAACTGTCTAGAAACATGAAACTTGCCTACTGTCAAGCTTTAAATATCCATTGACCTGGTTTAGTTTCAATGTTATATGGTGTTTTATGTTTCAACTTAATGTTTTATTGCTATATTCTTAATCTATTGTTCTATTTGAAATATATAAAATATTATAATTTAATATGCATCATAAATAAAATTTCTATGCACAATGTCATATGCAGTGTGCCACCGCACCAAGGGCCCTCATTGCCATTATGCGCCATGCACTGTAAATAGCTATGGTGGAGGTTAAACATTTCAAACATGGTTGCAAAATATTGAATAGTGTTAAATATTTAAATTTAATTTTACATTTCTAATTCCAAGGAGTACTGTTTAGCGGTGTTAAATGAGGTGTTATGTCTAATGCTTGTCCCATATAGACATCTTTGTTGCTTAACAAATACATTTTAGCAGGCCTGGAACCACTTATGTACAAGACATATCAAGCTCGCAAATGAATAATGTTTCAGATTATTGAACATCAATTATAACTCATACAATAATAGATCTTGAAAGCAGATTTTATCTGTGGTAAGGGCTAAATGATCCAGAAGAAGGATCCTCCCATGTAAAAATAGAAATTGCATGCTAATCAGACTTTGCTGGAGCAAGGGTTGAAATCAAAAGAACTAACACTACAAATCTGCTTAGATCTACTTCTATGAAATTGGTGTAACTAAGAAATGTTGACTTGTGCAACACGACTGCCCTTTTGACTTCTTGTTTGTTTTGTTACTGTTTTCATATTAGAATAGAGCACTAAAAATTGATGAAATGGAAATTTCAAATATGAGGTAGAAATCACCTGGCATGAAAAAAGCGACCATTGTTAATAATAAGCCAATTATTCCGAGGCACTGGGCCTTGAAATTTTGTATCTCAACTTCCTATTATGATTGTCCTGTTACAAATCAGTAAAATAAGATATTAATCCCGTGCACTTATTGCCTTAAGTCTTATATTTTCCTGTTACATCGTCAATATTTAGTTGAAGAAAGCAGAAAAACTAATCCCTGATGCACACCCTTTCCTCTCCATATGGTGACTGTGGAGGAGATCATCCAGGAGAAAAGTACTACGAAAATGGTGCACCACTAAATCTAATGGTTTAGATCTATTGATTTGCATAGCACTGTGCAGGCTGAATAAAATCTAACAATTTTAAAGCTGCATGTTAAAATGGGGTATCCTAGTCTAGACCTCCATAAATATGACGTTACTACCATATAAAAGATAATATTTTAGAAGTTGTAGTTCATATCATTGCCATATAAAAATAACACTCGTAATCAGTATCACTACTAGGTCAGGACTCAGAAGCAAAGCTGTACGCTTTAAATCTCAATATTTAAAAAGTTAGAAGTTATCTTTGTTAAACAAAGCCAACACTCATACCTGCAATCACTACTAGGTCAGGAATAAAACTGTATAATCTAAGGCACATTGCATATTGATCATCAATTACTGACCTGCTCAAGAACTTTAGCAGAACTACTTTCTACAAGCCTGGCCAAAGTTTCAACTTTGACAAGCATCTTCTCGTACAAATCCTCCAAACCCGCTGTATAATTCGTTGCTTCCGATCCAATCATCCTACTCAAGTTACTAACCTCAAATCCCTCTGCACACATATCGAGCTCTTTCTGATCCTTCGAAACCTGTCTCGTCCGTTTCAAATTCTCCCCATCCTTGTCCACATTCATAGTCGAGCTTCTCAGTTCGCAAGCCAAAGATGGAAATGGAGAATTAGGGCTAAACGAATCATAATGCCCGCGAAACGCAGGACCAATATTCACAATGTCAATCGATTTAGGCTCGAATAATTCGGTAGAAGAACGAAATTGGTAAGCACGGTACTCGTGAGTATGAATTAATTGGTCCGTCACTGGCGATGCCAATAGCAGAAACACGCAAGGTCTGATCTTTACAGGTTCTGGAGAGTTTCTGATCGGAAAAAAGGACTCCGCAGCGGAGGAAAGTGAAGCAGTGACTGAAAATTCACGCATTGAAGGTCGGAGCTGCGTTTTCCGGCGACCATAAAACCAACCCAGAAGAGAATATTGGCGAGACAGAACAGAGTCAGTGAAGAAACGGCGAAGAGAAGCGGGTTCGATGGCACCGGTGGAATCATAGAAGGAGTTGATGGTGCCAGAGCAGAAGAATCCGGTGACGGTGGCGATGAGGGTGGAAGAAGAAACAGAGTCAACGGAATCATCGGAGAGGGTGGGGTTAAGGTGGGTCACGTGCCCAAAGAGGAGGCCGTCGACGGCAGAAGCAGAAGTGGAGAAGCGTTGGATCATGGATGCTAAGGTGGGACCAGAAATTGCAATCTTGTGCAGAGGAGGGTCTTCCATGGTGGATACAGAGCAGCCAAAGCTAAGATCTGGAAGGCTTTCTGCTGAAACACAGGGCATTTCTCGGCGACTTAAAGGACACTGCTTCTAAAATGTGAAAGATACATGTTACACTCATTTATTTTTGTTTGAGCATTTGCCACTCATTTTTATTTATTCAAGTTTATTCAATTCAAAATTTGAATATTTAACAACAATCAAACAAAATAATCTGGTTATTAATTTATTTTCTTCCACCTGCAAAATAAATGGATCTTCACTTATAGTTATTCTATAAAATTTATACAAATGTAAGTATCAAATAATTTTAAATAAGAAAAATATAAAATAATTCTAATTATATTTATCTCATTAATTTTAACAATTTATAAATCAAATTATTAAATTTTAAAAAAATTTAAAATTAATATCAATCATTCGTTCAATCAAGTATTTATTAGATTCTATAATTTTTTAAATAAAAATGATAATATTTATATATCAATTTATTATATTATTTTTATATAATTTTCAATTTATTTTCAAATATTTAATTAAAATTTTATATATTTAATTTAATTTTTATTAATTATATAATAAAAAAATTATATAAAAAAATGATAAACAAAAGTATAATAATATTATGAATGATATTTGAAAATTTATTAAAAAATTATATATTTCAATAAAATAATTAAGTAAGCAGATGCTGAGTGTTAGTTATAAATTTTATATACTTATAAAAAATTTAATTTGTAAGTTTTGAAGTTCATGAAGACAAAATATAACTATCCAATATTACATTTTTAAAAATGACGAAAGCATTTTACATTTTTTAATTTAAATTTTCAAACATGAAGTATTTTTAAAAAACGAACTATTTTATTTTTTATTTGACTCATTTTTTAATTAAAAGAAATAATTTTCTTATGAAAAATCTTTTGATTATAATTTCTTATTTTGTCATGATTTACTTGAGAGTTTGATTATAGATTTGATTATAAGCATTTTTTTTTTTTCACTTCTATAGTCTATACACTTTGATGGAGAATTAATCACCAGGAAAAAATTTCTTGAAATGGTAGGTTTTTTTTTTAGCTAACGTAAAGAATCTTATGAGTTTTATTAATAAAAAAGAAGTGGAAATTTGGTATAAAATTTACAACTTTTCATCATTGACTGCCAAGGTTGCAATAGCAAAGGTTTCAATTTTCTAAAGAAATTTGAAACTTCGTGCAAGTTGCCCTTTGATTATTTATTCCTCTCCAAAAATAAAGGCATGCCTAAGCAAACCATTAAACAAAAAGGACCACCAAAATAATAATTCGGGAGAATTAAATGCCGTCAACTTTTAAACTGAGAAATAATTATCAGATTAATCCACATATTAATATTTCCACAATTTCATCTCATTTTTCCCCCCACAAGCATAAAAGTAGGAATCTACAAGCACCTGTACATTTCCCTGGGGGCCTCTTTCAGAAGCCAGCAAGTGATGTCTTATAAGTATAATCCACATATTAATATTTCCACAAAAGGATCATCATGACGCATTGGGTAGATCTGTTACAGAATCCAAAAACTTGAGCAAATACATTATTCATCTTATCCAAAAGAATACTTGAAATAAATCATTAAATAAACCCATTTGGCTTCGTATATGCACACACTCAACAAATAAATAAAGAATCAAAGAACTCAATTACACCATCATCCATTCCCCTCCCTATAAATTGACTAAAAAAACTTCTATACTATATATATAATTTACTCATTTGCTGGGACCTTGGCTCCATGATCCCCAGAAGTGGCAGCAGCCAAGTCTGGCTTGATCTCCTCCAATTGCTGCAGAACTTGCTGAGCCTCAGGCCTTGCTGCTGGTGATGGGTCAACACAATGCAGAGCCAATTTCAATGTATTAAGGAGCTCATCACCTATTGTTGTTGCATCTCTCATGAGCTCCAAATCAAACACTTCATTTGTCCACTCCTCCTTCACTATGGAGGCCACCCACTGCGGCAAATCCATGCCATTTGTTGGCTCCCCGGGCGGTTTTCCGGTTAAGAGCTCCAGAATAATGACACCAAGGCTGTAAATGTCTGTCTTTGTGCTAGGCTTCTTGGTCTTTGAGAGCTCTGGGGCATTATAACCAATGCTTCCAGCAGTGGCAATGATGTTGGTATTGGCAGAAGAGGTCATTAGCCTTGAGAGACCAAAATCTGTTATGTGGGCATTTGTCTGCTCATCTAATAATATGTTGCTGGAAGTGAGATTCCCATGTACTATGTTCTCCTGGGTATGGAGGAAGTTCAGACCATGAGTCACTCCAATTGCTATCTTCATCCTTGTTGGCCAGTCAATGACTATTTCTGGGCCACGAGCTGCATATATCAAAGACATCAAAAGCATTGTTACTGGAAATTTTGTTTTGATGAGAATACAACATTTATATTTTTCATGTAACCAACACTTTCTATTTTGTTTAATTTATAATTTTTCTCAATGAAGTGACATATTCTACCCCAATACCATGACTCCACATGCATCCCGTTCAGATAAATAGATAACTATGAGTACATAACATATAATCATTAGAAATGTGACATTTATAATACCAACAGGGGCAAGCAATCCAGAAGTAAGTTTCCAAAAACTATGGGATAACATTAAGAATTGAAGTTGTTACGAATTTTGCTAATAACTACTTACCATGGAGGAAGGACGCAAGACTTCCTTTGGGCATGTAATCAAAGACAAGAAGCTTCTCTCCTTTTGGACCTAAATAGTAAGCTCTAAGGGCTAAGAGATTTGGATGTCTGATTTTGCCAAGAGCAGCAACCTCAGTTTCAAACTCCTTCTGCCCCTTGGTTGTCTTCTCCCTCAGCCTCTTAACAGCAACTTGGTTTCCATCCTCCAATGTAGCCTTGTATGCTGTCCCGTATGCACTCTTCCCCATTATCTCAGCCGTTGCACACAATAGATCATCAGCTGTAAATACAAATGGCCCATCAAAGTGAACAAGTTTCCCACCAGCTTCACCTCCTGATTCAACTTCAGCAGCAGTTGGGCCGCCCTTTTCGACGCTTCTAGCTACCTCTGCCGTCTTGGCTGTTTTTCCATTATTTCTCTTTGAAGCAGCCCTTTTCCTGACCAAACAACAAATCAAGAAGCAGCACAAAAGCAGGAGGAGGAACAGAAGGGCACCTGCAACTATAAGAATTATGTCCTTGGTACTTAATTTACGCCGGTGTGACTTCAAAGAAGGATTTGGGGATGGAGATGGAGAAGTTTCAGGTGGGATTGAAGGGCATGGTTTTGAAGAGGTATACCCACATAGTTGAAGATTTCCTTTAAAAGAGCTTGAATTGAATCTTTCTGAGAGGAGAGAGGGAACAGGACCAGACAGATTGTTGTAAGAGACATTGAAAGAACTGAGATTTGCAAGTTTGGCCAGCGAATCTGGGATTTCACCCACAAACTTGTTTTCAGAGAAATCAATTTGTGTGATGCCTGAAATGTTTCCAATGGTTGGTGGGATTTGGCCATCAAACTTATTGTTCTTCAAATTAAGCACAGAAAGGTTTTTCAACCTGTCCAATGTATCTGGGATATGGTTTTCAAGCCCATTTCCTTCTAAATTCAATGAAAAAAGAGAAGAGAGATTAGAAAAGCTAGCAGGAAAGCTTCCATTAATGGCGTTTTCTGATAGATCAAGAATTCTAAGCCTAGAAAGTCCACCTAGCTCACTTGGAATGGACTCTCCAATCTGATTATGGCTCAAAGAAATCTCTTCAATCAAACCCAACTTACTTAGAGAAATTGGAATTCTACCAGAAAGGAAATTGTGATCAAGGGTCAAGATTTGAAGGTGAGAAACTTTATTTCCATTCTTACCCCAAGAATCTGGAATAGAACCAGAAAGATTGTTTTTTTGCAGAGCAAGAATAGTTAGAGAAGAAGAGGAAGTGAGACTATTAGGAATTAGCCCAGTAAGAGAATTATAGCTCAAATTAACTCTATACAATCTGGTGGAATTGGCCAAACTTGGAGGGATTTGACCAGAAAGTGAATTATTGCTAATATCCAAAGATTGAAGCATGAGGCAATTACCAATAGAAGGAGGAATAGAACCTGAAAACTTATTATTGAAGAGATAAACCCCTCTGAGATTTGGAAGGTAGCCAAGTGACCAAGGGACTGGACCAGAAATCACGTTATCATGGAGGCTAAGTTTCCTGAGAGACTGAAGCTGACCGATTTTCTCTGAGATTCGGCCGCCTAAGCCCCTCCATGGAAGCTGAATTGCAATGACCTGTCCATTTACACACTTGATTCCTGCCCATCCACCGGAGCAGGCTCCAATACCAGTGTCATTCCAGCTCCTTAGAAGTCCTTTGAAATCGATTAATTCGTGTTTTATAGCGCGAAGTGCTTGATAATCAGATTGAGTGACAACTACCCCATCATACAAATGGCTTGCAGAAACAGGTCGAAAGGAAGAAGGCAGACATTGTAGAAACAAGAAGAAGGCAAAGAAGATTAAAAATTTATTCTGAAATCGAAATGGCGAAGAGCGTCTGTATATGTTATAGGTTTCTTCATCAGAAACAGAGCAACATTCAGAAAAATGAAGAGCATTTGTGGGAAAGTTACTGTTTCCCATGAACATGCAAGGAAACTACAGTTCTTTCTCAGCCTTTTCAGTTTCAGTTTAGGAAGTGTAGTGAAGAATGAGGAGGAAGATGTATATAATGAAGACTAAGTTGATGAGAGAATGAGAAAGACGAGTAATTGTATGAATCCGATAAAAGCAGTATGCGAGGAAAGGTGGTGGGGTTAATGTTTATGTTTTGGGGTGTGAGATCGTTAGGAATGGGTCAAAGGTTGAAAATTCCCGATTGTATAACGGCTACTTTCTATTTTTCTTGCTGAGAACGGCTACTTTTGCTTGCTTCTGAGTACGTATGCATTATCTATTTGCAACGGCTACTTCCCTTCAGGAAGGATGAGGGCCCCGCTTCCACGTTTTTGCTAAATGAGATGGCACGAGATAATCGATATGCCACGCTGGCACAATATGGAATTACTACCATAGCCTTGAAGTAAATAACTCCTTTCTTAGAAGTATACAGTACTGGCAAAATAGCCCCGTCTTAGCTGAAACTGTAATTTAATCTTTAAATAATAATTTATATATAATTTTAATTTTTATGAATTTATATAAATAATTTTATTTTATTTTTAAATAATTACATTAAAATATGAAATTATTATTTAAAATAAAAATATAATTTTACATAATTTAAAAATGATTTTATTAATAAATTTAAATTTAATATATTATCATTATGAAATATTTTATATTATTAATAAGAAAAAATAAGATATATTATTAAAAATAATAATTAAAAGTTTTTAATAATAATAAAAAATTTAATAATTTTATTACTAAAATAATATATAATTAATTAATAATATAAAATTAATTTATATTAATAATAAAGTAAATTCAAATATTTTATTAATATTTGGATGAAGTTGCTAATTTTGTTAAAATTAAAAAAATAAAAGGAAAGCCAAAAATTTTTGCCTTTGGCCTTCATCTTTCCTCATTTTTTGGGACATGAAGAGAGAAGGCTTCTAAATGTAGAGTCCGTTGAAGCATCGGGTGTGTGCGCGACATTGACACGGATTTGCCACCGCAAAGTTTTACGGTTGGTGACTGACCACATGCGTCAGTTGATGTCGGGAAACGACCCGAGGAAGAAGTAAACATGAAGAAAGTGCATAAAATAAAAATAGGAGCAAAATGCCAAAAAGGAGAAAAATGTGGAAATCACCATTTTGCCTTCTTGGCTTGCTACTTTGATATAAGCTTAAATTATGGTGCACTACTTTAAAATATAGGAAAGTTTATTGTTTGAAAAATGAAAAAACAAACGCCACTTTTACCATTTTACCTTCCATTATACATGTGATTCAATTTTAGGTGGTTATGTATATGTCAATTAGACTAATCGCTTCCACCGTTAAAAGAATGTATAAATATCCTCTCAACCATTAATTAGAAACACAAGGAAAGGAATATATTTTATTTACATATGGTAGGAAATAGGCTTACTTTTGTTGATTTAAAATGTTAAGATTAATTCATTTATAATAGACACTATTAATATTTTTTATTTGAAGTAAATTTCTATCGTAAAATTAATAAAATTTATGCTGAGAGCATTAGGCTTAATGGCATTCGATATATCTTAAAAATTTTGCACCTTTTGCTATACTCAGGATTCGATTTCTAGTTTTTGTGTGTGTATCTAATAGTTTAACCATTCATACTATCGCCAAAAAAATAAATAAATAAAATTTATATATTTTTATCGCATAATCTTGCAAAAAAGCAAGTTTATAGTCAACAAGATTTCATATCAGTAAAACAGTGATTTAAGTCATAATTAAAATTTAAAATATAATATTATTTATCCTTTATACAATCATAACACCATAATTTTGTGACTCTAACACAAAAACTAAAAAAAAGAAAGAAAAAAATGAAGATCATGCAACAAAAGCACAAAATTTCTGCATTTTTTTTGTTTTAATAGAAAAAATAGGGAATTGAATGCTAATAAAACAAATCACAATGGGTAAATATCATGTATGAACAAAGTAAATTCATGTCATACCATCTTTAAATAAACTATATTTTTTCTTAAATAGAATATAAGCATTGTTTATTCATATTTCTTTTCTTACTTTAGTTTCATTCAAGTAAGAATTGGCAATAGTTTGGATCAATTGATTTTGAATCTAATTAGTCTTGATTATTTTAAATTGAATTATAATGTAATGTGTTCATAATCAATTATTTGATATAGTTGAATCATTTCTAATTAACATGTTCAATTTTGAATAATTTAAAATAATTTAATTGTTACATCTTGCGTAAAATTATAAAATATTTCATTTATTTTTATTAGTATGTATGTATACATGATAATTAATTAATGATTATGGATGGGAAAAGTAAAATTAAGTATGAGTTATTATATAATTAGATTTGAATAACAGTATATGGGGAAAAAAAACTTAACAATGGTTTTTCTTGAAATGCCCTTTAGTTACCCTCAAAAATATGAAAATACCTTCCCATACTTAAAAATCCTTAAGCCTCTTTCTTTTCCTATTTTCTTCAACCATTTGGTTGACATTCCCCTTCCCATCAATTTCTTCTAAATTCTCTACTCTAAATTTATCAAAATCATGCAAAATAGAGCTAAGGAATTTCAAGAAAACATCATATTCCTTTTTCTACTTAAGGTAATTCCTTCTATTTTTAGGTAATTTGTTGATAAGCTTATAGAAAATGGGTCAAAAGGAAGAATTAGGGATTAGAAATGATGTTCTTAATTAGGTATTGTTTAGGATGATCAAACCAGTTTCTTAGCTTTTTCTCATCTCTTTCATACCATGAAAGTAGAGAATCTACTTAAGTTTTATTAAATTGTATAATTATGATTCTAGTTAGTAAATAGATGAAATTAGGTATTTTGATGATTTAATATGTATGATTGTTGATGGTAGGAATTTTGGTTATTTATGAGTTAGAAAAATGCTATTAAATGTTGCTTGGTTATGAACTCTAGCTAGTGCTATTGTGTGATGTTTAAACATGGAAGACTAAGAAATTATTTAGGAAAATTTGGAGAAAAACAAGAAATTTTTGCTTATACTCAATTATGGTAATCGAATATAATTTTGGAAATTGCTTCTAACAGACTATATTTGACTACAATAATCAAATACCCTTATAAGCAGTAGTCTTTAGTTGATAGTGTTCCAATACCATATTCAAATATAGGATTCAATCTTCACTTTCAAAACCTTATAATCCAATAACTTAATTAAAAATAAAAGTCCATTTACCTTTCTTAAGCCTTATACTTTAATACTATATTGGAATACCCATGGTTAAATGTTATTTATATCCTAATACTGTATTGGAATTGTTGAGATCGGGAGACAAACAGTTATAATGGAATTTAACCAATCTCAACTAAATATCCATGCAAAACGATTAAATTAGGATAAGGATTTAGTCATTACTTTTTAGAGATGATTCAAGACTTAATTATTGATCACCTTTTCAACTTGCTTTTGGCCGAAAACTTTAAGGTATCCACACGTACTCACAAATCATTAATAAACGCCCTATGGCCGTTGATTGAAATTCTCCTCCTTTTTCTCATAATACTAGCTACACCCTTCTAGAGTTGTTGTCAATGGGAGCTATTAGGGTTTTCTATGTTAGGATGCATGAATAATTATTGAATTAACATCCAATAAGTTTATTTAAATAGGTGCACAGAAAATCCTAACTAATTGGGTTTTGTTCCATATATAATTATAGGCTTATAATTGGATCTTATAATTATAACATGAAATTCCCATATACTAGATCCAAACAATTTAATCCATCAATTCTAAATTTACTAGATTCTAAGTGTACGACCCTACAAGCTCTCATTACATTGACAATGATCATAAATCATATTAGTGATCATAAACAATGAGTAATGTCTAGCAAAACATCATTATTACCTAAGTAATGAGAAAGTCAATGATTCAACTAAACCTATGTATATGTGATTATCATCTATGACTTTTTATCCTTGACATCTAAATTGAGCACGAGACATAGAGTTATGGTCAAAGGGAGCTGTTAGAGTTTTCTATGTTAGGGTGCATGAATAATCATTAAATTAATATCCAACAAGCCTATTTAAATAGATATATAAAAAATCTTAACTAATTGGACTTTGTTCCATATATAATTATAGGCTTATAATTGAACCTTATAATTATAACATGAAATTCCAATATACTAGGCCCAAACAATTTAGTCCATCAATTCTAAATTTGCTAGGTTCTAAGTGTGCGACCCTATAGGCTCTCATTATATTAACAATGTTCATAAATCATATTAATAATTATAAATAATAAGTGATGTTTAGCAACACATCATTGTTATTCAAGTAATGAAAAAATTAGTGATTTAATTGAACCTATATATATGTGGTCATCATCTATGACCTTTTTATTCTTGACATTTTAAATTAAGTACGAAACATAAACTATGTCATTTTCATAAAGCTCAATTCAAATATTTCTTCATTCATAAGTAAGCTGATTAAAGTAAATATAATTGACATTTCATGTCAATCTATCTGAGTATGGCTATACATTTTTTTTCAATTTTACTTAAGCAAGGGGCCCACAAATATCATTCTTATCATATAAAAGGGATAAATTCTATCTTAATTACATAAATTCCTTTACATGATATGTGACACATCCAATAACTACCCTTTCATTCACTTAACTATAAGTGACATAAAGTAGTATCAAAATGTGAAACTCCTATATAAAGAACCTTAGCGATCTCATATTAAAGGACTGTATTAATTATGATCACTAAGAATCACTGATGACACTCATATAACGATCCATGTAGTGTTCTTAGAATGGGTCAGTCCATTACACAAGTTCTCTAACTTGTATTTATATGTAGACTTAGTATCTCATATAAGTCATCACACATCCTAGTCTTAACAATAATATATGACTAGGAATATTTAAGAAAATAATTATTCTAGGATTATTATCATAATTAAATATACTATATAGATAATATATGTATAAATATAATAATTAGAATTACTTTTAAAATAACATAATTTAAATTTACAATCATCCATATAATTAGTTTTAGGACATATACACTAACAAGAATACCTTAGGTTATATATTAACTATATTCAACTATTTTTTTTTAATACTCAAATTTAAATATTAATTATGATTATATGAAATCATCATATATTAACTTAAATTACATAAGACAATTATAAGCATAATTATACTATAAATAAATGTCTAATAGTGATTTAAAATAAGGAATGATTGATTGATATTAGTATTAAGATTATAACTGTAATGTATAGTTATGATGATTGATTAATTCTTGAATTGTATTTATATTATAAATGCAATTATATGAAATGTATTTTACTATAGTTCGAAATTATATTAGCATATATTTTATTATAGTATTAGACTATATTAGCATATATTCTATTACTATAATAGATTATACTAGCATATGTTAACTACTATAAGAGATTGTATAAGTATACATATTTAATTACTATAATAAATTATATTAGCATATATTTAAGTACCACAATTGAGTGTTATTCAATCCATTATCTTTGGATGGTAATATTCAACTACCACAGTCAAATATAAATTCCAAATTTTGCTATGAATCCATATCTTCAACTATAGTAGCTAAGTACATTTAGTTATCACCTAAACCTTACTTATATCTAAATGTTATTGATTAATTTAATTATGTAACAAGCATATGGTGCAAGTGGACTATGAATGAGTTATTTGATATTGTTGATAATGAAATCTTGAATTGTGAGTGTATATCTTACCACTACTACTATTTTATTTAATTTTATTTATATTTTATAGTATTCTTTACTAAACATATTGATCACACATGTATATACACTTTGTACTCATAATGTTATACAAATGTGTATGAATTCCTGGATAGAGAATTATGATGTTGATTGTTTATAATTGGTTATCTGTTGTAAAGTTAGATTGTGTAGTTGGTAAGTGTATGTATATATATACACAAACACATATTATTTTTTTATGGATTTGTTATTTTATTATATAATTATAATTATGTTAAAAATTATGTTATTAGAATAAAATATGTATTACAATGAGATGTGAATTTGATGCCAATGGGCATGATTATTGAAATGAGATGGGGTCGAATATGAAATGTGAAATAGTACCAAATTCGAATTAACATTTATGAGGGAATAAAGTAAGTCTTGAGAAGAATAAAAATAAGGTTTAAAAGAGATAAAGTTGACTAAGAAGAAACTAGGGGATATAATTGCTTTTTCTTATTATTATTAAAAATCATTTCTTATAATTGTTGACATGATTATGATTTTCATTTTGTATATAAATTTGTACAGATGAGTAAGGGTATTAAGATACCCATTATCAAATGTTTTATTTATATAAGTAGATTATTTACTTATTGAATTAATGACTTACTTTTTAGTTGTTTCCTTTCATTACAAAGAAATTTATTGTAACTTCCATTCTATAGACACTATAGGAGTAAAACTTTCTCATGCTCTTGTTAAGTTAGCCACAATGTCTAATAGTTTGTATATAGATATGTTTTAGGCCTTGTATGAATAATGTCCGTTCGTGCCAATTTAAATCCCATTGTAAATATTCTTTAAAACTATTTATTAAATCAATTTGCTTGATAGTAATTATGTGATGATACTAAATCCAATATTATTCTGGTCTAATGGAAATAGCAAAATGGATTCTATGTTGATCATGATTATGTGAGTTGTGACATTAATTTAGTTTTAACTTGCACTTTTTAACTTGATTTTTTTTTGTAGTATATAATATTATACTATAATAAATGTATCATTTATGTAATGAGCATATCATTTTAAACAAGTTAAAATATAAGTATGTGTTTTTACTCCCTATATATCATACTTAATTACATTTATATTGTAAATATATCATTATTATCACTCATTCATAATCATATAAATAAGATTGAGAGAGAATAAATTTTGACTTTAAAAACTAAAGCGAATAGCACAAGATAAGATTGAGTAAAATGCATCATACACTAAAAGTTTTAAAAAAAATTCTTTATTTTAGTAATTATGATTTAAAATGAGTGATAAATTATTTACCTATAATTGATTAATTATAACCCAAAATTAACAAAAAAAATTCTAAATTAATCATTTTAAAATTTTCAACTAACTTAAACCAATCAAATGTGAAATGATTTGTTTATTTTATATAATTTCACACACCTCTACATTTGAATCATTTATGAAATATATTAACTACTATACATTATTTCATTCCCATTCCATCATTTTATTTTTTTAAAAAAAAATTATGGTATACTATTAACATAGTAGCGTATCAACATGTTATAAAATTTGACTATTAATATATTATTTTGTGTTGTACCCTAAGAGATTATCAACCTAACATATGATCAAATTTAATGGTGTACCAATGCCAATGGTACATTATAATTTTTTCTTTTATTTTTTAGTAGCAAAGCTAGGAAATAAGCTTAATTTTTTTATGAAAAATCATTATTTTTCCAAAATAAAAGAAATTAACTTAGACTCAAATAAGAAACTCATTTGCGTATATTTTTTATATTTATTTTATAAACTTAAAATCAAATAAAAATAATTTGATGTGAATTGGAAAATACAACCTATGAGCTTAAATAAATAAATAATGAATTAGGAGAATAAATTACGAACTTTAGCACTAAGATATCAAATCAGCATTAATCTTTCCTAATGGTGATGGGTGCTCGACTAATAAAATAGCAATCTTACTAATCTAATCTATTAACATGTCATAAGTAAATAGTTGTAATTAAATTTGCAAATAAATATACTTAATTTTGAATGAAATTTGATAGAAAAATCAAGCATGATGAAAAAGTCATGTGATTAAAATGGAAGCAATCTAACTTGTGTGTGAATTTTTTATTTTTTACCATTTAAGGATATTTTAGTAATTTTACTATAGTTTGAGAATCTTATGGAATTTGAAAAATTCATATTTGCAATCTTCACATTTTTATCTTTATTATGGTATAATATGGAATCAATGCCTTACTTATAGATAGGAGAAAAAGACTTATATTAACTTGTAAAAAATATATTTACTCGTGTTAAAAAGCATTTGACAAAAAATGCTTTTCAAAGAATATGAAAAGTTAGCAAGCCTAGCTGGGCAACCTGGCACTAACTTTAGGAAAAAAAATATGTTAACTTATCATCTTTTCTTACATATGTAAAATTATGGAGTAAAACATATAGTAAACAAACAAACTTATCCCTTTTCCTATTAAAAATTAACCTTTTTTCAGTCTATTATGCCTTAGAGGCTATTAATGTAAGATATTCTTAAGACTTGGTATGCACAAGTGTTTCATTGACATTTCAATGTCACTCGTAGATCTATTATTCATAGGATTTCATTTGATAAGCGATAAATAATCAATATGTCATTTATCTACCCTAAGGGTGTCAAAACAAAATTGGAGAAAATTAACATGTTAATTAATAATGGCAAACACATAATACATAACTTTGGCTAAAGAACTATCGGCCTCTAACATAAATGAAATACATAAGCAAGAATCTTAGATGCAAGAAATTATAACTTCTCAAGTAAAAAAATTTTCTTACTTACAAATCTAAAAATAAAAAAGGAAAAAAATACAAATTTAAAAAGATGGAAACTTCAATAGCACAATGTTGACTTTGCTATTAATAGAACCTTTTATTAATCATTAAATTAATATTAGTTTTGTAATTACGTAAATCCAATATTTATGTTTATCAATGAAAACTAACAAAACAAGTAAACATCATACCATAATTTTATTTTAAATTTAACACTTTTACAAATTTATCAATTGTTATGATCCTTTTAAGTGAATGTGATCGGTATAAGGAATCACTATAGACATCAATGCATAATTAATACAACATTCTACATACAGTGATGTACCTCTTTCAAGGATATGTAAATTCCAGAATTATTTATAAATGAAATGTGACCTTTCATGCAATAGCTTGCACTTGTAATTATGTAGCCTAACTATCCCCAGACTTACCTTGATGCTAGGTCTCTTAAGCTAACTTGCTTCTAAATCATTTGACAACAATTAAATATATAAGGGAAAGA
Organism: Sindora glabra; assembly: GCA_020226215.1. Taxonomy (NCBI): domain Eukaryota; kingdom Viridiplantae; phylum Streptophyta; class Magnoliopsida; order Fabales; family Fabaceae; genus Sindora; species Sindora glabra. The sequence continues at coordinate 37,504,754 of CM035226.1, read as the reverse complement.
TCCCTAAAAAAAAGGAAGTGAGTTTTTAATAACTCCATAAGTAGCCAAATCAAGAAAGATAACAATTTAAAATTCTATTTATTTACACCTTATAATTAAACCCAAGGAAAACTAACCATATTCCATTAAAGAAATAAGGTGTATTCACATACCTTGGTAGGAAGAAAGTTGGAACATACAAAAAAGTTCAACGTACCTTATAAATAGAAGCTAGTTTGCATATATAAATCGACATTATATTAAGATTCCTTTATACATTAACTCATTATTTCATCACTAAGATTTTTATTCAATAAGTCATTACAAAAAAATAGACAATATCATAAAGTAAATCTCCTTATAACTTCTATCCATTCTTATCTCTCCCAAGCTTATCCTTGTCCTTCCAAAGTTATTTTAGCCTATTCATAAATAGGCACATCAATCTAGTATATGAAGTTATCGCTAACATCATAATATCTCATTTATAGCACAATATCTCAAATATATAGTTAAGCACCTCAACTATAACTTTAATTTCAATGCAATAACTGCAATATACATAAGTGAATGCCCACGCCGTATATTACCCTAGTTACACTTATTTCCATACAATATAAGTATAACATTCAATAACAATTAATGAACATAAAAAAAATGGGGAAATCATAGTGGCAATAATCATACTTTGAATAAAGCATACCATAATGAAAATTTTACACATTTAGAATGAAGTTACATTTCTATCATAACTTATACAACTCATATATTACATATTTAAGTCAAAAATATTTCCTTTTAAATGATCTTAAAGTAAAAAATAAGAATTAAGCGCTATGAATCAATTTGAGAATTAATTCAGAGCTTCAATAAGTTTTTGTAAGATCTAATTAATTCAAGTTATCCTTTATAATTTTAGAAATCTTAAATTAATTTTTGAATTGATTTAGTGTAAGAAAATTTTGTTTCTAATCCAATTGAATTGATTTAACTACTTAGGATTCAATTTTGTAAGAAGTGAATTAATTTAAGATAAAGATTTTCTCATACTAACCTTAATGAATCAATTCCTATATGAATATTTGTATTTTAGTAGAAAAATATAATATTCACTCATAAGAAATTCCTCCCAAATCTCAATCTTTATGCAATATCATGCCATATTATCAATATAAAACATAAAAACAACATTATACATGCCAGATTTAGTAAGAAATTCACATCAAACACTATTTTATAACATTTTAAACCAATGCATGCTAGTATGAACAAAAACTTATCTTGATATTAGATTAAATCATTAGAAATAACATAGGATTGTATAATATGTTTACTCACTACTAATAAAGGAGGAAATTGGTGGTAGAACTAGTAAATTTCCATTCCATAACCATTAAAATAATAGAAGTTTTAAGTTAGGGTTTCCAAAGTCCCTTAAACTAACATCATTATATCCAATCAAACTAAAATTTATTGATCATTTATTACCTAAAAAAAGAAATATAGGATAATTTAACAAAAAAGGTGTAAAGCCATTACCTTGCTTGAATTTGTGAAGATATGGATAATAGGAAGTGAATTGGCTCTCAATTTTCAATGAAAGTAAGTTAAGGAATTTGTCTTTAAAAGGATAAATAAATTAGTTAAGTTGAGAAACATAAGAAAGAAAATTGACTTTAAGGGCAAGATGGAAAAATATTCTAAGTCTCCTTCACACTTATATACTCATTTTTAATCATATTTAACTTTAAAATATTTTTCACTAAACCTAATTTATAGCCCTTCCATAATAGATTTTACTCTTATCTCTTTTTAGAATAATTAATTATTTTAGTATAAAACATTTCAAATTTTGGTAAGTGTTGCACTAATATTCTCCTTTTGTTTATGCATCTCTCTTGATCTTAGCTTCCCTTTTTGGATTTTTTCCATTACTTTCTAAGTTCTTCTCCAAATCAGAAAATATAGATCAAAACCTTGAAATGCCAACCAAAATATAAAATTTTCATATAAAATGCAAAAATCAAAATCAAAAGAAATACATAAGTATAGTCCTACAACTTTTTTATGGCGACTTCAAGGCACCTAACACTTTTTCCACATATGCAAATCTCTTTAAAATATGGAATAAATAAGAAAACTATAAACAACAAAGAATAAATATGAATTGGAAACCCAATTATGAATAAGGCTTTCTTCTCATTCTTTGTTCTACATGATTTTAATAAACTTCACACATGGCATTCTCTTCTACTATTTCCATATTAGATGGATCAAGATTTGTAAGTTAATTCAAAATGGAATACATCCATTAAGAAAACAAAGGAGATGGATACTTATAATTATTTGTCAAGTAGAAAGGTTTTGAAAAAGTATTTGGCAAAGTAAAAAAATAGAGAGAAACAAATATGGAAATCTAAAGGGAAAATAAGCCTTAAAACCTAAACTATATTTCTCTATCTTCTTTTCTCTACCATCTCAACAGCATGCTATTACACTTCTTGAAAATTCAATATATTTTATATAAGTAACAAATAATTAGTTAATATGATTAATTAAAGTGAGAATGTAAGTGGAGTGAACTACTTAAAGGTTGATTATAGTTAAAGGTTAATGTAAGATGTATGGAGGAGATTTATAGTGTCTTTCCAAATTTAAACTTAGTTATGTTCCCTTTTTTATCTCCCTTATTTAGCCTTCATCTCTTATTTCCTAAAACAAAAATCTTAACCTTTCATTTTCATCTTCTTCTTCTCCTCTCATTTTTCAACCAAGGCAACAACCACCATTAATCACTCATAATCTTCAAACCAACTAAAATAAGACCTCTTAAACTTCAAAATTTTGCTAAAATTTTTCACCATATTCTTTTATATTGGAATTAATTAAGGAATTCTAGCTCAAAATGGTATTTGAGCTTTAACTTGAATTTTAAGGTTTTGGGATTGATAAGAGCAAGTAACTCATAATTTCTTGCACCCAATATCTCTTTCATACATAATGAGTGAATATTCTAGCTAAAATTTGAATAAATTAAATAGTTTGAATTGATTCAAGTTAGGTTTTTCCGTGTTTCTTATTCTTATGAAAAATGATGTGATTTGGTTTCTTATTTTTGGTTTGATTTTCCTTATAAATCTAGCTTGAACTATGATATGATTATCTTATATAGTGTGTAAATTGAGTATGGTAATTGATAAAATGAAAAATTGAGTTTAAGAATGACTGAATAATGAAATTTCATGAGAATTTGCATAAGACAATGTCATAATCAACTATATAGTCAACTGTGACCAAAAGAATTGCTCTATAAAGGAGCATAATCAAATATATAGTCAATTACTGCTTGAAAATCAAGTTTTAAAAGGTCTATAATTGACTATGACCAAAATGATTTTCCTTTGAAAGATCATAGTTGAGTATATAATCAACTATTATATAAACATATATTCTTTAAATGTCCATAGTTGACTATAAATTGAGAAGTTGCTTTTTAAAGTTTATAATGTAATATATAGTTAACTATACCTAAATAATTTACTCTTAAACAACCTATAATCAAATACATAGTTAATTATTACTCTTGTATCTTCAATAATCGATTTCTTTAAGGGTGTTGTAATATATGATTAACCTCTTAATATTTATATAAGGTTATTACACATTAAATAATGATAAATACAAAGTGTTGATATATACAAATATGTTATGATTTAATTCACCTTTCAACAAGTGAGCTTCAATTATGTCAACATTTTTTTAGAATTGAGACGGTGGCATATTGATATCACTTATGAATCAAATATTGGATTCAATAATGACTTATGAGGGATAAGATCGAATTGGAGGAATAAAAATAAGTTTATGAAGAATAAGGATAGATAAGGGTTATAAGAAGATCTATTGGCCTTTCTTTTATGTCTTATGTGCTTGGAATGATGATTTTGAATAATTGAAATGAATTAAGAAAATTTAAGCTTGCTATTATTATACATGTGTAAATAAGATTTTTGTTTACTAAAAATGGAGTTACAACCTTGTGTGATGTGTGATAGCTAAATTGTAAGTAAGGAACGATAGCCCAATTGATAAAGTTTGCTTAATTTGAAAATATCTTATAATAGGATACTTATTTGCTAAACCTTGAATTTATCCTTCCATGTTTTAACTTTGCAAATTCTCAAATTGAAGTTCTTCCATCATCACCATCTCAACGATAAACCCTCCTTAGAAAGCTTTCTTGAAATGATTATAAGTAGCAGTAAAAATTTTTAGTTGTAAATAGATATTTTTAGGCCTTAAACTATAAAAGAAAAGGGATGAAATTGAAAAGCTAACTTATCTTTACACTACTATAGATTATAAGTAGGTTCAATTTCTCTTTGTTGTCATACTATTTGATGAATATAATTCTTGCATATTTCAAGGCTATCCTTCTTGATAATTCCCTTTATTGTCTTATGTGTGCAATCAATAAGAAAATTGAGTTAAGCTAGTAAAAATTGGTTGATGAAATTCCACACCAATTACGACTAGAATTAGATCATAAAAACAACCGTCACATCAAGCTCAATCCTTTTTGCTTCCAATACAAATTATTTTTGCTGTACTAGGTGAGTAGTAGAGGATCGTCTTTCAATGGGTTTCTTCTTAGACAAAGCTATGATTTTCTCTGAATTTATGAAAATGAGTTTGCTAGATAATTTCAAAAATATTTTGAATCGAGGGGCAAAGGAAGGCTGGAAATTTCCCAGTTCCAAACAAAGGAAGCTAGAAAAAAGAAAAAAAAATTTGAAACTTCTATTCTGGGGAAACTGAGCTCTTTCAGAACCGCCGGCTCATTCAGTGCACTAAGCCCAATAGTTTAGTTTTGCTCAATTTGGTTTAACTCGCTGAATCTGAACTTCTCAGATTCAGAATTTTGAAAGTATGAGATCCAATGTCACTGTATATGTTTAGGCAGAATACTAAGAATTGAATACAATAATTAAATAACCTGGCGATGGAAGTATGTTGGTGGTGATAGGTTGAAAAACACAGCAGGGTCAAATATAAAATTTGACTAGATTTCAGGCAGATTTAAAATTAAGAAATTTTGAAATACAAAACATAAATGGAAGGGAAATCGGGTTCTAAGTGCTATCCATAGTACAACGTGTGCTACGGAAGTTCTAGGCCATTTAAAAATGATAAAAACAGATAGATCTCATGAATATAAATTCCCCTGCAATCTTTGCTTCTATCTACTAACATTGTCCCCTTAAAGCCAGTAACAAAAGCTTTTGACCTCTCATGGCTCTCTCTCTCCCTCTCTCTCTCAATAAATAAATCATAAGGAAAGCCAGCAACACCAACCAAGGAACACCAAAAAATAAAAATAAAAAATAAAAAAACGTTTGTCTAACAAACCAACAAGTCTGAAATGAAAAACACTTGTAGCAACCTAAGTTGCTCGTGCAATTTCTTACACACCCAGAAGCAGAAATGATCGTTACGAGTTTAAACCCCATCCACCTTTTCTTTTTCTTACCGAAAACCAAGCCGAGGATGCCAGTAAACTGTGCTAACTACAACAGCAAGACAAACAACAACATAACTTTAAGACAACAAACGACTTAACGCCCTATAATTATATTCTAAAAAGTGCATAGACTCTGATTTTTACGGGTGCAGAAGTTACAAGGATATGTCCAATTTGCCTAAGACCCAAGGGACCTCCCACTTTTTTATTTTTATTTTTCGGTAGCAAGGGAATAACAAAGAAAAGAAAGAAAACAACTAACGGCTAAAAGAGACTCCTGTAGAGTCAGCTAACAGAATTGCATCGTGGAGGACCCCAGATCATCTCCTTCACACGATGACCAGCCTATCTGCAGCTTGGTTGCCTAATCTCACAACATGAGACAAGATTACCTCCTTAAAAACTAAGCAACGCCCAGCAATATCATGAAAAAGTCCCCAATACAGTCAAGCATACCATGCAAATGGTATCTAAAGACATCTTGAGAATCAGTTTCAACAACATCCTTATTGTACCCTTTTCCTCTGGCAAATTTCAGGGCAAACAGAACAGCCATAACTTCGGCAGTCATATTTGAAGCCATGCCCAGAAAACATGAGAAGCCAACAAGCCATCTTCCCATCTCATCCCAGCTGAGATCCCCAGACACAAGTAAGGCCTCAATTTCGACATGAGCCACCATTCACATTGATCTTCACAAAACCAGGAGGAGGACTTCTCTATTGATCAATAACAGACAATACAGAGTATAGAAGGTTGAGCGTGGAAGGACAGCAAGAACGGGTCCTCAAATATGTATAATGCACAATACTCTTTAAAATGTGGTCACACTAGGCCCCGCAATTAAGCACAAACTTATTTGAATGAAACCAATAAAACAACTGTATAACCTCACAACTTGATGAATCAAATTACAAAATAAACAAATCAATTCAACAAAGAAAATTGATAAATCCAATAACAAAATGCAATTCCTACGCAAGACCAGAATAGGCCGGCAGAGATCCATCAGATGTAATTCACCCCATGCAAAAGAAAATTTGTTAATGTACTCGTATTACAAGTGACAGAGGTATGTATGGCATTCACGTCGCTTCCAAGTCCTTTAATTATTAAAGTTCTTCCTCCATTTTTTTACCTTGGGTTGGGATTCAGACATGGACTACCATCTATATATCAATCCTGCCAAGATGGTGGTAATAAATATAAGGAGTTTAGACATTTTCAGATCTAACAACATTCGTTCTTGCAGCTTGCAATGCTATTGATGAGATAAAATCTCCATTAAAAAGGCCTCTAAACAGACTCAACATAGGACTCGGCTAAGATAACTCAAAGACAATCAATTTGACAAGAAATTTTGTGAAATTCCACAATCTACCTTGTTAAGTACGATTACAGAATGAATAAATCAATAGACGAAACAAGGTTGATGGATCCACCAGTAACAATATCAAAGCCCATATAAAACAAAACAAAGCAAAACAATAGAGATCATTACAGATCCATAAGTATAGTAATAGGAGGTATTCTCAGCATTTATTTGGCTTCAAGGTCCTATAATAAAATAGATCAAATGATGAAGACGTCATTACCGCAATACGCCTTGATCTCGATTCACCGAGTTTCCTTAGGTGCGAACAGCGACAGGAGGCGCAGCGGAGGTAACAGCGGCATTGGCTGCAGCACCACGGAGGAATGAAAGGAAACCAGTTGCTTGAGAAGGCTCTTGATCATCCAAGAACAGATCTTCAGGAACCCTGAATGCAGCATGAGCACATACAATGGCTACACCGACCATTAGAGCCGAGACCAAAATCGAGCCAACACTGGTTAGGAAGACTACGAACACAGTAAGGCCACCCAGGAGGGCCAAAGTTTCAAAATCGGAAAAGGTGCGACCCAGAATGACCAAGGGCTGATCAGATGGACGGAAGAGGTAGAGAAACATCCATGAAGCGAGTAAACCCACAAGGATGATAAGGGAGAACGGGTTCGTGAGGAGGGACACTGCGAGGATCAGGGCAACAACAGCAATGTAATTGACGCGGAAATAGGAGTAGTTTTTGCGCATCCGAACAGTGGCTTCAGAGAAAGATTCGGGTTTTGCAAAGGCAGTGCGGTCGACAAGCTCACCCCATGGGCGGCGCTGAGAGAGGCCGTGGCGGACGGATTCAGAAATGTGATTAATGAAGGCACGGAAGGCGGGGGTAGCAATTGGAGCTTGAGATTCAACGGCGCCACCGGTGGCGGTGGTGGAATGGGTACTGGAAACGGGAAGGACCGGTGGGGCCGAAGACGACATCGTTTTTTCTGTGTGGCGGAGGTGGCGGTGGATCCAAAAAGAGAAGAAAAATTATTGAATTGGGAACGCTACTTGTAATTGAATAGGAGAGAGAGCGAGATAGAATGGCGGAGAATGAATTGAAGGAGAATTTTAGAGAGAATTTAGGGATTTGAAGGATACGGTAACGGAGAAGGAATGAACGAGGAAGGTGAAGAAGTTGACAAATTCATGCGTCGTTTAGATTGTATAAAAAATAGAAATTTAACTTTTCAAAATAAAATTTTTTATATAATTTTTTTTTAAAATATTTAAAATTATTTAATTGATATAAAAAATGATATTTTTTAAAAAATAATTTTTATATTTTATTTGATTCATCTTTAAATATTTTAATAAATATTAATAAAATAATTATTATATTTTTAATATTATTATAATATAAATTAATAAATTTTAATTATTATTAATTAAAATTAATAAAAATAATTTTATTATTATATTTATTAAAACTTACCTAAATCCTAAACTTATCTATCAGGAAGTGAGTAAATAATTTTAGACACTTAGACACTATTTGAGAAGTAATGAATAAGGAAAGTAAAAAATTGAAAAACTTAAAAATTGTTTGATTTATAAAAATGTAATTTTTTGTAGCAAAGTCAATTTTGCAAAATATAATCTCATATGTAAATTTTTTTTATGAATACTCAAAAAATTTTAATTAACACATAAAAAGTAATATATTTTACAAAATAATTTCTTATATTTTATTTAATTTAATTTTAAATATCTTAAAAAATATTAATAAAATAATTATTATATTCTTAATATTATTATAATATAAATTAATAAAATTTAAATATTATTAATTAAATTTAAAAATAATAATTTTATTATATATTTATAAATAATATAAAAAGTAAAATTTACTTAAAAATAAATAAATAATTTTTTATATACTACAAGAAATAAAATTTTTATTTCTTTCAATTTTTAATAATAACCGATCAAACAACTCTTTTATTTTTCAAAAAATAAATTCAAATTAAACGACCTCTTAGAAGAAGACGCGTCACCGGCGTTGCTTAAGCGTTAACCCCTGTGCTTGATTCGAACACCGACAAAACGCAGACGCCGTGGCTTTTGCGCATACAAGTCAATTGGGAAGCCCGTCACGCGTCGTTTACCGTTTACGACACCAATTTCTCGTTTTCCAACACATTCCAACCCATAACTACTAATATACTTTTGGTTTGAACAGAATGCATTCTCATTTCTTGTACATTAATCCTTCTGTAAATGTTCTATTTTTTAAAAAATTTCACATCATCAATTGATATGAAAATATCATACAGTTAAAGAATATTATTAATTAAAAATCATATTGATATCATAATATTACACACTATTTGTAACATCATCTATTAATATGAAAATATTACAACAAATTTTATAATATGGTAATATATAATAAAGATAATAGAGGTACCAATTATCCAAAAAAAAATTATAAATATGAAACCTAAAATTAAATCTTAAATCTTTTATATCCATTAAATTATTCTTTATAAATTCATTCCAACATCAAATATTTAATTAACCTTACAAATTTATTTTATTATTACATATTTAATCAAAACCCTTAATTTATATTCAAATTCCAATTTCAAATTACTTTCATATACAACCAGTACACGTTCATAGCACTTGTGAATTTTTGTTATTTTTTCCGATTGAATGAATCAGTAAGGATTTTTCAAATCCTTTAAACATGAAATAGAAATCCGATAAAGACGATTATACAAGAGCAAAGTAATTCAAGTAAATCAAACTTCATTAAAAAGAAAATGGGTGTTCTCACCATATAACTTTCTGTTTTGAAATCTCAGATTACAAATCATGGGAAGAAACACTAACTCTTGACGAAACAGATCCTACAGTAAAAAAACATAACCTCTTTGAGTGTCTGTCTTTTGAGATTAAGTTCCCCATATGATAAATGTTAAAAGCGATGGTTGAGATTTTTAATACTCGCGATGGCAGGATGCTAAAAGAGTACTGTAAAGCCTTTGACACTGTCACTGATTTATATCTGGAAAACATTATTGGATAACAGTATAGATAGAGGTTTAAAGCCAACCATCAGCTCATCAATCCATAATAGTATATACTAACAAGGGATCCAGGCCATGAGCTTAATCTGGATAGGCAGTGCAAAGCACCAGCAATTCAATTATTTTGGGGTGCCAGATACAGGAAGTCGGGAAGAAGAATTCGAAAATCTATCATTAGAACTTCTCGTTACCCTTAAGTCAAATTTCCAAAACTCGGTATCTGCAGTCCGCACTATGATTACCAGAAATTTTCAGTTTTGATGAAATGATGGAAACATAGTTGCAAAACGCAACACAGACTCCATTCAGGCTTCAGGGAAATCTAAAATGCGGAACCATTCCATCCGAAGTTGGAACCCTGCAAAACAAACAGAGCATCTTATGTTGCAGCAGACAATATACTCAACACTACTAGTTGAGTGTGAAAGTAAAAGCAAACAATTTTTGTATTAAAACAAGTTGCCAGCAGCAAAATATAGTCTGGCTCTTTAAGTACATGGAATGCTACTCTCAACCACATTCAGCCCATGATTTTGTATTGTAGATGTGGGACCTGCTTGTGAGAGGAGCTTTTCGTTCTAATAAGGTCTATGCAAAGAGTCTTGAACCGTAAAGATTTATTTACATGATTTAGGGCTGGTGCAAAGCATGCAAACACTGTACATTTTCTTGACTCTGATTGGACTAAACAAAAAGGAAGAATGCTTTAAGAGACAAATGCATGACAATGACCCATTTTGAAGGATAACTTCGGAAAATTTTTTATCACTTACCTTGGTGTCATAAAATTTCAAGAAGAGCCGTGCCTTGGGCACAGACAACTTTGTTTCAAGAATGGAAGCTATTCCAGCACTAAGTTTCTTGTTCACATCAGCGTTAAGACTGCCAATGGACATCAATTCACCATAGGCTGCAGGGTCTTGGGTTCCACCAAAAGATATGGGCACTGATCCTTTCAGTACAACCATGACATACTGCATAACAGGTCAAATTTATAGACTTGAGCACTGTTCCAAAACTCAACCAGAAAGTAATATGGTTTCACAAACAAAACATGGAAGTTATAATCAGAAATATCTAACTTCATTCTTCACATATCAAGCAATTCAAAAAAGCCATGTGATTTATCTTTAATACTATGGTTCACACATCCCACATTTTCTGAATGCGTTCTTCAAATTCAATCAAGAAGCTACCAAGTTTCAGTTGTCATTCAACACATACAAAGCTCAAAGCACCACACACATTGCATAGACATATCTCGGAAAAATGGAAATATAAGATGAGATTGAAACTACTAAAAGCAACAAGCTGAGGTTTTCAAAGTGCCAAAATTTGGAAGATGCTGCAAAGGAATTTTCAAACAAGTTAGGGCATAATATTTTTAGCTTACAAGAGCCAAGGGTAAATCTAAAGGGCTCTGAGGTTGACATCCTTGAACAAATGAATGTAAAGAACTCAAAATATAAACATTAATCACTGCAAAATAACTGAGATGCCAAAGATGTGATTATCTTTCATTCACATTGAAATACTAAAAAAAAAAAATTCAGATCTCTGACTTCAAAATAACATATTGTTCAAACCATCCTTAATAAGGTACAGTTCTTGGAATACAGGATTAATTTCATGAAAAAGAAACTAAAGTAAACAATCAAAAGCTCAAAAAGATCAAATAATAAAAAATTCATGTGTTTGCGTATGCAGTAGGGAGACACCAAGACTCACTATGAATTGATCTTTCTAACCAACAAGGTCTCCACAGTGCACCCTTAAATTAACTTTGTTGTTCCACTATCTCCAAGTAAGGTGGCTAAAAACGCAAAACTTTGGTTCCAAATTTCATCGTTTGCATTAAGAATGTATGCCACATATTAAAAAACCAAAGGTCATAACTCTCTAAAGCATGTTAGCAAATATGAACAAAAAGTTCAAAATTGTCACTCCAATGTAGCTAGTTGACCCCAAAAGGACTACAGTTCCTGCAGACCAAAAATTCCCAATGAAAGATCATGTTGAAGAAAGAAGCAACTCCCCCATGATTTTAGGTGCATATTCACAGCGCCATGACCAATCCAAACAACTAGAATAATATCAAGCAATGTCCATCTTCAGTTAGAAAGATGTAATGCATAGCACCAATGAAAGCCAATACCAAAAATTGAATTCAACTGTTCGTCAGAATACAAATTCAATCCTTCTATAATGTAAAAATATATAAGCCCCACACTCAAATACAATAACCGATAGATAGAACTCCTCAGCTTCAACAAGTTGTCTATTCTCTGCTTCAAGTCATAAGAAATGAAAATGGTTCATCGATTTAACAATCATAGTTTTCCTTCTCGTAACCCCCCCCCCCCCCACAAAAAAAAAAAAAGGAAACTTTTAGGCCATCAACGAACATATGTAACCAGACTCACCACAAAGCAACCCGAATTACGTATTTAGAAGGACAAGTTTTGAAGTTTCCAACAGAGTTCCAATCACACACACGCACATGTGCAAGGAAGAAAGGAAATATTATCCATCCTGAAAATTGAAAAAGGATAAAATATACATAATTCTTCTAATGTATAACCTTATATCAAATGACCTCCTGAACTTTCAAATCTTTCAAATAACCTCTTGAACTTCTCCAAAATATAGAAACACTAGAAAAATAGACAAAATAATTTTGTGGTGCTTCTGTATCACTTAGTGGTAAACCACCGCCATCATTTTTCATTCACTTAATGGGGATCTAAAACTGCCTGTAAGTAAAAAATAGTAACTGTTGTCAACAGCCGGTAAGCAAAATATGATAGCAGCAGTTTCTCTGCCTAACGTTTTCATATTTCCGCCTAATGTTTCATATTTTGAAAAAGTTTAAGGGAGTTATTTGTAAAATTTAAAAGTTTAAGGGGGTCATTTGATATAAAGCTATACCTTTAAGTGTATTTTGCCCATTGAAAAACCCATAAAACGGAAATTAAAAACAATAAGAAAAGAAACAAACAATCCTACATCGAGTCACTAAATAGAAGAATCTAGACTTCACCCAATTTCACCATTTCAGAGGCAAATTACAAAACCCCACTACAGTTGCAGGCATGAACGAAAATACTCGAGCCAGTACTGAAAGGAACAAACTTTATCTTCCCTGCAAAACCCATGAACCCAACCTCAACATTTAGGAGACTGACGAACCTCCCCCGTAGTTGCAGGCATGAACAAAAATAAACCAAAAATCATCATTAAAGGAGCAAACTTTATCATTCCTGCGAAACCCATATACCCAAACTCACTGTTTCAGAGATAATATCATGAATTGCGAACCTCTAAGTTCTATCATAGTTTGCTTTAAAAAGAAAAAAAGAACAGATTATTAACGCTACAACACTGATTAACAGAGACTTCAAAAAAAATCAGAAGCAGAAAATCAGAGAAAGCGCTTTTCGTACAGCTTCGGGTTTGCCGATAAGCTTGGCGACGGTGGAGGTGGCTTCAGAGAGAATGGAAGATGTGTCCACGCCATCAAGGTTACTACTTGCTCTAACACTTGATTAGTAAGCCTCGAGCAGAATTTTTTTTTCTTTTTAAATCCCCGAAAATGTCCTTTACCGAGTCCGCCCCCTCATTGTTTTAAAATTAAAATTCCATTCTAATCCCTCCATAATTTTATTTATACATAAATATTTTATATCAATTTTGTTTCTAATGGATTGATAATTTTAACTCCTCCACTACTAAATCCGTGTATAAAATAACAATTTGATGGATAGAAGAATAAAAATAAAAAATAATTGTTATGTAAGGGATAAACTTAAGAATAAAAACTCACCAGAGTTCAAATGGTATAATATGTATTTGTGACAAATTAAAATATTAAAATAAATATTATAAATAAAAAAATTAAAAGTAAGGTAATATTTAATATTTCAAATATATGTTTTTATGTTTACATTGTCCGAAAATAATTTTTTAATCTCACAGTTGGTTATTAAAAAAATTGTATACATACATATAAAATTGTAAATATATATTTAATTTTATCATCATCTTATTTTTTGTGAATTGCATTTTTTTAGGTAATTTTTATGTAAAGCATATTATGTTAGTCTTAAAATATAATTTACTTGGATATTTGTTTCAAATAATTTAATTTTTTCTTAAAATATTTTTAGAAATTGAAAAAAATAGCTCAAAATATGTAATAATTTCACTTTTATTTTATAATAACTTAATTAACAATGATAATTAAAGGAAAAACTTAGTTCTTTTGAATTAAATATGTACTGTAACAATTTAATTACGTGTGTTGTTCGGAAAATGCAAATAAATATGACTTGCAAGTTTGGACACACAACTTCAAATAAAAATTTTATTTGTGGTGTAATATATGCATAAAGATACATATTTACAATTGTATTTAAATTTAATATTTGAGTTATTATAAACTAATTTAGTTTTAATTTTTCTATTTTATGTCCCTTATAAAAATAAATTGTATCAATTTGATTCCTCACATATATATAATATTAATTTCATTTTTTACATATTATTTATCTATTATTTTTTGTCATTCGGTCTTAACTCATTAATGAAAATACTAATGGAGAGATCAAATAATTTATTATTGTGAAAGATAAAATTGATAAAAAAATCAGTTAGGGATAAAATTGATATAAATGAAATTAATGAGAGATCAAAATGATATATTACTCTTTTTCTTTCTTTATTTAAAATGTTCAATCTCATCTTCAATTTTTTTTAAGTTTATCTTTTACTTATTTAAATTAAACCAATTTTATCTCTCAATATTAATTGCATATTGGTACGTAGAGAGATAAAATCATGTAAATTTAAATAAAAAAAAACATTGATAAAATTTTTTAATATAAAATTAGATTATTTTTAAAGAGGTAAAATTAATTATTTTACAAAAATAAAATTGAACAAATTATGTTCAAGACAAAATAAGTGAAGGTGTAATGAAAACACAAGACAAAACTAAGGAGGTTACATAGTAATGAAATTGCCAATCAAATATTTATGAAGTCCTTTCTAGCAAACTTATGGAACAAAATCCATAACATACAACTCGTGATGCAAATTCTTTAAAGCAACTCTAGTTAAATAATCAACAATTGCATATGAATCAACTACACCTATCATTCATAAGCAAAAGAAAAATCAATAATAAGATAAATTCATTGTACATTTGGATGATAAAGGTCACAACTATGTTGTACAAGTAGAATACCTTCAAGAAAGTTTAACTTCACATCCAAATCCTAAGCAATCTAAAGTGTAGTAAGAATTCCTTAAAGTTTTGTGACCACCATACCTTTAGACTTATTTTTCATTATAAATCCTCAAATCCACTAACTAATATAATTTTGAAGGACATCACCACATGCCATTAGATTACTCTTATTTCTGGAAAAGCCATTTGCATTAAGAGCTATTAATTCAAGATAATTAGAATAGGAAAAAGGAATAAAAGGTATTTATTCTCTTTGTGTATGTTTGGTTTAAAAAATTGACTCTTTTCCTCTATTTTTCCCCTAATACCTTAAATTAAGATACAATGATTCCCTTAATCCCTTTAAGGAATCTCATTCCTTCATTTTAAGTTTTGAGACTCAACACTTATCTATATGAAACCAGCTGTTCTCACCATATCTTTATTGCTTCATCATTTTCACAATCTCACAATAACGAGATTAAGTACTTTTCCACTCTTTCTCTCTCTATCTGATTACTTCATCATTCTTTCTTGTCCACTTATTCTCTTAGGTCACAATCATTCTATTTTTTTTTTGTAAATTCCTTTTTTTATTTCATTATTTTAGCTTCATATTCTAAGATTGGATTATTATGATGATTAATTCTAGCCATTGTTATATACTCATTTCTGATTTGCAGAATGAGTAATAAGGTTGAAGGCTTGTGTTTTTTAGTTTTGTTTTAATTTTGTGTTTGTGAAAAATAGTATTTTAAAAGTTAATTAGTCGATTTTCATAATCATCATTTTAATCTTTTACTTGATAATAACTACTCCATATCTTATGCCATAAGCATTTTTTTGAAAATGTCATTTATATTACAGATTTAATATTTCTGGAATGTGTTATATGTATACCTTTGTGGATTATATTTTATAAGAAAACAATTGAAATTTAGCAATTCTATAAATATATGAGCATTGGTATAGGGTATTCTACCTACAACAGGGAGTCATATAATATTCAAGTTATTGCTGTCATTTATTTATAGATAGGATTCATATTTAATATTATTTTGGTTTCTTAGGTTTCATATATATGAACAAGAACGTAATATAGTTAGTACTAGAATCTAAATGACTTATATTCATATCTAATATATTATTTTAGTTTATGTTAGGTTTTATATCTAATATATTCTAGTATATGGCATCATGAAGTTGCCACTATTTGTAGTGTGTATGAATGTTCAAATATTCATGTTTCAAAAATAAAAGGGAGAAATATGATAAAATTAGGTGTAAGAGAAAGAAATAAGCAATTCTACAAATTCTAAAATTAAATTGCAATTTGTATAATAAGTACATTTTTTATATGTAGAAAATGGTGTCCTATAGAGAGCACTACATGACATTGGTAACCATTTGCACAAATCATATCTGAACTTTATTTTTACATTGGATATTGAACATCATAGTTAATTATTATAGTAGCTTAGTAAAAGCAAACCACATAACTACAAATTACAATTAAAAATATTTCTACTCTTATCACAATACTAAATTCTCTGTTCTAAAGATCTTATTCTCAGGTTATTCTATATCTAAAGCTACTCATCTCTATTTTCATTTGAGTCACTTAACTACACTACATTATTGTTATTGCATGTTACTTTATTTTTTTTCTAAAGGGTTGACAATGTTCTTGCAAGGATACATTAATGGAGATTGTAAAAACTAAAAAGTATAACAAATGCTTAAATTGCTAGTTCTTTTATAATTAAATGTATAAAAATACAATAGAAGCTTATTTAATTACAACACTCCACTAACATCACTTTGTATGTGACTATTGTCTAACTCTTGTCTTCAGAAGCTATCACACAAACTAAGGTGCACATCACCATATGAAATTAAATGAAATACTCTATTATTTCGAGTGTTTTGCAAGCAAAGTAATTGGATTTTCCCATTGTAAAAATGCCTTTCATGTGATATATTGTCATATCCCACAATATATAGCATAGGTTAAATTTAGCTTAAGTTAAGTAAAGATTGATAATAATACCTAACCACTCAAATCATGCATATTTTTGTTTTTCCTTAGATTTTACCTCAAAACTGTACTGAAGGCAACATATATAGTATAAATTAATAAGTGGCAATATATATAAAGAGCTTTATGCTAGAGAGTTGAAAATATGATATTTTAGAAGCTAATTATTATTATTATTATTTTAGGAAGAATATGTCAATTACAACTTTATTAATTACATGGCATATGGCTTTGCACATGATTGTTATGTTTTTCCTTTTCAATTTTATAGGTTTTTGCATATATGGAGTGAGCTTCATATCAGTGTTATTTTTTGAAATTTATATTGAATTTCTTAACAAATGTGTTTTATAAAACATATACAGAAATGGCTCATCTTGGTTTTTCATTAAAAAGAAGAAGAAGAAGAGAATTAGAAAATTTTCAATATATAATCATCATGATTAATGTTGTCATCTTGGTGTATTTAATGTAGAATTCAATGAATAAGATGATTTATAACGCACAATAATTGGAAGAAAAGAAAATGAATAAAAGAAAATGGAGAATGACAAACTTAAATTGATTTATAAGAAGGAATGATGTTATGTATAGGAATTATCTTCGAATGAATCAATAGACATTTAATATACTTTGAAAGATGGTTAAAGACATTGGAGGTTTGAGTTGGACAAGAAACATGTCTTTGGAAGAGACTACTGCAATATTTGTAAATATAGTAACATACCAACATAAGAATAGAACTATTAGTGATTATTTTCATAAGAATGGTGAAACAATGAGTAAACAATTTAACTTATGTTTAAAGGCTATCTTAAAGTTGCAAGAAGTGTTACTTATGAAACTATCTCATATATTAGATGATTGTTAGGATAATAAATGAAAGTATTTTAAGGTATCATGAATCTTATCTCATTTTGGTTTTACATAGTTTATGGTATTACATAATCTAAATGTCATTTTGTTATTTCTTTTGTAGAATTGTTTAGGTGTTCTTGATGGTACATTAATTAGTGTAATTGTGCCTTTTAAATATCAATCAAAATATCAAACAAGAAAAGATAACTTCATAATGAAAGTATTAGAAGTATGCTAACTGAATATGGAGTTTATATATATTACCCACTTGGAAAGGATCATCATACAATGGTTGAGTCATTTGAGATGCTATTTCTAGGCCTAATGGTTTAAAAGTTCTTAAAAGTAAATTTGATTAATGATTATATTTTTTTCAATCTACCATTATATAAATGAGTATATTATAAAGTAATTGTTTTAATGTGTTAAGGTTGCTACTTTTTATGTGATACAGAGTATAGTAATGAAAAAGGATTTCTTGTACCATATAAAGGGTAACTTTATCATATTAGAGAGTGGAATGTTGATCATCAACCATGGAGTATTGAAGAGCATTTTAACTTAAACATGCAATGACTAGAAATATGATAGAGAGATGTTTTGATTTACTGAAGGGAAGATGGGCTATTCTTAAAAGCCTTTCTTTGTTTTTTTTACGATCATATAGTCATATTTTTATAGAATGTTACCTATTACACAACTTAATAAAAAGATATATGCTACCAGGATCTATTAAAGAAGAAGAAATATATAAAGAGGAAGTAAATAGTGATGGTGATGATGATGATAAAGATAATGAAGATGAATTTGTCACCTTTATTGCAACATCAGACCTAACCAATTTTATTAACATATTAGCTCAAAACATGTTCAATGATTAGAAAGTTAGAAATGGGGTTTAAGGCTTAATGATTAACATTGTGTTTATTTTCTAGTGATTTCTAAGGTGCCGTTTAGGTTCTAAACCCAAGGTGACTTGTTAAAATTTAGATTGTTAGATTTGTACCATTGCATTTGAGTCATTTTTTATAAAAGTTTTTTTGGTTAGAGGGATAAATTAGAAATGCGGTTGAAAAGTTGTAAAAATTTAAAAGTAACCCTTTGGAATTGGAAAGTGGACTTTCGTACATGTAAAGTTTAGTGGTTTGACATAAGATGATAGCACATTTTTTAGGTCATATTTATATGGGTTTTTTTATTGTAATTAATATTTTAAGTGGAAGTTAAATGTTTCTTTGGTCCCCTATTATTTCTCATATTTTTTAATAAATTTTTTATCTATCATTTTAAAAATTTTAAAAATATTAAATATATTTTTAATTTTATTTTTATTAATAAATATTTTATTATTTTATATTTTTATCTTAAAATATCTTAATAAATTTAATTCATCCTTATCTCTTCATTTTTAATCACATTAAAATTTGTATATGAAATAAGAGAAACTTATGTGTACTTATATTTAATAAAAAATATAAGTACACATAAATGTAATTTTAAAATTTTAAAATTAATTTTTTAAATTTTAAATGACTTGATAACATTCATCATCTATTTAATTAATTACTTTATTAAATTATAATATTTTTTATGAAATTTTTAAATAAAAATTACAATATTATAAAATATTAATTTATTTTTAATTATTCATATATAGTTTTACACGACATTTACAAGTATTAAATTAAAATTTTATATGTAATTTAATTTTTATTAAATATGTAACATAAAAATTATATATAAAAATAATAAAAAAATAATATATTAATATATTATAATTTTTTTTAAACTTTGAAGAAATAAAATATAAGAAAACTCACATAGAACATAATACAAATATAGAGGTAAAATATGCCTTCTTTATTCAACGACATTAAATATTCAAAACTAAAAACTCGAGTGTGGGCTGATTAAATTCTTTAGAATTAAGTTAAAGGATGATAGAGATAACTGACATGACAAACAATTGTTATTTCAAAAGACTGACTGGCATTATTTGTAACTTTATCCTTTTCATATAAGTTATTAAATTTATTAATATGTCTTATCTACTATTACACGTAGCAAGTTGACAAATTGCCATGTGCCTTATTTTCAAAATCCTTAGTCATCCAAAAATACCATAGAATGCACTCACTTATTCAAGTTTTTCCCCCTTTATAGAAAATGGAACTAAAAATAACCTATGAAAAATAATTTTTCCTTCAATATAAATTTGCATCCCAACTTTATGATAATTAATTATTGTCTTAATATTAATAATTATTAACTTATTATTATTTTTTATTAATAATAAGACTAATTAAATCACTAAATACACACATATAAAAATTAAATATTGTATTCAGAATGTAACAAAAGGTATAAAACTTTTAAAGGATATTGAATATTATTTGAATTAAAAACTTTCAACAACTTATTATTATTTATTTTAACATATTGGAATATTTTTATTCTAGATTTTGCTAATATTATAATAATCAAAATATTATCATTTTTACATTATATAATCCTTAGAGAAAGTGTATATAAATTTGTTCATATACAGAGAGTGATACTCTTTACATTTATTCACACCATGTAACATACTATTATTTTTTAAAATAGTATTTCCTCAAATCATTGCTTTAAAAGTTCAATATACAAGGGATATTTTGATTGAATTAATTAATTTTAATTATGTATTCTATTTTTCAATAAAAGTATTTGAAAAATAAAAATAAAAATTGTCATTATTTTACTCATATCAATTTTTGAGTATTATATTTCAAATTTAATATATACTAATTAAGATGTTATTAATAACTTATAATTCACATATTATTTTTTTATTCACATCATTGTTTCTCTTATCTACTTCTACTATTTACGATTCATACATTAATGAATGATATAGATATATCAAAATACGTATTTTTTTATTAAAAGAATATTTTAAAAAGTTTAAAATTTTATTTAATTAAATTAGTTTACTATAATATATAATTAACTTATTGCATTTGATTAATGCTAATGCCTTAATTTAGTAAAACATATAATTTTAGGTGCTGAGAAGTTGTATGGCATCCATACAAAAGATGATACAATACTAAGAAAGAAATGTCTATTAGTATATATAAAAAAAGTGATAATCAAAGATAATAATAAATAAAATTTGGAAAAAAAATAACTACACTTGCATAAGTTAATAAAAGAATATATAAAATAAATATGATTTATATATTTGCATGCATCATTCTTTAATATTCCCATTAAAAAAAATATTGATATGAATTATTACAACCCTTTACATAAATTTTATAATCTTTTCATAAAATATGAGTTCCCAATGTTGCAAGATTTATGTAAAATTAGCATATCTAGAAATTAATTTTTTTATAGTAATTTAATCACTTAAATAATTTTAATATGAAATTAGTTATTTGATTATTTAATTATACTTAATCAAGTTATTCAAGCCTTAAAAGAATTTTAATATCAATGTAGTGCTTCCTTCATTTAACCATATCTTATCAAGTCTTTTTTTAAAATAAAAAAATAAAATAATTAATTATTCAAATAATTATTATTTTTTAAATTAGAAATGATAAATATCTAATCGTGTTAGTTATGTAAAATTTTCATATAAATTAAATTGTTATATCATTACTCATCTTAAGAATTTAAATATGTATAATTTATAATTAACAAAATAAATTAATA
Organism: Sindora glabra; assembly: GCA_020226215.1. Taxonomy (NCBI): domain Eukaryota; kingdom Viridiplantae; phylum Streptophyta; class Magnoliopsida; order Fabales; family Fabaceae; genus Sindora; species Sindora glabra. The sequence continues at coordinate 37,483,028 of CM035226.1, read as the reverse complement.
ATAAAATATTTTTACACATTTAATTAAATTAATAAGAATATAAAAACTAAAATGAAAGATTTTACTTGAAGATCGGACTAACCACTCATTGCAACAATTAGCATAAAAGAGATAGACTTATAATAATAATAATAATAATAATAATAATAATAATAATAATAATAATAATAATAATAACAACGTTTCATATCAAGAGGATAGAAGTGGCCAAACGGTACCCCAATAAAAAACAAATCCTAGTTGGACTCATTTGATAAAGAAAAATTTATCCATGGTATCAATAGAAAATTAAACCAAAAAAATTCTCTTACTAACTTTACAAGTGGCGTAACATGATAAGCCCACTTGCCTAGGGTTTTGGCACCCCTGATTTTACAAAGACATCATAAAAGGCACCTTGTTTTCTTTGAGTTATGTTTAAATTGGTTATTTGTTGATGTACTTTGTTATATTTAGATTTTACTTTTTGATTAGCGATTGTACTATATAAGTTATATTGTTTGCATTGTTGAAGTATATTTTTACTATAATAAATATGTGTTTATATTCTTGTATTACATTTGTGTGCTTTATTATATTTGAATGTGTCTTAGGATGAAACAAAGCATTGGAAGCATTAGTGGAAGAGATAGAAATAAGTAATTCTAAAGTTCCTAAAAAGATAAAGCTCTCATAGCTACTTTGTAAGAGTTATCCATTAATCCACATTGGAAAGGTGATAGTAGTTTTAGAAATAATTATATGACTTGTTCAAAGGAAATGATAGGTAAAATGATTCCTAGTTGTGGTTTAAAAGTTTTACCTCACATTGATTCTAGATTGAAAACTCTTATTAAAAAATTTAAAGCTATTTATGATATGTTGGACAATAATGGGTTCAGATAGGATGATGAAAGGAAAATGATATCTATGGAAAGATATGTTTATGATAAGTATTATAAGGTAAGTTTGCAAGATATTTGAATTCATTATATCTTATTAATATCTTTTCTATATAATATCTTTTAATTTTACTTTGTTTTATAACACCATACTAATAACAAAAACTTGTATGGAGTGTCATTGCCACATTTCCATAAGATGATGGAAACTTATGGTAATGATTATACTATTGGAAAGAATGATAAGACCTTTTAAGATGCTTTACACAATTTGGAAAAAGAATAAGTTATAGCTATCAATATTGATGCATTTGATGGTATAGATGTTGATGCAAGTGTTGATGGAACATAATATGTTATAGAATTTACTCCTCTTTTAAAAAAAGCAAAAAAAGAAAGGCTTTAAAAGAGAAAGGAAAGTAATAAAGTGATTGAGCATACAAATAGCTCAAAGTTGGCATACTTGCAAATTTTCATGGAAAATATGAATATCTATTTCTTTACTATGGCAAATTTTTGGTTACGTGCACAAGAATAGGAATAAGAAATAGCTAAAAAGAATGGCAAAGTGGTGGATGAATTGCTCTAATTAGAAGGATTAATCATTATTTAAGCTTTATAAGTCATTATCATTCTTACTGCTTAACCAAAAAAGCTCAATGTCTTTTACTAATGCCCTACTTCTCTTAAGAAGCAATATGTTCTAAGCTTTCTTTTAGGTGTTAATAGGTCGTTTTAGACATATGTGACAATTTATATATATGGTTTAACAATAAGTTTGATAGATGATTTTTGAAATTTGTGTTGGATAACTTGATTTTTGGACTTTTGTTAGGTGAATTTATGGTTAAGACCTAGTTATTTAGACCTTTTGTATTTTGGGTGTGATACATTTTGTGAATAATGTGAATGCTTTAAATTACATAATTATGAATGGTTAATCCATTGATTATGATATTATTCCCTTGTTGATATAGTTTATTAATTTAATGTATACAACATAAAAGGTAGTGATTTATGTGATTATATAAGGTGCACACTAAATAAGGTCTAGTACGAAAAATTGGTTGATTCCTTTTTTGTGAACCAAATGACAACAAAGGGAACTAGAAGGAATTTGATTCTTTTTCTTGTTTAAACTAATTGGTTAATTCCCCTTTTGTGAAATTTTTTTTAGCCATATTCCCTCTTTGTAAATCAAACAACAATAAGGGAACTAAAAAGAATTTGATTCTTTTTCTTGTTTAAACCAAATAGATTAAGTAATCAAAAGTTATTCATTTCTTTTCCCATTAATTCCATTTCCTTATTCTAATCCTTTTCCTCTGTTTGAACTAAACAACCCTTAAAACTAATATTAAGGACTATGGTGCCAAGGATGAAGCATAATGCAAGAAGGGTTAAAAAGATTACTCCAAAAAATTGTTAATGATAGGTGAAAAATTAGTTAATTAAAGCTATAAATGAGATGAATTGAATTGAATATTTATTTTTTTGAATTTGATTAAGCTCAAATTCAAATTTGTTAAATTTGGAATATTCAAGTTTGAACTTAATTATTATATGAATCTAATCAAATTTAAATGAATTTTGGTATAATTAATAATATATAATAGTAAGAAATATAATAACAAATTTTATTTTATTTTTCACTATCTCCTTTTTTTTCTTTCTTTTAAGATGAGAAATATAAAGTGATACTTATATATTATACAATCACTTATATTTATTTTATTTTTTTAAAGGGGTCATACTAATAAATTTATTTTGTAAAAGAAAAATTACATATATAATTTAAAATTTTTCAAAATTTAAACTACATGATCGTATACCCTTGGTGATGGATCCTCCTTGATGTTGAAATCGTAATTATTAAACTCGGATTAACTCAATTGAATTAACCAATAAGCTAGTAAACTTATGATTGGTTTCATTTGAATCACACCATGAAGCTAGCTTTGTATATGAATTGGTAAAAAATTGATTTTAATCAATGATTTGTTAATTAATTTGGTTGAATCGTTATATTGAATTGATAACATTAAAAAAATTAACTTATTTGACTATAAGATTTTATGTGACATCAAATTATTTTCTTTCTATTATCATATTTTGATGAATTGTAATATGTACTTATTATTATTGCAATTATTGAATACATTTTTTATTATTTTTATATAAATTTATATTTTTTATTTTTATATTATTAGTGGTTGAATTGATAATCCATTAGTTAAACTAGTGTGATGTAAATTTATGATGTATCATTTTAAAATTTAACAAATTCCAAAACAAAAATAAAATAATAGTTATGTCACACTTTGGAAAAGGAAGAATGGAAGTGGTAAATGATCATAAACATGCTATAAATAATGTAAATCTTTTGATGAGTAAAGAAGAAATATGTCATAAGGATAAATTCTTAATCAATGAAGATCAATGCTACAAAGGGTAAATCTCTTTGATAAGTCATAAGTTTTTTTAAAAATTTAAGAGAGAACATGCTTTCACAAAAAGGCACTCAACCCAATTCTCAATTGTCTAAAAGCTCAAAATTTGATTTGATATAACAAATAAACCTCATTATATAATTCATTAAAACTCTAATTGAAAATGGGCTTTAATAATACAAAATAGGCTCAAAACTAACATATTAGTCTAAACCTAACAAAATGGCTTCTAAATAATTTTAAGTAATATAGTAAACTACTCAAAATAAAATAATAAATGTTTTAAATCAAAATAAGCTAGAACACATTCAATCTAAATTAAATTCTAAAATGCTCTAACACAAAATAAACATAAATTAAAGATACAAATGCTAAATTAAAGTTTAAAACACCAAATAATATAAAATAAGATGAAGTGGTACCAATTAAAATTATGGTTAATGTGACACTAATATAGCATCATTTCCTTGATAATATGTTAGTGATGTGGATTATAATTGATGTGACACTATTTTTTTAATGATGTAGTGGTGATATTGCACTAACTTGATGACAATGTGATATAATTCTAATGCACTTAATCAAGCTTTTCTCGAAGCTTACTTTCTTGTGATTAATTTCGTTGGGATTAAGTGCATTAGAATTATATCACATTGTCATCAAGTTAGTGCAATATCACCACATTCAATATAGTGACTCAATGAACCAAATTCTTATCTAGTTTAATATTCGATCTAGTTTTAATAAGTATGGTCACAATATCTTTATCAAATTGGGTGTTTAAACATCAAACTCAATCAAATAATGGTTATACTTCCTTACATGCTTAATAAAAATCGAAACCATAATATTTTATAACTTATCTAATCGTGAATCTTAGTGTAATATTTTGAGGGTTTAATTAGGAGTCAAATAATTTATATAAATTTCTTTCTATAAAATTGCATAATACTAATATATGATTTTAAAAATTTTGGAATCTAATAAAGCTTTACCAACTTATACATGAAAGTTTAGTTCTCTTTAATTAAAAAATTATAATTTATTAAAACTTATTCTTGCAAACTTTGCTAATAAATTACAACATTTGTATTTATACTTCATATGTAAAGTTTTTTTCCGAAAGTTGCATAATTTATATAAAATTTTTACAAAAATGGAAAAAAAGGCAACTTGCCCCTTGCCCATTGTATATATTACTACTTGGAAATGAAATGCTAGATTTAGGATAAGAGAAAATAGATGAATGTGACATAATTAGTTAAAATAAACCTTTCTTTCACTATGATTTTATGCCTTTTTAGGCATATGATAACTTTGAAAATTCTAAATGGCATTCAATCCTCAACCCCACATTGATAGATGTATAAACTGATTCTAACAACTTAAAATTACTTATGTTGACACTCATATATGAGAGCTATACTTTACATTTTACATATCACAACCCAAATTATCCTTAAACATGATTGGTGTGAAGTGTAGGCAATTACACATTTGTTTTCCATTAGTATACAACCCAAGCTAACTTTTAAAGCATCACAATATACTATATATCCATCTGTGCCTATTAGTAAGGATAATACTAGTGTCGTAGTTAGACGTTCTTTCAATTTTTGGAAACTACTTTCATATTCATCATTCTACATAAACTTCATTCCTTTTCAAGTTAATTTGGTCAATGGTGTAGCTATTTTTGAGAAATCATTAACAAATTTGTGATAATATATTGCTAGTCTTAGAAAACTATGTATCTTAGTGAGTGTCATGGGTTGTAGCCATTTTGTAATAGCCTTTACTTTCTAAGGATGTACTTTGATTCCATCTTGTGAGACCATATATTCTAGGAATTGAATATTGGTTATCCAAAATCTATATTTTGAGAATTTAACATGTAACTTATTTTTTTTTGTAATATTTGTAGGACAATTTGTAAATGTTGGCATGATTCTACTTACTTTTTGAATACACTAGTATGTTATTGATAAAGATGATCATGAACTTATCCAAAAAGGGTTTAAAATTATGGTTTATCAATTCCATGAATGTTGCAAGTGCATTTGCTAACCTAAAGAGCATTATAAGAAATTTATAATATTCGCAATACATATAAAAACCTATCTTTGGTACATCCTTTTTATGAATCTTTAGTTGATAATACCTAAAACAAAGATCGATCTTAAAAAAGTAGCAAGCTCCTTGTAATTAGTTAAATAGGTCATTTATTTGAGGCAACAGGTACTTATTCTTTATGGTTACTTTATTTAATTGTCAATAGTCTATGCACAATAGTAAAGACCTATCCTTTTTCTTTACAAACAATATAGGTATGCCTTATAATGATATACTGGGTTAGATAAATCCTTTATCCATTAAATCTTAAAATTATTTCTTTAGATCCTTTAGTTCCGCGAACACCATGTGGTATGGTGATATGGCTATTGGTTCAGTTCTAGGTAAAATGTCTATGATGAATTCAATTTCTCGATCCAATGGCAACCTTGGTAAATTCTTAGGAAACACATCTTGGAACTCCTTTACTATTGGAATTGTACTTATCTCAGTTGCCTTAACTTTTACTTCACTTATTGCTATTAACCACATGGTACATCACTTCTTTACTAATTTTTAGGTTTTAATGTAAGAAATGGAATATGGCATCGTAGCTAATCATTTTCCTTGGAATACTAATGTTATACTTTTTATTAAATCATAGGTGATCCTTTTATGGTGACAATCCACACTATTGCGGTAATTAGGTGGCTAGTCCATTTCCAATATTACATTATAATCAACTATATCTAATAGTATTAAATATACAGTTTTAGGATATATGTTAATTCTAATTTTGCACTCTCTGATTTCATGAGTGACTATTATCAAATCTTTAACTAGAATAGTAACAATTAATACTTGTTATGAACTATTTGTAGGTTTATCTACTTTCAAAGCTATATCTTTTAGTATAAATGAATGTGTAGTTTTAGAATCAAAGAGTACTTTTAATAGAAGATCTTCTAAAAGTAAGGTACTTATTACAACTATATTTGATGCTTGGGCTTCTTGCTGGGTTAGTGCAAGGACTTTTACTTGTAATTTAATTACTTCATATCCTTTGTTACCTCTTCTTGTTCTATGGCTAAGCACTATAGGCGATTGCATAGAAATTATTGCATCATAAATGTCCTTAGTGTGGTTATAGCAATTTTAAAGGGTGTCCTTTGACAATCCATTACTTTATATCCATTTTGTCCATACTTAAAACCTAACCTCATCTTTTGTCCATAATGTCCATAATGATAAGTCCTATATAAGTTGCAATACCATACATTTAGTTATGGCAAGTCAATTACGAAAGATGTTAGGCAACTTGACACCTTTTATGAAAGATGTAGGTTAATTTATATTGGCTCTTTGAGAAAATTTTTTAGGTCGGGACTACAATGCCCTGGACCTGTTCATGAGCAAATCACCTTGGATAGGTGGGCCAATCAAATATTGACACCTGACATCTATGAGACTGATTTCATATTTTTAACTAGATTTGCTGAATTATCCTTCATCTTATGTTTTTCTCCATCTACTGCCTTAATCGTAAGTAAAGCTGAATTACATTAAATTAGACGGGGTTACATTTGGATTTCCTCTTTTGTCCCGCGCACTTCCTATCAAATACAGTCATCATCTTCGTCTCTGCTAACTGTGTCCCAGGCCATCATCGTGTCCCAGGCCATCATCCTAATGCCATTATTGCACAACTTCGGTCTTCCTCTTCGTCTTTGTCCGTATCTCTGTTCAGCGCTGTTTGTGAACTGCATTCGAAGCCCTCATTCCATACATCATTATTGCGCGCCCTCTCTTCGCCACACTGCTATCCCATAGCTTCTCTTCGCCACGCCATTGTTCCATAGGTAATACAATGGTCACTATCTCTATATACTTACATTAGATTAGAGGCTTCAATTATAATTTTTAATTTCTTATTCATAACTCAACACTTAGTTCATTCCTTCCCACTTTATTTTACCGAATAGTAGAATATTAAAATTGAATTAATTGAGGTTAGGGTTTGGATTTTAGCATCATTTTTCATCTTCAATCACATTACATTTATTCAAATTCTTCATAAATTATTTTTCAAATTTCATAAACTCATTGATGCCTTTAAATTTCACAAACATAGTGGCAACGACAGCTTTGAGAAGTCACTGTTGGAAATGGAGCAAATTGCTGGTGTTAACAAGAGTTAGTGAGAAAGGAAGAAGCAAGAGAGAAGCCACGAGGATAGTAGTGTGGCGGGGAGAAGCTGCGCCACAATGGTATTATGGATGTGTTCATGAGCAGCGCTGAGCGGAGGCACAGATAGAGACGAGGATCAACAGAAGCCGTGCAACAATAGCGTCGGGTATGAGGGCTTCGGATGCAGTTCGTCATTAGCGCTGAGTATAGAGATACAAGGAGAGATGGAGACGAAGACTAGTTCAAGAGAAATGCACTGAATAGAAGGAAGTGATATTATTTACATTGAGGCAGCAAATGGAAAAAAAATTGTTGAAGGAAGATTTAGTAAATTTAGTAAAAAATTTGTAGTCAACTTGAAAACAGCTTGAGATGTGCCACGTGTCATTATTCGATTTGGCCATCTGTTCTGGGTGAGTTACCCATGAACAGAAGTAGGGTATTATAGTCTGACCCAATTTTTTATTATCAAATTTTCTCAGGGTTAGTTCTCTTACTCTTTATGTTAATGATGCTTTCCTAACTTTGATAGCTTTTTAATTATTGAGTGAATGTCTCTTCTTTCTACTAGCCTTTTATCTTTCTTTACTCTCCTTTGATTAAAGTTCTACACGAAGGGTTTGGTTTAAGGCTTGCTAGTAAGTAATGGTGTTAATGGTTACTACTTAATCAAAGAGATAATCATGAAGCCCATGGACAAATCTTCCCACCTTAGCTTTTTAAGTTAAAATTAGATACTCAACATAATAAGAAAGGTGTATGAATTGAGCATCATATTGAGATACCATTATTGTTCTTTGTATTATATATTCAAATTCCTTAGCCTTAGTTTCCTTAACATTTGATAGAAAAAAGTGCTCTACAAAGTCCTATTGAAATTTTTTCTAAGTCAATGGTGTAGCTGTTATATCTCTTATTTCCACATGTTAAATATACTAAAAGTGTGCCATATCATCTAATTGACATCTTACTAGGTCCACCATGCTTGCTTCATCACACTTTAGTATTTTTTTAATTCTCTCAGTTTGACCTAAGAACTGATAAACATTAACAATTAGACTTGTACCATCATATTAAGGAGGTTTTAAGTTTAAAAAATTCATACATAATCTAAAGCCTATCTTAAGGTAGTGTAAAAGGAGGTGACTACTATCGAGCTTGTTCTAGATTTTGCTATAGGTTTTGTTCCTAATTTTAATTTTGATTATGTTACTATTTATATAAATCTTTCCATTGTTTGCTATAAGTTTATAACCCAAAAATGAGCTTTTAGTTATTTTTATCTTGACCTTCTATTTCTAGCCTTAGAGTTTTGAGAAGGTAAAGCTATTAACCCCTTCTTGCTTAGGTGCTATAGGGATTGCTTTGATATTTCTTACTACTCTAAACCTTTTTCTTCTAGGTGATATATTCCTACAAAATATTCTACATCACTAGGCGCTTAACAAATTGTAAAATGTTACTTGAGTTTTTCGATGGTTCCTGAATGGTAGATCTCATTCATTGATATTAGGACTCAATAGTTATGGTAATCAAGTTTTATTACTTAGCTTGATCCATGTTCTGATACTACTTTTGTCATAACCTAAATTGTCTTTGGTTGTGACTAACATGAAAAATATTTTTTGGACATTCTTAACAAACCTTTCTTTCATATATTCATTCTTATGTAATCTTAATAGCTACTAATATTTGAAATTTAGATATATAGAATTAAGTTTGAATAAAATTTTAATTGAGTTGTTGGTTTTTATTAGTATTACTATTGTTAAACACAATAAAAGTGTTATATAATAATGAAAAGCAATATTTATCAAAATTATGGATTTAAAATTAAGAGTAATAAAGTTAGTGATGGTTTAAGGAAGATGATGTTTTAAAAAAATGTAAGAAACTTTATTGGAACATTTAGTATCTATTTATCCCATTATTTCAATAATTTACATGTTAAAATCCAATTATATGAAAGAGAGATAGAAGACTTTTAAATTAATATATAAATTGCATGCCATATTATATATGATGATAAGAACTAGTATATATAATGACCAAGTTATTTCTTTTATATACAAGGTATTCCATGAAATCATTTAATTGTAATAATAGAAATAGAACCTTTATAAAGTTCAAGTTAATTTTTTTTGTTTTAATTTTAAGGAAATAAATAATATCATTATGAAATAATTAATTTATATATGTCACTAAATGGCTAGTTTTATAGTTAGGAAAACAAAAGAAGTGGAAGAGAGATAAACTAGAATTTTCAAATGAGAAAAAAATGTTACAAGAGAGAAATAAAATTTAAATGCAATATGCACTAATTTTCTCTCATTGTAAAAATTAACTTTAATAATTAATTTAAATGTTATATAAACCATTAGATGAATGTAAATTTTATAATAGAGATTTGATGTAAGTCTAAAAAGACTTACATAAATGTCAAATGATTCATTCCCATATATATACATATATAAGAAAACTAACTACCAACAACACTAACCTTAAGCAAATTAAATCAATCAATATGCATTGTAAAATTATTAAGGGTTTTGCTAATCATAGCTCTTAGGGCTACACTTAAGAATTAGTGAATATTTTTCATTTACTATTATTTTCAATTTCAATTTTCAAGAGAATCCTATAAAATAATATTAATTAAAAATTATAATATATTTAAAAGTTAAATTATTAATTAATATTATCCATAAATTTTTTTTGAAAATTAAAATTAATAATAAATGAGAGATATTCACTAAATTTTAAACATAATGCTTAAAATTATGATTAACACTTGCTTGTTATTAATATGAGTCTAGTGGGTAATTCATTTTCATTCATTAATTAAATGAAAGATAATTTTTATTGATTTAAAGCATTCAATTTGATTTAACCATAGCCCTTAATGCACTTGTTAAGGAACATATATTTATACATAAAAATAGCCTTACTTGATGGTCTCCTTTGTGTCCTTTCCTTTTTTCCATAAAGAGGTTTGTTAAGGATAAAGGGTTTTAAGGGGAAAAAGAGATTAAAAAGAATCTTGATATAAGCATGTCATAATTTGGTGGTTGATCTACATGACCTCCAAATTAAATGAAACTGATATCAAATTAGTTCTTATAAATAGTGTACAATTAAGTCTAATTTAGTAATAGGTTCTTTGTATGCTAAATCAGTAATTAAGTTCTTAGTACACTAAATTTGTAAAAATCAAGCTAAAAAATTAAACTAACATACTTAAAATTAATTTAGCCTAAAATTATAGAAACTAAGCTCAAACTTATACAAATCTATTAGCTAGTATACATTTAAGCCTAAATAGTTAACCCTAAATCAATATAAAATTAACTCTAAATTCTAAAAACTAACATAAATTAGAAAATTGCTAAAATAGCACAAAGTGAAGAAAATTCACTAATTAAAAACTACTTTAATTGACAGGAAGCATTCTATAGTGACAATGGTAGAGGAGTATGTAGAACAACAACAACAATGTAGGGCATACTACAAGAAAATACACTTTTATTTACAAGATTTTATTGATGGTTAAAAATAACTGTAATTTTTAAGTATTAGTTGTGACATTCACCCTAAACTGTTAATACATATCTTTATATCATGTTTATATTATTCTTTAATAATCAAGTGATCAATAATAAAAGTTAAGAAAGCTTTCATAATAAATGAAGAGTAGGTTACCTATTAAAAAAAAGTTATGTTTCTACTAAAGGTCTTATCTTAACTTTTATTTATATTTATATTATATTATATTTATTTTAAATTTATTTTTTTCCCTTTACTATAGAAAAAGGACTAGCGAAGTAGCAATTCTCACTTTGGAAATGCCCAAACACCACTCCTAGATAAGCTTTGCAATGATAGTGATGATAGCTTTAGATGTTTTTTTTGCTTCACTATTCTTCTTGATTCGTAGATGAAGCTTAAGATTCTATTATCCTATAATAACTCTTTGTGATTCAAGCTTTGGATTCACTTATATTTGCTTTAGGTTCTTTTTTATTAAGATAAAATGCTCTATTATTGTTATTCCTTTTTATTCATTGTGCTTTACCAGTATTTAGTGTAGAATTTTTAGTTTAATTTCTTCTTTGTGAGGTTCCATATAATGTTTAACATTAAAAATTTTTAGAATAGGCAACTAGGTTCTTTGTAAGGTTTTGGTCTTATCTTGGCTTACTTCTCAAAAGAGTTTGGTTCCCACTTTTTTGTCAAATCCAACTACTAAAATAAAATGTGCAATTAGAACATAGAAAATAAACCTGAAAACAAATTAGCCTGTGATGAATTGGGGATTGTATTTAATGGGTAAAGCCATTGCTATAGTTAATCAAATGTCTTTCCTTATTATAAAGTTGAAAATTCTTTAATGGGCCTGATTTAAGATTACAGGTGAGCGGGTCTTCTAATTTTTTGGATAAGATATTGACATTCTATGAAATTTGATTCCTATTGTTATGGGAGTTCATCATTACTATGGTTTTGGTGGATTGAGGTTAAACGATTTTAGTGAGTTTCTTAATTTCTTATTTTTGAAATTTGAACTTTTTTTTTAAAAAATGTAGAAAATTAGTGATGCAATTACTTTAAGAAATTTTTTTGTTGTAATCTACATATTAGCTATTGGAGCATTTTTTATTGCTTTATGTAATTTTTTAGTTAAATGCCATCTCATGTCAAGCTATTCATGCATTCATTAATTTCATTTCCACCTTTAACTAGGAGTTTTAAAGTCAATTGACATCAACAATGCTGTAATTTTTTTAACATGAAGGTCTTATATTTGTTTTTATGTTTTTTTATTGCATAAATATCATTGTCCATATAAAATGTTGTTTAGTATAATGCAATGCCTTTAAGTATGATAGATTGCATGAGATAATTCCATTGGTAGGAAGTTTATTGTTATAGCTTTTTAAGATTGGTTTCTTTTTTTGAATTCTAGTTGTAATTAGATTGCATTTCATTAATTCATTTATTTTTTATGCATTTTCTAAATATATGTTCATACTTTTCTTTGGGATTCTGCAATTTTATATACTTGTATTTTCCAACTAGAAAGGAATTTGCAAGCATGCATCAAGTGTTTGGTTTTTAAAACAAATCATACTGATTGGTTTTAGTTATTAATTTTAAAATATAAAAAAAGTTTGCTTGCCATCAACTTTTCACTCTTTCTTCCTTTATTAAAAATGTGTTTACTCTACCCTGCTATTTAAGAATACCGACTAAAATTTTCCTTTAGTTGAATTGTGCTTACTTTTGTTAAAGTAAGCTTACTGAACTTCTTCATTATAAGTCACTTTGAGTTTTTATTAATGCAATATAATTAGAAAATTTATCGTCCTTTCATAAAATGTGAAACAAAGTGTGCTACGAATAATTAAAGAATGTGAAGGTCCTCTTTAGAACTAATGGTATTAACTAACAAAAATTAATACACATGTCATTGTGGAAGGTAATGATAATGACAAAAATTAATGTAAAGGTTCAAATTTGGAAAATTTGTAAAATAAAGAAAGCAAGTTGAAATCAATCAAGGTAATAATTAGCTAAAAAAGAGTATTTTTTTTCAATTGCTTCATTGGAGCACCTTATTACTCCATTATAATCTAGATCCTATGCATATTGAAAAAATGTATGTGATAATCTTCTTAGGGCTTTAAGTATCTAGCTCTTTTGGTGTTAAAAGCTTGTTTAAATGCCTTGATTGAGCCAATATTTGACCTAAAATGAATTAAAATTCAATATAAATATTTAATAACAAAGCCAAATTTAAGGAAATTTCTATAGAGGTGGCAACATTATGATATAGATAAACAAACTCATGTGGTTTCCTAATATAAAGGAAATTTGACATTAGTATAAAAGGCAAAAGGATAAGAGAGTAAGACAAAAATGCCGTTGCTATTATAATTAAGGAGGATAAGAAGTAAAACACCACCTGTCTTGGAAATGCAAGAAAATATCAAAATGTTGGAAAAGCATTGTACATTTCCATGTTTTGCTACCCACAATTAGGTCACTTACTTGGTAGTCATTTTTTAAAACCCCCTGTTAGTTGATTATTCATGCACATGATTGACCACTCATTGAAAGTGATAGGCTAGTTCTATGTATTTGTATTTGTTTTTAGACTATTGTTGTATTGAATTGGATATTTTCATTCATGTTTTTAATAGATCCTCTGAATGAAACAAATTCTACTAAAAAGAAAGGAAGAAGGCCTACATGTAACTTTGCATTAGCTAAGAAGAAAAAAGGTAATAAATTTCAAATTTCTTAGAGATTCAAGAGAGCTATAAGGGATTACTCAAGATTGTTCAAGTTAAAATACATAACAGTGATTAGACAAGTCCAAAATGCACTATTAAATGTGAAAAATTAGGCAACAATTAATTAGGAGAAGAAAAAAAAAAGATGTTCAAACTTGTAGCGGTATGAAAAATATAAATCTTCATTTCACAATATTTTAACTACATTATTTTTCAAAAATAGTAGTAAAATGCTTAACATATCTTTAAAAAGCAGTGCAATTAATGGTGATTAGTTGAATAATATGCCTTAACATATTTTTTTAATGATTTTCTTTTTAGAATGATTTCAATGTTGAAAATCATAAATAGTAGGTGTGGGCACAATTGAATAGGTCCTACAAGAATGATAGGTTTTCCTTAAAGCAAAAATGTTTTGATCCGTATGAGGACCCAAATGAAGCATAATCAAATGTTTAATTTCTTTAATTGTTATCTTAATGTATTATTTTTAAAATTTCTATGTGAAAATTGGTCAATAGAAAGTACATGAGAGGAACAAGGCTAATTGAGGATTAGACAGTGTTGCTCACACTTTTAGATTAAAAAGTTTCATGCAAAAGGTAAAAGAAGAGGTATCTATCTAATTATTTACTTGTCTATCTAAAATATGTCATATATAATTGAGTTACATGGAAAAATAAGGGTAGATGAGAAAGTTTACCTTTTGATCTTTTTAACTATGATAGTTTCCTTTCTAACTTAAACATGAAAAACAAAAAAGAAAAGAAAGAATGCAAAAGAATCAAATGCTAAAAGTTTTTGTATCTTCTGCCTATTTTAATTTTTTTTCCTTTTTCTTATGGCCTTTTTCTATTTCTACATAGTTACCTTAGTTGAAATTATGGCACTATAAAGTTTACTTAACATAAGTGATGGAAAAAGATTCTCTAAATTAAATGTTAGTATGTCTTTGACTAAAAAAAGAAAAAAAATGACCATAGGGAAGCTAACTAAATTCCATGTAAATCTTTTTGGTTGGATTGGTGGTTACTATGATCAATCTTAACGTGGCCTTGATATTAGCTTTACTTTTTTCTTCTTCAAGTTTATTTTACCTTTCAATTTCATGTCTTTAATTAATATATTTCTTTGAGCTATTAAAGATATATAAAAGAGCTTCTTTCACTAGCATTTATATTTTAGTTGTAAACTATACATAAATAAATGAGTTAAATCTATTATTATTAAATTGGATAGAATTAGTTAGTTCAACCCTTTTAATTATGAACCAAGCTTAATTCTAATTTAGACTATGAGAACCAAAAGGAAGGAGGCTGCTTATCTTAGGATAATGGAAAAGGGAGCACTCTAATATTAAATCGATTTAAAATGGTTTTTACTAGTCTAATTTAAATGGAATAATGGAAGAGGCAGGTTTAGAGAGGGACTGTAGGGAGCATTCTAATATTCTCGACTAGTGCTTTAACATCAAAAGGCAACTTCTTTAGCACTTGTTTGATTTAGTTTACTTTGGATTTATTTCACCATGTTTTGTGTATTTTGTTTTTTTTTCTTTTTTGTTATATTATAGAAGGAGAAGTTTGAGCAAGAAATTGGTCAAATTTGCCTATAGGAAATCACGCACATAAAATTTAATGGCAGGATAGTTTATCAAAATACACAAGAAAAACTTTTATGTATTATTCCAAAATTAAAATATAGTAAATTTGTTTACAATTCTGAATTCTATTTATGCACATGTTATGTTCAAATGTAAGATAAACTCAAAAGATTTTCAATTGAAGTGAATAAAGGATTTTCTCAAATTATTAAAAATGAGATTATGGTGATGACTTTGGGACTAGAAAGACATGGTAATGTGTATGATTTTGGAGCTAATGCAACCCTAACAGATTTATGGGGCTTTAAAGGATCATTTATTTTTGTTCATGAACTACAAAAGAGATAAATAAAAAATTGCTATAGTCAGAAAAGAAGCACAAAGAATCGAATGTCAAAGTGAAGAGTTCGGAGGACAAAGTTAAGCATGTAAAGCAATTCTTAGCAAGATTATTAGTAGGGCTAATGCCAAATACTATGGCACATAGTTCTTCTAGTGTGGATGCTGGTACAATGATACTTTATTCCTTTCACAACAATCCTATATATAATTTCCTTTTTAGTTTTTTTTTATCATTATATAAATTGATTATAAGTCAAAATATGCCTCTTAGGGATAACATGTTATTTAAGTAACTATGGTGCATGATTTTACATAAGTTAATTAGAAGTTAATAGGATCTTTTCTAGTTTGTTCTTTATTGTATTTACTTAGGTTATGGGATCTTGTGACATTTGGGTAGTCCTAAAGTTTATCTAAGGTTTATATTTTCAAATTCTCTTTTTTTGATGGACATCAATTATAATATTAAATAAAGACAAGTAGGCAGTTTAAAGTCCTTTATATTTCGTGTAGTATATTCATGTATTTGCAAGTAGACAATTGCATACATGTTTGTTATGTTTCTACCTTTCATGGTCTTTAATTTTCATAAAGATAATATTAGTCATTTATACCAACGATTTTTCTATTTACTTTTCAAGATGATAGCACCTACTAGAGTTGATTGCATTTGGATTGTAAGTATTGGAGAAGATAAGGAATAAGGAGGATCTGTTATCAATGGTTGGTCTTTAATAGCACTGTGTCCTTGGAGGTCATCTTATTGGGTGATGGCTTAAACCACATTTCCCATTTCTCTATAATTTTTTGAGAGAGTATATTAATTTTTTTTGGCTATATAACAATATGGAACATGATATATAAAATAATTGTAATTGACATATCATGATTGTTTACTGATTAAAAGAACATTCTTTTTTCTCATATAGTAAAGAGGTATAATTACCATTTTTATTACTTATGTACAAAGTCATATTCTACACCAATATATATTACATGAGTGGTTTGAATCAATGAACAAGATTTTTATAATCATTTAATTAAAAAATGATAGTAATTAACTATATTCATAGTAAATTAAAAAATGATTACAAATTTTAACGATAAGTGATTATTACTAATTGCTTTGAATTAAATTTATTATGTAACTATTTGTACGATCAAATATGTCAATAAAAGTCATAGTTAAAAAAATGCTTATTAATTTTAACGATGGGTGATTATCACTAATAATTTTGAACAAAACTTTTTATATAACTAGTTTCATTGGCCAAACATGTCAATAAAAATTATAGTTAAAATGATGGCAAATTTTGACGGTTAGTGACTATCATTAATAATTTTAAATTAAAATTATTAAGTAACTATTTTTGAAATTCAAATATGTCAATAAAATGTTACTTCACTTTTTAATGCAATCGGCCATCGAAAATTAAAGCAATGTATTGTGATAGTCATAATTGTTGATAATTATAGAAAATTATTAGTGACAATCAACAGCTATTGATGTTAAAATTTGTGACATCTTTTATTGTAATAATCATTTATGGCCAGATCACTATCAATAATTTTATTTTTTATGATCAATTTTAGTTTTATCGATGGCTATGATTATTGAAAACAACAACTTTTCTTGTAGTGGTTGGAGGAGAGAAGAAGAGGAAAAGAGGAAAAAAAAATAAAGGTCATCATTGATGAAATGGTGCATTTCAATCAGTGATGTATTCTCAAACTTTCATCACTATTTTCATCACTAACTTTTAAAAAATTTTGATCCACTGCCAAATAGAATTTTAAATATTTGTGCCTTATAATCTATTATTAATTCCATCAGTACTTTAAAAACAATTTTTTTATTTCATTAACAAACTTTGTTGATGAATTTAGAGACACATTTAATTTTTGATTTAAAAATTCAAGAAATTAAACAAAATAGCAATGGATTTAATAACAAATGTTTTACACCTTTTACTAATTCCATCATTAAAATTATAACATATATTTGGGCCTTGCAAACCCATTTATTGATAGTAATTTGGTTACTAAGTCCGTGGTTAAATATAAATTTTCATGATTATTCAACATAAGTTTTTTGAATATTTATCAATATATAAAAATACAATCATCTAATATTGTGCCTCCATTGATTTATGGGTCTTTTATACGTCACTACTCTGATTGAACATGAAGAAAGAAGGATTGACCAATTCCTCAGTTAACCAAAAGAATTGATGGAGTGTTTTCATCCCTTTTTTTTAATATATATTACTGATAATAACAAGGTTTGTCTACTGTACAAAACCAATTGACTTTGGAGGAGACTAACAAAATGAACCCTCGTTCATCACTTAAAATTCTAGAATTAATAACTCAATTATGTCACGAAAGGCATTATCAATTTCACATATATCATATGGTGATTGAGGAAGTAGTTCGATGTTTGCTAAATTTTTACAAATTTTAATTGCCAACTTTATCAAATTATATGATGGCAGGTTGGACATAAAATAGTGGCACAAAATTAAATATCTGAGGTATGGATTATTGTTCAGGTTCAATTTTATGTAGTAATTGGATCGTCCAACATATTCCAATTCTATCTCTCTGTTAGAAAGCGTTGGAAACAAAAAATCATTTCAAAGCCCTCAAGAATACGGTGTTCGTTAATGGTAATGTAGCAAATCGTATCGTTGAGGTAATTTATTTATTATATATATTTATTTATAATTTAGTTATTAATTATTTTTTAAATAATATTTTTTAAAATTAAATTAAAATTTTAAATATACTGACGTGTTAACCTAAACTCATGTAAACATGCTGTGTTCATCTTAAGTTATTGTATTATATTAGAAATTCTCACCTAATTCCAACCATTCACTTCTCCGTACTTCTGCTCTAAATTCCCGTATGCAAAGTGTGAAAGTAATATCATTTATAGGATTACCAAAGAAGCCTGCCAGGGATTTTTAATGGCATAGTAACACTTGGCATTAGTTTATGGTATATTTGAAAAGTTAGAAGAGCAAGAATGCAAGACAATAGAAGAAAATGAAGAGATAGAAGAGAAAGAAGAATGAATTGGTAAATTGTGATTTTTTTTCTTCGTTTGGATATTTTAAATTATAGGAGAAAAGATAATAGAGTCAATTTAAAATTTAAAATATATAATTAATTATAATATATTTTTACTATTCAATCTTTTTCAAAGAAAACCTTAATATATTAACGAATATTAAAAAGAATAAGTTGAAAATGTAAATTAACGTAATCTTAAAAAATTAAAAATTTAAATTAATTCAATAATTCTTAAAAATCAGAGGAACATAAAAAAATTGAGAATTTTAAAGAGATAATTATAATCACCCGCCGGCTTCTTTTCTTTGTCTAAAATTCATAGATTAAAAAAAAGTTACATTATAATTTTTTTTCTCCTATTTCCCTCTATTCTTCTTCATTCAAACAATTTATTAAAATCTTTTCCACCATTATATTTGGAATTTCAACTCAATATTTTATTATACTTATATAAAATAATATATGACTTGTCACCTCCACCTGATATGGTTAGAAAATGATGAGGAAGTTTACCGAAATGGCTCCAAAGCAGTATAAAATTGTAGTCATATTTATATCTTGTAACAAAGGAAATATGATTTGTTCCAAAATAATCTCATCCCTTTAATTTAATCCCTTTAAATATAATATTTTATATTTTGGTTAGTTAAAGATATAAATTGGACAAAATTGAACCCTAATTAATAAATTTTATCAAACTTAAAGAATGAAAATCATAACTGGGATATAGAACTTCAATAAGATT
This sequence comes from Sindora glabra, assembly GCA_020226215.1. NCBI lineage: Eukaryota > Viridiplantae > Streptophyta > Magnoliopsida > Fabales > Fabaceae > Sindora > Sindora glabra. Next base: position 37,463,397 of record CM035226.1, on the reverse strand, counting down.
CCATGTTGCCAATAATTAAAAAGAAAATTAATAAATCACATGATGTTAATTATCAAATTAGATATGTTTTTGTGTGTAAATGAATCACATGATTTATAATTTTTTTGATATAATAAGTAAATTTTACTAATTTTATTTTACAGTATTTGTTAATTTAAGTCTCCCGTTGAGATTTTACGTGTTAATCAGGAGATTTTGCTTTCAATTGAACAAAAGTTAATAAATTTGAACCTAATTTGTATCAATTTATATATTAAAGAAATTAAAAGAAAATATTGCATTTAATGAGAATCAAATATAATAATAATTTTATACATTAAGGATCAAAAGAAATTATATGTTAAACTTATCGTCACTGATACAACATATGTATTGACGCTACAATTTCTAACGAAGAAGCTTGGCTTCCTGAATACAAATCAATGGACAAAGTCATTCCTTATTTCGGTTACACAGCTGAAACAAAAGGTAAAACAAACAGAAACAAGAGAGTATCAGCCGCTTTCTGCCAGCAAGATCAGTATCGCATCCACCTTAGTGTTCTGTAATTACGCCCTCCACGGCGGCGTTCATATACAATATCAAGCTGAGGGAAGATTCGGCAGAGAATGTTATCTAGGAGCTTCAAGTAGGACAGCCTCCATTGCTGTGAAAACATTAGGGGCAGGATAAAAATTCCAAGGCCAAAAGTTAATCCCAATTCGGCACTCAAGAAATTCCAATCAATTGAGCTCCCACTATTATCAGAATCAGGTGATCCAGATGCTGGCGGCGATCCTCCATCACCGCTGCAACTTCGTTGCAACGGAGGCCCACAGAGTCCTTCATTACCAATGAAGGAAGTTGCATCAAAAGTTTGAATTTGAGGGCCACTGGGAATTTCGCCCACCAAATGATTGAAAGAGAGGTTGAGGGCTGAAAGGAAACCTAAACTTGCAAGCTCTCTTGGAATTTCCCCACTCAAAGAATTCATGGATAGGTCTAATGACTCTAATTGTTTCAGATTTCCCAAAGATGTTGGAATACTTCCCAATAATGCATTATGTGACAAATTAAGAGCCTGCAGTGCCCTAAAATTCATCAACTCCTCTGGTATTGTCCCTTCAAAGTGGTTGGATGAGAAATCCACGGAAGCAAAGACTGTTGGAATTTTAGAATACCTCATTTGCTGATATTTACTCACAATTGTAACTGAGTCCTGAAAACGGTCAATGTCCATGAAGACATCGGAGAAAAAATGCTCAATCACTGAGGCAGGTATGGATGCCAAGATTTTAGCAAACATATTTCCAAGATCTTTGCTTTCATGTGAAAACATATCCAGTACATCGCTTGGACCAAACTTATCAATCAAATTAGAAGATAAGTGATCAAATTGCATAGCACTTTCATCAAGCATCATTGCCTTCCAGGTTTTAAGGAGTGATATTGGTAGATTCCCACCAAAACCATTGGATGCTACATCAACAATTTGAAGCATTTCCCAGTCACCGCTGCTATAAGGGCATCGGATAGCACCGTGCAATTTGTTTGACCTCAGAATCAAAACTCTTAAGGTGGATGTGTTTTTCAAGAAGCATGCAAATCTATCAGTTAGTAGATTATTTCCAAGGTTTAACACTTGCAGTCTGTTGCAATTGGCTAGAGATTTTGGAATCTTACCCCTCAGAAGATTTCGGTTGAGATCGAGGAATCTCAGAGAGCAAGAAGTTGGCATTGCATCAGGAATATTGCCGCTAAGATTGTTTTCCCCTAGCTTCAACACCCTTAGAGTTCCGCTCATAGCTATTAAACACTTGGGAATCATCCCACTGAAACTGTTATAGGAAAGATCAAGCAATTTAATATTTGGAGCACCGCAAAAGGAATCATGGATTTCTCCATGAAAACTATTATTTGCAAGATTGAGGATTTGAATGTAAGGGAGAAAATTGCCAATGTCATGTGGGATAGAGTTGAATCTATTGTTTGAGTAGTCCAAAAAGCTGCTATATTTGAAAGAAAGGGGACTGATCCTTGGAGTTGGTTAGAGTGAAGGTCAAGGACTAGCATCGTAGGAGTGACGTCTTCAAGAGGCCCTTCCAAATTTGTTAGAAAATTGTTGGAAAGATTTAAGCTAACTAAAAATTCAAGTCTCCAAGTCCAATTGGGAATTGTTCCTGGAATCTGGTTGCTGGATAGGTCTAGACTAAGTAATTTGTTTTGATTTCTCAAGAGACCAGGGAATGCTTTCAAATTGCAAGAAGCCAGCATTATATTGCTCAAATTTGGAAAGAATGACTTGAGATTATCATTCTTAAAGTCCACAACAACGGAGAAGTTATTGTGTGAAAGATCTAATGCGAATAGGTTTCTCAACTTACCAAACATCTCCAATTGTATTGTGCCATTGAAATTGTTTGATGAAAGTTGGAGGACACTAAGTCTTCTGAGTTAAAAGAATGACAATGGAAACTCCCCATGTAGTTTATTGCCACTCAAGCTAAGGGATTCCAATAAAGAAGAGGACAATCGAGGAATTTGGTCCAATTGCCCATCAAATTGATTGTTTGAAAGGTAAAGTTCCCTTAAAGATGGAAGCGTAAAAAGAGTTGAGGGAACATTCCCATTAAGGTTATTATGCCGCAAATAAATGCTGCCTAGATTGGTAAGGCCCTTGAAATGAGAAGATTGAATTGCTCCTTTCAAATTGTTATAGGAAAGAGATAAATACGTCAGATTCTTGCACATAATAAAAGATGGAAGCAGACCACTAAAATTATTAGATAACAAGTCCAGAAAACAAAGGTGGGGAAGTTTTGAGATTGAATTAGGAAGCATTCCATTGAATTGGCAGCTAGAGAGATCTAGTCTAGACAATTGTCTCAAGTAGCCAATGGAATCGGGTAGTGGTCCTAAGAAATTTGTGTTGCTCAGGTTCAAGGCATATAGAGATGCAGGTAGGGGTGTAAATGAGTTGAGTTGAGCCGAACATCTGCATGTTTGAGTTCGAGCTCATCGAGCTTAAAAAAGTCCAGCTCAAGCTCGAGCTCGAGCTCGAGCTCGATTCAAATACGAGCTTAAACGAGCTTTACATTTCTTATTTCAAATTTTTAATCGAAACTAAATATTCAAATTTGAACTCGAGTTTAAGTGATAATTGAGCTTAAACGAGTCTAAACGAGCCTAAACGAGCTTAAATGAGCATAAAACAGTTTAATATATTTATATTATATATAATATAAAACTTAAACAAGTCTAAACGAGCCTGTAATAGTTTAATATATTTATATTATATAAAAAATAAAAAATAAAAAAATATTATATACCAAGCTCGTTTAGGCCTGCGAGTAGCTCGAGTTGAGTAATAAAAAGTTCGAATTCGGCTTGAATAATAAACGAGCTCGGCTCGTTTATGTCGGTTCGTTAAAATTTGAACTCAAACCGAATTTTTTATGAATTGATCCCGAGCTGCTCACGAATAGCTCAACTCGTTTGCACCCCTAAATGCAGGATATGAGAGGTATGGTAAAGAACCATATATATGGTTATTTGATATGTCAAGGACCTGCAGTGTCTGCACATTGAAGATGCCTTTTGGAAATATTCCATTTAAGCTACAATTGCTCAATTCCAAGGTGGTCAACCTTAAAAGATTCACAAAAGATTCGGGCACCAAGCTTGACAGGTTGTTCTGATTCAGTCGAATCACAGAGAGTGACGGAAGCTTTGCAAGTGAAGAATCAATAGGTCCCGAGAGATGGCAAGATGACATGCTTAAAACTCGTAGATTTCGCAACAAGGTTACAGCATGGCACCATTCCTCTCCCTTGGCCTTGATCCTCACACCATCCAAATATAGTTCCTCAATTTCTGTGAGATTCTTCAAAAACACTTCTATATTCGGCGTCTCAAGCATTAGACCTGAATTAAAAGAGGTAGACAAGTCAAGAATAGCTAACCTTGATAGTCGAGAAACCTCGATTGGAATTTGGCCTTCAAAACCGGCATTTGATAAATTCAGAAGAGTCAAACTCCTCAACTCCTGCAACTCCAGAGGAATCGCAGAGTGGAAGTCATTATGAGCCAAACTCAAATTTTGCAGATGTTTCAAGCTGAAGAGACTCGAAGTTTCAAGTCCTCCCGTTATGAACTCCTCGCTCAAGTCGAGAGCTACAACACGCCCTCTGTCACAAGCTGGTAGTTGTGACAGTTCGACAGGCAAACATGCTTGGATTAAGACGAGACTTGGTGGGAAAATCCAACATGTTATGACGGTCCTGTGGCTGAAATTTGAGATCAATCCGGCTTGCGTACGATTTTTCCCGATTTTCCCAAGTTTGGGGGTACTTTGGTCATTTCGGAAGGTTCGTGAATCCGGCGGGGTTCAACGAGACCATATTTGGAATCCTCGCATTATTATCTTTGTGTCGGTAGGTTTTCGTGACAATCGGACACCCGGAGCATGGCGAAAAGGGCTTATGACAACTCGGAAAAAGTATGTCATCTTCCCACGGGAGGGCTTTTGTTCAAAATGCTCTTTAAGGGGGTGGAGTGCTCTACGGGCCTGCGGGGCGCCGGGACACTGAGCTGGGGACGGAGTGTGTTGGCTTGTGGCCATCCCCTTGCACACTCAAAGCTATGTAATGAGGCATAAATTAAGCGAACGGAGTGTCCCTCTCCCTATTCATTTGTCCCTTCCGGTCCGTAGTGCACGGAGGCTTCCTGTGTGGAAGGATCCTGCGGTCCGGTATGCGCGGGGTGCTTCGGCGACATACGATATTGGCGTACGGACATGTTGTACATGGACTTGTTGTATGGGCGATAAGTCTTGATGTCCCGCTATCTTTACCCAAGCGTGCCAAACGAGGGTTTAATGTTGGAAGGCTGGCATGTTGGCCAAGAGTGGCAAGCATGCGCCGCACGGTTTCGGCTGGAGTGCCGCCGGCCCGTGACATTTGGTATCAGAGCTCGGTTTGCGCCAGAGGGCCAAGATCGGGTAGGCACAATTGGTTTAGATGCGGCTTGTCCCTTAATATACGGTATGTGCGAAGCTATCATTCTCTCAAACTCGGTGGTGTCGTTGCCAAAGACTTGACCAGATGGTGCAAGAGATTGGATCGTCCCGAGAAGCCAGTGACTTGGGAATGGTACATACTGGTGATCGAGGATTTGTACGAAGGGCCCAAGCATTTGTGCCAAGTGGGCTATTTTGCTTGTCGGTTGTGCACGGGACATTGGTTATGCGCTCATTCATAGTAGTGGCATCGAGGGATGCAAACCACCGTCCAGTGGGACGAGAGAATTGACGGCTAATCCGGTGGGAGAAGCCTTGGTCTTGCCAGAAGGCTTGACTGCTTGAGGGATTGGTGGAACCAGAGGGTGAAGCCTTGGTTGTGCCAGAGGGCGTGACCACAGTTGGAGGGCATGAGCGGATCGTTCCAGAGGGGATGGTCCAAAATCATGTCAAGGAGGTCCGGAGGGATCATCCGAGTGCTCAATGGAGCATTTTAGCCGGAGGGCTTGGCAAAGATTCAGAGGAATCAATGCCGTGCGAGCTAGAGTGGATGGTGCTCTATGCTCAACCCCCTTCTACGAGTTGAAGTGGGGGAGCCATCAGAGGATGCGCTCAATGAAGTCGTCAGAGGACGCGTTCCAAGGAGTGGTCGTGAGGACCGCGATGCTAATGGGCATCAAACTCCGAGGGTAGGCTGTGATGGCCGGTGATATGCCAGAGGGCATTGATCCAGAGAGGATCAAAGGATCCGATCGGGTGTGCAATTGGCATTGCTTAGTGCAATGAATCGACCGAAATGCAAACGAGCGGCTGGGGAGCGAGGTTCGCCCTCTCTGCGTCGATCCAGCGTAAGTCTTGTCTCTTGTACGGGTGTATGGGACACTTAGTGCAAGATACCTGTTAGTAGGTGATTCAAAGCACTAGCATTTGTCATGAGCCATAGAGTTGGCACACACTTAAGCCGCGGAGGTGGCGTATTGTGCAATCTGTGGAAGCAGTGAGCACCAGTTGCAGAGGCAACTACCCGTCGAACAAGTTACGGAGGTAACGAGTTCGGGAGAGCTATGTGGGATAGCGGCACTAGAGAGAGTGTCGGGACACTTGTAAGGTGACTACAGAGGTAGCCCTTGGAGTGACATTTGCGGAGGATGCATTTTGCCAAGTACCTATGTTACAGAGGTAACAGACAGCCCAACTCTGAGATGGGGGAAACATTTCATAGCGCTCAAAGAGACAGGCTTTGAGACGGTCGAGGGAGTAACTCAGCGGAGTAGGCTGAAGACCGGAGCCGTGTCAGATTGAGGTGTCAATGAGGGCATTGACATATGAAGTGGGGGAGAATGTCACAAGCTGGTAGTTGTGACAGTTCGACAGGCAAACATGCTTGGATTAAGACGAGACTTGGTGGGAAAATCCAACATGTTATGATGGTCCTGTGGCTGAAATTTGAGATCAATCCGGCTTGCGTACGATTTTTCCCGATTTTCCCAAGTTTGGGGGTACTTTGGTCATTTCGGAAGGTTCGTGAATCCGGCGGGGTTCAACGAGACCATATTTGGAATCCTCGCATTATTATCTTTGTGTCGGTAGGTTTTCGTGACAATCGGACACCCGGAGCATGGCGAAAAGGGCTTATGACAACTCGGAAAAAGTATGTCATCTTCCCACGGGAGGGCTTTTGTTCAAAATGCTCTTTAAGGGGGTGGAGTGCTCTACGGGCCTGCGGGGCGCCGGGACACTGAGCTGGGGACGGAGTGTGTTGGCTTGTGGCCATCCCCTTGCACACTCAAAGCTATGTAATGAGGCATAAATCAAGCGAACGGAGTGTCCCTCTCCCTATTCATTTGTCCCTTCCGGTCCGTAGTGCACGGAGGCTTCCTGTGTGGAAGGATCCTGCGGTCCGGTATGCGCGGGGTGCTTCGGCGACATACGATATTAGCGTACGGACATGTTGTACATGGACTTGTTGTATGGGCGATAAGTCTTGATGTCCCGCTATCTTTACCCAAGCGTGCCAAACGAGGGTTTAATGTTGGAAGGCTGGCATGTTGGCCAAGAGTGGCAAGCATGCGTCGCACGGTTTCGGCTGGAGAGCCGCCGGCCCGTGACATTGAAGCCTAGATCGTGCCAGTGGGTGTGACCACAGTTGGAGGGCATGAGCGGATCGTTCCAGTGGGAGTGGTCCAAAATCATGTCAAGGAGGTCCGGAGGGATTGTCCGAGTGCTCAGAGGAGCATCTTAGCCGGAGGGCTTGGCAAAGATTTAGCGGAATCAATGCCGTGCGAGCTAGAGTAGATGGTGCTCTATGCTCAACCCCCTTCTACGAGTTGAAGTGGGGGAGCCATCAGAGGATGCGCTCGTGAAGTCGTCAGAGGACGCGCGCCAAGGAGTGGTCGTGAGGACCGCGATGCTAGTGGGCATCAAACTCCGAGTGTAGGCTGTGATGGCCGGTGATATGCCAGAGGGCATTGATCCAGAGAGGATCAAAGGATCCGATCGGGTGTGCAATTGGCATTGCTTAGTGCAATGAGTCGACCGAAATGCAAACGAGCGGCTGGGGAGCGAGGTTCGCCCTCTCTGCGTAGATCCAGCGTAAGTCTTGTCTCTTGTACGGGTGCATGGGACACTTAGTGCAAGATACCTGTTAGTAGGTGATTCAAAGCACTAGCATTTGTCATGAGCCATAGAGTTGGCACACACTTAAGCCGCGGAGGTGGCGTATTGTGCAATCTGCGGAGGCAGTGAGCGCCAGTTGCAGAGGCAACTACCCGTCGAACAAGTTATGAAGGTAACGAGTTCGGGAGAGCTATGTGGGATAGCGGCACTAAAGAGAGTGTCGGGACACTTGTAAGGTGACTACAGAGGTAGCCCTTGGAGTGACATTTGCGGAGGATGCATTTTGCCAAGTACCTATGTTACAGAGGTAACAGACAGCCCAACTCCGAGATGGGGGAAACATTTCATAGCGCTCAAAGAGACAGGCTTTGAGACGGTCGAGGGAGTAACTCAGCGGAGTAGGCTGAAGACTGGAGCCGTGTCAGATTGAGGTGTCAATGAGGGCATTGACATATGAAGTGGGGGAGAATGTCACAAGCTGGTAGTTGTGACAGTTCGACAGGCAAACATGCTTGGATTAAGACGAAACTTGGTGGAAAAATCCAACATGTTATGAGGGTCCTGTGACTGAAATTTGAGATCAATCCGGCTTGCGTACGATTTTTCCCGATTTTCCCAAGTTTGGGGGTATTTTGGTCATTTCGGAAGGTTCGTGAATCCGGCGGGGTTCAACGAACCATATTTGGAATCCTCGCATTATTATCTTTGTGTCGGTAGGTTTTCGTGACAATCGGACACCCGGAGCATGGCGAAAAGGGCTTATGACAACTCGGAAAAAGTATGTCATCTTCCCACGGGAGGGCTTTTGTTCAAAATGCTCTTTAAGGGGGTGGAGTGCTCTACGGGCCTGCGGGGCGCCGGGACACTGAGCTGGGGACGGAGTGTGTTGGCTTGTGGCCATCCCCTTGCACACTCAAAGCTATGTAATGAGGCATAAATCAAGCGAACGGAGTGTCCCTCTCCCTATTCATTTGTCCCTTCCGGTCCGTAGTGCACGGAGGCTTCCTGTGTGGAAGGATCCTGCGGTCCGGTATGCGCGGGGTGCTTCGGCAACATACGATATTGGCGTACGGACATGTTGTACATGGACTTGTTGTATGGGCGATAAGTCTTGATGTCCCGCTATCTTTACCCAAGCGTGCCAAACGAGGGTTTAATGTTGGAAGGCTGGCATGTTGGCCAAGAGTGGCAAGCATGCGCCGCACGGTTTCGGCTGGAGAGCCGCCGGCCCGTGACACCTCCGTTGCAAGTTATACCATTCCATTGGCAACAATCAGCAGTTGCATTCCAGTGAGCCAGTTTTTGGGACTTCGCAGAGTTGTATATAAGGTTTCTCTTCGGATGGAGCAACAAAGATAGTTGATGCCCCAGACAAATGCCATTTTCTGAAACACCTAATCCTGTGAATATCAAATAAGTGAATTAAAATTAAAAATATAATTTCAATGCATTAAAGACAATTAAATGATAAAAACACCTAATCCTCTTAGAAGAGGTGGAATTTCATATAGCACTATTTAATAACTATTAATATCATAATTATTTTTTAAATAGATCAGTTCAAATATGCACACATGTGCATGTGTGTGTGAATATTATAATAAATATTTAAGAAACTTTACTTGAGCATTGCCCTTCTCTTTTATAAGTAAAAATTAATAAATATTATAATTGATTAGGAACAAAATTTTAGAAATTGAAAAAGATTAAGTTAATTTTTATTTTGAAACTCACTATATTTTTTAAAACTCACAATTTTAAATAAAATATAATTTTATGTTTATTTCTCTCTCCAAATTATCCCCTTATTTTCTTTAGAAAAGAAGTGGATGCATATTCGAACCTTCTGTTAGAAAATACAATATGAGATAACGGACATTTTCCGTGGAGTACTAAAAATGTGACGCCACCATTAGCAATGCATTTTTGATGCATTCATAGTTGAGTAGGACTCACAAAATCAAGCCGGCTTCGGGCGGGTTCTGTATAAATTTTTTTTTGTAGAGTCTAGACCCAGCCTCGGCCTACGTTTGTCTTTTTATTGTCAAAGTCCAGTTTGGAAAAGAAATGTTCAAGTCTAGTTCGGCTTGAGTTCAATTTTAATATTTTAATATATTTATAGATAATATGTAATTAAAATTTTAAATATATATATATATATATATATGTGTGTGTGTGTGAAAAAAATCATTGTACAATATATTAGTCTTAGTAATTAATATTTATGTTATATAATATATAATAAAATATTTAATATATAAGTAAATTAATATCCAATTGATTTCAAATATATAAATTCAAGTTTGATGTATTTATGAAACAGACTAAAGTTAAGTTTAAGCTCGACCTTTAAGGCCATCTACTCAGGTTGCTGACCGGCTAAAACTTGGATGCCTACTTCCTTAGGTGCATTAGTGAATCTTTCTTATATTTTTAAAAATATTTTAAAATGATGTAAAATTTTTATAGTTCATCCAAATTTTAGAAAAATATTTTTAATTCAATATTTTCTAAAATATTTCTATAATGAGAGGTGAATATTTTATATTTTTATAATATAAAAATATTTTAATAATATGAATAAAATAATTTATTCACTTTTTAAGTAAAATTTTACCCCATTAATTTTTCATTTCACTGTTATTTATTGTGATTATTCACTACTCACCATCAATATTTACTAGTTATCTATCACTAGTAATTACTGTATCATCACCCACTAATACTATCATTCACCATTCATCAATATATATTATTTAATTTTTAATAAAAATATTTTTAATAATATAATAAAATGTTAAAAATTATATGAATTAATTAAAATATAATAATATAATATTTTTAGAATTAATTTTAATTGAACTTGAATATGATAATGAAATATACTTACAAATTAAATTCTTTAAAATTATGTTCTCAAAAATATCAAAATTTCTCGAAATTATAATTTCACAAATGAAACACAACTAGATTTAAATGTTCCACTTTCAGACATTTGCTTGGATATAACATAATCTTATCGGAACTTTGAAATATCACTCCCATAGGTCCAAATAATCTTTTCTTTGCCCATTTTCCTCCTAAGGCCTGTTGGTTCATAGAAGCAATAAGTTTCACTAATAGCTTTGTGTGTTAAGTTTTATTAGTGTAGGTCTGGTTCATAATCCAAAAGACACCAGATTCAAAACATTTACATCCATACTTGCAATCTAGATATTCTTTTTTTTCTTTGTACCTTTTGAAATATGTGGGAATTGTTGAATGTAGAACTAAAAAGAAGAGTATTTTAAAAGGATTAAATCCCACATTACTCAAATTAAGAGAGTCTTGAGTGTATATATTAAGATAAGTTATTAGGTTAGTAAAAGAGTAAAGGAAGGAAGTAGGCTCACGCACACAAGAGCAGGCTAAGTTAAGCACAACTTAGTTAAAATTCATCGATTTGCTCCTTGTGCGCAAGATAATACACAGTTAGGGATTATTTTTGCACAAATTTTATTAAAATAAAAAAGGTTACTTGGAAAAGGTAGAAAATTATGTTTTATAAATTGACAACATATTTTTCAATTTTAACTCTGAATTTAAAAAAAAATTGTTGGAGATTATATGATAGCATTTAGTGATGTAGCTCAGATTTCAAACACTGACAATTTCAACAACAATCTTGAGAGTATACCATATTTAATGATTTTTATGAAAAAGAAAGAATAATTTATGAAATAACCCCACCATATACTCTTGAATCTAATGGAGTAGTTGGAAGAAAAAATAGAACATTAAAAGAAATGATGAAGGCTATGTTGATTAGCTCATCTGCTCCTAATAATCTTTGGGGAGAAGCTTTGTTGTCAATTTGTTACCTTCAAAATAGAATTCCTCATAAAAAAATTAATAAGACACCATATGAATTATGGAAAGGGTATGCTCTAAATTTAAATTATTTAAAAGTGTGGGGTTGTCTTGCGAAAGTCATGTTGCTTGATCCTAAGAAGAGGAAAATTGATTCTTTACAAAGTAATGTACTTGATCATAATACTATAGTAGAAACAAAGGATGCTAAATTTTTTGAACATATTTTTCCTTTGAAAATTAAAAATATTTCTTAAACAATCGAAAATGCTTCTTCCTCGTTTGAACAAAATCGTGTTGAAAACCTATCTAAGGGTTTAAGGAGAAGTAAAAGACAAAGAAAAGAAGTATTCTTTGGAAATGATTTTTATACTTACATGGTACAAGATGAACCATTAACTTATTTTGAAGCAGTCACATCACTTGATGCATTATTTTGGAAAGAAGAAATTAAATCTGAGATTGATTCTATTATTAAAAATAACACTTGGATCTTAGTTGATTTACCTCCAGGGTAAAACCTATTGGTTGTAAATGGATTTTCAAAAGGAAATACAATCTTGATGGGATTTTTGATAAATATAAAACAAGGATAATGGTTAAAGGATTTACACAAAATTAAAATATTGATTATTTTGACACATTTTCACCTATTACTAAAATTTCTTCTATTCGAGTCTTAATTACTCTGGCTTTTATTTACAAATTTTTTATTCATCAAATGGATGTTAAAACTGCATTTTTAAATGATAATTTAGAAGAAGAAATTTATATGGTGCAACCAGAAGGTTATGATGTTCCTGGTCAACAAAATAAAGTTTGCAAACTTATTAAATCTTTATATAGCTTGAAACAAGCTCCTAAACAATGGAAAGAGAAATTTGATAAAGTTTTGATAAAAGATAGGTTTTCAATTCTTGAAGTTGATAGATTTGTCTATACAAAAGTTATGAATAATAAGTGTGTTATTATTTGTTTGTATGTGGATGACTTGCTCATTTTTGAAACAAGTATGAATGTTGTGCTTGAAACAAAATGATTTCTTGCTTTTAAATTTGATATGAAAGATATGGGTGAGGCAAGTGTGATTTTAGGTGTTAAGATCATAAGGAAAGGAGATAGCATATTGCTATCACAAGAATATTATTTTGAGACAATTCTTAAAAAAGTTTAATTATTTTGATGATAAACTTGTAAGTACTCCTTATGATGCTAACACTCAATTAATGAAAAATAAAAGTGAACTTGTGGCTCAATTTGAATATGTATAGATTATTGAAGTCTGTTGCACTTAATGAACTTCACCAGACCTGATATAACATATATTGTGTGCAGATTAAGCAGATACACACACTGTCCAAACAATGAACATTGGTATGCATTAGTCAGACTAATGAGATACTTGAGAGGTACCATGGACTATGGTATCTTGTATAGTGGATTTCCTATTGTACTTGAAAGGTACAATGATGCTAACTAGATATCAGATTTAGATGAGACAAAATCCACCAGTGGTTATATATTCACTTTTAGTGGTGGTTCAGTAGACTAGAAGTCAGCCGAACAAACCATTATAGCTAGATCCACTATAAAGTTAGAGTTTATAGCTCTAGAGTTGGTTGGCAATGATGCTGAGTGGTTAAAAAACTTCTTAGCAAATATTCCTTTGGGTGTAAAACCTACAACATCAGTATTTATACACTGTGATCGCCAAGCGACAATAACCATTGCAAAGAACAAAACTTTCAATGGGAAAAGTAGGCATATTCGATTAAGACACGATATGATTAAGTAGCTGCTAAAAGATGATATTATATTGATCAATTTTGTGAGATTAAAAATAAATATAGCAGATCCCTTGAGTAAACCTTAAGGTAAAAAATTAATTTTTGATACATTGAGAGGAATGAGACCTAAGGTAGTTCAAAATTAACAATGATGGTAACCTAAACTTTGTGATTAGAGATCTCATGAAAAAGATTCATATGAGTAATAACAAGTCATTACTAGTTCTGCTAGCATTTAATTTTAGACCCTTCCTATGGTATGAGAAAAGGTGTTAGAATGTATTTACCGAGAGGATGAGCACAAAGCTTGTAATGATTTCATAGTCCTTATGGGTGGTGTATTAAATATAGATGCACTTGATGAATCACCTATATGAGTGTGGAGTGAGGCCGTTCCTATAAGATTATGGTGAAATCCCTAAAGCACTCATAAAAACTAGGCATATGCGTGGCTGATTAAAGCATAAATAGTGGAAATAACAAGAAATTATGGGGGTATAAATTGATTAGTAAGACTTCTAACATACAACAAGATTCATTAGTTCATAAAAGCAATAAGCTTTACTGATAGCTGTAGGTGTTAAGTTTTATTAGTCTAAGTCTGGTTCATAGTCCAAAAGACACTAGATTCAAAGCATTTATATCTATACTTGCAACTTAGATATTCTTTCTTTTCTTTGTAGCTTTTGAAATATGTAAGGGATTGTTGAATGTAGAACTAAAAAGAAGAGTATTTTAAAAGGATTAAGTCCTACATTGCTTAAATTAAGAGAGTCTTAAATGTATATATTAAGATAGGTTATTAGGCTAGTAAAAGAGTAAAGGAAGGAAGTAGGCTCGCATGCATAAGAGCGAGCTAAGTTGAGCACAACTTAGTTGAAATTTGTTGATTTCCCCCCTTCACGCAAGATAATACATGATTAGAGATTGTTTTTGCACAAATTTTATTAAACCAAAAAAGGTTACTTGGAGGTAGAAAATTCTATTTTATAAATTGATAATATAAATTTCAATTTTAACTATGAATTTTAAAAATTTTTGCATTGGAGTTCATATAACATCATTTAGTGATGTGGCTCAGATTTCAAACACTGACAATTCCAACAACAGGGTCTTTGCAAAGCTTTTGTAAGCTTACATTTTTTAGAATTATCACTAGGACTAATAATAGGGATTGTGAGGCTGAGGGTGAAGCATAGTGCAAGGAGGGTCAAAAAGACTATTCTAAAAAATTGTAAGTGGTGGGTAAAATATTAGTTAATCAAAGCTATAAATGAGATGAATCAAATTGAATATTTATCGGTTCAAATTTGATTAAGCTTGAATTCAGATTGAACAAATTTAAAGCATTCAAGTTTGAACTTAATTACTATATAAATCTAATCAAATTTAAATGAATTTTGATATAATGAATAGTAGATAATAGTAAGAAATATAATAATAAATTTTTCTTCTATGCCTTATTTTTCTCTTTATTTTGGGAAGAGAAATATAGAGTGATACTTATATATTATGCAATTGCTCATATTTATTTATTTTTAAAGGAGTCATACTAATAAATTTATTATGTGAAAGAAAAATTACATATATAATTTGAAAATTTTCAAAATTTAAACTAAATGATCCTCCATCCTTGATGTCAGATCCTTCTTGATATTGAAATCATAATTATTAAATTTGGATTAACTCAATTGATTCAAACAATAAACCAGTAAACCTATGATTGATTCACTTTGGATCAAACCATTAAGCCAATTTTGCTTATGAATTGGTAAAAAATCGATTCAATCGGCAATTTTTTAGTTAAGCTAGTTGAACCATTATATTAAGCTAGTAGCCTTAAAACAAATTTTAATTTATTTCAACATGAGTTTTTATGTGACATTGAATCATTTTCTTTCTATTATCATATTTTGATGAATCATAATATGAACTTATTATTATTATAATTATTAAATGTGTGTTTCTCCTTTATCTTTTATATAAATTTATATTTTTATATCATAAGTGGTTGAATTAATGATCTATTGGTTAAACTTGTGTGATGTGAATTTGTTATAGATCGTCCCAAAATTTAATAAATCCGAAAATAAAAATAGAATGATAATTATACCATAATCTGCAAAAGGAAGAATGAGAGTAATAAGTGATGATAAAAATATTATGAAAGATGTAAATCCTTTCATGATGATGAAGAAACATGCCACAAGAATGAATTCTTAATAAGTAAAAATCAACACCACAAATGGTGAATCATTTTCATAAGTTACAAGTTTTTTTTCAAGAACTTAAGAAAGAATACACTTTTACGAAAAGGCACTTAGCCAAATTCTCAATTGTTTAAAAGTTCAAAATCTGAATTGGTATAAGGAACAAACTTTCTTATATAACTCTTTAAAACACTTAATGAAAATGAGCTCAAATAACACAAAAAAAGCTTAAAATTAACACACTAGCCTAAACCTAATAAAAGAACTTCTAAATAATCCCAAGTAACATACTAAATTATTCAAAGTAAAATAGTAAATATTTTAAAGCAAAATGAGCTAAAACATATCCAGTTTAAATTAAAGTTGAAAAATATTCTAAAATGATCTAATATAAAATAAACACAAATTAAAAGTTCAAATGCTAAATTAAAGTTCAAAACATCAAATAATAGTAAAATGGATTGAAGTGGTGTTAATTAAAATTATGATTGATGTGGCACTAATGTGGTACCATCTCTTTAATGATATAATGATGATATGGATTATGGCTAATGTGACATTATCTCCTTAATGATGTGGCGATGATGTAGCACCAATTTAATGATAATATAGAATAATTCTAATGCACTTGATCGAGCTCTCTTATAAGCGTACTTTCTTATTATTGATCTCCTTAGAATCACATCATAGTGACTTAATGAACTAGATTCTTATCTAGTTTAATATTTGATCTAGTTTTAATAACTATAGTCAAAATATCTTCATCAAATTAGGCATTTGAACATCAAACTCAATCATATGATGGTCATACTTCCTTACATACCTAATAAAAATGAAAACTATAATATTTTACAACTTATCTAATCACAAATATTAGTGTAATATTTTGAAGGTTTAATTAGGAGTCAAATGATTTATATAAATTTCTTTTATATAAAATTTCATAATACTAATACATGATTTTAAAAATTTTGGAATCTAACAAATTTTTACCAATTTATCTATGAAGGCCTAGTTTTTTTAATTAAAAAATTATAATTTATTAAAACTTATTTTTGAAAAATTTGCCAATAAGTTACAACTTTTGTATTTATACTTCATATACAAATTTTTATTTTTTCCAAAGTTGCATGATATAAAATTTTTACAAAAGTGGAAAAAAAGGGCAACTTAAAACTTGCCTATTGTACATATCAGTACTTGGAAATGAGATGTCGAATTTAGGATAAGAGAAAATTGATAAATATAATACAATTAGTTCAAACAAGCCTTTATTTCACTATTCTTTTACGCATTTTTGGGCCCACGACAACTTTGAAAATTCTAAATGGCATTCAATCCTTAACCCCACATTGATAGATGCATTAACCAATTCTAACAACTTAAAATTACTTACCTTGACACTCATATGTGAGAGTTACAATTTACATTTTACGTGTCATAACCCAAATTATCCTTAATCGTGAATGGCATAATGTGTAGGCCATTGCACATTTGTTTTGCATTAGGACACAAACCAACTCAACTTTCGAAGCACTACAATACACTATATATTTATTTGTGACTATAAGTAAGGATAATACTAGCTCTGTAGTTAGACATTCTTTCAATTTTTGAAAGCTACTTTCATATTCATCATTCCACACAAACTTCATTCCTCTTTAAGTTAATTTAGTTAGTGGTGTAGTTATTTTTATGAAATCCTTCACAAATCTACGATAATATCTTGCTAGTCCTAAAAAATTATGTATCTCGATGATTGTTGTGGGGCTTGGCCACTTTGC
Source organism: Sindora glabra (assembly GCA_020226215.1). Classification (NCBI taxonomy): domain Eukaryota; kingdom Viridiplantae; phylum Streptophyta; class Magnoliopsida; order Fabales; family Fabaceae; genus Sindora; species Sindora glabra. Next base: position 37,446,155 of record CM035226.1, on the reverse strand, counting down.
AATAACCTTTACCTTCTAAGGATCTACTTTGATTCCATCTTGTGAGACCACTTATCTTCAGAATTGCATATTGGTCATCTAAAATTTAGATTTTCAAAATTTGGCATACAACTAATTTTTCCACAACATTTATAGTACAATTTATAAACATTATGCATGCTCCTTCTTACTTTTTGAATACATTAATGTTATCGATAAAAATGATTATGAACTTGTTTAGAAATTGTGTGAAAAATATGATTTACCAAGTCCATAAATGTTGTAAGTACATTTGCTAACTCAAAAGGCATTATAAGAAATTCATAATGTATGTAATGTATATGAAAAGCCATCTTTGGAATGTCCTTCTTACAAATCCTCAATTGATGATACCCAGAATGAAGATTAATCTTAGAAAGTAACAAGCTCCTTATAATTAGTCAAACATGTCATCTACTTAGGGCAATGATTATTTATTCTTACTTTATTTAACTATTAATAATCTATGCACAATTATAAAGATCTATCCTTTTTCTTTACAAACAATACAGGTGCACCCTATGGTGATATGCTAGGTTGGATAAATCCTTTATCCGCTAAATCTTGTAATTGTGCTTTTATCTCCTTCAATTTTGCAGGTGCCATGAAATATGGTGATATGGCTATTAGTTTAGTTTTAAGCACAATGTCTATGGTGAATTCAATTTTTCAATCTAGTGGTAGCTGAGGCAAATTCTCAAGAAACACATTTTGGAACTCTTTTACTATCGGAATTGCACTTATCCTAGTTGCCTTAACTTTTGCTTCACATATGGATAATATCCATATAGTGTATCCCTTCTTTACTAGTTTTTAGGCTTTAGCACAAGAAATGACATTTGGCATCATAGTTAATCTTTTGCCTTGAAATACTTGTGTTGTGCTTTCTACCAGATGATAGGTGATCATTTTACGGTGACAATCCACACTAGCATAATATTTGGATAACTAATTCATTCCCAATATTACATCATAATTAACTATATCTAGTAGTATTAAATCTATAGTTGTAGGATACATATTAAATTTAATTTTGCACTCTCTGATTTCATGAGTGGCTATTATTGTATCCCTAACTAGAGTGATAAAAATTAGTACTTGTTATAAACTACTTTTAGGTTTGCCTACTTTCAAAGCTATATCTTTTGTTGTAAATAAATATATAGCTCCAAGATCAAATAGTACTCTTATTAGAAGATCTTCTAAAAGTAAGGTACTTATTACCATTACATTTGATGCTTGGGCTTTTTGTTGGGTTAGTGTGGAGACTCTTACTTGTGATTTAGCTGCTTCATGTGCTTTGTTACCTTTTCTTACTTCATGGCTTGACACTACAGGTGATTACACATAAGTTGTTGCATCATAGGTGTACTTGATGTAATGATAACATTTTTAAAAGGCGTCTTTAGACAATATGCTGGTTTATGTCCTTTTTCTCTACACCTAAAAAATAACCCCATCTTGCACCTAGAGGTGTACATTGTCGCCCGACTCGGAAAAATATAGTATTTAGGCTCTTTTTTTGGGTCGATGGGTTCGATGAAACTTTTTTTATAACTTGATTAATAATAGGGCCGGACTCAGGTCAAGGCAAAAAAGCTCGATAGGCCCGGTCCAGCTCGATTATAATAATTTATTTTTAATAATATAATTATATATTAGAAAATATAATTATATATAATTATTTTTAATATAAAAAATATTAATTTAACATATTAAATATTTTATATATTTAAATATCATATTATCTCTTTAAATATATATATTTTTATTTTAAAAATTTATTTTTATTAAAAAATAAAAAAAATTATGTTTCGGGCTTTTGGGTCGGGCAAAAAATTTTTAAAACATAAACGGGTCGGGCCTTCAATTTTTATGATTTGGCCAGGATGGCCCGGCCCGAAACCCGCTCAGCTCGACCCATGTACACCTTTACTTGCACCCATAGGGTCCACGATGATAGGTTTCATATAAGCTGCAATACGGTGCATTTGGCTATGATAAGTTAATTATAAAAGATGTTGGGTGAGTTAGCACCCTAATGAAAAATGTATAATGATTTGTATTAGGTCTTTGAGAAAATTTTTAATTATCAAATCATCCTAGGGTTAGTTCTCCTACTCCTTGTGTTAATGATGCTTTTCCTAATCTTGTTGACTTTTTAATTATTAAATGCAACTCTTTTCTTTCCATTTGCCTTTTTTCTTTCTGTTTTCTCCTTTGATCAAAGTTTTACATGAAAAGCTTGGTTTAAGGCTTATTGGTAGTAATGATGTTAGTGGTTACTACTCAATTAAAGAGATAATCTTGAAGTCCATGGAAGAATATTTACACCTTAACTTTTTTTGGTTGGAATCAAATACTCAATATAACAAGAAAGATAGGTGAATTGAGCATTATATTTAGACATCATCATTGTTTCCTATATTAGGCATTCAAATTCCCTAGCTTTAGCTTCCCTAACATTTGATGGCAAAAAATAGTCTATAAAGTCTCATTGAAACTGCTCCTAAGTCAATGGTGCAATTGCTATATCTTTCCTTTCCACATGTTGAACATACCAAAAAGGTGCCATATCATTTAATTGATATCTTACCAACTCCACCATGGTTGCCTTATCACATCCTAACATTTTTCTAATTTTCTCAATTGATTTAAGAACTAATAAAGATCAACAATTGGACTTGTACCATCATATCAAGGAGATTTAAGTTTAAAAAATTCATGCATAATCTAAAACCTATCTTAAGGTGGTGTAGAAGGGTGATTGTTGTCGAGCTTGTTTTGAATTTTGTTTTGGGTTCTATTCTTAATTTTGGTTTTGATTTTTTGTTGATAGTTATATAAATTTTTCCATTATTTGTTGCAAGTTTTTAGCCTCAAGAGCAATTTCTAGTTGTTCTTGTCTTGACTCTTTATTTCTAGCCTCAGACTTTTAATGAGGTGAAGCTACTAACCCCTCTTGTTCAAAGGATACAAGGATAACCTTAATATTTCTTATTGCTCTAAGCCTTTTTCTTCTATGTGGCATATTGCTACAAAATATTCTACGTCATCAGGCACTTAACAAGTCATAAAACATTGCCTGAGTCTTTTAATGGTTATTGAGTGATGGACTCATGATTGGTATTAGGATTCAATAGTTACAACAATCGAGTTTCAATATTTAGCCTGATCCATGCTTTGATACCAACTTTATCATAACCTAAATTATCATTAATCATGATTAACATGAAGAATGTTTTCTAGACATTCTTCACAAACTTTCTTTCATATGTTCATTTTTATTTATGTTATCTTAATAGCTACTAATATTTGAAATTTAGATTTGTGGAATTAAGTTTGAAAATTTTTTTTAATTAAGTTGTTAGTTTTTATCATCATTATTATTATTATTATTATTATTAAAAGTGTTATATAATAATAAGAAGAAATATTTATCAAAATTATGGATTTAAAACTAGCAGTAATAAAGTTAGTAATGATTTAAGGAAGATAATGTTTTTAAAAAATTTAAGAAAGCTTATTGGAATATTTAGCATCTATTTATCCCACTATTTCAATAGTTTACATGTTAAAACCCAAATACATGAGAGAAAGATAAAAGCCTTTTTAATTAGTATATAAATTGCAGGCCATATATTATGATACGAACTCCATATATAGGGACCAAGTTTTTTCTTTTATATATTGGGCTTTCCGTGAAATCATTTGACTATAATAATAGAAACAGAACCTTCATAAAGCTCAGGTTAATTTCCATTTTGTTATGGTTTTAAGAAAATAAATAATATCATTGTTGAATTAGTAAATTTATATTTATATATGTCACTAAGCGATCAGTTTTATAGCAACGAAAACAAAAGAAGTGGAGGAGAGATAAAGGCTATATATATGTGTGGGGAGGGAAGCGATCAATTGATATCAGTATAAATCTAAAAAGAATTATATTAAATTTTAACTATTGATTTAATAGACATTTAATAACTTATAATATATTTGAATTAATTATTAAAATTGACTTTAATAAAGAGAGAGAATTAATACTTCTTGCATTTAATTATATGCCTCCGAACACAAAATTATTTAAACTTTGTTTTTTCTCACACATTACATTCTCTGTTTTTTTTTGTTTGGCATACATATGTAATAGTTGTATCTTATGTTAATTATTACATTACAACGTTTATTATGTACAACCAAGTTCTAGATAAATGTCTAGGATTTATTCCCAGACTCCATTGAAAACTATTTTATTTTTCATTTTATAATAAATTCATTTTTAACTGTATTTAAATTTAAGTTAAAGAAAAAATTATTTCAGTTTATTTAAAATATTTACATTCAATTATATATGTGATAATAAAACCTTTTGAATTTATCTATAAATTAACTTTTATTTGTTTCATTTAGTACGAACAAATGTTTTATACAAAAATATTATTTTTTCTAATACTTTCTTTATCTTAATATTATTTAAATTTACTTTTCAATTGAAATTTATAATCTTTTATTATGTTTCAAATAATAAAATTTATTTATAAATCAATTAAAATTATCGTTTTTAACATTATTCAATTTGCTTTCAAATATTAGAATTTATAAATGAATTTTAACCGACTCAATTGCTATGAATTGAATTGAACAAACAATTTATTTAAAAAAATATAATGAACCGTTATGAAATTGATTTCAAATAAAGTATAATAAATTTCATCTATAAAATAAATTATTTCAATTTGAAATAAAATTTCTTGTACTAAATTTGAAGGTAAAAATGATAATTTCAATTTATTTTTAAATAAGGTTTATTATTTAAAACATAGTAAAAAAATTATGTAAATTCAATTGAAGCATTTTTTTAATGATATCATGAAAAACAAAATGTTAGGAAAAAATAAATTCTAATTAATTTTTAGATGAATTTATAATATATATCATGACATATATATCTAATTAAGATATGAATAATCTAAACAAATTGCAATAGACTTTTAATTTTAATTTAGAAACACTTGAAATTTGACTTGGTTATAAACTGGAAAGGAAAGTACTTTCTCCATTGATCCTGGGGGTTAACTCTTAACATTTACATCGGGTTTAGACTGGGCAGTACACTTTGTAACATTACAATTAACAAAAGACAATTCAGGTCAGTTTCGACATCAACGATCGGGTGATTTAGCATTATTCAATGGAATAATCACTTTTAATAAAGGTATGATTATAAGACAGCATATCACAGTAAGTTTTCCATTGTATTAGAAAAATTATCATTATGGCCTTTATTTTTACTTTAAGTAATTAAAATTATAATAATTATTTGTTATGGTGGAAAAAACTTGAATGAAAATTTATAAGTGTTTGTTGTGAAGTTTTCAATCAAAATTTTACATATGTATTCAATTCAAAACTAATTTAGTAACTAATTAATAATTATATTTATTAAATTATAATTATTCGTGGTAAGTTAAAAAAGTAATACACATATAAAATTGTGATTGAAAACTCACAATAAATATTTATGAAACTTCACTTAAGTTTTTTTTTTTCCATTTGTTATATGATGTGAATTCAATTTAGAACTTAAATAAAGAAAATTTATTTAATTTTGGCACAAATAAGAAAAAGGAAATAGATTGTAATGTAAATAAAAAAAAGGTAAAAAACCATATTTGATTTTATAACTTTTGCTAAAATTGCAATCTTATCTTCTAAGTTTTGTTTGAAGCAAATTTAACCTCTAACTTTTCAAAAACATGTAATATTATTCAAAAGCCTAATACTATTAAATTTTTTTAACAGAAATATTTATATGGTACCTAACTTGACATCTTATATGATGCATATAAATCATATTTTTATATTTTTTTTGGCAAAAAGATACATTTAGTTTTCTAATTTTCATCTAAGCTTCAATTTTATCTCTTAATTTTTATTTAAACTAAATTTATACTTTAACTTAAATACCTACATATTGCACTTTACAAGGATGGTTTGTTGAATTGCAACTTTATTTAGCATTGACAAAAAATCATGGAACCAATCTTTTAACTAACTACCATTATGCATGTTGATTCTTAAACTAAAATAAAAATAAAAGGTACATCATAAACCCATTATCAATAATGAAATTGAATAAATATAATTTTAAAATTTGAAAATTCATTTTTTGTAGAATCATGACTTATTATAAATCATTAGCAACTATTTTGAAGAGAAAAACAATTCCAAGATCTTTTTAAAATTAGAGGAGAAAAGATAATAGAGAGTTAATTTAAATTTTAAAAATATAACTAATTATAATATATTTTTACTCACTACAATAAAAATAACTTTCAGCGACGACAAATGTCTTTGGTATAGAAAACTCGATCATCATCGAAACTAGGAGTCGTCAGAGAAGATGTTGTTGGTATAGGTTCGTTGGTGAAGCAAGAAACACCGATGACAAAGTTGTCATCGATAAAAGTCGAACTTCTGCGATAACAATGCCATCGTAGAAAATTCTCTTAAAATTCAAAAAATTTTGAATTTTAAATTTTTAGCAACGATAATAATTGTCACTACTGGTTTGAAATAAAATAATAACCTTTTCGTGACAACGTGGTCATTGCTAAAATTCAAACTTTTAGCGATGACTTGGTCGTTGCTAAAAGTTTGAATTTTAGCGATGACTCTGTCGTCGTTGTAGAAGAAAGATTAAAAAATTTATAAAACATTTTACCAACAACAATGTCATTTGTAAAAAGTTTTGTGAAGTCTAAAAAACCAATTTAAATTTAAATTAGAATGAGATATAATTAAATAAATATATTATATCTAATTATAAAATATAAAATTATTTTTACTTTAATTTAATTGCATTAATTTGATATTCTTTAATTTAATTTTATGTAATTTAACTTGTACAATTAAAATACAAAACAATAATAATATGCAACACAATTCATATAAAAAAGAATTATATTTCTAAATGCATAATTATTTATACATTGGTAAAAATTCATATGTACATGGCCAATATAAATGTCAATACATGAAAAGAAAAGAACTTGAGTATACAAAATAATTTAGGGGGAGGGAAGGTGTAAATAACTTGATGCATCATGATTCGAGCCTTGACTATCATCATCATTGTCTTGACAACGAGGACGATACATTAAAGGTGGTAGATAGGAGGGATCAGGTGGCTAGGTAGGGAGAGCACTCATAAATCTACTCGGCTCAGGCTGTACTGTAGTAAATAGAGGCGCAGGCAATACAAGATCATGTTGTCTAAGCATAGATGTGAGCTCCATCAGGTACGTCCCAAATTGTTGTTGCATCTGCTAATGCTGAGTAAGTTGCTATTGCTACTTTTAAATTAACTACTAGCTTTACTGAAACTGCTCTTGGCTCTGCTCTAGTTGTTGTAGCTGCTCCTGCAGCTCATCTACCTAGGACATGAATTGAGAACTCATTTCGGAACTAGTGGTGCCCACTGAATGATTTCTCTGGCTAGCCAGCACATAATTGATTGCCTTCTTGTGCCCTCGATAAATGCCAAGCACTTAATCAGTAATAACAATCTCGTTAATCTGTACAGGAGTGGCAGGCGAGCTAGTGGATGATACACTGGACTAGAGGTGTTGGGTCGCCAACTTAGTCATCCTCGCCTTAAGTTATTAAAACAAAAATTAATTATAAAAAGTACAAGATGTATTCATAAAATTCTATTTAAGATGTGAGGTTTAGCTAACTTACATATTATTCCTTGGGGGTTGGATACACCCACTCTTCAGTCTTATATATGTGTCGATCCCTAAAATTATCTAGGATTGACTGTAGCTCACTCGTCTCCCTATTTCTATGTTCATATTTTACAACAGAAAAATGGGATAAGTATAGTTCATGGGTTGAAAAAAAGATAATACACTTAAAATATGAGTAATAAGTTGAATTACCTTATCATAATGATGTGTGACAATGGATTTCAACCCATACTAATCGTTCATCACCTTCTTCACTTGGTTATTTAAATTCCTCATAGATAGCTCCTATAATAAAAAAATGAACATGTGATATAGTTACATTTATAATTTAGCTATATGAAATAATGACGTAAGTGTATTAAATATCATACTTACCTTGTAATTGTCATTGTTGAAGAAGTTCACACACCTATGCCACATTTAAGGTGAGACAGATCACGACATGCAGTGCCTAGCACAATTTAGGTCAAAATCCTAGTCTCGATCGCTTCTGTATTGAAGGAAGTGTCTATTCAACCTGTATTTCTAATCTTTGTACAGGTTAGCAGCACTTTGTATTAGACCACTAAGTGCTTTATCTTGTTCAACGTCGAAGATGCCTTGGAACTTGAAATGGGACTGTATTAGAAGACATTTAACAAAATAGTGAATGCTATATCTAAAAATTTCAAAATCAAATATAACTAAGTAAAGATAGGGAAGAGATAGATACTTACACAAACCTTTTGCAAGATTCCGTCCTGTAACTATTAAGGCATCGACCGCCATGATTTATAATAAAGTGGTATGTGTGCTTGAATAATGCTAACTATATCGTGGGGGACATGGCTAGCATTTACCATATGCCATGTTCTAGTCGTACCAAATTGGATAGGCACTAGTTGCCTTTCAATCCTCTCCATTTCTCATGCAGCTTGAGAGACTTATTTGGGCCCTTTTTTCTCAAAGGGACATCTTTAATCGATAATAGAAAATATTAGTACCATTAATTCAAATTTATTAACTAAACAACTTAAGTGTGCACAATAAGAAAAGATACATGATGCCTCACACTGTGATGGAAGGTGGGTAGGCTGACGTGGAGGGTTTCCTCTAGCATCACCTCCATGGTATCATGCTTTAATGTCCACCATAATTGGGATAATATATATTTTATAAATATTTAAGAGAAAGGTCTATAATAGAATCAAATGATAACCAAAGATAAATTATTATACTTATATAATGAAATTACTAATAACTTTTACATAATTATGAGTTGTAATGCAAAAAAAAAAAAATAGTTTCCCTAATTTGAATTAGTATTGTTAACCCTAACAAACTCATCCTAATGATCATCAATTTCTCTGTCATCATCAAATTGTGAAAGTCCTTCCCTTATATAATCTTCAATTGTTCCATCTTCAAGGCTGTCTTCATCATCAATAAGGACGTCCACTTCTTCTGTGGCAGATCCAATATTCCTGGAAGGTGAAACGATTGAAGGACTATTTCTCTCATCCTTCAAGTTGACTAAGTGGAATTCTGTAAGACCAACTGTGAGGTTGAAATCTGAGGAGTTATTTTCCTGGAGGATTGACAAATCTTGTACATTAACATCATCATCAGGTAAATCTCATATGTCATGATGCACCATATTATGGATAACCCTCCAACTTGACCCATTAAAAAGATCCTCGACATAGAAATCTTGTTTTGCTTGGACTACAAGTATGTAAGGGTCATTTTTGTATCATTGTCCACTAACAGAGATACTTGTAATATTCTTGTCAACGTATATCTTTTTCTTTCTAGGATTTATGTCATACCACTTGTATTTGAATAGTGTCACACTATATTTATTTAGATAAGTTAACTCTATAATATCCTTTAGTACACCATAAAACATATTACCATCAGTTTTTGAAATGAAAACATCACTATTTTGTGTTCTATGTTTTGCATCTTGAGATTTAACCATAAAATGCACTTCATTTATAATACACACTAAGTATACTATGATAGTAAAATGGGATCAGAAGCTAACGATAGTAACTCTTTAATGGCTTCCGGAGAACTATTCTTATGCAAATGGTACATCTATGAACATAGCATTATTATAAAGAGTTAAATTGGGGAAAAAGTGTGAGTAAGGAACAACATTTACATGATTGGCATAGCATGATTGAAAAAAAAAAACCTTTACCTTAGAGTAAAACCACATGGGAAATTTTGTTCTTTGTAACTCATCTATGTTTTTAGCACCACTTCATTTGAGCTCTTGTCGGTGCTCGCTACATGATATATGTACATTAGTTGGTTATAATTAATTGGGAGAAAAGAATGAATAATTATAGAAACTTATCGGAGATACTTTTTAATCTCAGCACAATTGTTCAATATATACCATATGGAAATATCTCGATCCTTCCTATCAAAGTGGGATATGATCTTTTTCTTTAGTGGTCGACATTGAGATTTGAACACTAATAATGCCCTTTTTATATGTTTGGATGCAACGTCTTAGTTTTGGTTAGGTCGATTAAATCTAGTTTCCACTCTTTTTAGGGACATGGAATGAAATGTCAATTCCTTGTTAATAACATATCCTTCTGCAATTGAACTCTCAAATCGAGCATAATTTTTAACATAATCCTTTAACTTTTTTATGTATCTCTCATATGGGTACATCTATAAAAAATGGACGGCACCACCCTATAATGCTTTATCAAGTAAGTGCATCATTAGGTAAACCATTATATCAAAGAATGTCAAAGGGTATATGCTTTCAAGCTTGCATAAAATGATGACAATGTCCTGTTTAGCTTGCAGGACATCACTCCTGTTAAGAGCCCTAACCTATATTTAGTTGAAGAAGTTGCATAACTCAATAATTGGATATGATAGTTCCTTTTGTAAAAATGTTCAAACAAATGGTCTTAACAATCTTTGCATAATAACATGACAGTCATGTGATTTCAACCCTTTTAACTTCGTATCTCGATCGATCACATTCTTCCTTAGACTTCTAGCAAATCCATTAAGAAATTTCATATTCTTTATAAACTAGCAAAACCATCTTCATTCCTCCTAATTAAGGGTGTATGCAACATGTGGTTTGTAAAATTGGCCTATCTCTTCGTATAGGTGCAAGTCTAGTCTTATCTTCTTATCTGTTAAATCCCATCTCACATTATCTGTGTCTTTTATTTTATGCTTAATATCCAATAATGTACCTAAAATATTATCACATATATTCTTCTCAACATGCATCACATCAATGTTATACCTCAAGTTCATTATTAGCTAATATGGAAATTCAAAAAATATGCTTCTTTTACTACAGTTGAGTTCATCGGCACCCCTCTTCTGCTTCAAACCACCAAATTGAATATGTTTTCGGGAAGCCTTTATGCCACCTTACCCAATTAATCCTTGATAATTTCATTCGTAAAAGGATGAGGGGGGCTTTCCTCTCTAGCTTCCCATTGAACTTCATATTATTTCTCCATGTGTGACTCCTTAGAAGCTAATGATAATGACCAACATAAGCTATTTTCCCCTTACTCGAACTGATGGAGTATTGTCATTGCACACAGGACATGCTTTGTAGCCTTGTCTACTCCACCTAGAGAGACTACTTTGAGCAACTTTGAGTAAGAAAATCATTTATAGTCCATAAAAGAGTTGCCTGCATGTTAAATATTGTATTTGTATTAGTATCTTGAGTCTCAACCCCTCTATCCTAAATATGCCTTAACTTTTCTACAATTGGTCTAAAGAAGACATCGATATCCTTTCCTGATAAATGTGGCCTCGATATTAACAATGTCAACATGAAAAAGGACTGATTCATACAAATTCATTAAGGCAAGTTATAGGTAGTCATGACCACTAGCCATATGCTATATGATAAGTTCCTATTACCAAAAGGATTAAATCCATCAGCACTTAAGGCCAGCCTAATGTTTTGTGGGTTGGTAAAAAAATTAGAATGCCTCCTATCGAATTCTTACCAAGCTTGTCCATCAACTGGATGTCACATTGCCGCATCCTCTGTTAACCTTCTAGTGTGATGCCATGTCATATCCTTTGCGGTATGCCTTGACCCATACAATTGTTTTAATCAAGGAGTTAGTGAAAAATATCGAACTATTTTTTAAGCCACTTTTTTATTTTCGTATTTTTATCAACCCATTGACTCTCACTATAGAATAAACAATTATCCTTTGAAGCATGTTCTTTCTAGAAAAGTTCACAGTCATGCTTGCACACATGGATTGACTTATATCACAACTCCAACTTATTGAGCCATTTCTTTACACCATAATGCGATCCGAGCAATTTGTTGTCTTTTGGACATGCCTTTTTTAATAACTTCAAAAGATCATTAAAGGACTTGTTAGTCCATTTATGTAGCACCTTCAAGTGCATCAGTTTTACTAGAATATTCAGGATTGAAAATGATGTGCATCCCGGGTATAATTCAGTCTCCACTTGTTCAAATAGGTCATCATAACCATTGTAGTTTGATCTTGTTTCCCCCTTGAATGTATCCTTATTCTCTGCACTTTGGTCGTAAACTACATCTTCAATTATGTAAGGGTCAATGAAATTATGTATGATATCCACCATTTCATCTCTATCAATAAGAGATACCCCTTTGTCCCCTTAGAAGTTGGAACATTTGCATCACCATGGTATACCCAATTTATGTATAATGGATGAAATCCATTATCTATAATATGTGCCTCCAATGTCCCTAATATTTGAAATAATAGATTTACGCATTTCTTACATTAGCATCTCACCAAACCTCTTTCATTAACAAAGTTCTTAACTCTTTTAACAAACGTCATTACACCATTCCAATACTCGTTTGATAAGCAATTTCCTAGATGGATCCAACTTTTATCCCCAAATATTGTACCACTGAATAGGAAGAAGATAACTTCATATGGATTTAAGTGTTGTGATTAATGTTTGTCATATGCCTTAAATCCACCATATCACTCCAATCCTAAAGGGTAGGATCCTATCCCATTCGAGATATTTCTGTAGTTGTAATTTCATCAATTTATCCATGCTCTCTGTTTCTTGCACATAAAAATTTCAGCAGCATCTCCTTGTAGTTCTCCAAGTGGATAAACTATATATCAGTATAGTCCACATCCGGAGAATAGTTAGGATGCTAATAAATTCTACAATGTTAAACGAGACCCAAATAAATTATCAATTATAACAACAACACATATCCTAAATTGCCTAATTTTAAAGGACAATTCAAGGGTTAATTAATGTATACAAATCAACCAACCCTTGAACGGGTCTAAGCTTATAATGCAAATACAAATGCAATTCTATTTAAAATTATTTTAAAATTATATTTATAATAATTTTAAATTTACATTATGATATTTTATAAGTACTTTTATTCATGTTATATTATTTTCTGTATTGTTGAATTTGTTATCTAATCAAGTGAAATGTTATGTTTAACATTTTCAAATTAGAAATTTATTTCTGTAACTTAATCTACTACATTTATTGGATGCATAGTTCAACTATCTTGATGAAATGTGCATTTTATAAGTATTGTTGTGGATTGTATTTTGTATAAGAAATTTCAACAGTAAAAAAATTTAAATTCTTGCAATCTTTTTGAAATTTCTATCCATATCATCATAGAGTCTTCATTAACTACAATTGTAAGATTTAATTTTTTTTTCTATTTATACATTTCTATTAAAGTATAGTTACAAAGCTATATGTTTTCAATATTTACTTTATGACAAGTATTAGTTTTAGGATGGTATAATACGGAGTATTGAAAATGGCATACTTGTTAGGGTTTCATTCAAATTAAATTTGAATTGATTCCATAATATCTAAAATCTTATTATATTTGTACAGAATTTAATTTGTGTGAGGCCATTAATTATGCCCTACTTGTGAAGGTTTACATTAGTTTACAAAGTGTTATGCTTTCCTTAATTATTTCACTAGGAATTAATCTATGTTAGAGAATATTATTTATTAAACTTATTTAATATTTTAAATAATTTTAAATTAAATTATATTATTCATTATAGTATTTAAAATTTTATTTTCTTTATTTTATTTAAAGATTTGATCTTTTTTATAAAATATTATAAATTATTTTAAAATAAAGAAAAAGAAGAAGAAAAATAATAAGTGAGTTGGAGACTAATACATGGGTTTAATATAAAATATGTAATTAAATATTTAACTTATTAAGTATATTTTCATCATAAGTGAGTTATCGTCGATGTTGTCCTTTTTTGTTGGAGTGACTATTCAACTTTTTTAAAAGAAAATCTTAATAGACTAATGAATATTAAAAATAAGAAGTTGAAAATATAAATTAAAGTAATATTAAAAATTAAAATTTTAAATTAAGTAAATTATTCTTAAAATTCCTTAAATTGGAGGAACATAAAAAGATTGAGAATTTTAAAGAGATAATTATAATCACCCGCCCTCTTCTTGTCATTGTCTAAAATTCATAGATTAAAAAAAAAAGTTACATTATAATTTTTTTCAAGTATTTGCCCATATTCTTAGTCATTCAAACAATCTATTAAAATCTTTTCCACCATTATATTTGGAATTTCAACTCAATATTTTAGTATACGTATATAAAATAATATATGACTTGTCACCTCTACCTGATATAGTTAGAAAATGATGAGGAAGTTTACCGATATGGCTCTAAAGCAGTATAAAATTGTAGTCATATTTATATTTTGTAACAAAAAAGAAATATGATTTGTTCCAAAATAATCTCACCTCTTTAATTTAATCCCTTTAAATATAATATTTTATATTTTGGTTACTTAAAGATATAAATTGGACAAAATTGAATCCTAATTAATAAATTTTATCAAAATTAAAGAATAAAAATCATAACTAGGATATAGAACTTCAATAAGATTCCATGTTGCCAATAATTAAAAAGAAAATTAATAAATCACATGATGTTAATTATCAAATTAGATTTGTTTTTGTGTGTAAATGAATCACATGATTTATATTTTTTTTAATAAAATAAGTAAATTTTACTAATTTTATTTTACAGTATTTGTTAATTTAAGTCTCCCGTTGAGATTTTACATGTTAATCAGGAGATTTTGCTTTCAATTGAACAAAAGTTAATAAATTTGAACCTAATTTGTATCAATTTATATATTAAAGAAATTAAAAGAAAATATTGCATTTAATGAGAATCAAATATAATAATAATTTTATACATTAAGGATCAAAAGAAATTATATGTTAAACTTATCGTCATTGATACAACATATGTATTGACGCTACAATTTCTAACGAAGAAGCTTGGCTTCCTGAATACAAATCAATGGACAAAGTCATTCCTTATTTCGGTTAGACAGCTGAAACAAAAGGTAAAACAAACAGAAACAAGAGAGTATCAGCCGCTTTCTGCCAGCAAGATCAGTATCGCATCCACCTTAGTGTTCTGTAATTACGCCCTCCACGGCGGCGTTCATATACAATATCAAGCTGAGGGAAGATTCGGCAGAGAATGTTATCTAGGAGCTTCAAGTAGGACAGCCTCCATTGCTGTGAAAACATTAGGGGCAGGATAAAAATTCCAAGGCCAAAAGTTAATCCAATTCGGCACTCAAGAAATTCCAATCAATTGAGCTCCCACTATTATCAGAATCAGGTGATCCAGATGCTGGCGGCGATCCTCCATCACCGCTGCAACTTCGTTGCAACGGAGGCCCACAGAGTCCTTCATTACCAATGAAGGAAGTTGCATCAAAAGTTTGAATTTGAGGGCCACTGGGAATTTCGCCCACCAAATGATTGAAAGAGAGGTTGAGGGCTGAAAGGAAACCTAAACTTGCAAGCTCTCTTGGAATTTCCCCACTCAAAGAATTCATGGATAGGTCTAATGACTCTAATTGTTTCAGATTTCCCAAAGATGTTGGAATACTTCCCAATAATGCATTATGTGACAAATTAAGAGCCTGCAGTGCCCTAAAATTCATCAACTCCTCTGGTATTGTCCCTTCAAAGTGGTTGGATGAGAAATCCACGGAAGCAAAGACTGTTGGAATTTTAGAATACCTCATTTGCTGATATTTACTCACAATTGTAACTGAGTCCTGAAAACGGTCAATGTCCATGAAGACATCGGAGAAAAAATGCTCAATCACTAAGGCAGGTATGGATGCCAAGATTTTAGCAAACATATTTCCAAGATCTTTGCTTTCATGTGAAAACATATCCAGTACATCCCTTGGACCAAACTTATCAATCAAATTAGAAGATAAGTGATCAAATTGCATAGCACTTTCATCAAGCATCATTGCCTTCCAGGTTTTAAGGAGTGATATTGGTAGATTCCCACCAAAACCATTGGATGCTACATCAACAATTTGAAGCATTTCCCAGTCACCGCTGCTATAAGGGCATCGGATAGCACCGTGCAATTTGTTTGACCTCAGAATCAAAACTCTTAAGGTGGATGTGTTTTTCAAGAAACATGCAAATCTATCAGTTAGTAGATTATTTCCAAGGTTTAACACTTGCAGTCTGTTGCAATTGGCTAGAGATTTTGGAATCTTACCCCTCAGAAGATTTCGGTTGAGATCGAGGAATCTCAGAGAGCAAGAAGTTGGCATTGCATCAGGAATATTGCCGCTAAGATTGTTTTCCCCTAGCTTCAACACCCTTAGAGTTCCGCTCATAGCTATTAAACACTCGGGAATCATCCCACTGAAATTGTTATAGGAAAGATCAAGCAATTTAATATTTGGAGCACCGCAAAAGGAATCATGGATTTCTCCATGAAAACTATTATTTGCAAGATTGAGGATTTGAATGTAAGGGAGAAAATTGCCAATGTCATGTGGGATAGAGTTGAATCTATTGTTTGAGTAGTCCAAAAAGCTGCTATATTTGAAAGAAAGGGGACTGATCCTTGGAGTTGGTTAGAGTGAAGGTCAAGGACTAGCATCGTAGGAGTGACGTCTTCAAGAGGCCCTTCCAAATTTGTTAGAAAATTGTTGGAAAGATTTAAGCTAACAAAAAATTCAAGTCTCCAAATCCAATTGGGAATTGTTCCTGGAATCTGGTTGTTGGATAGGTCTAGACTAAGTAATTTGTTTTGATTTCTCAAGAAACCAGGGAATGCTTTCAAATTGCAAGAAGCCAGCATTATATTGCTCAAATTTGGAAAGAATGACTTGAGATTATCATTCTTAAAGTGCACAACAACGGAGAAGTTGTTGTGTGAAAGATCTAAAGCGAATAGGTTTCTCAACTTACCAAACATCTCCAATTGTATTGTGCCATTGAGATTGTTTGATGAAAGTTGGAGGACACTAAGTCTTCTGAGTTGAAAGAACGACAATGGAAACTCCCCATGCAGTTTATTGCCAGTCAAGCTAAGGGATTCCAATAAAGAAGAGGACAATCGAGGAATTTGGTCCAATTGCCCATCAAATTGATTGTTTGAAAGGTCAAGTTCCCTTAAAGATGGAAGCGTAAAAAGAGTTGAGGGGACATTCCCATTAAGGTTATTATGCCGCAAATAAATGCTGCCTAGATTGGTAAGGCCCTTGAAATGAGAAGATTGAATTGCTCCTTTCAAATTGTTATAAGAAAGAGATAAATACGTCAGATTCTTGCACATAATGAAAGATGGAAGCAGACCACTAAAATTATTAGATGACAAGTCCAGAAAACAAAGGTGGGGTAGTTTTGAGATTGAATTAGGAAGCATTCCATTGAATTGGCAGCTAGAGAGATCTAGTCTGGACAATTGTCTCAAGTAGCCAATGGAATCGGTTAGTGGTCCTGAGAAATTTGTGTTGCTCAGGTTCAAGGCATATAGAGATGCAGGATATGAGAAGTCTGGCAAAGAACCATATATATGGTTATTTGATATGTCAAGGACCTGCAGTGTCTGCACATTGAAGATGCCTATTGGAAATATTCCATTTAAGCTACAATTGCTCAATTCCAAGGTGGTCAACCTTAAAAGATTCACAAAAGATTCGGGCACCAAGCTTGACAGGTTGTTCTGGTTCAGTCGAATCACAGAGAGTGACGGAAGCTTTGCAAGTGAAGAATCAATAGGTCCCGAGAGATGGCAAGATGACATGCTTAAAACTCGTAGATTTCGCAACAAGGTTACAGCATGGCACCATTCCTCTCCCTTGGCCTTGATCCTCACACCATCCAAATATAGTTCCTCGATTTCTGTGAGATTCTTCAAAAACACTTCTATATTCGGCGTCTCAAGCATTAGACCTGAATTAAAAGAGGTAGACAAGTCAAGAATAGCTAACCTTGATAGTCGAGAAACCTCGATTGGAATTTGGCCTTCAAAACCGGCATTTGATAAATTCAGAAAAGTCAAACTCCTCAACTCCTGCAACTCCAGAGGAATCGCAGAGCGGAAGTCATTGTAAGCCAAACTCAAATTTTGCAGATATTTCATGCTGAAGAGACTCCTCGAAGTTTCAAGTCCTCCCGATATGAACTCCTCGCTCAAGTCGAGAGCTACAACACGCCCTCCGTTGCAAGTTATACCATTCCATTGGCAACAATCAGCAGTTGCATTCCACTGAGCCAGTTTTTTGGACTTCGCAGAGTTGAATAAAAGGTTTCTCTTCAGATGGAGCAACAAAGATTGTTGATGCCCCAGACAAATGCCATTTTCTGAAACGACATTGGTGCTTAAGCTTATCGAGTACAAGGTAACCAAGAAAAGCCGCAGGACAATATGAACTCCCATTGGAATCGCATGCAACTATATTTTAAAGATGGCTTAAAAAGAGAAAAAAAAAAAATCTTTGCTTGTTAAACATACTTTAATTAAAAAGATGGGTTTTTGTCTTTAAACATACTTTGCCCTTGCTTTTATAGATTTCATTTTCAAACTTTAATGGCTGATTCTATTTGATTCTAACGACGATAGTCAAATATAAGTTAGTGCTCCATGGTCACAAGTCGCTTCTAAGAATACCTTAATTAGTCTTCTTCGGTGGTTACACCCATGATATTTTTTGCTACAGTTGTCTCATACTCGAGATTGATGTGGTCATGATGTGCTATCTAATATACGTTGCTTCTAGGAATTTAGAAATTTTCTTGGATTGTTGTTTACGTATATGAACTATAGTTTTAAAACGGACGTGGTATACAATTATAATATTGTTGTTGTTTATCATTTTACAGTTCTAATTTTTTCTAATTTTATTCCCTGTATCATCTACAATTTTACTAAAAAACTGCAACCATCATTTAAAATCACAGTATATATTGATGAAACCTACTAAATCCCACAAGAATTAATTTTTACTTCATGTACCAATGACGCAGTTCCATTTATACAAGCATTACATCAAATTATGTTCCCGTTTTTGACCGCCTATATAGTTTTAAAATAATTAATTATTTTCCTTTTTCATTTCTTCCTTTGAATTATTACCATGACATATACCTTCCACTTTCGTCAAATGTTTATCCTTTTATTTTTTAAGGTTTGTCCTTTTAATAAACTATAAAAAAAAATAATTAAGTCACGATTCCTCTTCTATAAATTTTTTTAATGAATTTTCAAATTTGAAAAATGCTTTATACAATTTGATGGATCCAAGAAATACAAAAGGCTCTACATTTATCCTGTATGTTATTTGTTTTAAATTTATATCTATCATGTTCAAAATTCAGAAAAAAAAATGGCATGTTCACCCACTTATGTATAAAAAATAAGAGTGGTGCCATTCGGAGGTCTACTTTCTAATAAGTTGAATATTTTCACTATTTAATTATTTTTTTTAATATCAAATAAGTGAATTAAAATTAAAAATACAATTTCAATGTATTAAAGACAATTAAATGGTAAAAACACCTAATCCTCTTACAAGAGGTGGAATTTCTCATAACACTATCCAATAACTATTAATATCATAATTATTTTTTAAATAGATCAGTTAAGATACATATATGTGTGTGCGGGGGCGCGCGTGCGCGCGGATATGTGAATTAAAATTAAAAATACAATTTCAATGCATTAAAGACAATCAAATGGTAAAAACACCTAATCCTCTTAGAAGAGGTGAAATTTCTCATAACACTATCCAATAACTATTAATATCATAATTATTTTTTAAATAGATCAGTTAAGATATATATATAAATATATATGTGTGTGTGCTGCGCGCACGCACGTGTATTTGAAAATATTATAACAAATACTTAAGAAACTTTACTTAAGCATTGTCCTTCTCTTTTGTAAGCAAAATTTAAAAAAATATTATAATTGATTAGGAACAAAATTTTAGAAATTGAAAAAGATTAAGTTAATGGCTGTCATAAATTTGGTGTAATTTATTAATAAACAAACTTTCATAAATATGATAGTTGATTAATCAAAATTCTTATTTTAAAAGATAGTTAAATATGAGACATATGATACAATTTCTTGTACTGTTGATGTAAATAAAGTTACACCAACAATACATGAAATAAAGTTACGCATGAAAAAATAGTTTACGGAAGGTTATCCTCAATTAATACGGTAATCGTGGAAGTAGTTTGAATGTTTACTAACTTGTTACAAACGCCATAAATAAATTCAATGCTTCCGGCAACCATTCCACCAAATGAAAAAGAAGGGCTAGATTTAAAATTAAGTGCCAAAAAAATTAAACATCTGAAGTATGTACGGAGTATGTTCAACTTCAGTTTTTTGTTAAGTTATTGGCATATCTGGAGAAGTAGTTTGAATGTTTACTAACTTATTACAGACGCAAATTCCAACTTCATCAAAGTAAGTAAATTCAAAGTTTCCCACTACTATTATTATAAAAATGTTGATTTTAGATGATCGTTAAATCTTAGTTTATATTGGTATTGGTATCTATGGTATCTATTTTAATGTGATAATATTTTTAAATTATATAAAAATTTAAAATAATATATAAGAATAAAATTAACGTTTTTATGAATAGTAAGAAACTTACTGCATTAATTATAAAATAAATAATGTCCAAATCTTGTGTAAAAATTTAAAACCTTATTCTTTTAGTTAATTGTGATCTAAAAGACGTTTCAGCTACGACTGGATTTTCTTTTTATCGTATTTTACGCGTTATACGTCGGCCTTTCATTATCTTGGAGGGAGACTTTTTGGTAGCTTCGGAGATCGGAACATGCTGCAATTTTAAAATAATCAAAACATCGGACTAAAATCTTATTCTTTTCTTTCCATCATTTTTTTATTTTTTTAAAGAAATAAAAATTTGATTTTTATTTTGAAACTCACTATATTTTTTAAAACTCACAATTTTAAATAAAATATAGTTTTATGTTTATTTCTCTCTCCAAATCATCCCCTTATTTTCTTTAGAAAAGAAGTGGATGCATATTCGAACCTTCTGTTAGAAAATACAATATGAGATAACGGACATTTTCCGTGGGGTACTAAAAATGTGACGTCGCCATTAGCAATGCATTTTTGATGCATTCATAGTTGAGTAGGACTCACAAAATCAAGCCGGCTTCGTAGAGTCTAGACCCAGCCTCGGCCTACGTTTGTCTTTTTATTGTCAAAGTCCAGTTTGGAAAAGAAATGTTCAAATCTAGTTCGGCTTGGGTTCAATTTTAATATGTGTGTGTGTGTGTGTGAAAAATCATTGTACAATATATTAGTCTTAGTAATTAATATTTATGTTATATAATATATAATAAAATATTTAATATATAAGTAAATTAATATCCAATTGATTTCAAATATATAAATTCAAGTTTGATGTATTTATGAAACAGACTAAAGTTAAGTTTAAGCTCGACCTTTAAGGCCATCTACTCAGGTTTCTGACCGGCTAAAACTTGGATGCCTACTTCCTTAGGTGCATTAGTGAATCTTTCTTATATTTTTAAAAATATTTTAAAATGATGTAAAATTTTTATAGTTCATCCAAATTTTAGAAAAATATTTTTAATTCAATATTTTCTAAAATATTTCTATAATGAGAGGTGAATATTTTATATTTTTATAATATAAAAATATTTTAATAATATGAATAAAATAATTTATTCACTTTTTAAGTAAAATTTTACCACCATTAATTTTTCATTTCATTGTTATTTATTGTGATTATTCACTACTCACCATCAATATTTACTAGTTATCTATCACTAGTAATTACTGTATCATCACCCACTAATGCTATCATTCACCATTCATCAATATATATTATTTAATTTTTAATAAAAATATTTTTAATAATATAATAATATGTTAAAAATTATATGAATTAATTAAAATATAATAATATAATATTTTTAGAATTAATTTTAATTGAACTTGAATATGATAATGAAATATACTTACAAATTAAATTCTTTAAAATTATGTTCTCAAAAATATCAAAATTTCTCGAAATTATAATTTCGCAAACGAAACACAACTAGATTTAAATGTTCCACTTTCAGACATTTGCTTGGATATGACATAATCTTATCGGAACTTTGAAATATCACTCCCATAGGTCCAAATAATCTTTTCTTTGCCTTTTTCCCCTAAGGCCTATTGGTTCATAGAATCAACAAGTTTCACCGATAGCTTTGTGTGTTAAGTTTTATTAGTGTAGGTCTGGTTCATAATCCAAAAGACACCAGATTCAAAACATTTACATCCATACTTGCAATCCAGATATTCTTTCTTTTCTTTGTACCTTTTGAAATATGTGGGGATTGTTGAATGTAGAATTAAAAAGAAGAGTATTTTAAAAGGATTAAATCCCACATTACTTAAATTAAGAGAGTCTTGAGTGTATATATTAAAATAAGCTATTGGGTTAGTAAAAGAGTAAAGGAAGGAAGTAGGTTCACACACACAAGAGCGGGGTAAGTTAAGCACAACTTAGTTAAAATTCATCGATTTCCTCCTTGTGCGCAAGATAATACACAGTTAGGGTTATTTTTGCACAAATTTTATTAAACTAAAAAAATTTACTTGGAAAAGGTAGAAAATTATGTTTTATAAATTGACAACATATTTTTCAATTTTAACTCTGAATTTTTTTAAAAAAATTTGTTGGAGATTATATGATAGCATTTAGTGACGTAGCTTAGATTTCAAACACTGACAATTTCAACAACAATCTTGAGAGTATACCATATTTAATGATTTTTATGAAAAAGAAGGAATAATTTATGAAATAACCCCACCATATTCTCTTGAATCTAATGGAGTAGTTGGAAAAAAAAATAGAACATTAAAATAAATGATGAAGGCTATGTTAATTAGCTCATCTGCTCCTGATAATCTTTAGTAAGAAGCTTTATTATTAGCTTGTTACCTTCAAAATAGAATTCCTCATAAGAAAATTGATAAGACACTATATGAATTATGGAAAGGGTATGCTCTAAATTTAAATTATTTAAAAGTGTGGGGTTGTCTTGCGAAAGTCATGTTGCTTGATCCTAAGAAAAGGAAAATTGATTCTAAAACTTCTAATTGTACGTTTCTTGGTTATGCTGAGCATAGTGCTGCCTATAGATTTTTTGTTTTACAAAGTAATGTACTTGATCATAATACTATAGTAGAAACAAAGGATGCTAAATTTTTTGAACATATTTTTCC
The DNA here is from genome assembly GCA_020226215.1 of Sindora glabra. Lineage (NCBI taxonomy): Eukaryota > Viridiplantae > Streptophyta > Magnoliopsida > Fabales > Fabaceae > Sindora > Sindora glabra. The sequence continues at coordinate 37,422,752 of CM035226.1, read as the reverse complement.
TTTGAAAATTAAAAATATTTCTTAAACAATCGAAAATGCTTCTTCCTCGTTTGAACAAAATCGTGTTGAAAACCTATCTAAAGGTTTAAAGAGAGGTAAAAGACAAAGAAAAGAAGTATTCTTTGGAAATGATCTTTATACTTACATGGTACAAGATGAACCATTAACTTATTTTGAAGGAGTCACATCACCTGATGCACCATTTTGGAAAGAAGAAATTAAATCTGAGATTGATTCTATTATTAAAAATAACACTTGGATCTTAGTTGATTTACCTCCAGGGTAAAACCTATTAGGTGTAAATGAATCTTCAAAAGGAAATACAATCTTGATGGGATTATTGATAAATATAAAGCAAGGATAGTGGTTAAAGGATTTACACAAAATTAAAATATTAATTATTTTGACACATTTTCAGCTATTACTAAAATTTCTTCTATTCGAGTCTTAATTACTCTAGCCTTTATTTACAAATTTTTTATTCATCAAATGGATGTTAAAACTACATTTTTAAATGATAATTTAGAAGAAGAAATTTATATGGTGCAACCAGAAGGTTATGATGTTCCTGGTCAACAAAATAAAGTTTGCAAACTTATTAAATCTTTATATAGCTTGAAATAAGCTCTTAAACAATGGAATGAGAAATTTAAGAAAGTTTTTGACAAAAGATAGGTTTTCAATTCTTGAAGTTGATAGATTTGTCTATACAAAAGTTATGAATAATAAGTGTGTTATTATTTGTTTGTATGTGGATGACTTGCTCATTTTTTGAACAAGTATGAATGTTGTGCTTGAAACAAAATGATTTCTTGCTTCTAAATTTGATATGAAAGATATGGGTGAGGTAAGTGTGATTTTGGGTGTTAAGATCATAAGGAAAGGTGATAGCATATTGCTATCACAAGAATATTATTTTGAGAAAATTCTTAAAAAAGTTTAATCATTTCAATGGTAAACCTGTAAGTACTCCTTATGATGCTAACACTCAATTAATGAAAAACAAAAGTGAACTTGTGGCTCAATTTGAATACGTATAGATTATTGAAGTCTATTGCACTTAATGAACTTCACCGGACCTGATATAACATATATTGTGTGCAGATTAAGCAGATACACACACTATTTAAACAATGAACATTGGTATGCATTAGTCATACTAATGTGATACTTGAGAGGTACCGTGGACTATGGTATCTTGTATAGTGGATTTCCTGTTGTACTAGAAAGGTACAGTGATGCTAACTAGATATCAGATTTAGATGAGACAAAATCCACCAGTGGTTATATATTCACTTTTAGTGGTGGTTCAGTAGCCTAGAAGTCAGCTGAACAAACCATTATAGTTAGATCCACTATAAAGTTATAGTTTATAGCTCTAGAGTTGGTTGGCAATGACGCTGAGTGGTTAAAAAACTTCTTAGCAAATATTCCTTTGGGTGTAAAACCTACAACATCAGTATTTATACACTGTGATCGCCAAGCGACAATAACTATTGCAAAGAACAAAACTTTCAATGGGAAAAGTAGGCATATTCGATTAAGACACGATATGATTAAGTAGCTGCTAAAAGAGGATATTATATTGATCAATTTTGTGAGATTAAAAATAAATATAGCAGATCCCTTGAGTAAACCCTAAGGTAAAAAATTAATTTTTGATACATTGAGAGGAATGAGACCTAAGTTAGTTTAAAATTAACAATGATGGTAACCTAACCTTTGTGATTGGAGATCCCATGAAAAAGATTCATATGAGTAATAACAAGTCATTACTAGTTCTACTAGCATTTAATTGTAGACCCTTCCTATGGTATGAGAAAATGTGTTAGAATATATTTACAGAGAGGATAAGCACAAAGCTTTTAATGATTTCATAGTCATTATGGGTGGTGTATTAAATACAGATGCACTTGATGAATCACCTATATGAGTGTGGAATGAGGCCGTTCCTATAAGATTGTGGTGAAATCCCTAGAGCACTCATGAAAACTAGGCGTATGCGTGGCTAATTAAAGCACAAACCGTGGAAATCACAAGAAATTATGGGGGTATAAATTGATTAGTAAGACTTCTAACATACAACAAGAGTTATTGGTTTATAGAAGCAATAAGCTTTACTGATAGCTGTATGTGTTAAATTTTATTAGTCTAGGTTTGGTTCATAGTCCAAAAGACACCAAATTCAAAGCATTTATATCTATACTCATAACCTAGATATTCTTTCTTTTCTTTGTACCTTTTGAAATATGTAAGGGATTGTTGAATGTAGAACTAAAAAGAAGAGTATTTTAAAAGGATTAAGTCCTACATTGCTAAAACTAAGAAAGTATTAAATGTATATATTAAGATAGGTTATTCGGCTAGTAAAAGAGTAAAGGAAGGAAGTAGGCTCGCATGCACAAGAGCGAGCTAAGTTGAGCACAACTTAGTTGAAATTTTTCGATTTCCCTTCTTCGCGCAAGATAATACACGATTAGGGATTGTTTTTGCACAAATTTTATTAAACCAAAAAAGGCTACTTGGAGGTAAAAAATTCTATTTTATAAATTGATAACATAATTTTCAATTTTAACTCTGAATTTGAAAAAATTTTGCATTGGAGATCATATAACATCATTTAGTGATGTGGCTCAGATTTCAAACTCTAACGATTCCAACAATAGGGTCTTAGCATAGCTTTTGTAAGCTTACATGTTTTAGAGTTATCACTAGGACTAATAATAAGGATTATGAGGCTGAGGGTGAAGCATAATGCAAGGAGGGTCAAAAAGACTATTCTAAAAAATTGTAAGTGGTGGGTGAAATATTAGTTAATCAAAGCTATAAATGAGATGAATCAAATTGAATATTTATCGGTTTGAATTTGATTAAGCTTGAATTCAGATTGAACGAATTTGGAGCATTCAAGTTTGAACTTAATTACTATATAAATCTAATCAAATTTAAATGAATTTTGACATAATGAATAGTAGATAATAGTAAGAAATATAATAATAAATTTTTTCCGCTATGCCTTTTTTTCTCTTTATTTTGGGAAGAGAAATATAGAGTGATACTTATATATTGTGCAATCACTCATATTTATTTATTTTTAAAGGAGTCATACTAATAAATTTGTTATGTAAAAGAAAAATTACATATATAATTTGAAAATTTTCAAAATTTAAACTAAATGATCCTCCATCCTTGATGTCGGATCCTCCTTGATATTGAAATCATAATTATTAAATTTGGATTGACTCAATTGATTCAAACAATAAACTAGTAAACCTATGATTGATTCAGTTTGGATCACACCATTAAGCCAAATTTGCTTTTGAATTGGTAAAAAATCGATTCAATCGGCAATTTTTTAGTTAAGCTAGTTGAACCATTATATTAAGCTAGTAGCCTTAAAACAAATTTTAATTTATTTCAACATGAGTTTTTATGTGACATTGAATCATTTTCTTTCTATTATCATATTTTGATGAATCATAATATGAACTTATTATTATTATAATTATTAAATGTGTGTTTCTCCTTTATCTTTTATATAAATTTATATTTTTATATCATAAGTGGTTGAATTAATGATCTATTGGTTAAACTTGTGTGATGTGAATTTGTTATAGATCGTCCCAAAATTTAATAAATCCGAAAATAAAAATAGAATGATAATTATACCATAATCTGCAAAAGGAAGAATGAGAGTAATAAGTGATGATAAAAATATTATGAAAGATGTAAATCCTTTCATGATGATGAAGAAACATGCCACAAGAATGAATTCTTAATAAGTAAAAATCAACACCACAAATGGTGAATCATTTTCATAAGTTACAAGTTTTTTTTTCAAGAACTTAAGAAAGAATACACTTTTACGAAAAGGCACTTAGCCAAATTCTCAATTGTTTAAAAGTTCAAAATCTGAATTGGTATAAGGAACAAACTTTCTTATATAACTCTTTAAAACACTTAATGAAAATGCGCTCAAATAATACAAAAAAAGCTTAAAATTAACACATTAGACTAAACCCAATAAAAGAACTTCTAAATAATCCTAAGTAACATACTAAATTATTCAAAGTAAAATAGTAAATATTTTAAAGCAAAATGAGCTAAAACATATCCAATTTAAATTAAAGTTGAAAAATATTCTAAAATGATCTAATATAAAATAAACACAAATTAAAAACTTAAATGCTAAATTAAAGTTCAAAACATCAAATAATAGTAAAATGAGTTGAAGTGGTATCAATTAAGATTATGATTGATGTGGCACTAATGTGGTACCATCTCTTTAATGATATAATAATGATATGGATTATGGCTAATGTGACATTATCTCCTTAATGATGTGACGGTGATGTGACACCAACTTAATGATAATATGAAATAATTCTAATGCACTTGATCCAGCTCTCTTATAAGCTTACTTTCTTATTATTGATCCCCTTAGAATCACATCATAGTGACTTAATGAACTAGATTCTTATCTAGTTTAATATTTGATCTAGTTTTAATAACTATAGTCAAAATATCTTCATCAAATTAGGCGTTTGAACATCAAACTCAATCATATGATGGTCATACTTCCTTACATACCTAATAAAAATTAAAACTATAATATTTTACAACTTATCTAATCACGAATATTAGTGTAATATTTTGAAGGTTTAATTAGGAGTCAAATGATTTATATAAATTTCTTTTATATAAAATTTCATAATACTAATACATGATTTTAAAAATTTTGGAATCTAACAAATTTTTACCAACTTATCTATGAAGGCCTAGTTTTTTTAATTAAAAAATTATAATTTATTAAAACTTTTTTTTGCAAAATTTGCCAATAAGTTACAACTTTTGTATTTATACTTCATATACAAATTTTTATTTTTTCCAAAGTTGCATGATATAAAATTTTTACAAAAGTGGAAAAAAAAGGGCAACTTAAAACTTGCTTATTGTACATATCAGTACTTGGAAATGAGATGTCAAATTTAGGATAAGAGAAAATTGATAAATATAATACAATTAGTTCAAACAAGCCTTTATTTAACTATTCTTTTACACATTTTTGGGCACACGACAACTTTGAAAATTCTAAATGGCATTCAATCCTTAACCCCACATTGATAGATGCATCAACCAATTATAACAACTTAAAATTACTTACGTTGACACTCATATGTGAGAGTTACAATTTACATTTTACATGTCATAACCCAAATTATCCTTAATCATGAATGGCATGATGTGTAGGCCATTGCACATTTGTTTTGCATCAGGACACAAACCAAGCCAACTTTCGAAGCACTACAATACACTATATATTTATTTATGACTATAGGTAAGGATAATACTAGCTTTATAGTTAGACATTCTTTCAATTTTTGGAAGCTACTTTCATATTCATCATTCCACACAAACTTCATTCCTCTTTAAGTTAATTTGGTCAGTGGTGTAGTTATTTTTATAAAATCCTTCACAAATCTGCGATAATGTCTTGCTAGTCCTAAAAAATTATGTATCTCGATGATTATCGTGGGTCTTGGCCACTTTGTAATAACCTTTACCTTCTAAGGATCTACTTTGATTCCATCTTGCGAGACCACTTATCTTAGGAATTGAATATTGGTCATCCAAAATTTAGATTTTTAAAATTTGGCATACAACTAATTTTTCCACACATTTATAGTACAATTTATAAATGTTATGCATGCTCCTTCTTACTTTTTGAATACATTAATGATATCGATAAAAACGATTATGAACTCGTTTAGAAATTGTGTGAAAAATATGATTTATTAAGTCTATAAATGTTGCAAGTACATTTGCTAACTCAAAAGGCATTATAAGAAATTCATAATATCTATAAAGTATATTAAAATCCATCTTTGGAATGTCCTTCTTACAAATCCTCAGTTGATGATACCCAAAATGAAGATTAATTTTTAAAAGTAACAAGCTCCTTATAATTGGTCAAACATGTCATCTACTTAGGGTAATGATTACTTATTCTTACTTTATTTAACTATTAATAGTCTATGCACAATTATAAAGATCTATCCTTTTTCTTTACAAACGAATACAGGTGCACCTATGGTGATATGCTAGGTTAGATAAATCCTTTATCCGCCAAATCTTGTCATTGTGTCTTTAGCTCCTTCAATTTTGCAGGTGCCATGAAATATGGTGATATGGCTATTAGTTTAGTTTTAAGCACAATGTCTATGGTGAATTCAATTTTTCAATCTAGTGGTAGCTCAGGCAAACTCTCAAGAAGCACATCTTGGAACTCTTTTACTACCGGAATTGTACTTATCCTAGTTGCCTTAACTTTTGCTTCACATATGGATAATATCCATATAGTGTATCCCTTCTTTACTAGTTTTTAGGCTTTGGCACAAGAAATGACATTTGGCATCATAGTTAATCTTTTACCTTGAAATACTTGTGCTGTGCCAGATGATAGGTGATCATTTTACAGTGGCAATCCACACCAGCATAATATTTAGATAGCTAATTCATTCCCAATATTACCTCATCATTAACTATATCTAGTAGTATTAAATCTATAGTTGTAGGATACATATTAATTTTAATTTTGCACTCTCTGATTTCATGAGTGGCTATTATTGTATCCCTAACTAGAGTGATAATAATTAGTACTTATTATAAACTACTTTTAGGTTTGTCTACTTTCAAAGCTATATCTTTTGTTGTAAATAAATATATAGCTCCAAGATTAAATAGTACTCTTATTAGAAGATCTTCTAAAAGTAAGGTACCTATTTCCATTACATTTGATGCTTGGGCTTTTTGTTGGGTTAGTGTGGAGACTCTTGCTTGCGATTTAGCTGCTTCATGTGCTTTGTTACCTTTTCTTGGTCTATGGCTTGACACTACAGATGATTACATATAAGTTGTTGCATCACAAGTGTACTTGATGTAATGATAACATTTTTAAAAGGCATATTTAGACAATATGCTGGTTTATGTCCTTTTTCTCTACACCTAAAAAATAACCCCATCTTGCACCCATAGGGTCCACGATGATAGGTTCTATATAAGTTGCAATACGATGCATTTGGCTATGATAAGTTAATTATAGAAGATATTAGGTGAGTTAGCACCCTTATGAAAAATGTATAATGATTTGTATTAGGTCTTTGAGAAAATTTTTAATTATCAAATCATCCTAGGGTTAGTTCTCCTACTCCTTGTGTTAATGATGCTTTTCCTAATCTTGTTAACTTTTTAATTATTAAATGCAACTCTTTTCTTTCCATTTGCCTTTTTTCTTTCTCTTTTCTCCTTTGATCAAAGTTTTGCACGAAAAGCTTGGTTTAAGGCTTATTGGTAAGTAATGATGTCAGTGGTTACTACTCAATCAAAGAGATAATCTTGAAGTCCATGGATGAATATTTCCACCTTAGCTTTTTTTGGTTGGAATCAAATACTCGATATAACAAGAAAGATAGGTGAACTGAGCATTATATTGAGATATCATCATCGTTTCCTATATTAGGCATTCAAATTCCCTAGCTTTAGCTTCCCTAACATTTAATGGCAAAAAATAGTCTATAAAGTCTCGTTAAAACTGCTCCTAAGCCAATGGTGCAATTGCTATATCTTTCCTTTCCACATGTTGAACATACCAAAAAGGTGCCATATCATTTAATTGATATCCTACCAAGTCCACCATGGTTGCCTCATCACATCCTAACATTTTTCTAATTTTCTCAATTGATTTAAGAACTAATAAAGATCAACAATTGGACTTGTACCATCATATCAAGGAGATTTAAGTTTAAAAAATTCATGCATAATCTAAAACCTATCTTAAGGTGGTGCAGAAGGGTGATTGTTGTCGAGCTTGTTTTGAATTTTGTTTTGGGTTCTGTTCCTAATTTGGTTTTGATTTTTTGTTGATAGTTATATAAATTTTTCCATTATTTGTTGCAAGTTTTTAGCCTCAAGAGCAATTTCTAGTTGTTCTTGTCTTGACTCTTTATTTCTAGCCTCAGACTTTTAATGAGGTGAAGCTACTAAACCCTTTTGTTCAAAGGATACAAGGATAATCTTAATATTTCTTATTGCTCTAAGCCTTTTTCTTCTATGTGGCATATTGCTACAAAATATTCTACATCATCAGGCACTTAACAAATCACAAAACATTGCCTGAGTCTTTTAATGGTTATTGAGTGATGGACTCATGATTGGTATTAGGATTCAATAGTTACAATAATCGAGTTTCAATATTTAGCCTGATCCATGCTCTGATACCAACTTTATCATAACCTAAATTATCATTAATCATGATTAACATGAAGAATGTTTTCTAGACATTCTTCACAAACTTTCTTTCATATGTTCATTTTTATATATTTTATCTTAATAGCTACTAATATTTGAAATTTAGATTTGTGGAATTAAGTTTGAAAAAAAAAACTTTAATTGAGTTGTTAGTTTTTATCATTATCATTATTATTATTATTATTATTATTATTATTATTATTATTATTATTATTATTATTATTATTAAAAGTGTTATATAATAATAAGAAGAAATATTTACCGAAAATTATGGATTTAAAACTAGCAATAATAAAGTTAATGATGATTTAAGGAAGATAATGTTTTTAAAAAATTTAAGAAAGCTTATTGGAATATTAAGTATCTATTTATTCCATTATTTCAATAGTTTACATGTTAAAACCCAAATACATGAGAGAAAGATAAAAGCCTTTTTAATTAGTATATAATTATTATGATACGAACTCTATATATAAGGACCAAGTTTTTTCTTTTATATATCGGGCTTTCCATGAAATCATTTGACTATAATAATAGAAACGGAACCTTCATAAAGCTCAAGTTAATTTCCATTTTGTTATGGTTTTAAGAAAATAAATAATATCATTGTTGAATTAGTAAATTTATATTTATATATGTCACTAAGCGATCAGTTTTATAGCAAGGAAAACAAAAGAAGTGGAGGAGAGATAAAGCCTATATATATGTGTGTGGGGAGGGAAGCGATCAATTGATATCAATGTAAATCTAAAAAGAATTATAGTAAATCTTAACTATTGATTTAATATACATTTAATACCTTATAATACATTTGAATTAATTATTAAAATTGACTTTAATAAAGAGAGAGAATTAATACTTGTTGCATTTAATTTTTGTCTCTCTCTTACCATATTTATTTTTTTCTACTTATTTGAAAATTCTAATTTATATGCCTCCGGACACAAAATTATTTTAAACTTTGTTTTTTCTCACACATTACACTCTCTGTTTCTTTTTGTTTGGCATACATATGTGATAGTTGTATCTTATGTTAATTATTACATTACAACGTTTATTATGTACAACCAGGTTCTAGATAAATGTCTAGGATTAATTCCCAGACTCCATTGAAAACTATTTTCTTTTTCATTTTATAATAAATTCATTTTTAACTATATTTAAATTTAAGTTAAAGAAAAAATTATTTCAGTTTATTTAAAATATTTAAATTCAATTATATATGTGATAATAAAACCTTTTGAATTTATCTATAAATGAACTTTTATTTGTTTCATTTAGTACGAACAAATGTTTTATACAAAAATATTATTTTTTCTAATACTTTCTTTATCTGAATATTATTTAAATTTACTTTTCAATTGAATTTTATTATCTTTTATTATGTTTCAAATAATAAAATTTATTTATAAATCAATTAAAATTATCATTTTTAACATTATTCAATTTGCTTTCAAATATTAGAATTTATAAATGAATTTTAACCGACTCAATTGCTATGAATTGAATTGAACAAACAATTTATTTAAAAAAATATAATGAACCGTTATGAAATTGATTTCAAATAAAGTATAATAAATTTCATCTATAAAATAATTATTTCAATTTGAAATAAAATTTCCTGTACTAAATTTGAAGATAAAAGTGATAATTTCAATTTGTTTATAAATAATGTTTATTATTTAAAACATAGTAAAAAAATTATGTAAATTCAATTGAAGCATTTTTTTAATGATATCATGTAAAACAAAATGTTAGGAAAAAATAAATTCTAATTAATTTTTAGATGAATTTATAATATATATCATGACATATATATATATAGTTAGGGAAAATCTAAAGTGTCCCCAGAGTTTCCAAACCCTGGATGGTGTGGCAGAATCTCATCCATTGGATGAGATTATCAAATATGTAAGTAATCTCATCCAATAGATAAGATTACGCCACACCACTCAGGATTTGAAATCTCTGAGGGTACCATAGTCTTCTCCAGTTAATTAAGATATGAATAATCTAAACAAATTGCTATAGACTTTTAATTTTAATTTAAAAACACTTGAAATTTGACTTGGTTATAAACTGAACAGGAAAGTACTTTTTCCATTGATCCTGGTGGTTAACTCTTAACATTTACATCAGGTTTAGACTGAGCAGTACACTTTGTAAAATTACAATTAACAAAAGACAATTCAGGTCAGTTTCGACGTCAACCATCGGGTGATTTAGCATTATTCAATGGAATAATTACTTTTAATAAAGATATGACTATAAGACAGCATATCACAGTAAGTTTTCCATTGTATTAGGAAAATTATCATTATGGCCTTTATTTTTACTTTGAGTAATTAAAATTATAATAATTATTTGTTATGGTGGGAAAAACTTAAATGAAATTTTATAAGTGTTTGTTGTGAAGTTTTCAATGACAATTTTACATATGTATTCAATTCACAACTAATTTAGTAACTAATTAATAATTATATTTATTAAATTATAATTATTCGTGGCGAGTTAAAAAAGTAATACACATATAAAATTGTGATTGAAAACTCACTATAAATATTTATGAAACTTCACTTAAGTTTTTTTATTCCATTTGTTATATGATGTGAATTCAATTTAGAACTTAAATAAAGAAAATTTATTTAATTTTTGCACAATTAAGAAAAAGGAAAGAGATTGTAATGTAAATAAAAAAAAGGTAAAAAACCATATTTGATTTTATAACTTTTGATAAAATTGCAATCTTATCTTCTAAGTTTTGTTTGAAGCAAATTTAACCTCTAACTTTTCAAAAACATGTAATATTATTCAAAAGCCTAATACTATTAAATTTTTTTAACAGAAATATTTATATGGTACCTAACTTGACATCTTATATGATGCATATAAATCATATTTTTATATTCTTTTTGGCAAAAAGATACATTTAGTTTTCTAATTATCATCTAAGCTTCAATTTTATCTCTTAATTTTTATTTAAACTAAATTTATACTTTAACTTAAATACCTACATATTGCACTTTACAAGGATGGTTTGTTGAATTGCAACTTTATTTAGCATTGACAAAAAATCATGGAACCAATCTTTTAACTAACTACCATTATGCATGTTGATTCTTAAACTAAAATAAAAATAAAAGGTACATCATAAACCCATTATCAATAATGAAATTGAATAAATATAATTTTAAAATTTGAAAATTCATTTTTTGTAGAATCATGACTTATTATAAATCATTAGCAACTATTTTGAAGAGAAAAACAATTCCAAGATCTTTTTAAAATTAGAGGAGAAAAGATAATAGAGAGTTAATTTAAATTTTAAAAATATAACTAATTATAATATATTTTTACTCACTACAATAAAAATAACTTTCAGCGACGACAAATGTCTTCGGTATAGAAAACTCGATCATCATTGAAACTAGGAGTCGTCAGAGAAGATGTTGTCGGTACAGGTTCGTTAGTGAAGCAAGAAACACTGATGACAAAGTTGTCATCGATAAAAGTCAAACTTCTGCAACAACAATGCCGTCATAGAAAATCCTCTTAAAATTCAAAAAATTTTGAATTTTAAATTTTTACCGACGATAATAGTTGTCACTATTGGTTTGAAATAAAATAATAACCTTTTCGCGATAACGTGGTCATTGTTAAAATTCACACTTTTAGCAATGACTTGGTCGTTGCTAAAAGTTTGAATTTTAGCGATGACTCTGTTGTCGTTGTAGAAGTAAAATTAAAAAATTTATAAAACATTTTATCGACAATAATGTCATTTGTAAAAAGTTTTGCGAAGTTTAAAAAACTAATTTAAATTTAAATTAGAATGAGATATAATTAAATAAATATATTATATCTAATTATAAAATATAAAATTATTTTTACTTTAATTTAATTGAATTAATTTGAGATTCTTTAATTTAATTTTATGTAATTTAACTTGTACAAATAAAATACAAAACAATAATAATATACAACATAATTCATATAAAAAAGAATTATATTTATAAATGCATAATTATTTATACATAGGTAAAAATTCATATGTACATGACCAATATAAATGTCAATACATGAAAAGAAAAGAACTTGAATATACAAAATAATCTAGGGGGAGGGAAGGTGTAGATAACTCAATGCATCATGATTCGAGCCTTGACTATCATCATCATTGTCTTGACGACGAGGACGATACATCAAAGGTGGTGGATAGGAGGGATCGGGTTGCTGGGTAGGGAGAGCACTCACAAATCTACTCGGCTCAGGCTGTGTTGCAATAAATGGAGGCGTAGATAGTACAAGACCATGCTGTCTAAGTATAGATGTGAGCTCCATCAGGTACGTCCCAAATTGTTGCTGCATCCGCTGATGCTGAGTAAGCTGCTGCTACTGCTTTTGAATCAACTACTAGCTTTGTTGAAACTATTATTGGCTCTACTCCAGTTGTTGCTAACTTTGTTGTAGCTGCTCCTACAGCTTACCTACCTAGGACACGAATTGAGAACTCACCTCGAAACTAGTGGTGCCCACCAAATGATTTCTCTTGTTAGCTAGCACAAAATTGATCGCCCTCTTGTGCCCTTGACAAGTGCCAAGCACCTCATCAATAATAACAGTCTCGTTAACCTGTACAAGAGTGGCAGGCAAGCTAGTAGATGATGCACTGGACTAGAGGTTCTGGGTCACCAACTTAGTCATCCTCATCTTAAGTTATTAAAATAAAAATTAATTATTAAAAGTACAAGATGTATTCATAAAATTCTAATTAAGATGTGAGGTTTAGTTAACTTATATATTATTCCTTGGGGGTCGGATGCACCCACTCTTCAGTCTTAAATGTGTGTCGATCCCTAAAATTATCTAGGACTGGCTGTAGCTCACCTGTCTCCTTATTTCTCTATTCATATTTTACAAGAGAAAAATGGGATAAGTATAGTTCATGGGTTGAAAAAAAGATAATACACTTAAAACATAAGTAATAAGGTGAATTACCTTATCATAACGATGTGTAGCAATGGATTTCAACCCATGCCAATCGTTCATCATCTTTTTCACTCGGTTATTTAAATTCCTCATAGACAGCTCCTATAATAAAAAAATGAATATGTGATATAGTTACATTTATAATTTAGCTATATGAAATAATGATGTAAGTGTATTAAATATCATACTTACCTTATAATTGTCATTGTTGAAGAAGTCAACACACTTGTGCCACGTTTAGGGTGAGACAGATCACGACATGTAGTGCCTGGCACAGTTTAGGTCAAAATCTTGGTCTGGATTGCTTCTGTATTGAAGGAAGTGTCTGTTCAACCTATACTTCTAATCTTTGTACAAGTTAGCAGTACTTTGCATTAGACCACTAAGTGCTCTATCTTGTTCAACGTCGAAGATTCCTTGGAACTTGAAATGGGACTGTATTAGAAGACATTTAATAAATTAGTGAATGATATATCTAAAAATTTCAAAATCAAATATAACTAAGTAAAGATAGGGAAGAGATGGATACTTACACAAACCTCTTGCAAGACTTCGTCCTGTAGCTATTGAGGCATCGACCGCCATAACTTATAATAAGGTGCTATGTGTGCTTGAATAATGCCAACTATATCGTAGGGGACATAGCTAGCATTCTCACTTACCGTATGCCATGTACTAGTTGTACCAAATTGGATAGGCATTAGTTGCCTCTCGATCCTCTCTATCTTTTCATGCAGCTTAAGGGACTTATTTGGATCCCTCTTTCTCAGAGCGACATCTTTAATGGATAATAGAAAATATTAGTCTCATTAATTCAAATTTATTAACTAAACAACTTAAGTGTGCACAATAAGAAAAGATACCTAATGCCTCACACTATGATGGAAGGTGGGTAGGCTGATGTGGAGGGTCTCCTCTAGCATCACCTCCGTGATGTCATGCCTCAATGTCCACCATAACTGGGATAATACATGTTTTATAAATATTTAAGAGAAAGGTCTACAATTGAATCAAATGACAACCAAAGATAAATTATTATACTCATATAATGAAATTACTAATAGCTTTTACATAATTATGAGTTGTAATGCAAAAAAAAAATGTTTCCCTAATTTGAATTAGTATTGTTGACCCTAACAAACTTATCCTCACAATCATCAATTTCTCTGTCATCATCAAATTATGAAAGTCCTTCCCCTATATAATCTTCAATTGTTCCATCTTCAAAGCTATCTTTATCATCGATGAAAACATCCACTTCTTCTGTGGCAGATCCAATATTCTTGGAAGATGAAACGATTGAAGGACTATTTCTCTAATCTCTCAAGTTAACTAAGTGGAATTCTGCAAGACCAACTATGATGTTGAAATTTAAGGAGTTATTTTCCTGCAGGATTGACAAATCATGTACATTAACATCATCATCAGGTAAATCCCATATGTCGCGATGCACCACATTATGGACAACCCTCTAACTTGACCTATTCGGAAGATCATCTACATAGAAAACTTGTTTTACTTGGACTACAAGTATGTAGGGGTCGTTTTTGTACCATTGTCCACTAACAGAGATACTTGTAACATTCTTGTCAACGTATATCTTCTTCTTTCAAGGATTTATGTCATACCACTTACATTTGAATAGTGTCACACTATATTTATTTAGATAAGTCAACTCTATAATATCCTTTAGTACACCATAAAACATATTACCATCAGTTCTCAAAACGGAAACACCACTATTTTGTGTTCTATGCTTCGCATCCTGAGATTTAACCATAAAGTGCACTTCATTTATAATACATACTGAGTATACTATGATAGTAAAATTGAGATCAGAAGCTAACGATAGTAACTCTTTAATGGCTTCCAGAGAATTATTCTTATGCAAATGGTACATCTACGAATATAACATTATTATAAAGATTAAATTAGGAAAAAAGTGTGAGTAAGGAATAACATTTACCTGATTGGCATATCATGATTGGAAAAAAAAAAACCTTTACCTTAGAGTAAAACCATATCGAAAATTTTATTATTTGTAACTCATCTATGCTTTCAGCACCACTTCGTTCGAGCTCTTGTCGATGCTTGCTACATGATATATGTATGTTAGTTGGTTATAATTAATTAGGAGAAAAGCATGAATAATTATAGAAAATTATCAGAGATACTTTTTAATCTTGGCACAATTATTCAATATATACCATATGGAAACATCTCGATCCTTCCTATCAAAGTGGGATATGATCTTTTTCTTCAGTGGTCGACATTGAGATTTGAACACTAATAATGCCTTTTTTATGTGTTTGGATGCAACGTCTTAGTTTTGGTCAAGTCTATTGAATCTAGTTTCCACTCCTTCTAGGTACATGGAACAGAATGTTAATACCTTATTAACAATATATCCTTCTGCAATTAAACCCTCAGATCGAGCACAATTTCCAACATAATCCTTTAACTTTTTTATGTATATCTCATATAGGTACATCTATTGAAAATGAAGGGGACCACCTTGTAATGCTTTATCAAGTAAGTGCATCATAAGGTAGACCATTATATCAAAGAATATCAAAGGGTATATGCTTTCAAGCTTGCATAAAATGATGACAATGTCCTGTTTAGCTTGCAGGACATCCCTTCTGTTAGTAGTCTTAACCTATATTTGGTTGAAGAACTTGCATAACTCAATAATTGGATATGATAGTTCCTTCGGTAAAAATGCTCAAACCGAGGGTTCTAACAATCTTTACATAATAACATGACAGTTACACGATTTAAACCCTTTCAACTTCATATCTCGATTGGTCATATTCTTCCTTAGACTTCTAGCAAACCCATTAGGAAATTTCATATTCTTTATAAACTGGCAAAACCATCTTCGTTCCTCCTAATTAAGGGTGTATGCAACATGTGGTTTGTACAATTAGCCTATCTCTTCGTACAGGTGTAAGTCTAGTCTTATCTTTATGTCTGCAAAATCTCATCTCACATTATTTGTGTCTTTTATTTTATGCTTAATATCCAATAATGTACCTAAAATATTATCATATATATTCTTCTCAACATGTATCACATCAATGTTATGCCTCAAGTTCATTATTAGCAAATATGGAAGTTTAAAAAATATGCTTCTCTTACTGCAATTGAGTTCATGGGCACTCCTCTTCTGCTTCAAACCACCAAATTGAACATGTTTTCAGGAAGCTTTTATGCCACCTTACCTAAGTAGTCCTTGATAATTTCATTCATAAGAGAACGAGGGGGACTTTCTTCTCTAGCCTCCCATTGAACTTCATATTATTTCTCCATGTGTGACTCCTTATAAGCTAATGATAATGACTAACATAAGCTATTTTCCCCCTTACTCGAACTGATGGAGTATTGTCGTTACACACAGGACATGCTTTGTAGCTCCACCCAGAGAGATTACTTTAAGTAAGAAAATCATTTACAATCCATAAAAGAGTTGCCCGCATGTTAAATATCATATTTGTATTAGTATCCTAAGTTTCAACTCCTCTATCCTAAAGATGCCTTAACGCATCTACAACCGATCTAAGGAAGACATCGATATCCTTTCTTAGTAAATGTGGCCTTGGTATTAACAATGTCGACATAAAAAAGGACTGATTCATGCAAATCCATTGAGGTAAGTTATAGGTAGTCATGACCACTAGCCACATGCTATATGATAAGTTTCTATTACTAAAAGGATTAAATCCATCAGCATTTAAAGCCAACCTAATGTTTTGTGGGTTGGTAAAAAAATTGGGATGCCTCCTATCAAATTCTTACCAAGCTTGTTCATCAACTGGATGTCACATTACTGCATCCTCTGTTAACCTTCTAGTGTGATGCCATGTCATATCTTTTACGGTATGCCTTGACCCATATAATTGTTTTAATCGAGGAGTTAGTGGAAAATATTGAATCATTTTTTAGGCCATTTTTTTTCTTTTCGTATTTTTATCAACCCATTGGCTCTCACCATAGAATAGACAATTATCCTTCGAAGTATGTTGTTTCTAGAAAAGTGCACAGTCATGCTTGCATACATGGATTGACTTATATCACAACCCCAACTTATTGAGCCATTTCTTTACACCATAATGTGATCCGAGTAATTTGTTATCTTTTGGATGTGCCTCTTTTAATAACTTCAAAAGATCATTGAAGGACTTGTTAGTCCACTTATTTAGCACCTTCAAGTGCATCCGTTTTGCTAGAATATTCAGGACTGAAAATGATGTGCATCTCGGGTATAGTTCAGTCTCTATTGTTCAAATAGGTCATCATAACCATTGTAGTTTGATCCCATTTCCCCCTTGAATGTATCCTTATTCTCTGCACTTTGGTCGTAAACTACATCTTCAATTATGTAAGGGTCGATGAAATCATGTATGATATCCACCATTTCATCTCTATTAATAGGAGATACCCCTTGTCCTCTTAGAAGTTGGAACATTCGCATCACCATGGTATACCCAATTTATGTATAATGAATGAAATTCATTATCTATAATATGTGCCTCCAATGTCCCTAATATTTGAAATAATAGATTTACGCATTTCTTATATTAGCATCTCACCAAACCTCTTTCATTAACAAAGTTCTTAGCTTTTTCAACAAACGCCATCGTACCATTCCAATACTCGTTTGATAAGCAATTTCGTAGATGGATCCAACTTTTATCCCCAGATATTGTACCACTAAACATGAAGAAGATAACTTCATATGGATTTAAGTGTTGTGATTAATGTTTGTCATATGCCTTAAATCCACCATATCAATCCAATCCTAAAGGATAGGATCCTATCCTATTCGAAATATTTATGTAGTTGTAATTTCATCA
This sequence comes from Sindora glabra, assembly GCA_020226215.1. Taxonomy (NCBI): domain Eukaryota; kingdom Viridiplantae; phylum Streptophyta; class Magnoliopsida; order Fabales; family Fabaceae; genus Sindora; species Sindora glabra. The sequence goes on along the minus strand of CM035226.1, from coordinate 37,404,600 downwards.
ATTTATCCATGCTCTTGTTTCTTGCACACAAAAATTTCAACAGCATCTCCTTAAAGTTCACCAAGTGGATAAACTATATTTCAGTATAGTCCACACCCGGAGAATAGTTAGGATGCCAATAAATTTCTACAATGTTAAACGAGACCTAAATAAATTATCAATTATAACAACAACATATATCCTAAATTGTTTAACTTTATGGGACAATTTAAGGGTTAATTGATATATACAAATCAACTAACCCTTGAATGGGTCTAAGCTTATAATGCAAATACAAATATAATTTTATTTAAAATTATTTTAAAAATATATTTATAATAATTTTAAATTTACATTATGATATTTTATAAGTACTTTTATTCAAGTTGTATTATTTTTTGCATTGTTGAATTTGTTATCTAATCAAATGAAATGTTATGTTTAACATTTTCAAATTAGAAATTTAGTTCTGTAACTTAATCTACTACATTTATTGGATGCATAGTTCAACTATCTTGATGAGATGTGCATTTTATAAGTATTGTTGTGGATTGTATTTTGTACAAGAAATTTCAACAATAAAAAAATTTAAATTCTTGCAATCTTTTTGAAATTCCTATCCATATCATCATAGAGTCTTCATTAAATACAATTGTAAGATTTAATTTTTTCTATTTATACATTTCTATTAAAGTATAGTTACAAAGCTATATGTTTTCAATATTTACTTTATGACAGGTATTAGTTTTAGGATGGTATAATACGGAGTATTGAAAATGGCATACTTGTTAGGTTTTCATTCAAATTAAATTTGAATTGATTTCATAATATCTAAAATTTTATTACATTTGTACAATATTTAATTTGTGTGAGGCCATTAATTATGCCCTATTTGTGAAGGTTTACATTAGTTTACAAAGTGTTACACTTTCCTCAATTATTTCACTAGAAACTAATCTATGTTAGAGAATATTATTTATTAAACTTATTTAATATTTTAAATTATATTATATTATTCATTATAGTATTTAAATTTTTATTTTCTTTGTTTTCTTTAAAGATTTGATATTTTCTTATAAAATAATATAAATTATTTTAAAATAAAGAAAAAGAAGAAGAAAAATAATAAATGAGTTGGAAACTAATACATGGGTTTAATATAAAATATGTAATTAAATATTTAACATATTAAGTATATTTTCATCATAAGTGAGTTATCGTCGATGTTGTCCTTTTTTGTTGTAATGACTATTCAACCTTTTTAAAAGAAAATATTAATATACTAACGAATATTAGAATTAATAAGTTGAAAATATATATAAAAGTAATATTAAAAATTAAAAATTAAAAATTTAAATTAAGTAAATTATTCTTAAAATTCCTTAAATTGGAGGAACATAAAAAGATTGAGAATTTTAAAGAGATAATTATAATCACCCGCCCTCTTCTTGTCATTGTCTAAAATTCATAGATTAAAAAAAAAAGTTGCATTATAATTTTTTTCTACTATTTCCCCCTATTCTTAGTCATTCAAACAATCTATTAAAATCTTTTCCACCATTATATTTGGAATTTCAACTCAATATTTTAGTATACGTATATAAAATAATATATGACTTGTCACCTCTACCTGATATAGTTAGAAAATGATGAGGAAGTTTACCGATATGGCTCTAAAGCAGTATAAAATTGTAGTCATATTTATATTTTGTAACAAAAAAGAAATATGATTTGTTCCAAAATAATCTCACCTCTTTAATTTAATCCCTTTAAATATAATATTTTATATTTTGGTTACTTAAAGATATAAATTGGACAAAATTGAATCCTAATTAATAAATTTTATCAAAATTAAAGAATAAAAATCATAACTAGGATATAGAACTTCAATAAGATTCCATGTTGCCAATAATTAAAAAGAAAATTAATAAATCACATGATGTTAATTATCAAATTAGATTTGTTTTTGTGTGTAAATGAATCACATGATTTATATTTTTTTTAATAAAATAAGTAAATTTTACTAATTTTATTTTACAGTATTTGTTAATTTAAGTCTCCCGTTGAGATTTTACATGTTAATCAGGAGATTTTGCTTTCAATTGAACAAAAGTTAATAAATTTGAACCTAATTTGTATCAATTTATATATTAAAGAAATTAAAAGAAAATATTGCATTTAATGAGAATCAAATATAATAATAATTTTATACATTAAGGATCAAAAGAAATTATATGTTAAACTTATCGTCACTGATACAACATATGTATTGACGCTACAATTTCTAACGAAGAAGCTTGGCTTCCTGAATACAAATCAATGGACAAAGTCATTCCTTATTTCGGTTACACAGCTGAAACAAAAGGTAAAACAAACAGAAACAAGAGAGTATCAGCCGCTTTCTGCCAGCAAGATCAGTATCGCATCCACCTTAGTGTTCTGTAATTACGCCCTCCACGGCGGCGTTCATATACAATATCAAGCTGAGGGAAGATTCGGCAGAGAATGTTATCTAGGAGCTTCAAGTAGGACAGCCTCCATTGCTGTGAAAACATTAGGGGCAGGATAAAAATTCCAAGGCCAAAAGTTAATCCCAATTCGGCACTCAAGAAATTCCAATCAATTGAGCTCCCACTATTATCAGAATCAGGTGATCCAGATGCTGGCGGCGATCCTCCATCACCGCTGCAACTTCGTTGCAACGGAGGCCCACAGAGTCCTTCATTACCAATGAAGGAAGTTGCATCAAAAGTTTGAATTTGAGGGCCACTGGGAATTTCGCCCACCAAATGATTGAAAGAGAGGTTGAGGGCTGAAAGGAAACCTAAACTTGCAAGCTCTCTTGGAATTTCCCCACTCAAAGAATTCATGGATAGGTCTAATGACTCTAATTGTTTCAGATTTCCCAAAGATGTTGGAATACTTCCCAATAATGCATTATGTGACAAATTAAGAGCCTGCAGTGCCCTAAAATTCATCAACTCCTCTGGTATTGTCCCTTCAAAGTGGTTGGATGAGAAATCCACGGAAGCAAAGACTGTTGGAATTTTAGAATACCTCATTTGCTGATATTTACTCACAATTGTAACTGAGTCCTGAAAACGGTCAATGTCCATGAAGACATCGGAGAAAAAATGCTCAATCACTGAGGCAGGTATGGATGCCAAGATTTTAGCAAACATATTTCCAAGATCTTTGCTTTCATGTGAAAACATATCCAGTACATCCCTTGGACCAAACTTATCAATCAAATTAGAAGATAAGTGATCAAATTGCATAGCACTTTCATCAAGCATCATTGCCTTCCAGGTTTTAAGGAGTGATATTGGTAGATTCCCACCAAAACCATTGGATGCTACATCAACAATTTGAAGCATTTCCCAGTCACCGCTGCTATAAGGGCATCGGATAGCACCGTGCAATTTGTTTGACCTCAGAATCAAAACTCTTAAGGTGGATGTGTTTTTCAAGAAGCATGCAAATCTATCAGTTAGTAGATTATTTCCAAGGTTTAACACTTGCAGTCTGTTGCAATTGGCTAGAGATTTTGGAATCTTACCCCTCAGAAGATTTCGGTTGAGATCGAGGAATCTCAGAGAGCAAGAAGTTGGCATTGCATCAGGAATATTGCTGCTAAGATTGTTTTCCCCTAGCTTCAACACCCTTAGAGTTCCGCTCATAGCTATTAAACACTCGGGAATCATCCCACTGAAACTGTTATAGGAAAGATCAAGCAATTTAATATTTGGAGCACCGCAAAAGGAATCATGGATTTCTCCATGAAAACTATTATTTGCAAGATTGAGGATTTGAATGTAAGGGAGAAAATTGCCAATGTCATGTGGGATAGAGTTGAATCTATTGTTTGAGTAGTCCAAAAAGCTGGCATATTTTGAAAGAAAGGGGACTGATCCTTGGAGTTGGTTAGAGTTAAGGTCAAGGACAAACATCATAGGAGTGACGTCTTCAAGAGGCCCTTCCAAATTTGTTAGAAAATTGTTGGAAAGATTTAAGCTAACCAAAAATTCAAGTCTCCAAATCCAATTGGGAATTGTTCCTGGGATCTGGTTGTTGGATAGGTCTAGACTAAGTAATTTGTTTTGATTTCTCAAGAAACCAGGGAATGCTTTCAAATTGCAAGAAGCCAGCATTATATTGCTCAAATTTGGAAAGAATGACTTGAGATTATCATTCTTAAAGTGCACAACAACGGAGAAGTTGTTGTGTGAAAGATCTAAAGCGAATAGGTTTCTCAACTTACCAAACATCTCCAATTGTATTGTGCCATTGAGATTGTTTGATGAAAGTTGGAGGACACTAAGTCTTCTGAGTTGAAAGAACGACAATGGAAACTCCCCATGCAGTTTATTGCCAGTCAAGCTAAGGGATTCCAATAAAGAAGAGGACAATCGAGGAATTTGGTCCAATTGCCCATCAAATTGATTGTTTGAAAGGTCAAGTTCCCTTAAAGATGGAAGCGTAAAAAGAGTTGAGGGGACATTCCCATTAAGGTTATTATGCCGCAAATAAATGCTGCCTAGATTGGTAAGGCCCTTGAAATGAGAAGATTGAATTGCTCCTTTCAAATTGTTATAAGAAAGAGATAAATACGTCAGATTCTTGCACATAATGAAAGATGGAAGCAGACCACTAAAATTATTAGATGACAAGTCCAGAAAACAAAGGTGGGGTAGTTTTGAGATTGAATTAGGAAGCGTTCCATTGAATTGGCAGCTAGAGAGATCTAGTCTGGACAATTGTCTCAAGTAGCCAATGGAATCGGTTAGTGGTCCTGAGAAATTTGTGTTGCTCAGGTTCAAGGCATATAGAGATGCAGGATATGAGAAGTCTGGCAAAGAACCATATATATGGTTATTTGATATGTCAAGGACCTGCAGTGTCTGCACATTGAAGATGCCTATTGGAAATATTCCATTTAAGCTACAATTGCTCAATTCCAAGGTGGTCAACCTTAAAAGATTCACAAAAGATTCGGGCACCAAGCTTGACAGGTTGTTCTGGTTCAGTCGAATCACAGAGAGTGACGGAAGCTTTGCAAGTGAAGAATCAATAGGTCCCGAGAGATGGCAAGATGACATGCTTAAAACTCGTAGATTTCGCAACAAGGTTACAGCATGGCACCATTCCTCTCCCTTGGCCTTGATCCTCACACCATCCAAATATAGTTCCTCGATTTCTGTGAGATTCTTCAAAAACACTTCTATATTCGGCGTCTCAAGCATTAGACCTGAATTAAAAGAGGTAGACAAGTCAAGAATAGCTAACCTTGATAGTCGAGAAACCTCGATTGGAATTTGGCCTTCAAAACCGGCATTTGATAAATTCAGAAAAGTCAAACTCTTCAACTCCTGCAACTCCAGAGGAATCGCAGAGCGGAAGTCATTGTAAGCCAAACTCAAATTTTGCAGATATTTCATGCTGAAGAGACTCCTCGAAGTTTCAAGTCCTCCCGATATGAACTCCTCGCTCAAGTCGAGAGCTACAACACGCCCTCCGTTGCAAGTTATACCATTCCATTGGCAACAATCAGCAGTTGCATTCCACTGAGCCAGTTTTTTGGACTTCGCAGAGTTGAATAAAAGGTTTCTCTTCAGATGGAGCAACAAAGATTGTTGATGCCCCAGACAAATGCCATTTTCTGAAACGACATTGGTGCTTAAGCTTATCGAGTACAAGGTAACCAAGAAAAGCCGCAGGACAATATGAACTCCCATTGGAATCGCATGCAACTATATTTTAAAGATGGCTTAAAAAGAGAAAAAAAAAAAATCTTTGCTTGTTAAACATACTTTAATTAAAAAGATGGGTTTTTGTCTTTAAACATACTTTGCCCTTGCTTTTATAGATTTCATTTTCAAACTTTAATGGCTGATTCTATTTGATTCTAACGACGATAGTCAAATATAAGTTAGTGCTCCATGGTCACAAGTCGCTTCTAAGAATACCTTAATTAGTCTTCTTCGGTGGTTACACCCATGATATTTTTTGCTACAGTTGTCTCATACTCGAGATTGATGTGGTCATGATGTGCTATCTAATATACGTTGCTTCTAGGAATTTAGAAATTTTCTTGGATTGTTGTTTACGTATATGAACTATAGTTTTAAAACGTACGTGGTATACAATTATAATATTGTTGTTGTTTATCATTTTACAGTTCTAATTTTTTCTAATTTTATTCCCTGTATCATCTACAATTTTACTAAAAAACTGCAACCATCATTTAAAATCACAGTATATATTGATGAAACCTACTAAATCCCACAAGAATTAATTTTTACTTCATGTACCAATGACGCAGTTCCATTTATACAAGCATTACATCAAATTATGTTCCCGTTTTTGACCGCCTATATAGTTTTAAAATAATTAATTATTTTCCTTTTTCATTTCTTCCTTTGAATTATTACCATGACATATACCTTCCACTTTCGTCAAATGTTTATCCTTTTATTTTTTAAGGTTTGTCCTTTTAATAAACTATAAAAAAAAATAATTAAGTCACGATTCCTCTTCTATAAATTTTTTTAATGAATTTTCAAATTTGAAAAATGCTTTATACAATTTGATGGATCCAAGAAATACAAAAGGCTCTACATTTATCCTGTATGTTATTTGTTTTAAATTTATATCTATCATGTTCAAAATTCAGAAAAAAAAATGGCATGTTCACCCACTTATGTATAAAAAATAAGAGTGGTGCCATTCGGAGGTCTACTTTCTAATAAGTTGAATATTTTCACTATTTAATTATTTTTTTTAATATCAAATAAGTGAATTAAAATTAAAAATACAATTTCAATGTATTAAAGACAATTAAATGGTAAAAACACCTAATCCTCTTACAAGAGGTGGAATTTCTCATAACACTATCCAATAACTATTAATATCATAATTATTTTTTAAATAGATCAGTTAAGATACATATATGTGTGTGCGGGGGCGCGCGTGCGCGCGGATATGTGAATTAAAATTAAAAATACAATTTCAATGCATTAAAGACAATCAAATGGTAAAAACACCTAATCCTCTTAGAAGAGGTGAAATTTCTCATAACACTATCCAATAACTATTAATATCATAATTATTTTTTAAATAGATCAGTTAAGATATATATATAAATATATATGTGTGTGTGTGCGCGCACGCACGTGTATTTGAAAATATTATAACAAATACTTAAGAAACTTTACTTAAGCATTGTCCTTCTCTTTTGTAAGCAAAATTTAAAAAAATATTATAATTGATTAGGAACAAAATTTTAGAAATTGAAAAAGATTAAGTTAATGGCTGTCATAAATTTGGTGTAATTTATTAATAAACAAACTTTCATAAATATGATAGTTGATTAATCAAAATTCTTATTTTAAAAGATAGTTAAATATGAGACATATGATACAATTTCTTGTACTGTTGATGTAAATAAAGTTACACCAACAATACATGAAATAAAGTTACGCATGAAAAAATAGTTTACGGAAGGTTATCCTCAATTAATACGGTAATCGTGGAAGTAGTTTGAATGTTTACTAACTTGTTACAAACGCCATAAATAAATTCAATGCTTCCGGCAACCATTCCACCAAATGAAAAAGAAGGGCTAGATTTAAAATTAAGTGCCAAAAAAATTAAACATCTGAAGTATGTACGGAGTATGTTCAACTTCAGTTTTTTGTTAAGTTATTGGCATATCTGGAGAAGTAGTTTGAATGTTTACTAACTTATTACAGACGCAAATTCCAACTTCATCAAAGTAAGTAAATTCAAAGTTTCCCACTACTATTATTATAAAAATGTTGATTTTAGATGATCGTTAAATCTTAGTTTATATTGGTATTGGTATCTATGGTATCTATTTTAATGTGATAATATTTTTAAATTATATAAAAATTTAAAATAATATATAAGAATAAAATTAACGTTTTTATGAATAGTAAGAAACTTACTGCATTAATTATAAAATAAATAATGTCCAAATCTTGTGTAAAAATTTAAAACCTTATTCTTTTAGTTAATTGTGATCTAAAAGACGTTTCAGCTACGACTGGATTTTCTTTTTATCGTATTTTACGCGTTATACGTCGGCCTTTCATTATCTTGGAGGGAGACTTTTTGGTAGCTTCGGAGATCGGAACATGCTGCAATTTTAAAATAATCAAAACATCGGACTAAAATCTTATTCTTTTCTTTCCATCATTTTTTTATTTTTTTAAAGAAATAAAAATTTGATTTTTATTTTGAAACTCACTATATTTTTTAAAACTCACAATTTTAAATAAAATATAGTTTTATGTTTATTTCTCTCTCCAAATCATCCCCTTATTTTCTTTAGAAAAGAAGTGGATGCATATTCGAACCTTCTGTTAGAAAATACAATATGAGATAACGGACATTTTCCGTGGGGTACTAAAAATGTGACGTCGCCATTAGCAATGCATTTTTGATGCATTCATAGTTGAGTAGGACTCACAAAATCAAGCCGGCTTCGTAGAGTCTAGACCCAGCCTCGGCCTACGTTTGTCTTTTTATTGTCAAAGTCCAGTTTGGAAAAGAAATGTTCAAATCTAGTTCGGCTTGAGTTCAATTTTAATATGTGTGTGTGTGTGTGTGTGAAAAATCATTGTACAATATATTAGTCTTAGTAATTAATATTTATGTTATATAATATATAATAAAATATTTAATATATAAGTAAATTAATATCCAATTGATTTCAAATATATAAATTCAAGTTTGATGTATTTATGAAACAGACTAAAGTTAAGTTTAAGCTCGACCTTTAAGGCCATCTACTCAGGTTTCTGACCGGCTAAAACTTGGATGCCTACTTCCTTAGGTGCATTAGTGAATCTTTCTTATATTTTTAAAAATATTTTAAAATGATGTAAAATTTTTATAGTTCATCCAAATTTTAGAAAAATATTTTTAATTCAATATTTTCTAAAATATTTCTATAATGAGAGGTGAATATTTTATATTTTTATAATATAAAAATATTTTAATAATATGAATAAAATAATTTATTCACTTTTTAAGTAAAATTTTACCACCATTAATTTTTCATTTCATTGTTATTTATTGTGATTATTCACTACTCACCATCAATATTTACTAGTTATCTATCACTAGTAATTACTGTATCATCACCCACTAATGCTATCATTCACCATTCATCAATATATATTATTTAATTTTTAATAAAAATATTTTTAATAATATAATAATATGTTAAAAATTATATGAATTAATTAAAATATAATAATATAATATTTTTAGAATTAATTTTAATTGAACTTGAATATGATAATGAAATATACTTACAAATTAAATTCTTTAAAATTATGTTCTCAAAAATATCAAAATTTCTCGAAATTATAATTTCGCAAACGAAACACAACTAGATTTAAATGTTCCACTTTCAGACATTTGCTTGGATATGACATAATCTTATCGGAACTTTGAAATATCACTCCCATAGGTCCAAATAATCTTTTCTTTGCCTTTTTCCCCTAAGGCCTATTGGTTCATAGAATCAACAAGTTTCACCAATAGCTTTGTGTGTTAAGTTTTATTAGTGTAGGTCTGGTTCATAATCCAAAAGACACCAGATTCAAAACATTTACATCCATACTTGCAATCCAGATATTCTTTCTTTTCTTTGTACCTTTTGAAATATGTGGGGATTGTTGAATGTAGAATTAAAAAGAAGAGTATTTTAAAAGGATTAAATCCCACATTACTTAAATTAAGAGAGTCTTGAGTGTATATATTAAAATAAGCTATTGGGTTAGTAAAAGAGTAAAGGAAGGAAGTAGGTTCACACACACAAGAGCGGGGTAAGTTAAGCACAACTTAGTTAAAATTCATCGATTTCCTCCTTGTGCGCAAGATAATACACAGTTAGGGTTATTTTTGCACAAATTTTATTAAACTAAAAAAATTTACTTGGAAAAGGTAGAAAATTATGTTTTATAAATTGACAACATATTTTTCAATTTTAACTCTGAATTTTTTTAAAAAAATTTGTTGGAGATTATATGATAGCATTTAGTGACGTAGCTTAGATTTCAAACACTGACAATTTCAACAACAATCTTGAGAGTATACCATATTTAATGATTTTTATGAAAAAGAAGGAATAATTTATGAAATAACCCCACCATATTCTCTTGAATCTAATGGAGTAGTTGGAAAAAAAAATAGAACATTAAAATAAATGATGAAGGCTATGTTAATTAGCTCATCTGCTCCTGATAATCTTTAGTAAGAAGCTTTATTATTAGCTTGTTACCTTCAAAATAGAATTCCTCATAAGAAAATTGATAAGACACTATATGAATTATGGAAAGGGTATGCTCTAAATTTAAATTATTTAAAAGTGTGGGGTTGTCTTGCGAAAGTCATGTTGCTTGATCCTAAGAAAAGGAAAATTGATTCTAAAACTTCTAATTGTACGTTTCTTGGTTATGCTGAGCATAGTGCTGCCTATAGATTTTTTGTTTTACAAAGTAATGTACTTGATCATAATACTATAGTAGAAACAAAGGATGCTAAATTTTTTGAACATATTTTTCCTTTGAAAATTAAAAATATTTCTTAAACAATCGAAAATGCTTCTTCCTCGTTTGAACAAAATCGTGTTGAAAACCTATCTAAAGGTTTAAAGAGAGGTAAAAGACAAAGAAAAGAAGTATTCTTTGGAAATGATCTTTATACTTACATGGTACAAGATGAACCATTAACTTATTTTGAAGGAGTCACATCACCTGATGCACCATTTTGGAAAGAAGAAATTAAATCTGAGATTGATTCTATTATTAAAAATAACACTTGGATCTTAGTTGATTTACCTCCAGGGTAAAACCTATTAGGTGTAAATGAATCTTCAAAAGGAAATACAATCTTGATGGGATTATTGATAAATATAAAGCAAGGATAGTGGTTAAAGGATTTACACAAAATTAAAATATTAATTATTTTGACACATTTTCAGCTATTACTAAAATTTCTTCTATTCGAGTCTTAATTACTCTAGCCTTTATTTACAAATTTTTTATTCATCAAATGGATGTTAAAACTACATTTTTAAATGATAATTTAGAAGAAGAAATTTATATGGTGCAACCAGAAGGTTATGATGTTCCTGGTCAACAAAATAAAGTTTGCAAACTTATTAAATCTTTATATAGCTTGAAATAAGCTCTTAAACAATGGAATGAGAAATATAAGAAAGTTTTTGACAAAAGATAGGTTTTCAATTCTTGAAGTTGATAGATTTGTCTATACAAAAGTTATGAATAATAAGTGTGTTATTATTTGTTTGTATGTGGATGACTTGCTCATTTTTTGAACAAGTATGAATGTTGTGCTTGAAACAAAATGATTTCTTGCTTCTAAATTTGATATGAAAGATATGGGTGAGGTAAGTGTGATTTTGGGTGTTAAGATCATAAGGAAAGGTGATAGCATATTGCTATCACAAGAATATTATTTTGAGAAAATTCTTAAAAAAGTTTAATCATTTCAATGGTAAACCTGTAAGTACTCCTTATGATGCTAACACTCAATTAATGAAAAACAAAAGTGAACTTGTGGCTCAATTTGAATACGTATAGATTATTGAAGTCTATTGCACTTAATGAACTTCACCGGACCTGATATAACATATATTGTGTGCAGATTAAGCAGATACACACACTATTTAAACAATGAACATTGGTATGCATTAGTCATACTAATGTGATACTTGAGAGGTACCGTGGACTATGGTATCTTGTATAGTGGATTTCCTATTGTACTAGAAAGGTACAGTGATGCTAACTAGATATCAGATTTAGATGAGACAAAATCCACCAGTGGTTATATATTCACTTTTAGTGGTGGTTCAGTAGCCTAGAAGTCAGCTGAACAAACCATTATAGTTAGATCCACTATAAAGTTATAGTTTATAGCTCTAGAGTTGGTTGGCAATGACGCTGAGTGGTTAAAAAACTTCTTAGCAAATATTCCTTTGGGTGTAAAACCTACAACATCAGTATTTATACACTGTGATCGCCAAGCGACAATAACTATTGCAAAGAACAAAACTTTCAATGGGAAAAGTAGGCATATTCGATTAAGACACGATATGATTAAGTAGCTGCTAAAAGAGGATATTATATTGATCAATTTTGTGAGATTAAAAATAAATATAGCAGATCCCTTGAGTAAACCCTAAGGTAAAAAATTAATTTTTGATACATTGAGAGGAATGAGACCTAAGTTAGTTTAAAATTAACAATGATGGTAACCTAACCTTTGTGATTGGAGATCCCATGAAAAAGATTCATATGAGTAATAACAAGTCATTACTAGTTCTACTAGCATTTAATTGTAGACCCTTCCTATGGTATGAGAAAATGTGTTAGAATATATTTACAGAGAGGATAAGCACAAAGCTTTTAATGATTTCATAGTCATTATGGGTGGTGTATTAAATACAGATGCACTTGATGAATCACCTATATGAGTGTGGAATGAGGCCGTTCCTATAAGATTGTGGTGAAATCCCTAGAGCACTCATGAAAACTAGGCGTATGCGTGGCTAATTAAAGCACAAACCGTGGAAATCACAAGAAATTATGGGGGTATAAATTGATTAGTAAGACTTCTAACATACAACAAGAGTTATTGGTTTATAGAAGCAATAAGCTTTACTGATAGCTGTATGTGTTAAATTTTATTAGTCTAGGTTTGGTTCATAGTCCAAAAGACACCAAATTCAAAGCATTTATATCTATACTCATAACCTAGATATTCTTTCTTTTCTTTGTACCTTTTGAAATATGTAAGGGATTGTTGAATGTAGAACTAAAAAGAAGAGTATTTTAAAAGGATTAAGTCCTACATTGCTCAAACTAAGAAAGTATTAAATGTATATATTAAGATAGGTTATTCGGCTAGTAAAAGAGTAAAGGAAGGAAGTAGGCTCGCATGCACAAGAGCGAGCTAAGTTGAGCACAACTTAGTTGAAATTTTTCGATTTCCCTTCTTCGCGCAAGATAATACACGATTAGGGATTGTTTTTGCACAAATTTTATTAAACCAAAAAAGGCTACTTGGAGGTAAAAAATTCTATTTTATAAATTGATAACATAATTTTCAATTTTAACTCTGAATTTGAAAAAATTTTGCATTGGAGATCATATAACATCATTTAGTGATGTGGCTCAGATTTCAAACTCTAACGATTCCAACAATAGGGTCTTAGCATAGCTTTTGTAAGCTTACATGTTTTAGAGTTATCACTAGGACTAATAATAAGGATTATGAGGCTGAGGGTGAAGCATAATGCAAGGAGGGTCAAAAAGACTATTCTAAAAAATTGTAAGTGGTGGGTGAAATATTAGTTAATCAAAGCTATAAATGAGATGAATCAAATTGAATATTTATCGGTTCGAATTTGATTAAGCTGGAATTCATATTGAACGAATTTGGAGCATTCAAGTTTGAACTTAATTACTATATAAATCTAATCAAATTTAAATGAATTTTGACATAATGAATAGTAGATAATAGTAAGAAATATAATAATAAATTTTTTCCGCTATGCCTTTTTTTCTCTTTATTTTGGGAAGAGAAATATAGAGTGATACTTATATATTGTGCAATCACTCATATTTATTTATTTTTAAAGGAGTCATACTAATAAATTTGTTATGTAAAAGAAAAATTACATATATAATTTGAAAATTTTCAAAATTTAAACTAAATGATCCTCCATCCTTGATGTCGGATCCTCCTTGATATTGAAATCATAATTATTAAATTTGGATTGACTCAATTGATTCAAACAATAAACTAGTAAACCTATGATTGATTCAGTTTGGATCACACCATTAAGCCAAATTTGCTTTTGAATTGGTAAAAAATCGATTCAATCGGCAATTTTTTAGTTAAGCTAGTTGAACCATTATATTAAGCTAGTAGCCTTAAAACAAATTTTAATTTATTTCAACATGAGTTTTTATGTGACATTGAATCATTTTCTTTCTATTATCATATTTTGATGAATCATAATATGAACTTATTATTATTATAATTATTAAATGTGTGTTTCTCCTTTATCTTTTATATAAATTTATATTTTTATATCATAAGTGGTTGAATTAATGATCTATTGGTTAAACTTGTGTGATGTGAATTTGTTATAGATCGTCCCAAAATTTAATAAATCCGAAAATAAAAATAGAATGATAATTATACCATAATCTGCAAAAGGAAGAATGAGAGTAATAAGTGATGATAAAAATATTATGAAAGATGTAAATCCTTTCATGATGATGAAGAAACATGCCACAAGAATGAATTCTTAATAAGTAAAAATCAACACCACAAATGGTGAATCATTTTCATAAGTTACAAGTTTTTTTTTCAAGAACTTAAGAAAGAATACACTTTTACGAAAAGGCACTTAGCCAAATTCTCAATTGTTTAAAAGTTCAAAATCTGAATTGGTATAAGGAACAAACTTTCTTATATAACTCTTTAAAACACTTAATGAAAATGCGCTCAAATAATACAAAAAAAGCTTAAAATTAACACATTAGACTAAACCCAATAAAAGAACTTCTAAATAATCCTAAGTAACATACTAAATTATTCAAAGTAAAATAGTAAATATTTTAAAGCAAAATGAGCTAAAACATATCCAATTTAAATTAAAGTTGAAAAATATTCTAAAATGATCTAATATAAAATAAACACAAATTAAAAACTTAAATGCTAAATTAAAGTTCAAAACATCAAATAATAGTAAAATGAGTTGAAGTGGTATCAATTAAGATTATGATTGATGTGGCACTAATGTGGTACCATCTCTTTAATGATATAATAATGATATGGATTATGGCTAATGTGACATTATCTCCTTAATGATGTGACGGTGATGTGACACCAACTTAATGATAATATGGAAATAATTCTAATGCACTTGATCCAGCTCTCTTATAAGCTTACTTTCTTATTATTGATCCCCTTAGAATCACATCATAGTGACTTAATGAACTAGATTCTTATCTAGTTTAATATTTGATCTAGTTTTAATAACTATAGTCAAAATATCTTCATCAAATTAGGCGTTTGAACATCAAACTCAATCATATGATGGTCATACTTCCTTACATACCTAATAAAAATTAAAACTATAATATTTTACAACTTATCTAATCACGAATATTAGTGTAATATTTTGAAGGTTTAATTAGGAGTCAAATGATTTATATAAATTTCTTTTATATAAAATTTCATAATACTAATACATGATTTTAAAAATTTTGGAATCTAACAAATTTTTACCAACTTATCTATGAAGGCCTAGTTTTTTTAATTAAAAAATTATAATTTATTAAAACTTTTTTTTGCAAAATTTGCCAATAAGTTACAACTTTTGTATTTATACTTCATATACAAATTTTTATTTTTTCCAAAGTTGCATGATATAAAATTTTTACAAAAGTGGAAAAAAAAGGGTAACTTAAAACTTGCTTATTGTACATATCAGTACTTGGAAATGAGATGTCAAATTTAGGATAAGAGAAAATTGATAAATATAATACAATAGTTCAAACAAGCCTTTATTTAACTATTCTTTTACACATTTTTGGGCACACGACAACTTTGAAAATTCTAAATGGCATTCAATCCTTAACCCCACATTGATAGATGCATCAACCAATTATAACAACTTAAAATTACTTACGTTGACACTCATATGTGAGAGTTACAATTTACATTTTACATGTCATAACCCAAATTATCCTTAATCATGAATGGCATGATGTGTAGGCCATTGCACATTTGTTTTGCATCAGGACACAAACCAAGCCAACTTTCGAAGCACTACAATACACTATATATTTATTTATGACTATAGGTAAGGATAATACTAGCTTTATAGTTAGACATTCTTTCAATTTTTGGAAGCTACTTTCATATTCATCATTCCACACAAACTTCATTCCTCTTTAAGTTAATTTGGTCAGTGGTGTAGTTATTTTATAAAATCCTTCACAAATCTGCGATAATGTCTTGCTAGTCCTAAAAAATTATGTATCTCGATGATTATCGTGGGTCTTGGCCACTTTGTAATAACCTTTACCTTCTAAGGATCTACTTTGATTCCATCTTGCGAGACCACTTATCTTAGGAATTGAATATTGGTCATCCAAAATTTAGATTTTTAAAATTTGGCATACAACTAATTTTTCCACACATTTATAGTACAATTTATAAATGTTATGCATGCTCCTTCTTACTTTTTGAATACATTAATGATATCGATAAAAACGATTATGAACTCGTTTAGAAATTGTGTGAAAAAATATGATTTATTAAGTCTATAAATGTTGCAAGTACATTTGCTAACTCAAAAGGCATTATAAGAAATTCATAATATCTATAAAGTATATTAAAATCCATCTTTGGAATGTCCTTCTTACAAATCCTCAGTTGATGATACCCCAAATGAAGATTAATTTTTAAAAGTAACAGCTCCTTATAATTGGTCAAACATGTCATCTACTTAGGGTAATGATTACTTATTCTACTTTATTTAACCTATTAATAGTCTATGCACAATTATAAAGATCTATCCTTTTTCTTTACAAACGAATACAGGTTGCACCTATGGTGATATGCTAGGTTAGATAAATCCTTTATCCGCCAAATCTTGTCATTGTGTCTTTAGCTCCTTCAATTTTGCAGGTGCCATGAAATATGGTGATATGGCTATTAGTTTAGTTTTAAGCACAATGTCTATGGTGAATTCAATTTTCAATCTAGTGGTAGCTCAGGCAAACTCTCAAGAAGCACATCTTGGAACTCTTTTACTACCGGAATTGTACTTATCCTAGTTGCCTTAACTTTTGCTTCACATATGGATAATATCCATATAGTGTATCCCTTCTTACTAGTTTTTAGGCTTTGGCACAAGAAATGACATTTGGCATCATAGTTAATCTTTTACCTTGAAATACTTGTGCTGTGCCAGATGATAGGTGATCATTTTACATGTGGCAATCCACACCAGCATAATATTTAGATAGCTAATTCATTCCCAATATTACCTCATCATTAACTATATCTAGTAGTATTAAATCTATAGTTGTAGGATACATATTAATTTTAATTTTGCACTCTCTGATTTCATGAGTGGCTATTATTGTATCCCTAACTAGAGTGATAATAATTAGTACTTATTATAAACTACTTTTAGGTTTGTCTACTTTCAAAGCTATATCTTTTGTTGTAAATAAATATATAGCTCCAAGATTAAATAGTACTCTTATTAGAGATCTTCTAAAAGTAAGGTACCTATTTCCATTACATTTGATGCTTGGGCTTTTTGTTGGGTTAGTGTGGAGACTCTTGCTTGCGATTTAGCTGCTTCATGTGCTTTGTTACCTTTTCTTGGTCTATGGCTTGACACTACAGATGATTACATATAAGTTGTTGCATCACAAGTGTACTTGATGTAATGATAACATTTTTAAAAGGCATATTTAGACAATATGCTGGTTTTATGTCCTTTTTCTCTACACCTAAAAAATAACCCCATCTTGCACCCATAGGGTCCATGATGATAGGTTCTATATAAGTTGCAATACGATGCATTTGGCTATGATAAGTTAATTATAGAAGATATTAGGTGAGTTAGCACCCTTATGAAAAATGTATAATGATTTGTATTAGGTCTTTGAGAAAATTTTTAATTATCAAATCATCCTAGGGTTTAGTTCTCCTACTCCTTGTGTGTTAATGATGCTTTTCCTAATCTGTTAACTTTTTAATTATTAAATGCAACTCTTTTCTTTCCATTTGCCTTTTTTCTTTCTTTTTTCTCCTTTGATCAAAGTTTTGCACGAAAAGCTTGGTTTAAGGCTTATTGGTAAGTAATGATGTCAGTGGTTACTACTCAATCAAAGAGATAATCTTGAAGTCCATGGATGAATATTTCCACCTTAGCTTTTTTTGGTTGGAATCAAATACTCGATATAACAAGAAAGATAGGTGAACTGAGCATTATATTGAGATATCATCATCGTTTCCTATATTAGGCATTCAAATTCCCTAGCTTTAGCTTCCCTAACATTTAATGGCAAAAAATAGTCTATAAAAGTCTCGTTAAAACTGCTCCTAAGCCAATGGTGCAATTGCTATATCTTTCCTTTCCACATGTTGAACATACCAAAAAGGTGCCATATCATTTAATTGATATCCTACCAAGTCCACCATGGTTGCCTCATCACATCCTAACATTTTTCTAATTTTCTCAATTGATTTAAGAACTAATAAAGATCAACAATTGGACTTGTACCATCATATCAAGGAGATTTAAGTTTAAAAAATTCATGCATAATCTAAAACCTATCTTAAGGTGGTGCAGGAAGGGTGATTGTTGTCGAGCTTGTTTTGAATTTTGTTTTGGGTTCTGTTCCTAATTTGGTTTTGATTTTTTGTTGATAGTTATATAAATTTTCCATATTTGTTGCAAGTTTTTAGCCTCAAGAGCAATTTCTAGTTGTTCTTGTCTTGACTCTTTATTTCTAGCCTCAGACTTTTAATGAGGTGAAGCTACTAAACCCTTTTGTTCAAAGGATACAAGGATAATCTTAATATTTCTTATTGCTCTAAGCCTTTTTCTTCATATGTGGCATATTGCTACAAAATATTCTACATCATCAGGCACTTAACAAATCACAAAACATTGCCTGAGTCTTTTAATGGTTATTGAGTGATGGACTCATGATTGGTATTAGGATTCAATAGTTACAATAATCGAGTTTCAATATTTAGCCTGATCCATGCTCTGATACCAACTTTATCATAACCTAAATTATCATTAATCATGATTAACATGAAGAATGTTTTCTAGACATTCTTCACAAACTTTCTTTCATATGTTCATTTTTATATATTTTATCTTAATAGCTACTAATATTTGAAATTTAGATTTGTGGAATTAAGTTTGAAAAAAAAAACTTTAATTGAGTTGTTAGTTTTTATCATTATCATTATTATTATTATTATTATTATTATTATTATTATTATTATTATTATTATTATTATTATTAAAAGTGTTATATAATAATAAGAAGAAATATTTACCAAATTATGGATTTAAAACTAGCAATAATAAAGTTAATGATGATTTAAGGAAGATAATGTTTTTAAAAAATTTAAGAAAGCTTATTGGAATATTAAGTATCTATTTATTCCATTATTTCAATAGTTTACATGTTAAAACCCAAATACATGAGAGAAAGATAAAAGCCTTTTTAATTAGTATATAATTATTATGATACGAACTCTATATATAAGGACCAAGTTTTTTCTTTTATATATCGGGCTTTCCATGAAATCATTTGACTATAATAATAGAAACGGAACCTTCATAAAGCTCAAGTTAATTTCCATTTTGTTATGGTTTTACGAAAATAAATAATATCATTGTTGAATTAGTAAATTTATATTTATATATGTCACTAAGCGATCAGTTTTATAGCAAGGAAAACAAAAGAAGTGGAGGAGAGATAAAGCCTATATATATGTGTGTGGGGAGGGAAGCGATCAATTGATATCAATGTAAATCTAAAAAGAATTATAGTAAATCTTAACTATTGATTTAATATACATTTAATACCTTATAATACATTTGAATTAATTATTAAAATTGACTTTAATAAAGAGAGAGAATTAATACTTGTTGCATTTAATTTTTGTCTCTCTCTTACCATATTTATTTTTTTCTACTTATTTGAAAATTCTAATTTATATGCCTCCGGACACAAATTATTTTAAACTTTGTTTTTTCTCACACATTACACTCTCTGTTTCTTTTTGTTTGGCATACATATGTGATAGTTGTATCTTATGTTAATTATTACATTACAACGTTTATTATGTACAACCAGGTTCTAGATAAATGTCTAGGATTAATTCCCAGACTCCATTGAAAACTATTTTCTTTTTCATTTTATAATAAATTCATTTTTAACTATATTTAAATTTAAGTTAAAGAAAAAATTATTTCAGTTTATTTAAAATATTTAAATAAATAATATCATGTTGAATTAGTAAATTTATATATTATGTCACTAAGCGATCAGTTTTATAGCAAGGAAAACAAAAGAAGTGGAGGAGAGATAAAGCCTATATATATGTGTGTGGGGAGGGAAGCGATCAATTGATATCAATGTAAATCTAAAAAATTATAGTAAATCTTAACTATTGATTTAATATACATTTAATACCTTATAATACATTTGAATTAATTATTAAAATTGACTTTAATAAAGAGAGAGAATTAATACTTGTTGCATTTAATTTTTGTCTCTCTCTTACCATATTTATTTTTTTCTACTTATTTGAAAATTCTAATTTATATGCCTCCGGACACAAAATTATTTTAAACTTTGTTTTTTCTCACACATTACACTCTCTGTTTCTTTTTGTTTGGCATACATATGTGATAGTTGTATCTTATGTTAATTATTACATTACAACGTTTATTATGTACAACCAGGTTCTAGATAAATGTCTAGGATTAATTCCCAGACTCCATTGAAAACTATTTTCTTTTTCATTTTATAATAAATTCATTTTTAACTATATTTAAATTTAAGTTAAAGAAAAAATTATTTCAGTTTATTTAAAATATTTAAATTCAATTATATATGTGATAATAAAACCTTTTGAATTTATCTATAAATGAACTTTTATTTGTTTCATTTAGTACGAACAAATGTTTTATACAAAAATATTATTTTTTCTAATACTTTCTTTATCTGAATATTATTTAAATTTACTTTTCAATTGAATTTTATTATCTTTTATTATGTTTCAAATAATAAAATTTATTTATAAATCAATTAAAATTATCATTTTTAACATTATTCAATTTGCTTTCAAATATTAGAATTTATAAATGAATTTTAACCGACTCAATTGCTATGAATTGAATTGAACAAACAATTTATTTAAAAAAATATAATGAACCGTTATGAAATTGATTTCAAATAAAGTATAATAAATTTCATCTATAAAATAATTATTTCAATTTGAAATAAAATTTCCTGTACTAAATTTGAAGATAAAAGTGATAATTTCAATTTGTTTATAAATAATGTTTATTATTTAAAACATAGTAAAAAAATTATGTAAATTCAATTGAAGCATTTTTTAATGATATCATGTAAAACAAAATGTTAGGAAAAAATAAATTCTAATTAATTTTTAGATGAATTTATAATATATATCATGACATATATATATATAGTTAGGGAAAATCTAAAGTGTCCCCAGAGTTTCCAAACCCTGGATGGTGTGGCAGAATCTCATCCATTGGATGAGATTATCAAATATGTAAGTAATCTCATCCAATAGATAAGATTACGCCACACCACTCAGGATTTGAAATCTCTGAGGGTACCATAGTCTTCTCCAGTTAATTAAGATATGAATAATCTAAACAAATTGCTATAGACTTTTAATTTTAATTTAAAAACACTTGAAATTTGACTTGGTTATAAACTGAACAGGAAAGTACTTTTTCCATTGATCCTGGTGGTTAACTCTTAACATTTACATCAGGTTTAGACTGAGCAGTACACTTTGTAACATTACAATTAACAAAAGACAATTCAGGTCAGTTTCGACGTCAACCATCGGGTGATTTAGCATTATTCAATGGAATAATTACTTTTAATAAAGATATGACTATAAGACAGCATATCACAGTAAGTTTTCCATGTATTAGGAAAATTATCATTATGGCCTTTATTTTTACTTTGAGTAATTAAAATTATAATAATTATTTGTTATGGTGGGAAAAACTTAAATGAAATTTTATAAGTGTTTGTTGTGAAGTTTTCAATGACAATTTTACATATGTATTCAATTCACAACTAATTTAGTAACTAATTAATAATTATATTTATTAAATTATAATTATTCGTGGCGAGTTAAAAAAGTAATACACATATAAAATTGTGATTGAAAACTCACTATAAATATTTATGAAACTTCACTTAAGTTTTTTTATTCCATTTGTTATATGATGTGAATTCAATTTAGAACTTAAATAAAGAAAATTTATTTAATTTTTGCACAATTAAGAAAAAGGAAAGAGATTGTAATGTAAATAAAAAAAAGGTAAAAAACCATATTTGATTTTATAACTTTTGATAAAATTGCAATCTTATCTTCTAAGTTTTGTTTGAAGCAAATTTAACCTCTAACTTTTCAAAAACATGTAATATTATTCAAAAGCCTAATACTATTAAATTTTTTTAACAGAAATATTTATATGGTACCTAACTTGACATCTTATATGATGCATATAAATCATATTTTTATATTCTTTTTGGCAAAAAGATACATTTAGTTTTCTAATTATCATCTAAGCTTCAATTTTATCTCTTAATTTTTATTTAAACTAAATTTATACTTTAACTTAAATACCTACATATTGCACTTTACAAGGATGGTTTGTTGAATTGCAACTTTATTTAGCATTGACAAAAAATCATGGAACCAATCTTTTAACTAACTACCATTATGCATGTTGATTCTTAAACTAAAATAAAATAAAAGGTACATCATAAACCCATTATCAATAATGAAATTGAATAAATATAATTTTAAAATTTGAAAATTCATTTTTTGTAGAATCATGACTTATTATAAATCATTAGCAACTATTTTGAAGAGAAAAACAATTCCAAGATCTTTTTAAAATTAGAGGAGAAAAGATAATAGAGAGTTAATTTAAATTTTAAAAATATAACTAATTATAATATATTTTTACTCACTACAATAAAAATAACTTTCAGCGACGACAAATGTCTTCGGTATAGAAAACTCGATCATCATTGAAACTAGGAGTCGTCAGAGAAGATGTTGTCGGTACAGGTTCGTTAGTGAAGCAAGAAACACTGATGACAAAGTTGTCATCGATAAAAGTCAAACTTCTGCAACAACAATGCCGTCATAGAAAATCCTCTTAAAATTCAAAAAATTTGAATTTTAAATTTTTACCGACGATAATAGTTGTCACTATTGGTTTGAAATAAAATAATAACCTTTTCGCGATAACGTGGTCATTGTTAAAATTCACACTTTTAGCAATGACTTGGTCGTTGCTAAAAGTTTGAATTTTAGCGATGACTCTGTTGTCGTTGTAGAAGTAAAATTAAAAAATTTATAAAACATTTTATCGACAATAATGTCATTTGTAAAAAGTTTTGCGAAGTTTAAAAAACTAATTTAAATTTAAATTAGAATGAGATATAATTAAATAAATATATTATATCTAATTATAAAATATAAAATTATTTTTACTTTAATTTAATTGAATTAATTTGAGATTCTTTAATTTAATTTTATGTAATTTAACTTGTACAAATAAAATACAAAACAATAATAATATACAACATAATTCATATAAAAAAGAATTATATTTATAAATGCATAATTATTTATACATAGGTAAAAATTCATATGTACATGACCAATATAAATGTCAATACATGAAAAGAAAAGAACTTGAATATACAAAATAATCTAGGGGGAGGGAAGGTGTAGATAACTCAATGCATCATGATTCGAGCCTTGACTATCATCATCATTGTCTTGACGACGAGGACGATACATCAAAGGTGGTGGATAGGAGGGATCGGGTTGCTGGGTAGGGAGAGCACTCACAAATCTACTCGGCTCAGGCTGTGTTGCAATAAATGGAGGCGTAGATAGTACAAGACCATGCTGTCTAAGTATAGATGTGAGCTCCATCAGGTACGTCCCAAATTGTTGCTGCATCCGCTGATGCTGAGTAAGCTGCTGCTACTGCTTTTGAATCAACTACTAGCTTTGTTGAAACTATTATTGGCTCTACTCCAGTTGTTGCTAACTTTGTTGTAGCTGCTCCTACAGCTTACCTACCTAGGACACGAATTGAGAACTCACCTCGAAACTAGTGGTGCCCACCAAATGATTTCTCTTGTTAGCTAGCACAAAATTGATCGCCCTCTTGTGCCCTTGACAAGTGCCAAGCACCTCATCAATAATAACAGTCTCGTTAACCTGTACAAGAGTGGCAGGCAAGCTAGTAGATGATGCACTGGACTAGAGGTTCTGGGTCACCAACTTAGTCATCCTCATCTTAAGTTATTAAAATAAAAATTAATTATTAAAAGTACAAGATGTATTCATAAAATTCTAATTAAGATGTGAGGTTTAGTTAACTTATATATTATTCCTTGGGGGTCGGATGCACCCACTCTTCAGTCTTAAATGTGTGTCGATCCCTAAAATTATCTAGGACTGGCTGTAGCTCACCTGTCTCCTTATTTATCTATTCATATTTTACAAGAGAAAAATGGGATAAGTATAGTTCATGGGTTGAAAAAAAGATAATACACTTAAAACATAAGTAATAAGGTGAATTACCTTATCATAACGATGTGTAGCAATGGATTTCAACCCATGCCAATCGTTCATCATCTTTTTCACTCGGTTATTTAAATTCCTCATAGACAGCTCCTATAATAAAAAAATGAATATGTGATATAGTTACATTTATAATTTAGCTATATGAAATAATGATGTAAGTGTATTAAATATCATACTTACCTTATAATTGTCATTGTTGAAGAAGTCAACACACTTGTGCCACGTTTAGGGTGAGACAGATCACGACATGTAGTGCCTGGCACAGTTTAGGTCAAAATCTTGGTCTGGATTGCTTCTGTATTGAAGGAAGTGTCTGTTCAACCTATACTTCTAATCTTTGTACAAGTTAGCAGTACTTTGCATTAGACCACTAAGTGCTCTATCTTGTTCAACGTCGAAGATTCCTTGGAACTTGAAATGGGACTGTATTAGAAGACATTTAATAAATTAGTGAATGATATATCTAAAAATTTCAAAATCAAATATAACTAAGTAAAGATAGGGAAGAGATGGATACTTACACAAACCTCTTGCAAGACTTCGTCCTGTAGCTATTGAGGCATCGACCGCCATAACTTATAATAAGGTGCTATGTGTGCTTGAATAATCCCAACTATATCGTAGGGGACATAGCTAGCATTCTCACTTACCGTATGCCATGTACTAGTTGTACCAAATTGGATAGGCATTAGTTGCCTCTCGATCCTCTCTATCTTTTCATGCAGCTTAAGGGACTTATTTGGATCCCTCTTTCTCAGAGCGACATCTTTAATGGATAATAGAAAATATTAGTCTCATTAATTCAAATTTATTAACTAAACAACTTAAGTGTGCACAATAAGAAAAGATACCTAATGCCTCACACTATGATGGAAGGTGGGTAGGCTGATGTGGAGGGTCTCCTCTAGCATCACCTCCGTGATGTCATGCCTCAATGTCCACCATAACTGGGATAATACATGTTTTATAAATATTTAAGAGAAAGGTCTACAATTGAATCAAATGACAACCAAAGATAAATTATTATACTCATATAATGAAATTACTAATAGCTTTTACATAATTATGAGTTGTAATGCAAAAAAAAATGTTTCCCTAATTTGAATTAGTATTGTTGACCCTAACAAACTTATCCTCACAATCATCAATTTCTCTGTCATCATCAAATTATGAAAGTCCTTCCCCTATATAATCTTCAATTGTTCCATCTTCAAAGCTGTCTTTATCATCGATGAAAACATCCACTTCTTCTGTGGCAGATCCAATATTCTTGGAAGATGAAACGATTGAAGGACTATTTCTCTAATCTCTCAAGTTAACTAAGTGGAATTCTGCAAGACCAACTATGATGTTGAAATTTAAGGAGTTATTTTCCTGCAGGATTGACAAATCATGTACATTAACATCATCATCAGGTAAATCCCATATGTCGCGATGCACCACATTATGGACAACCCTCTAACTTGACCTATTCGGAAGATCATCTACATAGAAAACTTGTTTTACTTGGACTACAAGTATGTAGGGGTCGTTTTTGTACCATTGTCCACTAACAGAGATACTTGTAACATTCTTGTCAACGTATATCTTCTTCTTTCAAGGATTTATGTCATACCACTTACATTTGAATAGTGTCACACTATATTTATTTAGATAAGTCAACTCTATAATATCCTTTAGTACACCATAAAACATATTACCATCAGTTCTCAAAACGGAAACACCACTATATCCTTCATATGGATTTAAGTGTTGTGATTAATGTTTGTCATATGCCTTAAATCCACCATATCAATCCAATCCTAAAGGATAGGATCCTATCCTATTCGAAATATTTATGTAGTTGTAATTTCATCAATTTATCCATGCTCTTGTTTCTTGCACACAAAAATTTCAACAGCATCTCCTTAAAGTTCACCAAGTGGATAAACTATATTTCAGTATAGTCCACACCCGGAGAATAGTTAGGATGCCAATAAATTTCTACAATGTTAAACGAGACCTAAATAAATTATCAATTATAACAACAACATATATCCTAAATTGTTTAACTTTATGGGACAATTCAAGGGTTAATTGATATATACAAATCAACTAACCCTTGAATGGGTCTAAGCTTATAATGCAAATACAAATATAATTTTATTTAAAATTATTTTAAAAATATATTTATAATAATTTTAAATTTACATTATGATATTTTATAAGTACTTTTATTCAAGTTGTATTATTTTTTGCATTGTTGAATTTGTTATCTAATCAAATGAAATGTTATGTTTAACATTTTCAAATTAGAAATTTAGTTCTGTAACTTAATCTACTACATTTATTGGATGCATAGTTCAACTATCTTGATGAGATGTGCATTTTATAAGTATTGTTGTGGATTGTATTTTGTACAAGAAATTTCAACAATAAAAAAATTTAAATTCTTGCAATCTTTTTGAAATTCCTATCCATATCATCATAGAGTCTTCATTAAATACAATTGTAAGATTTAATTTTTTCTATTTATACATTTCTATTAAAGTATAGTTACAAAGCTATATGTTTTCAATATTTACTTTATGACAGGTATTAGTTTTAGGATGGTATAATACGGAGTATTGAAAATGGCATACTTGTTAGGTTTTCATTCAAATTAAATTTGAATTGATTTCATAATATCTAAAATTTTATTACATTTGTACAATATTTAATTTGTGTGAGGCCATTAATTATGCCCTATTTGTGAAGGTTTACATTAGTTTACAAAGTGTTATACTTTCCTCAATTATTTCACTAGAAACTAATCTATGTTAGAGAATATTATTTATTAAACTTATTTAATATTTTAAATTATATTATATTATTCATTATAGTATTTAAATTTTTATTTTCTTTGTTTTCTTTAAAGATTTGATATTTTCTTATAAAATAATATAAATTATTTTAAAATAAAGAAAAAGAAGAAGAAAAATAATAAATGAGTTGGAAACTAATACATGGGTTTAATATAAAATATGTAATTAAATATTTAACATATTAAGTATATTTTCATCATAAGTGAGTTATCGTCGATGTTGTCCTTTTTTGTTGTAATGACTATTCAACCTTTTTAAAAGAAAATATTAATATACTAACGAATATTAGAATTAATAAGTTGAAAATATATATAAAAGTAATATTAAAAATTAAAAATTAAAAATTTAAATTAAGTAAATTATTCTTAAAATTCCTTAAATTGGAGGAACATAAAAAGATTGAGAATTTTAAAGAGATAATTATAATCACCCGCCCTCTTCTTGTCATTGTCTAAAATTCATAGATTAAAAAAAAAAGTTGCATTATAATTTTTTTCTACTATTTCCCCCTATTCTTAGTCATTCAAACAATCTATTAAAATCTTTTCCACCATTATATTTGGAATTTCAACTCAATATTTTAGTATACGTATATAAAATAATATATGACTTGTCACCTCTACCTGATATAGTTAGAAAATGATGAGGAAGTTTACCGATATGGCTCTAAAGCAGTATAAAATTGTAGTCATATTTATATTTTGTAACAAAAAAGAAATATGATTTGTTCCAAAATAATCTCACCTCTTTAATTTAATCCCTTTAAATATAATATTTTATATTTTGGTTACTTAAAGATATAAATTGGACAAAATTGAATCCTAATTAATAAATTTTATCAAAATTAAAGAATAAAAATCATAACTAGGATATAGAACTTCAATAAGATTCCATGTTGCCAATAATTAAAAAGAAAATTAATAAATCACATGATGTTAATTATCAAATTAGATTTGTTTTTGTGTGTAAATGAATCACATGATTTATATTTTTTTTAATAAAATAAGTAAATTTTACTAATTTTATTTTACAGTATTTGTTAATTTAAGTCTCCCGTTGAGATTTTACATGTTAATCAGGAGATTTTGCTTTCAATTGAACAAAAGTTAATAAATTTGAACCTAATTTGTATCAATTTATATATTAAAGAAATTAAAAGAAAATATTGCATTTAATGAGAATCAAATATAATAATAATTTTATACATTAAGGATCAAAAGAAATTATATGTTAAACTTATCGTCACTGATACAACATATGTATTGACGCTACAATTTCTAACGAAGAAGCTTGGCTTCCTGAATACAAATCAATGGACAAAGTCATTCCTTATTTCGGTTACACAGCTGAAACAAAAGGTAAAACAAACAGAAACAAGAGAGTATCAGCCGCTTTCTGCCAGCAAGATCAGTATCGCATCCACCTTAGTGTTCTGTAATTACGCCCTCCACGGCGGCGTTCATATACAATATCAAGCTGAGGGAAGATTCGGCAGAGAATGTTATCTAGGAGCTTCAAGTAGGACAGCCTCCATTGCTGTGAAAACATTAGGGGCAGGATAAAAATTCCAAGGCCAAAAGTTAATCCCAATTCGGCACTCAAGAAATTCCAATCAATTGAGCTCCCACTATTATCAGAATCAGGTGATCCAGATGCTGGCGGCGATCCTCCATCACCGCTGCAACTTCGTTGCAACGGAGGCCCACAGAGTCCTTCATTACCAATGAAGGAAGTTGCATCAAAAGTTTGAATTTGAGGGCCACTGGGAATTTCGCCCACCAAATGATTGAAAGAGAGGTTGAGGGCTGAAAGGAAACCTAAACTTGCAAGCTCTCTTGGAATTTCCCCACTCAAAGAATTCATGGATAGGTCTAATGACTCTAATTGTTTCAGATTTCCCAAAGATGTTGGAATACTTCCCAATAATGCATTATGTGACAAATTAAGAGCCTGCAGTGCCCTAAAATTCATCAACTCCTCTGGTATTGTCCCTTCAAAGTGGTTGGATGAGAAATCCACGGAAGCAAAGACTGTTGGAATTTTAGAATACCTCATTTGCTGATATTTACTCACAATTGTAACTGAGTCCTGAAAACGGTCAATGTCCATGAAGACATCGGAGAAAAAATGCTCAATCACTGAGGCAGGTATGGATGCCAAGATTTTAGCAAACATATTTCCAAGATCTTTGCTTTCATGTGAAAACATATCCAGTACATCCCTTGGACCAAACTTATCAATCAAATTAGAAGATAAGTGATCAAATTGCATAGCACTTTCATCAAGCATCATTGCCTTCCAGGTTTTAAGGAGTGATATTGGTAGATTCCCACCAAAACCATTGGATGCTACATCAACAATTTGAAGCATTTCCCAGTCACCGCTGCTATAAGGGCATCGGATAGCACCGTGCAATTTGTTTGACCTCAGAATCAAAACTCTTAAGGTGGATGTGTTTTTCAAGAAGCATGCAAATCTATCAGTTAGTAGATTATTTCCAAGGTTTAACACTTGCAGTCTGTTGCAATTGGCTAGAGATTTTGGAATCTTACCCCTCAGAAGATTTCGGTTGAGATCGAGGAATCTCAGAGAGCAAGAAGTTGGCATTGCATCAGGAATATTGCCGCTAAGATTGTTTTCCCCTAGCTTCAACACCCTTAGAGTTCCGCTCATAGCTATTAAACACTCGGGAATCATCCCACTGAAACTGTTATAGGAAAGATCAAGCAATTTAATATTTGGAGCACCGCAAAAGGAATCACGGATTTCTCCATGAAAACTATTATTTGCAAGATTGAGGATTTGAATGTAAGGGAGAAAATTGCCAATGTCATGTGGGATAGAGTTGAATCTATTGTTTGAGTAGTCCAAAAAGCTGGCATATTTTGAAAGAAAGGGGACTGATCCTTGGAGTTGGTTAGAGTTAAGGTCAAGGACAAACATCATAGGAGTGACGTCTTCAAGAGGCCCTTCCAAATTTGTTAGAAAATTGTTGGAAAGATTTAAGCTAACTAAAAATTCAAGTCTCCAAATCCAATTGGGAATTGTTCCTGGAATCTGGTTGTTGGATAGGTCTAGACTAAGTAATTTGTTTTGATTTCTCAAGAAACCAGGGAATGCTTTCAAATTGCAAGAAGCCAGCATTATATTGCTCAAATTTGGAAATAATGACTTGAGATTATCATTCTTAAAGTGCACAACAACGGAGAAGTTGTTGTGTGAAAGATCTAAAGCGAATAGGTTTCTCAACTTACCAAACATCTCCAATTGTATTGTGCCATTGAGATTGTTTGATGAAAGTTGGAGGACACTAAGTCTTCTGAGTTGAAAGAACGACAATGGAAACTCCCCATGCGGTTTATTGCCAGTCAAGCTAAGGGATTCCAATAAAGAAGAGGACAATCGAGGAATTTGGTCCAATTGCCCATCAAATTGATTGTTTGAAAGGTCAAGTTCCCTTAAAGATGGAAGCGTAAAAAGAGTTGAGGGGACATTCCCATTAAGGTTATTATGCCGCAAATAAATGCTGCCTAGATTGGTAAGGCCCTTGAAATGAGAAGATTGAATTGCTCCTTTCAAATTGTTATAAGAAAGAGATAAATACGTCAGATTCTTGCACATAATGAAAGATGGAAGCAGACCACTAAAATTATTAGATGACAAGTCCAGAAAACAAAGGTGGGGTAGTTTTGAGATTGAATTAGGAAGCGTTCCATTGAATTGGCAGCTAGAGAGATCTAGTCTGGACAATTGTCTCAAGTAGCCAATGGAATCGGTTAGTGGTCCTGAGAAATTTCTGTTGCTCAGGTTCAAGGCATATAGAGATGCAGGATATGAGAAGTCTGGCAAAGAACCATATATATGGTTATTTGATATGTCAAGGACCTGCAGTGTCTGCACATTGAAGATGCCTATTGGAAATATTCCATTTAAGCTACAATTGCTCAATTCCAAGGTGGTCAACCTTAAAAGATTCACAAAAGATTCGGGCACCAAGCTTGACAGGTTGTTCTGGTTCAGTCGAATCACAGAGAGTGACGGAAGCTTTGCAAGTGAAGAATCAATAGGTCCCGAGAGATGGCAAGATGACATGCTTAAAACTCGTAGATTTCGCAACAAGGTTACAGCATGGCACCATTCCTCTCCCTTGGCCTTGATCCTCACACCATCCAAATATAGTTCCTCGATTTCTGTGAGATTCTTCAAAAACACTTCTATATTCGGCGTCTCAAGCATTAGACCTGAATTAAAAGAGGTAGACAAGTCAAGAATAGCTAACCTTGATAGTCGAGAAACCTCGATTGGAATTTGGCCTTCAAAACCGGCATTTGATAAATTCAGAAAAGTCAAACTCTTCAACTCCTGCAACTCCAGAGGAATCGCAGAGCGGAAGTCATTGTAAGCCAAACTCAAATTTTGCAGATATTTCATGCTGAAGAGACTCCTCGAAGTTTCAAGTCCTCCCGATATGAACTCCTCGCTCAAGTCGAGAGCTACAACACGCCCTCCGTTGCAAGTTATACCATTCCATTGGCAACAATCAGCAGTTGCATTCCACTGAGCCAGTTTTTTGGACTTCGCAGAGTTGAATAAAAGGTTTCTCTTCAGATGGAGCAACAAAGATTGTTGATGCCCCAGACAAATGCCATTTTCTGAAACGACATTGGTGCTTAAGCTTATCGAGTACAAGGTAACCAAGAAAAGCCGCAGGACAATATGAACTCCCATTGGAATCGCATGCAACTATATTTTAAAGATGGCTTAAAAAGAGAAAAAAAAAAAATCTTTGCTTGTTAAACATACTTTAATTAAAAAGATGGGTTTTTGTCTTTAAACATACTTTGCCCTTGCTTTTATAGATTTCATTTTCAAACTTTAATGGCTGATTCTATTTGATTCTAACGACGATAGTCAAATATAAGTTAGTGCTCCATGGTCACAAGTCGCTTCTAAGAATACCTTAATTAGTCTTCTTCGGTGGTTACACCCATGATATTTTTTGCTACAGTTGTCTCATACTCGAGATTGATGTGGTCATGATGTGCTATCTAATATACGTTGCTTCTAGGAATTTAGAAATTTTCTTGGATTGTTGTTTACGTATATGAACTATAGTTTTAAAACGTACGTGGTATACAATTATAATATTGTTGTTGTTTATCATTTTACAGTTCTAATTTTTTCTAATTTTATTCCCTGTATCATCTACAATTTTACTAAAAAACTGCAACCATCATTTAAAATCACAGTATATATTGATGAAACCTACTAAATCCCACAAGAATTAATTTTTACTTCATGTACCAATGACGCAGTTCCATTTATACAAGCATTACATCAAATTATGTTCCCGTTTTTGACCGCCTATATAGTTTTAAAATAATTAATTATTTTCCTTTTTCATTTCTTCCTTTGAATTATTACCATGACATATACCTTCCACTTTCGTCAAATGTTTATCCTTTTATTTTTTAAGGTTTGTCCTTTTAATAAACTATAAAAAAAAATAATTAAGTCACGATTCCTCTTCTATAAATTTTTTTAATGAATTTTCAAATTTGAAAAATGCTTTATACAATTTGATGGATCCAAGAAATACAAAAGGCTCTACATTTATCCTGTATGTTATTTGTTTTAAATTTATATCTATCATGTTCAAAATTCAGAAAAAAAAATGGCATGTTCACCCACTTATGTATAAAAAATAAGAGTGGTGCCATTCGGAGGTCTACTTTCTAATAAGTTGAATATTTTCACTATTTAATTATTTTTTTAATATCAAATAAGTGAATTAAAATTAAAAATACAATTTCAATGTATTAAAGACAATTAAATGGTAAAAACACCTAATCCTCTTACAAGAGGTGGAATTTCTCATAACACTATCCAATAACTATTAATATCATAATTATTTTTTAAATAGATCAGTTAAGATACATATATGTGTGTGCGGGGGCGCGCGTGCGCGCGGATATGTGAATTAAAATTAAAAATACAATTTCAATGCATTAAAGACAATCAAATGGTAAAAACACCTAATCCTCTTAGAAGAGGTGAAATTTCTCATAACACTATCCAATAACTATTAATATCATAATTATTTTTTAAATAGATCAGTTAAGATATATATATAAATATATGTGTGTGTGCGCGCGCACGCACGTGTATTTGAAAATATTATAACAAATACTTAAGAAACTTTACTTAAGCATTGTCCTTCTCTTTTGTAAGCAAAATTTAAAAAAATATTATAATTGATTAGGAACAAAATTTTAGAAATTGAAAAAGATTAAGTTAATGGCTGTCATAAATTTGGTGTAATTTATTAATAAACAAACTTTCATAAATATGATAGTTGATTAATCAAAATTCTTATTTTAAAAGATAGTTAAATATGAGACATATGATACAATTTCTTGTACTGTTGATGTAAATAAAGTTACACCAACAATACATGAAATAAAGTTACGCATGAAAAAATAGTTTACGGAAGGTTATCCTCAATTAATACGGTAATCGTGGAAGTAGTTTGAATGTTTACTAACTTGTTACAAACGCCATAAATAAATTCAATGCTTCCGGCAACCATTCCACCAAATGAAAAAGAAGGGCTAGATTTAAAATTAAGTGCCAAAAAAATTAAACATCTGAAGTATGTACGGAGTATGTTCAACTTCAGTTTTTTGTTAAGTTATTGGCATATCTGGAGAAGTAGTTTGAATGTTTACTAACTTATTACAGACGCAAATTCCAACTTCATCAAAGTAAGTAAATTCAAAGTTTCCCACTACTATTATTATAAAAATGTTGATTTTAGATGATCGTTAAATCTTAGTTTATATTGGTATTGGTATCTATGGTATCTATTTTAATGTGATAATATTTTTAAATTATATAAAAATTTAAAATAATATATAAGAATAAAATTAACGTTTTTATGAATAGTAAGAAACTTACTGCATTAATTATAAAATAAATAATGTCCAAATCTTGTGTAAAAATTTAAAACCTTATTCTTTTAGTTAATTGTGATCTAAAAGACGTTTCAGCTACGACTGGATTTTCTTTTTATCGTATTTTACGCGTTATACGTCGGCCTTTCATTATCTTGGAGGGAGACTTTTTGGTAGCTTCGGAGATCGGAACATGCTGCAATTTTAAAATAATCAAAACATCGGACTAAAATCTTATTCTTTTCTTTCCTTCATTTTTTTATTTTTTTAAAGAAATAAAAATTTGATTTTTATTTTGAAACTCACTATATTTTTTAAAACTCACAATTTTAAATAAAATATAGTTTTATGTTTATTTCTCTCTCCAAATCATCCCCTTATTTTCTTTAGAAAAGAAGTGGATGCATATTCGAACCTTCTGTTAGAAAATACAATATGAGATAACGGACATTTTCCGTGGGGTACTAAAAATGTGACGTCGCCATTAGCAATGCATTTTTGATGCATTCATAGTTGAGTAGGACTCACAAAATCAAGCCGGCTTCGTAGAGTCTAGACCCAGCCTCGGCCTACGTTTGTCTTTTTATTGTCAAAGTCCAGTTTGGAAAAGAAATGTTCAAATCTAGTTCGGCTTGAGTTCAATTTTAATATTTTAATATATTTATAGATAATATGAAATTAAAATTTTTAAAAATATAAAATAATATATATATATATATATATATATATATATATATATATATATATATATATATATATATGTGTGTGTGTGTGTGTGTGTGTGTGTGAAAAATCATTGTACAATATATTAGTCTTAGTAATTAATATTTATGTTATATAATATATAATAAAATATTTAATATATAAGTAAATTAATATCCAATTGATTTCAAATATATAAATTCAAGTTTGATGTATTTATGAAACAGACTAAAGTTAAGTTTAAGCTCGACCTTTAAGGCCATCTACTCAGGATGCTGACCGGCTAAAACTTGGATGCCTACTTCCTTAGGTGCATTAGTGAATCTTTCTTATATTTTTAAAAATATTTTAAAATGATGTAAAATTTTTATAGTTCATCCAAATTTTAGAAAAATATTTTTAATTCAATATTTTCTAAAATATTTCTATAATGAGAGGTGAATATTTTATATTTTTATAATATAAAAATATTTTAATAATATGAATAAAATAATTTATTCACTTTTTAAGTAAAATTTTACCCCCATTAATTTTTCATTTCACTGTTATTTATTGTGATTATTCACTACTCACCATCAATATTTACTAGTTATCTATCACTAGTAATTACTGTATCATCACCCACTAATGCTATCATTCACCATTCATCAATATATATTATTTAATTTTTAATAAAAATATTTTTAATAATATAATAATATGTTAAAAATTATATGAATTAATTAAAATATAATAATATAATATTTTTAGAATTAATTTTAATTGAACTTGAATATGATAATGAAATATACTTACAAATTAAATTCTTTAAAATTATGTTCTCAAAAATATCAAAATTTCTCGAAATTATAATTTCGCAAACGAAACACAACTAGATTTAAATGTTCCACTTTCAGACATTTGCTTGGATATGACATAATCTTATCGGAACTTTGAAATATCACTCCCATAGGTCCAAATAATCTTTTCTTTGCCTTTTTCCCCTAAGGCCTATTGGTTCATAGAATCAACCAAGTTTCACCGATAGCTTGTGTGTTAAGTTTTATTAGTGTAAGGTCTGGTTCATAATCCAAAAGACACCAGATTCAAAACATTTACATCCATACTTGCAATCCAGATATTCTTTCTTTTCTTTGTACCTTTTGAAATATGTGGGGATTGTTGAATGTAGAATTAAAAAGAAGAGTATTTTAAAAGGATTAAATCCCACATTACTTAAATTAAGAGAGTCTTGAGTGTATATATTAAAATAAGCTATTGGGTTAGTAAAAGAGTAAAGGAAGGAAGTAGGTTCACACACACAAGAGCGGGGTAAGTTAAGCACAACTTAGTTAAAATTCATCGATTTCCTCCTTGTGCGCAAGATAATACACAGTTAGGGTTATTTTTGCACAAATTTTATTAAACTAAAAAATTTACTTGGAAAAGGTAGAAAATTATGTTTTATAAATTGACAACATATTTTCAATTTTAACTCTGAATTTTTTTTAAAAAAATTTGTTGGAGATTATATGATAGCATTTAGTGACGTAGCTTAGATTTCAAACACTGACAATTTCAACAACAATCTTGAGAGTATACCATATTTAATGATTTTTATGAAAAAGAAGGAATAATTTATGAAATAACCCCACCAATATTCTCTTGAATCTAATGGAGTAGTTGGAAAAAAAAATAGAACATTAAAATAAATGATGAAGGCTATGTTAATTAGCTCATCTGCTCCTGATAATCTTTGGTAAGAAGCTTTATTATTAGCTTGTTACCTTCAAAATAGAATTCCTCATAAGAAAATTGATAAGACACTATATGAATTATGGAAAGGGTATGCTCTAAATTTAAATTATTTAAAAGTGTGGGGTTGTCTTGCGAAAGTCATGTTGCTTGATCCTAAGAAAAGGAAATTGATTCTAAAACTTCTAATTGTACGTTTCTTGGTTATGCTGAGCATAGTGCTGCCTATAGATTTTTTGTTTTGCAAAGTAATGTACTTGATCATAATACTATAGTAGAAACAAAGGATGCTAAATTTTTTGAACATATTTTTTCCTTTGAAAATTAAAAACATTTCTTAAACAATCGAAAATGCTTCTTCCTCGTTTGAACAAAATCGTGTTGAAAACCTATCTAAAGGTTTAAAGAGAGGTAAAAGACAAAGAAAAGAAGTATTCTTTGGAAATGATCTTTATACTTACATGGTACAAGATGAACTATTAACTTATTTTGAAGGAGTCACATCACCTGATGCACCATTTTGGAAAGAAGAAATTAAATCTGAGATTGATTCTATTATTAAAAATAACACTTGGATCTTAGTTGATTTACCTCCAGGGTAAAACCTATTAGGTGTAAATGAATCTTCAAAAGGAAATACAATCTTGATGGGATTATTGATAAATATAAAGCAAGGATAGTGGTTAAAGGATTTACACAAAATTAAAATATTAATTATTTTGACACATTTCAGCTATTACTAAAATTTCTTCTATTCGAGTCTTAATTACTCTAGCCTTTATTTACAAATTTTTATTCATCAAATGGATGTTAAAACTGCATTTTTAAATGATAATTTAGAAGAAGAAATTTATATGGTGCAACCAGAAGGTTATGATGTTCCTGGTCAACAAAATAAAGTTTGCAAACTTATTAAATCTTTATATAGCTTGAAATAAGCTCTTAAACAATGGAATGAGAAATTTAAGAAAGTTTTGACAAAAGATAGGTTTTCAATTCTTGAAGTTGATAGATTTGTCTATACAAAAGTTATGAATAATAAGTGTGTTATTATTTGTTTGTATGTGGATGACTTGCTCATTTTTTGAACAAGTATGAATGTTGTGCTTGAAACAAAATGATTTCTTGCTTCTAAATTTGATATGAAAGATATGGGTGAGGTAAGTGTGATTTTGGGTGTTAAGATCATAAGGAAAGGTGATAGCATATTGCTATCACAAGAATATTATTTTGAGAAAATTCTTAAAAAAGTTTAATCATTTCAATGGTAAACTTGTAAGTACTCCTTATGATGCTAACACTCAATTAATGAAAAACAAAAGTGAACTTGTGGCTCAATTTGAATACGTATAGATTATTGAAGTCTATTGCACTTAATGAACTTCACCGGACCAGATATAACATATATTGTGTGCAGATTAAGTAGATACACACACTATTTAAACAATGAACATTGGTATGCATTAGTCATACTAATGTGATACTTGAGAGGTACCGTGGACTATGGTATCTTGTATAGTGGATTTCCTGTTGTACTAGAAAGGTACAGTGATGCTAACTAGATATCAGATTTAGATGAGACAAAATCCACCAGTGGTTATATATTCACTTTTAGTGGTGGTTCAGTAGCCTAGAAGTCAACTGAACAAACCATTATAGTTAGATCCACTATAAAGTTATAGTTTATAGCTCTAGAGTTGGTTGGCAATGACGCTGAGTGGTTAAAAAACTTCTTAGCAAATATTCCTTTGGGTGTAAAACCTACAACATCAGTATTTATACACTGTGATCGCCAAGCGACAATAACTATTGCAAAGAACAAAACTTTCAATGGGGAAAGTAGGCATATTCGATTAAGACACGATATGATTAAGTAGCTGCTAAAAGATGATATTATATTGATCAATTTTGTGAGATTAAAAATAAATATAGCAGATCCCTTGAGTAAACCCTAAGGTAAAAAATTAATTTTTGATACATTGAGAGGAATGAGACCTAAGTTAGTTTAAAATTAACAATGATGGTAACCTAACCTTTGTGATTGGAGATCCCATGAAAAAGATTCATATGAGTAATAACAAGTCATTACTAGTTCTACTAGCATTTAATTTTAGACCCTTCCTATGGTATGAGAAAATGTGTTAGAATATATTACAGAGAGGATAAGCACAAAGCTTTTAATGATTTCATAGTCATTATGGGTGGTGTATTAAATACAGATGCACTTGATGAATCACCTATATGAGTGTGGAATGAGGCCGTTCCTATAAGATTGTGGTGAAATCCCTAGAGCACTCATGAAAACTAGGCGTATGCGTAGGCTAATTAAAGCACAAACCGTGGAAATCACAAGAAATTATGGGGGTATAAATTGATTAGTAAGACTTCTAACATACAACAAGAGTTATTGGTTTATAGAAGCAATAAGCTTTACTGATAGCTGTATGTGTTAAATTTTATTAGTCTAGGTTTGGTTCATAGTCCCAAAAGACACCAAATTCAAAGCATTTATATCTATACTCATAACCTAGATATTCTTTCTTTTCTTTGTACCTTTTGAAATATGTAAGGGATTGTTGAATGTAGAACTAAAAAGAAGAGTATTTTAAAAGGATTAAGTCCTACATTGCTCAAACTAAGAAAGTATTAAATGTATATATTAAGATAGGTTATTCGGCTAGTAAAAGAGTAAAGGAAGGAAGTAGGCTCGCATGCACAAGAGCGAGCTAAGTTGAGCACAACTTAGTTGAAATTTTTCGATTTCCCTTCTTCGCGCAAGATAACACACGATTAGGGATTGTTTTTGCACAAATTTTATTAAACCAAAAAAGGCTACTTGGAGGTAAAAAATTCTATTTTATAAATTGATAACATAATTTTCAATTTTAACTCTGAATTTGAAAAATTTTTGCATTGGAGATCATATAACATCATTTAGTGATGTGGCTCAGATTTCAAACTCTAACGATTCCAACAATAGGGTCTTAGCATAGCTTTTGTAAGCTTACATGTTTTAGAGTTATCACTAGGACTAATAATAAGGATTATGAGGCTGAGGGTGAAGCATAATGCAAGGAGGGTCAAAAAGACTATTCTAAAAAATTGTAAGTGGTGGGTGAAATATTAGTTAATCAAAGCTATAAATGAGATGAATCAAATTGAATATTTATCGGTTCGAATTTGATTAAGCTCGAATTCAAATTGAACGAATTTGGAGCATTCAAGTTTGAACTTAATTACTATATAAATCTAATCAAATTTAAATGAATTTTGATATAATGAATAGTAGATAATAGTAAGAAATATAATAATAAATTTTTTCCGCTATGCCTTTTTTTTCTCTTTATTTTGGGAAGAGAAATATAGAGTGATACTTATATATTGTGCAATCACTCATATTTATTTATTTTTAAAGGAGTCATACTAATAAATTTGTTATGTAAAAGAAAAATTACATATATAATTTGAAAATTTTCAAAATTTAAACTAAATGATCCTCCATCCTTGATGTCGGATCCTCCTTGATATTGAAATCATAATTATTAAATTTGGATTGACTCAATTGATTCAAACAATAAACTAGTAAACCTATGATTGATTCAGTTTGGATCACACCATTAAGCCAAATTTGCTTTTGAATTGGTAAAAAATCGATTCAATCGGCAATTTTTTAGTTAAGCTAGTTGAACCATTATATTAAGCTAGTAGCCTTAAAACAAATTTTAATTTATTTCAACATGAGTTTTTATGTGACATTGAATCATTTTCTTTCTATTATCATATTTTGATGAATCATAATATGAACTTATTATTATTATAATTATTAAATGTGTGTTTCTCCTTTATCTTTTTATATAAATTTATATTTTTATATCATAAGTGGTTGAATTAATGATCTATTGGTTAAACTTGTGTGATGTGAATTTGTTATAGATCGTCCCAAAATTTAATAAATCCGAAAATAAAAATAGAATGATAATTATACCATAATCTGCAAAAGGAAGAATGAGAGTAATAAGTGATGATAAAAATATTATGAAAGATGTAAATCCTTTCATGATGATGAAGAAACATGCCACAAGAATGAATTCTTAATAAGTAAAAATCAACACCACAAATGGTGAATCATTTTCATAAGTTACAAGTTTTTTTTCAAGAACTTAAGAAAGAATACACTTTTACGAAAAGGCACTTAGCCAAATTCTCAATTGTTTAAAAGTTCAAAAATCTGAATTGGTATAAGGAACAAACTTTCTTATATAACTCTTTAAAACACTTAATGAAAATGCGCTCAAATAATACAAAAAAAGCTTAAAATTAACACATTAGACTAAACCCAATAAAAGAACTTCTAAATAATCCTAAGTAACATACTAAATTATTCAAAGTAAAATAGTAAATATTTTAAAGCAAAATGAGCTAAAACATATCCAGTTTAAATTAAAGTTGAAAAATATTCTAAAATGATCTAATATAAAATAAACACAAATTAAAAACTTAAATGCTAAATTAAAGTTCAAAACATCAAATAATAGTAAAATGAGTTGAAGTGGTATCAATTAAGATTATGATTGATGTGGCACTAATGTGGTACCATCTCTTTAATGATATAATAATGATATGGATTATGGCTAATGTGACATTATCTCCTTAATGATGTGACGGTGATGTGACACCAACTTAATGATAATATGGAATAATTCTAATGCACTTGATCCAGCTCTCTTATAAGCTTACTTTCTTATTATTGATCCCCTTAGAATCACATCATAGTGACTTAATGAACTAGATTCTTATATAGTTTAATATTTGATCTAGTTTTAATAACTATAGTCAAAATATCTTCATCAAATTAGGCGTTTGAACATCAAACTCAATCATATGATGGTCATACTTCCTTACATACCTAATAAAAATTAAAACTATAATATTTTACAACTTATCTAATCACGAATATTAGTGTAATATTTTGAAGGTTTAATTAGGAGTCAAATGATTTATATAAATTTCTTTTATATAAAATTTCATAATACTAATACATGATTTTAAAAATTTTGGAATCTAACAAATTTTTACTAACTTATCTATGAAGGCCTAGTTTTTTTAATTAAAAAATTATAATTTATTAAAACTTTTTTTTGCAAAATTTGCCAATAAGTTACAACTTTTGTATTTATACTTCATATACAAATTTTTATTTTTTCCAAAGTTGCATGATATAAAATTTTTACAAAAGTGGAAAAAAAAGGGCAACTTAAAACTTGCTTATTGTACATATCAGTACTTGGAAATGAGATGTCAAATTTAGGATAAGAGAAAATTGATAAATATAATACAATTAGTTCAAACAAGCCTTTATTTAACTATTCTTTTACACATTTTTGGGCACACGACAACTTTGAAAATTCTAAATGGCATTCAATCCTTAACCCTACAT
Source organism: Sindora glabra (assembly GCA_020226215.1). Classification (NCBI taxonomy): domain Eukaryota; kingdom Viridiplantae; phylum Streptophyta; class Magnoliopsida; order Fabales; family Fabaceae; genus Sindora; species Sindora glabra. Next base: position 37,362,442 of record CM035226.1, on the reverse strand, counting down.
TGATAGATGCATCAACCAATTATAACAACTTAAAATTACTTACGTTGACACTCATATGTGAGAGTTACAATTTACATTTTACATGTCATAACCCAAATTATCCTTAATCATGAATGGCATGATGTGTAGGCCATTGCACATTTGTTTTGCATCAGGACACAAACCAAGCCAACTTTCGAAGCACTACAATACACTATATATTTATTTATGACTATAGGTAAGGATAATACTAGCTTTATAGTTAGACATTCTTTCAATTTTTGGAAGCTACTTTCATATTCATCATTCCACACAAACTTCATTCCTCTTTAAGTTAATTTGGTCAGTGGTGTAGTTATTTTTATAAAATCCTTCACAAATCTGCGATAATGTCTTGCTAGTCCTAAAAAATTATGTATCTCGATGATTATCGTGGGTCTTGGCCACTTTGTAATAACCTTTACCTTCTAAGGATCTACTTTGATTCCATCTTGCGAGACCACTTATCTTAGGAATTGAATATTGGTCATCCAAAATTTAGATTTTTAAAATTTGGCATACAACTAATTTTTCCACAACATTTATAGTACAATTTATAAATGTTATGCATGCTCCTTCTTACTTTTTGAATACATTAATGATATCGATAAAAACGATTATGAACTCGTTTAGAAATTGTGTGAAAAATATGATTTATTAAGTCTATAAATGTTGCAAGTACATTTGCTAACTCAAAAGGCATTATAAGAAATTCATAATATCTATAAAGTATATTAAAATCCATCTTTGGAATGTCCTTCTTACAAATCCTCAGTTGATGATACCCAAAATGAAGATTAATTTTTAAAAGTAACAAGCTCCTTATAATTGGTCAAACATGTCATCTACTTAGGGTAATGATTACTTATTCTTACTTTATTTAACTATTAATAGTCTATGCACAATTATAAAGATCTATCCTTTTTCTTTACAAACGAATACAGGTGCACCTATGGTGATATGCTAGGTTAGATAAATCCTTTATCCGCCAAATCTTGTCATTGTGTCTTTAGCTCCTTCAATTTTGCAGGTGCCATGAAATATGGTGATATGGCTATTAGTTTAGTTTTAAGCACAATGTCTATGGTGAATTCAATTTTTCAATCTAGTGGTAGCTCAGGCAAACTCTCAAGAAGCACATCTTGGAACTCTTTTACTACCGGAATTGTACTTATCCTAGTTGCCTTAACTTTTGCTTCACATATGGATAATATCCATATAGTGTATCCCTTCTTTACTAGTTTTTAGGCTTTGGCACAAGAAATGACATTTGGCATCATAGTTAATCTTTTACCTTGAAATACTTGTGCTGTGCCAGATGATAGGTGATCATTTTACAGTGGCAATCCACACCAGCATAATATTTAGATAGCTAATTCATTCCCAATATTACCTCATCATTAACTATATCTAGTAGTATTAAATCTATAGTTGTAGGATACATATTAATTTTAATTTTGCACTCTCTGATTTCATGAGTGGCTATTATTGTATCCCTAACTAGAGTGATAATAATTAGTACTTATTATAAACTACTTTTAGGTTTGTCTACTTTCAAAGCTATATCTTTTGTTGTAAATAAATATATAGCTCCAAGATTAAATAGTACTCTTATTAGAAGATCTTCTAAAAGTAAGGTACCTATTTCCATTACATTTGATGCTTGGGCTTTTTGTTGGGTTAGTGTGGAGACTCTTGCTTGCGATTTAGCTGCTTCATGTGCTTTGTTACCTTTTCTTGGTCTATGGCTTGACACTACAGATGATTACATATAAGTTGTTGCATCACAAGTGTACTTGATGTAATGATAACATTTTTAAAAGGCATATTTAGACAATATGCTGGTTTATGTCCTTTTTCTCTACACCTAAAAAATAACCCCATCTTGCACCCATAGGGTCCACGATGATAGGTTCTATATAAGTTGCAATATGATGCATTTGGCTATGATAAGTTAATTATAGAAGATATTAGGTGAGTTAGCACCCTTATGAAAAATGTATAATGATTTGTATTAGGTCTTTGAGAAAATTTTTAATTATCAAATCATCCTAGGGTTAGTTCTCCTACTCCTTGTGTTAATGATGCTTTTCCTAATCTTGTTAACTTTTTAATTATTAAATGCAACTCTTTTCTTTCCATTTGCCTTTTTTCTTTCTCTTTTCTCCTTTGATCAAAGTTTTGCACGAAAAGCTTGGTTTAAGGCTTATTGGTAAGTAATGATGTCAGTGGTTACTACTCAATCAAAGAGATAATCTTGAAGTCCATGGATGAATATTTCCACCTTAGCTTTTTTTGGTTGGAATCAAATACTCGATATAACAAGAAAGATAGGTGAACTGAGCATTATATTGAGATATCATCATCGTTTCCTATATTAGGCATTCAAATTCCCTAGCTTTAGCTTCCCTAACATTTAATGGCAAAAAATAGTCTATAAAGTCTCGTTAAAACTGCTCCTAAGCCAATGGTGCAATTGCTATATCTTTCCTTTCCACATGTTGAACATACCAAAAAGGTGCCATATCATTTAATTGATATCCTACCAAGTCCACCATGGTTGCCTCATCACATCCTAACATTTTTCTAATTTTCTCAATTGATTTAAGAACTAATAAAGATCAACAATTGGACTTGTACCATCATATCAAGGAGATTTAAGTTTAAAAAATTCATGCATAATCTAAAACCTATCTTAAGGTGGTGCAGAAGGGTGATTGTTGTCGAGCTTGTTTTGAATTTTGTTTTGGGTTCTGTTCCTAATTTGGTTTTGATTTTTTATTGATAGTTATATAAATTTTTCCATTATTTGTTGCAAGTTTTAGCCTCAAGAGCAATTTCTAGTTGTTCTTGTCTTGACTCTTTATTTCTAGCCTCAGACTTTTAATGAAGTGAAGCTACTAAACCCTTTTGTTCAAAGGATACAAGGATAATCTTAATATTTCTTATTGCTCTAAGCCTTTTTCTTCTATGTGGCATATTGCTACAAAATATTCTACATCATCAGGCACTTAACAAATCACAAAACATTGCCTGAGTCTTTTAATGGTTATTGAGTGATGGACTCATGATTGGTATTAGGATTCAATAGTTACAATAATCGAGTTTCAATATTTAGCCTGATCCATGCTCTGATACCAACTTTATCATAACCTAAATTATCATTAATCATGATTAACATGAAGAATGTTTTCTAGACATTCTTCACAAACTTTCTTTCATATGTTCATTTTTATATATTTTATCTTAATAGCTACTAATATTTGAAATTTAGATTTGTGGAATTAAGTTTGAAAAAAAAAACTTTAATTGAGTTGTTAGTTTTTATCATTATCATTATTATTATTATTATTATTATTATTATTATTATTATTATTATTATTATTATTATTATTATTAAAAGTGTTATATAATAATAAGAAGAAATATTTACCAAAATTATGGATTTAAAACTAGCAATAATAAAGTTAATGATGATTTAAGGAAGATAATGTTTTTAAAAAATTTAAGAAAGCTTATTGGAATATTAAGTATCTATTTATTCCATTATTTCAATAGTTTACATGTTAAAACCCAAATACATGAGAGAAAGATAAAAGCCTTTTTAATTAGTATATAATTATTATGATATGAACTCTATATATAAGGACCAAGTTTTTTCTTTTATATATCGGGCTTTCCATGAAATCATTTGACTATAATAATAGAAACGGAACCTTCATAAAGCTCAAGTTAATTTCCATTTTGTTATGGTTTTAAGAAAATAAATAATATCATTGTTGAATTAGTAAATTTATATTTATATATGTCACTAAGCGATCAGTTTTATAGCAAGGAAAACAAAAGAAGTGGAGGAGAGATAAAGCCTATATATATGTGTGTGGGGAGGGAAGCGATCAATTGATATCAATGTAAATCTAAAAAGAATTATAGTAAATCTTAACTATTGATTTAATATACATTTAATACCTTATAATACATTTGAATTAATTATTAAAATTGACTTTAATAAAGAGAGAGAATTAATACTTGTTGCATTTAATTTTTGTCTCTCTCTTACCATATTTATTTTTTTCTACTTATTTGAAAATTCTAATTTATATGCCTCCGGACACAAAATTATTTTAAACTTTGTTTTTTCTCACACATTACACTCTCTGTTTCTTTTTGTTTGGCATACATATGTAATAGTTGTATCTTATGTTAATTATTACATTACAACGTTTATTATGTACAACCAGGTTCTAGATAAATGTCTAGGATTAATTCCCAGACTCCATTGAAAACTATTTTCTTTTTCATTTTATAATAAATTCATTTTTAACTATATTTAAATTTAAGTTAAAGAAAAAATTATTTCAGTTTATTTAAAATATTTAAATTCAATTATATATGTGATAATAAAACCTTTTGAATTTATCTATAAATTAACTTTTATTTGTTTCATTTAGTACGAACAAATGTTTTATACAAAAATATTATTTTTTCTAATACTTTCTTTATCTGAATATTATTTAAATTTACTTTTCAATTGAATTTTATTATCTTTTATTATGTTTCAAATAATAAAATTTATTTATAAATCAATTAAAATTATCATTTTTAACATTATTCAATTTGCTTTCAAATATTAGAATTTATAAATGAATTTTAACCGACTCAATTGCTATGAATTGAATTGAACAAACAATTTATTTAAAAAAATATAATGAACCGTTATGAAATTGATTTCAAATAAAGTATAATAAATTTCATCTATAAAATAATTATTTCAATTTGAAATAAAATTTCTTGTACTAAATTTTAAGATAAAAATGATAATTTCAATTTGTTTATAAATAATGTTTATTATTTAAAACATAGTAAAAAAATTATGTAAATTCAATTGAAGCATTTTTTTAATGATATCATGTAAAACAAAATGTTAGGAAAAAATAAATTCTAATTAATTTTTAGATGAATTTATAATATATATCATGACATATATATATATAGTTAGGGAAAATCTAAGTAACCCCTAGAGTTTCTAAACCTTGGGTGTGTGGCAGAATCTCATCCATTGGATGAGATTATCAAATATTTAGGTAATCTCATCCAATAGATAAGATTACGCCACACCACTCAGGGTTTGAAACCCCTGAGGGTACCATAGTCTTCCCCATATAATTAAGATATGAATAATCTAAACAAATTGCTATAGACTTTTAATTTTAATTTAAAAACACTTGAAATTTGACTTGGTTATAAACTGAACAGGAAAGTACTTTTTCCATTGATCCTGGGGGTTAACTCTTAACATTTACATCCGGTTTAGACTTGGCAGTACACTTTGTAACATTACAATTAACAAAAGACAATTCAGGTCAGTTTCGACGTCAACCATCGGGTGATTTAGCATTATTCAATGGAATAATTACTTTTAATAAAGATATGATTATAAGACAGCATATCACAGTAAGTTTTCCATTGTATTAGGAAAATTATCATTATGGCCTTTATTTTTATGTTGAGTAATTAAAATTATAATAATTATTTGTTATGGTGGAAAAAACTTAAATGAAATTTTATAAGTGTTTGTTGTGAAGTTTTCAATGACAATTTAACATATGTATTCAATTCACAACTAATTTAGTAACTAATTAATAATTATATTTATTAAATTATAATTATTCGTGGTGAGTTAAAAAAGTAATACACATATAAAATTGTGATTGAAAACTCACTATAAATATTTATGAAACTTCACTTAAGTTTTTTTTTTCATTTGTTATATGATGTGAATTCAATTTAGAACTTAAATAAAGAAAATTTATTTAATTTTTGCACAATTAAGAAAAAGGAAAGAGATTGTAATGTAAATAAAAAAAAGGTAAAAAACCATATTTGATTTTATAACTTTTGCTAAAATTGCAATCTTATCTTCTAAGTTTTGTTTGAAGCAAATTTAACCTCTAACTTTTCAAAAACATGTAATATTATTCAAAAGCCTAATACTATTAAATTTTTTTAACAGAAATATTTATATGGTACCTAACTTGACATCTTATATGATGCATATAAATCATATTTTTATATTCTTTTTGGCAAAAAGATACATTTAGTTTTCTAATTATCATCTAAGCTTCAATTTTATCTCTTAATTTTTATTTAAACTAAATTTATACTTTAACTTAAATACCTACATATTGCACTTTACAAGGATGGTTTGTTGAATTGCAACTTTATTTAGCATTGACAAAAAATCATGGAACCAATCTTTTAACTAACTACCATTATGCATGTTGATTCTTAAACTAAAATAAAAATAAAAGGTACATCATAAACCCATTATCAATAATGAAATTGAATAAATATAATTTTAAAATTTGAAAATTCATTTTTTGTAGAATCATGACTTATTATAAATCATTAGCAACTATTTTGAAGAGAAAAACAATTCCAAGATCTTTTTAAAATTAGAGGAGAAAAGATAATAGAGAGTTAATTTAAATTTTAAAAATATAACTAATTATAATATATTTTTACTCACTACAATAAAAATAACTTTCAGCGACGACAAATGTCTTCGGTATAGAAAACTCGATCATCATTGAAACTAGGAGTCGTCAGAGAAGATGTTGTCGGTACAGGTTCGTTAGTGAAGCAAGAAACACTGATGACAAAGTTGTCATCGATAAAAGTCAAACTTCTGCAACAACAATGCCGTCATAGAAAATCCTCTTAAAATTCAAAAAAATTTGAATTTTAAATTTTTACCGACGATAATAGTTGTCACTATTGGTTTGAAATAAAATAATAACCTTTTCGCGATAACGTGGTCATTGTTAAAATTCACACTTTTAGCAATGACTTGGTCGTTGCTAAAAGTTTGAATTTTAGCGATGACTCTGTTGTCGTTGTAGAAGTAAAATTAAAAAATTTATAAAACATTTTATCGACAATAATGTCATTTGTAAAAAGTTTTGCGAAGTTTAAAAAACTAATTTAAATTTAAATTAGAATGAGATATAATTAAATAAATATATTATATCTAATTATAAAATATAAAATTATTTTTACTTTAATTTAATTGAATTAATTTGAGATTCTTTAATTTAATTTTATGTAATTTAACTTGTACAAATAAAATACAAAACAATAATAATATACAACATAATTCATATAAAAAAGAATTATATTTATAAATGCATAATTATTTATACATGGGTAAAAATTCATATGTACATGACCAATATAAATGTCAATACATGAAAAGAAAAGAACTTGAATATACAAAATAATCTAGGGGGAGGGAAGGTGTAGATAACTCAATGCATCATGATTCGAGCCTTGACTATCATCATCATTGTCTTGACGACGAGGACGATACATCAAAGGTGGTGGATAGGAGGGATCGGGTTGCTGGGTAGGGAGAGCACTCACAAATCTACTCGGCTCAGGCTGTGTTGCAATAAATGGAGGCGTAGATAGTACAAGACCATGCTGTCTAAGTATAGATGTGAGCTCCATCAGGTACGTCCCAAATTGTTGCTGCATCCGCTGATGCTAAGTAAGCTGCTGCTACTGCTTTTGAATCAACTACTAGCTTTGCTGAAACTATTATTGGCTCTACTCCAGTTGTTGCTAACTTTGTTGTAGCTGCTCCTACAGCTTACCTACCTAGGACACGAATTGAGAACTCACCTCGAAACTAGTGGTGCCCACCAAATGATTTCTCTTGTTAGCTAGCACAAAATTGATCGCCCTCTTGTGCCCTTGACAAGTGCCAAGCACCTCATCAATAATAACAGTCTCGTTAACCTGTACAAGAGTGGCAGGCAAGCTAGTAGATGATGCACTGGACTAGAGGTTCTGGGTCACCAACTTAGTCATCCTCATCTTAAGTTATTAAAATAAAAATTAATTATTAAAAGTACAAGATGTATTCATAAAATTCTAATTAAGATGTGAGGTTTAGTTAACTTATATATTATTCCTTGGGGGTCGGATGCACCCACTCTTCAGTCTTAAATGTGTGTCGATCCCTAAAATTATCTAGGACTGGCTGTAGCTCACCTGTCTCCTTATTTCTCTATTCATATTTTACAAGAGAAAAATGGGATAAGTATAGTTCATGGGTTGAAAAAAAGATAATACACTTAAAACATAAGTAATAAGGTGAATTACCTTATCATAATGATGTGTAGCAATGGATTTCAACCCATGCCAATCGTTCATCATCTTTTTCACTCGGTTATTTAAATTCCTCATAGACAGCTCCTATAATAAAAAAATGAATATGTGATATAGTTACATTTATAATTTAGCTATATGAAATAATGATGTAAGTGTATTAAATATCATACTTACCTTATAATTGTCATTGTTGAAGAAGTCAACACACTTGTGCCACGTTTAGGGTGAGACAAATCACGACATGTAGTGCCTGGCACAGTTTAGGTCAAAATCTTGGTCTGGATTGCTTCTGTATTGAAGGAAGTGTCTGTTCAACCTATACTTCTAATCTTTGTACAAGTTAGCAGTACTTTGCATTAGACCACTAAGTGCTCTATCTTGTTCAACGTCGAAGATTCCTTGGAACTTGAAATGGGACTGTATTAGAAGACATTTAATAAATTAGTGAATGATATATCTAAAAATTTCAAAATCAAATATAACTAAGTAAAGATAGGGAAGAGATGGATACTTACACAAACCTCTTGCAAGACTTCGTCCTGTAGCTATTGAGGCATCGACCGCCATAACTTATAATAAGGTGGTATGTGTGCTTGAATAATGCCAACTATATCGTAGGGGACATAGCTAGCATTCTCACTTACCGTATGCCATGTACTAGTTGTACCAAATTGGATAGGCATTAGTTGCCTCTCGATCCTCTCTATCTTTTCATGCAGCTTAAGGGACTTATTTGGATCCCTCTTTCTCAGAGCGACATCTTTAATGGATAATAGAAAATATTAGTCTCATTAATTCAAATTTATTAACTAAACAACTTAAGTGTGCACAATAAGAAAAGATACCTAATGCCTCACACTATGATGGAAGGTGGGTAGGCTGATGTGGAGGGTTTCCTCTAGCATCACCTCCGTGATGTCATGCCTCAATGTCTACCATAACTGGGATAATACATGTTTTATAAATATTTAAGAGAAAGGTCTACAATTGAATCAAATGACAACCAAAGATAAATTATTATACTCATATAATGAAATTACTAATAGCTTTTACATAATTATGAGTTGTAATGCAAAAAAAAAATGTTTCCCTAATTTGAATTAGTATTGTTGACCCTAACAAACTTATCCTCACAATCATCAATTTCTCTGTCATCATCAAATTATGAAAGTCCTTCCCCTATATAATCTTCAATTGTTCCATCTTCAAAGCTGTCTTTATCATCGATGAAAACATCCACTTCTTCTGTGGCAGATCCAATATTCTTGGAAGATGAAACGATTGAAGGACTATTTCTCTAATCTCTCAAGTTAACTAAGTGGAATTCTGCAAGACCAACTATGATGTTGAAATTTAAGGAGTTATTTTCCTGCAGGATTGACAAATCATGTACATTAACATCATCATCAGGTAAATCCCATATGTCGCGATGCACCACATTATGGACAACCCTCTAACTTGACCTATTCGGAAGATCATCTACATAGAAAACTTGTTTTACTTGGACTACAAGTATGTAGGGGTCGTTTTTGTACCATTGTCCACTAACAGAGATACTTGTAAAATTCTTGTCAACGTATATCTTCTTCTTTCAAGGATTTATGTCATACCACTTACATTTGAATAGTGTCACACTATATTTATTTAGATAAGTCAACTCTATAATATCCTTTAGTACACCATAAAACATATTACCATCAGTTCTCAAAACGGAAACACCACTATTTTGTGTTCTATGCTTCGCATCCTGAGATTTAACCATAAAGTGCACTTCATTTATAATACATATTGAGTATACTATGATAGTAAAATTGAGATCAGAAGCTAACGATAGTAACTCTTTAATGGCTTCCAGAGAATTATTCTTATGCAAATGGTACATCTACGAATATAACATTATTATAAAGATTAAATTAGGAAAAAAGTGTGAGTAAGGAATAACATTTACCTGATTGGCATATCATGATTGGAAAAAAAAAACCTTTACCTTAGAGTAAAACCATATAGGAAATTTTATTATTTGTAACTCATCTATGCTTTCAGCACCACTTCGTTCGAGCTCTTGTCGATGCTTGCTACATGATATATGTATGTTAGTTGGTTATAATTAATTAGGAGAAAAGCATGAATAATTATAGAAAATTATCAGAGATACTTTTTAATCTCGGCACAATTATTCAATATATACCATATGGAAACATCTCGATCCTTCCTATCAAAGTGGGATATGATCTTTTTCTTCAGTGGTCGACATTGAGATTTGAACACTAATAATGCCTTTTTTATGTGTTTGGATGCAACGTCTTAGTTTTGGTCAAGTCTATTGAATCTAATTTCCACTCCTTCTAGGTACATGGAACAGAATGTCAATACCTTATTAACAATATATCCTTCTGCAATTAAACCCTCAGATCGAGCACAATTTCCAACATAATCCTTTAACTTTTTTATGTATATCTCATATAGGTACATCTATTGAAAATGAAGGGGACCACCTTGTAATGCTTTATCAAGTAAGTGCATCATCAGGTAGACCATTATATCAAAGAATATCAAAGGGTATATGCTTTCAAGCTTGCATAAAATGATGACAATGTCCTGTTCAGCTTGCAGGACATCCCTTCTGTTAGTAGTCTTAACCTATATTTGGTTGAAGAACTTGCATAACTCAATAATTGGATATGATAGTTCCTTCGGTAAAAATGCTCAAACCGAGGGTTCTAACAATCTTTACATAATAACATGACAGTTACACGATTTAAACCCTTTCAACTTCATATCTCGATTGGTCATATTCTTCCTTAGACTTCTAGCAAACCCATTAGGAAATTTCATATTCTTTATAAACTGGCAAAACCATCTTCGTTCCTCCTAATTAAGGGTGTATGCAACATGTGGTTTGTACAATTAGCCTATCTCTTCGTACAGGTGTAAGTCTAGTCTTATCTTTATGTCTGCAAAATCTCATCTCACATTATTTGTGTCTTTTATTTTATGCTTAATATCCAATAATGTACCTAAAATATTATCATATATATTCTTCTCAACATGTATCACATCAATGTTATGCCTCAAGTTCATTATTAGCAAATATGGAAGTTTAAAAAATATGCTTCTCTTACTGCAATTGAGTTCATGGGCACTCCTCTTCTGCTTCAAACCACCAAATTGAACATGTTTTCAGGAAGCTTTTATGCCACCTTACCTAAGTAGTCCTTGATAATTTCATTCATAAGAGAACGAGGGGGACTTTCTTCTCTAGCCTCCCATTGAACTTCATATTATTTCTCCATGTGTGACTCCTTATAAGCTAATGATAATGACTAACATAAGCTATTTTCCCCCTTACTCGAACTGATGGAGTATTGTCGTTACACACAGGACATGCTTTGTAGCTCCACCCAGAGAGATTACTTTAAGTAAGAAAATCATTTACAATCCATAAAAGAGTTGCCCGCATGTTAAATATCATATTTGTATTAGTATCCTAAGTTTCAACTCCTCTATCCTAAAGATGCCTTAACGCATCTACAACCGATCTAAGGAAGACATCGATATCCTTTCTTAGTAAATGTGGCCTTGGTATTAACAATGTCGACATAAAAAAGGACTGATTCATGCAAATCCATTGAGGTAAGTTATAGGTAGTCATGACCACTAGCCACATGCTATATGATAAGTTTCTATTACTAAAAGGATTAAATCCATCAGCATTTAAAGCCAACCTAATGTTTTGTGGGTTGGTAAAAAAATTGGGATGCCTCCTATCAAATTCTTACCAAGCTTGTTCATCAACTGGATGTCACATTACTGCATCCTCTGTTAACCTTCTAGTGTGATGCCATGTCATATCTTTTACGGTATGCCTTGACCCATATAATTATTTTAATCGAGGAGTTAGTGGAAAATATTGAATCATTTTTTAGGCCATTTTTTTTCTTTTCGTATTTTTATCAACCCATTGGCTCTCACCATAGAATAGACAATTATCCTTCGAAGTATGTTGTTTCTAGAAAAGTGCACAGTCATGCTTGCATACATGGATTGACTTATATCACAACCCTAACTTATTGAGTCATTTCTTTACACCATAATGTGATCTGAGTAATTTGTTATCTTTTGGATGTGCCTCTTTTAATAACTTCAAAAGATCATTAAAGGACTTGTTAGTCCACTTATTTAGCACCTTCAAATGCATCCATTTTACTAGAATATTCAGGACTGAAAATGATGTGCATCTCAGGTATAGTTCAGTCTCTATTGTTCAAATAGGTCATCATAACCACTGTAGTTTGATCCCATTTCCCCCTTGAATGTATCCTTATTCTCTGCACTTTGGTCGTAAACTACATCTTCAATTATGTAAGGGTCGATGAAATCATGTATGATATCCACCATTTCATCTCTATTAATAGGAGATACCTCTTGTTCTCTTAGAAGTTGGAACATTCGCATCACCATGGTATACCCAATTTATGTATAATGAATGAAATTCATTATCTATAATATGTGCCTCCAATGTCCCTAATATTTGAAATAATAGATTTACGTATTTCTTATATTAGCATCTCACTAAACCTCTTTCATTAACAAAGTTCTTAGCTCTTTCAACAAACGCCATTGTACCATTCCAATACTCGTTTGATAAGCAATTTCGTAGATGGATCCAACTTTTATCCCTAGATATTGTACCACTGAACATGAAGAAGATAACTTCATATGGATTTAAGTGTTGTGATTAATGTTTGTCATATACCTAAAATCCACCATATCAATCCAATCCTAAAGGATAGGATCCTATCCTATTCAAAATATTTATGTAGTTGTAATTTCATCAATTTATCCATGCTCTTGTTTCTTGCACACAAAAATTTCAACAGCATCTCCTTAAAGTTCTCCAAGTGGATAAACTATATTTCAGTATAGTCCACACCCGGAGAATAGTTAGGATGCCAATAAATTTCTACAATGTTAAACGAGACCTAAATAAATTATCAATTATAACAACAACATATATCCTAAATTGTTTAACTTTATGGGACAATTTAAGGGTTAATTGATGTATACAAATCAACTAACCCTTGAATGGGTCTAAGCTTATAATACAAATACAAATATAATTTTATTTAAAATTATTTTAAAAATATATTTATAATAATTTTAAATTTACATTATGATATTTTATAAGTACTTTTATTCAAGTTGTATTATTTTTTGCATTGTTGAATTTGTTATCTAATCAAATGAAATGTTATGTTTAACATTTTCAAATTAGAAATTTAGTTCTGTAACTTAATCTACTATATTTATTGGATGCATAGTTCAACTATCTTGATGAGATGTGCATTTTATAAGTATTGTTGGGGATTGTATTTTGTACAAGAAATTTCAACAATAAAAAAATTTAAATTCTTGCAATCTTTTTGAAATTCCTATCCATATCATCATAGAATCTTCATTAAATACAATTGTAAGATTTAATTTTTTCTATTTATACATTTCTATTAAAGTATAGTTACAAAGCTATATGTTTTCAATATTTACTTTATGACAGGTATTGAAAATGGCATACTTGTTAGGTTTTCATTCAAATTAAATTTGAATTGATTTCATAATATCTAAAATCTTATTACATTTGTACAATATTTAATTTGTGTGAGGCCATTAATTATGCCCTATTTGTGAAGGTTTACATTAGTTTACAAAGTGTTATACTTTCCTCAATTATTTCACTAGAAACTAATCTATGTTAGAGAATATTATTTATTAAACTTATTTAATATTTTAAATTATATTATATTATTCATTATAGTATTTAAATTTTTATTTTCTTTATTTTATTTAAAGATTTGATCTTTTCTTGTAAAATAATATAAATTATTTTAAAATAAAGAAAAAGAAGAAGAAAAATAATAAATGAGTTAGAGACTAATACATGGGTTTAATATAAAATATGTAATTAAATATTTAACATATTAAGTATATTTTCATCATAAGTGAGTTATCGTTGATGTTGTCCTTTTTTGTTGTAATGACTATTCAACCTTTTTAAAAGAAAATATTAATATACTAATGAATATTAAAATTAATAAGTTGAAAATATATATTAAAGTAATATTAAAAATTAAAAATTAAAAATTTAAATTAAGTAAATTATTCTTAAAATTCCTTAAATTGGAGGAACATAAAAAGATTGAGAATTTTAAAGAGATAATTATAATCACCCGCCCTCTTCTTGTCATTGTCTAAAATTCATAGATTAAAAAAAAAAGTTGCATTATAATTTTTTTCTACTATTTCCCCCTATTCTTAGTCATTCAAACGATCTATTAAAATCTTTTCCACCATTATATTTGGAATTTCAACTCAATATTTTAGTATACGTATATAAAATAATATATGACTTGTCACCTCTACCTGATATAGTTAGAAAATGATGAGGAAGTTTACCGATATGGCTCTAAAGCAGTATAAAATTGTAGTCATATTTATATCTTGTAACAAAAAAGAAATATGATTTGTTCCAAAATAATCTCACCTCTTTAATTTAATCCCTTTAAATATAATATTTTATATTTTAGTTACTTAAAGATATAAATTGGACAAAATTGAATCCTAATTAATAAATTTTATCAAAATTAAAGAATAAAAATCATAACTAGGATATAGAACTTCAATAAGATTCCATTCTGCCAATAATTAAAAAGAAAATTAATAAATCACATGATGTTAACTATCAAATTAGATTTGTTTTTGTGTGTAAATGAATCACATGATTTATAATTTTTTTAATAAAATAAGTAAATTTTACTAATTTTATTTTACAGTATTTGTTAATTTAAGTCTCCCGTTGAGATTTTACATGTTAATCAGGAGATTTTGCTTTCAATTGAACAAAAGTTAATAAATTTGAACCTAATTTGTATCATTTTATTTATTAAAGAAATTAAAAGAAAATATTGCATTTAATGAGAATCAAATATAATAATAATTTTATACATTAAGGATCAAAAGAAATTATATGTAAACTTATCGTCACTGATACAACATATGTAATGACGCCACAATTTGTAACGAAGAAGCTTGGCTTCCTGAATACAAATCAATGGACAAAGTCATTCCTTATTTCGGTTACACAGCTGAAACAAAAGGTAAAACAAACAGAAACAAGAGAGTATCAGCCGCTTTCTGCCAGCAAGATCAGTATCGCATCCACCTTAGTGTTCTGTAATTACGCCCTCCACGGCGTTCATATACAATATCAAGCTGAGGGAAGATTCTGCAGAGAATGTTATCTAGGAGCTTCAAGTAGAACAGCCTCCATTGCTGTGAAAACCTTAGGGGCAGGATAAAAATTCCAAGGCCAAAAGTTAATCCCAATTCGGCACTCAAGAAATTCCAATCAATTGAGCTCCCACTATTATTAGAATCAGGTGATCCAGATGCTGGCGGCGATCCTCCATCACCGCTGCAACTTCGTTGCAACGGAGGTCCACAGAGTCCTTCATTACCAATGAAGGAAGTTGCATCAAAAGTTTGAATTTGAGGGCCACTGGGAATTTCGCCCACTAAATGATTGAAAGAGAGGTTGAGGGCTGAAAGGAAACCCAAACTTGCAAGCTCTCTTGGAATTTCCCCACTCAAAGAATTCATGGATAGGTCTTGTTATTAAACCAGAAAAACACAGAGAACATGAAGAAAAACCAGAGTAAAAACGTAGGGAAGGAAGGGTAGCAGCAAAAGTCACTTTTTCATTCATATTTCTACCTTATATACATGCACAAAAACTAGTACAATGATAGACATTAGCCCATACTTGAACCCATACTTAAGCATGGTTATTTGAACAACTTTTTCACCTAAAATGTACTACAATCAGAACCATAGTATTTAGGCATATTAAAAAATACATTCAGCAGCTAAAACTAAGAATAACTAGCTTAACAAAAACATGAGTTAATTTGAATATCAAAGGAAAATCTCAAAAGTCTAACATTCCTTGAGATTTTTCTTTGAAACTTCAAGCTTTGCTCTTAGGAATTCAAATTGTGCTTTAGGAAGAGCCTTAGTCATTATATCTGCAATCTGATTTTCAGAACAGCAATGCATTAACTTGATTTCTTCATTTCTCTCAGCCTCACGAATTGCATGAAACTTCACATTTATGTGTTTGGTTCTTCCATGTTGCACTGGATTCTTTGTAATAGCAATGGCTGACTTGTTATCAACTCAAATGACAGTAGGTTTTTCTTGCAAATACCCCAAATCTGCTAGGATTTTCTTAAGCCAAATGGTTTGATTTGCAGCACCAGCAGTAGAAATATACTCTACTTCAGCAGATGATTGAGCAACCACTTCCTGCTTCTTAGAGTGCCAAGAGAAAACACCACTCCCAAAGGAGAAATAATAACCAGAAGTACTTTTAGAGTCATCAACACTTCCAGCCCAATCACTATCTGTATAGCCTTCTAATTCATCACTTTCAGCTTTTAAATACCACAAGCCATACTCATTTGTTCCCCTGATGTATCTAAGAACTCTCTTGGCAGCACCAAAATGAGTTTGACTTGGAGAATGCATGAACCGTGAAAGTAGACTTGCTGCAAACATTAAATCAGGTCTAGTGGCTGATAAGTATAACAAGCTCCTAATCATACTTCTGTAAACAAAAGCATCAGCTCTAATCTCATCATCATCTTTGGAAAGTTTTTGGTTCACTACCAATGGAGTAGAGACTTGTTTTGATATTTCCATTTGAAACTTCTTCAAAATCTCTTTGGCATATTTTTCTTGAGAAATGAAGATACCTTTAGCGCATTGTTAAATCTCCATTCCAAGAAAATACTTCATCTCTCCTAAATCGGACATTTCAAATTCTTTTTCCATGTTTAACTTGAATTGCTTGATAAGTTTAGTATCTCCTCCTGTAACCAAGATATCATCCACAAACAGTGAAACAAGAAGTTTTGTTTGAGCTTCAGACTTCTTCACATAGAGGGTAGCTTCATTTTCACTCCTAACAAAGCCTTGATGCAGCAAGTATGCATCAATTCTGCTATACCAGGCCCTGGGTGCTTGTTTTAGGCCATAAAGAGCTTTGTGGAGCTTATAAACTTTCTCTTCACTTCCTGAAACATAAAACCCTTCAAGTTGTTCAACAAATATTTCTTCTTCTAGCAGCCCATTTAGAAAGGCTGACTTCACATCTAGATGATAAATTTTCCAGCTCAACTGGCTGCAAGAGCAACAAGAAGTCTTATAGTGTCATGTCTTGCAACTGGAGCAAATGTATCAGAGAAATCCACACCTTGCTATTGTAGATAACCTTTGACCACCAATCTAGCTTTAAGTTTATTTATAGAACCATTTGGATTTAGTTTGGTTCTATAAACCCACTTAACACCAAGAATTTTATGGTTTTGAGGCTTATCCACAAGTTTCCAAGTGCCATTCTTTTCTATCATAGCTAACTCCTCCTTCATTGCAGCTAACCAACCCTCTTGTCTTATTGCTTCTACAAAACTAGTGGGTTCAAGAAAGGCTATGTTGCATCTCTCATAAACTTCAGCAAGAGGTCTAGTTCCTCTTATTGGGAAGTCATCATAACTAACAGAATTTTCTTCATTTTCAGCTTGATCATGAGCCAAGCCATCACAAGAAACTAATTTTTCAAAATTTTCGACTTCATTTCTTTCCCAATTCCACTTGGCTACTTCATCAAACTTCACATTTCTACTCACAACCATAGATTTTGACTTCAAACTATAGATTCTATAGCCTTTTGTACTGCTGCCATAACCTAAGAAAATGCCTTTCTCATATTTTTGATCTAGTTTTCCCCTTTTTTGCTCTGGAATGAGAGTGTAGCATAAGCTACCAAACACTCGAAGATGATTCACTGAAGGTTTAACTCCAAACCAAGCCTCAGAAGGATTTTTTCCCTTTAGAGCTTTAGTTGGCAGCAAATTTAGCAAGTACACAGCAGTGTTTACTGCTTCAGCCCAGAATTGTTTAGGAATACCTTTTTCAAACAACAAGCATCTAGCCATTTCCATCACAGATCTGTTTTTCCTTTCAATCACTCCATTTTGCTGAGGAGTGTAAGGAATAGTCAATTAATGTTGTATGCCCTGCTTCTCTAAGAAGTTGTTGAATTCCTTTGAAACATATTCAGTCCCATTGTCAGATCTTAGAATCTTAATTTGACAGTCAGATTGTTTTTCAACCATAGCTTTAAATTTTTGAAATTCAGCTAGCACTTTAGATTTATGCTTCAAGAACCTTACCTAACACATTCTGGAAAAATCATCAATAAATAATAAGAAGAATCTACTACCACTCAAAGAAAGTGTACTCATTAGCCCACAAATATCAGAATGTATGAGTTGAAGTTTTTCTGAAGCTCTCCAAGCACCTTCTCCAAATGGTAGTTTTGTTTGCTTCCCCATTTGACACACTTCACACACATCAACATTTTCTTTTACAGCTGGCAGATCATGAACTAATTCCTCCTCACACAAGTGTTTTAGATTAGAAAAACTAGCATGGCCAAGTCTTTTATGCCATAAGACAGAATCAGCAATGATGCTTGGATAAGCATGCATATCAGTTTGCTTCCAATTGATTGGAAAACTTCTATCTTTCATTTTGACAATCATCAATTCATTCCCAGAAGGATCAAATATTATGCATGAGTTGTTTTGAAAATGTAGAACATAATTTTTTTCAAGCATTTGAGGAACACTCAGCAAATTTTGATCAATACTTGGTACATAAAGTACATCTGGGATAAACTTGGTACCTGAAGGTGTTTCCACAGCTGCTACACCTTTCCCCTTGATGTCTAGATAATCTCCATTTCCAATCTTGACTTTGGAGCAATAAGATAGATCAAGATTTTTTAGAATGGCTAAATCAAAACACATATGATTTGTGCAGCCACTATCCACTAACCAAGTTCCTTTATCATTATTTGTAGCATAGCATGTTGCTACAAATAACTTTTCTTCAACTTCTTCTTGATCATCAGCAACATGAGCTTGCTACCCCTGTTGGTTTCCTTTACTCTTGCAAACCTTTTCAACATGTCCAAGCTGATTACAGCTTCTACACTTCACATTTGGTCTCCACCAACAGAAATTTTCTGTATGGCTTCTCTTCTTGCAATAAGGGCATGGAGGATAATTGCCCTTTTTGCTTCTACCTTTGTTGCTTTCACCATCTTTCTTCTCTTTCCCTTTTTTATCTCCAGATTGCTTCTTCCCTCCATTGTTTAGCTTCTTTTCTTGTGCCTTAACATGAAAAACTTCCTCAGCTGTTGTCTCCTCCATTCTTATTGCTTTTCTTTGCTCTTGAGCTTGAAGAGCATTCACAAGTTCCGTCAAAGTCAACTTAGATAAGTCTTTGGAGTCTTCAAGAGAAGAGATCTTGGCTTCAAACTTCTCAAGAACACTAACCAGCACCTTTTCTACCAATCTCCTCTCTGGCAACTCCTCACCAAGCATCCTAATCTGATTTACAACTCTCATCAGCTTGTCAGTGTATTCTTTAACAGTTTCAGAATCTTTCATCTTCAGAACCTCAAACTCCCTCCTTAGATTCAACACTTGCATTTGCTTGGTTCTCTCATTTCTTTGAAACTCTTCCTTCAAGATGTCCCAAGCTTCTTTTGGAGACTCACATTTCATGATTCTTGTATAAATTTCATCTTGAACACAGGATTGAATGGCAAATAAAGCTTTATACTTCTTTGCACCTTCTTCACTATGATATTTGATTTGAGCTAGAGTAGGATTTGCTGGCAAAGGATCTGCTTCCCTGCCAGTTTCCACCACTTCCCAAAGATCATAAGCTCTGAGATAGTTCTTCATTTTTCCAGCCCAAATCACATAGTTCTTGCCTATGAACTCTGGAGGTGTAGGAGGAGAGTAGCTGCTGGAAGCCATGAACAAACACTCTATTTTTCAAGGTTTTATGGAGGAGAAGCCTTGCTGATTTTTTCTCAACCACACAGCCCTTCAAGATCACTTATGCTCTAATACCATGTTATTAAACCAGAAAAACACAGAGAACATAAAGAAAAACCAGAGTAAAAATGAAGGGAAGGAACGGTAGCAGCAAAAGTCACTTTTTCGTTCATATTTCTACCTTATATACATGCACAAAAACTAGTACAATGATAGACATTAGCCCATACTTGAACCCATACTTAAGCATGGCTATTCGAACAACTTTTTCACCTAAAATGTACTACAATCAGAACCATAGTATTTAGGTATATTAAAAAATACATTCAGCAGCTAAAACTAAGAATAACTAGCTTAACAAAAACATGAGTTAATTTGAATATCAAAGGAAAATATTAAAAGTATAACAGGTCTAATGACTCTAATTGTTTCAGATTTCCCAAAGATGTTGGAATACTGCCCAATAATGCATTATGTGACAAATTAAGAGACTGCAGTGCCCTAAAATTCATCAACTCCTCTGGTATTGTCCCTTCAAAGTGGTTAGATGAGAAATCCACGGAAGCCAAGACTGTTAGAATTTTAGAATATGTCGTTTGCAGATATTTACTCACAATTGTAACTGAATCCTGAAAACAGTCAATGTCCATGAAGACATCGGAGAAAAAATGCTCAATCACTGAGGCAGGTATGGATGCCAAGAGTTTAGCAAACATATTTCCAAGATCTTTGCTTTCATGTGAAAACATATCCAGTACATCCCTTGGACCAAACTTATCAATCAAATCAGAAGATAAGTGATCAAATTACATAGCACTTTCATCAAGCATCATTGCCTTCCAGGTTTTAAGGAGTGATATTGGTAGATTCCCACCAAAACCATTGGAGGCTACATCAACAATTTGAAGCATTTCCCAGTCACCGCTGCTATTAACGCATCGGATAGCACCTTGCAATTTGTTCGACCTTAGAATCAAAACTCTTAAGGTGGATGTGTTTTTCAAGAAGCATGCAAATCTATCAGTTAGTAGATTATTTCCAAGGTTTAAGACTTGCAGTCTGTTGCAATTGGCTAGAAATTTTGGAATCTTACCCCTCAGAAGATTTCGATTGAGATCGAGGAATCTCAGAGAGCAAGAAGTTGGCATTGCATCAGGAATATTGCCACTAAGATTGTTTTCCCCTAACTTCAACACCCTTAGAGTTTCGCTCATAGCTATTAAACACTCGGGAATCATCCCACTGAAACTGTTATAGGAAAGATCAAGCAATTTAATATTTGAAGCATTGCAAAAGGAATCATGGATTTCTCCATGAAAACTATTATTTGCAAGATTGAGGATTTGAATGTAAGAGAGAAAATTGCCAATGTCATGTGGGATAGAGTTGAATCTATTGTTTGAGTAGTCCAAAAAGCTGGCATATTTTGAAAGAAAGGGGACTGATCCTTGGAGTTGGTTAGAGTTAAGGTCAAGGACAAACATCATAGGAGTGACGTCTTCAAGAGGCCCTTCCAAATTTGTTAGAAAATTGTTGGAAAGATTTAAGCTAACCAAAAATTCAAGTCTCCAAATCCAATTGGGAATTGTTCCTGGAATCTGGTTGTTGGATAGGTCTAGACTAAGTAATTTGTTTTGATTTCTCAAGAAACCAGGGAATGCTTTCAAATTGCAAGAAGCCAGCATTATATTGCTCAAATTTGGAAAGAATGACTTGAGATTATCATTCTTAAAGTGCACAACAACGGAGAAGTTGTTGTGTGAAAGATCTAAAGCGAATAGGTTTCTCAACTTACCAAACATCTCCAATTGTATTGTGCCATTGAAATTGTTTGATGAAAGTTGGAGGACACTAAGTCTTCTGAGTTGAAAGAACGACAATGGAAACTCCCCATGCAGTTTATTGCCACTCAAGCTAAGGGATTCCAATAAAGAAGAGGACAATCGAGGAATTTGGTCCAATTGCCCATCAAATTGATTGTTTGAAAGGTCAAGTTCCCTTAAAGATGGAAGCATAAAAAGAGTTGAGGGGACATTCCCATTAAGGTTATTATGCCGCAAATAAATGCTGCCTAGATTGGTAAGGCCCTTGAAATGAGAAGATTGAATTGCTCCTTTCAAATTGTTATAAGAAAGAGATAAATACGTCAGATTCTTGCACATAATGAAAGATGGAAGCAGACCACTAAAATTATTAGATGACAAGTCCAGAAAACAAAGGTGGGGTAGTTTTGAGATTGAATTAGGAAGCGTTCCATTGAATTGGCAGCTAGAGAGATCTAGTCTGGACAATTGTCTCAAATAGCCAATGGAATCGGTTAGTGGTCCTGAGAAATTTGTGTTGCTCAGGTTCAAGGCATATAGAGATGCAGGATATGAGAAGTCTGGTAAAGAACCATATATATGGTTATTTGATATGTCAAGGACCTGCAGTGTCTGCACATTGAAGATGCCTATTGGAAATATTCCATTTAAGCTACAATTGCTCAATTCCAAGGCGGTCAACCTTAAAAGATTCACAAAAGATTCGAGCACCAAGCTTGACAGGTTGTTCTGGTTCAGTCGAATCACAGAGAGTGACGGAAGCTTTGCAAGTGAAGAATCAATAGGTCCCGAGAGATGGCAAGATGACATGCTTAAAACTCGTAGATTTCGCAACAAGGTTACAGCATGGCACGATTCCTCTCCCTTGGCCTTGATCCTCACACCATCCAAATATAGTTCCTCGATTTCTGCGAGATTCTTCAAAAACACTTCTATATTCGGCGTCTCAAGCATTAGACCTGAATTAAAAGAGGTAGACAAGTCAAGAATAGCTAACCTTGATAGTCGAGAAACCTCGATTGGAATTTGGCCTTCAAAACCGGCATTTGATAAATTCAGAAAAGTCAAACTCTTCAACTTCTGCAACTCCAGAGGAATCGCAGAGCAGAAGTCATTGTAAGCCAAACTCAAATTTTGCAGATATTTCATGCTGAAGAGACTCCTCGAAGTTTCAAGTCCTCCCGATATGAACTCCTCGCTCAAGTCGAGAGCTACAACACGCCCTCCGTTGCAAGTTATACCATTCCATTGGCAACAATCAGCAGTTGCATTCCAGTGAGCCAGTTTTTTGGACTTCGCAGAGTTGAATATAAGGATTCTCTTCAGATGGAGCAACAAAGATTGTTGATGCCCCAGACAAATGCCATTTTCTGAAACGACATTGGTGCTTAAGCTTATCGAGTACAAGGTAACCAAGAAAAGCCGCAGGAAAATATGAACTCCCATTGGTATCGCATGCAACTATATTTTAAAGATGGCTTAAAAAGAGAAAAAAAAAATCTTTGCTTGTTAAACATACTTTAATTAAAAAGATGGGTTTTTGTCTTTAAACATACTTTGCCCTTGCTTTTATAGATTTCATTTTCAAACTTTAATGGCTGATTCTATTTGATTCTAACGACGATAGTCAAATATAAGTTAGTGCTCCATGGTCACAAGTCACTTCTAAGAATACCTTAATTAGTCTTCTTCGGTGGTTACTGTAATGTCCCAAATTTTTAATTCTATTATTTGAATTTCTAAATTCTGAGGCTGTAGAAACGAAGAGCATGATTGAATTAGCTTAGTGGGTAAATCTTAAGTTAAAAGGATTTAAGTGTAAGGGTAAACGAAATTTTTGAAGGAAAAAGGATAGTAGGAAAAGAATTAATTTCCCTAAGCAGTATAAATGATCAGAGGAGGTTAGAGAACCCTAAAAAGGGGAGTTATCTAAGTCTGACAGTGTAAGGAATTTTAAATAGACAGAAATCCTATGGACTAAATTGCAAAAGTGCAGAATCGGGTGTGGTTAAAGTGAAATAACTAAGAAATTGGGATCTAATATGAATAACCAAGATTTTGGGGTGTAATATGTGATTTTCTTTTAGTGTGGCCAATTGACACATGACAAGTGTCCTTGTTAAAAGAAAATGGACAAGTGTCCTTATTTGAAGAAATGGCAAGAATAGCCTTATTAAGTGGTGAAAAAAGACTAAACTACCCTTGAAATTGTCAAAAATGGCAAGAATACCCTTGAAGCTTCATGAAAAGTCTTCTTCCTTCTCCTTTCTTCTCAAAAGCTGTGGAAGACTCCTTTAAAGCACCAAAAACGTGCAGGAGAGAGAGAGAAGAGAGAGAAAGTTTCTTTTGGCTATTTCACCCAAAAATAGTGAGATTTAGGCTTGGGTGTAGAAGGGAAAGTTGCTCTTCTCATCAAGCTCTATCCATTGGTGTGTTTAGATTGAAGAAAAGCTTAAGTTTGATCAAGTTTGGGGAGCTCTAAGTGAGGATTTTCAAGTTGCAGCAAGAGGTAAAATTGTTCTCATCTAAAAGCTCTTTATTGTGCTCTTTTTAGTTTCTTGAGATTTTGATGTTGGTGTGGTCAAAAGTGGTTGAACATAGAGTTTAGGATGCTTTGAACATGTTTAATGGTGTTTTAGATGTTGTTATGTTAATTTATGGTTTTGGTTTGGTGTAAAAATAGCAAGAAACCATAATGTACACACTTGGGTTTTAGAGGCATATTGGTGCATGTGTGGATTTGGCATGATTTGTTTGGAATTTGGTTAAATTGATGAAATTAGAATGATTCTTATGAGTTATGAAGCCTATGGAAGATGAATTTTGAGTTATGAAAGTGTGTATGAAACTTCCCTATTGAGAAGCCAAGGGGAGAAGGAGGTTTAGCCATGTAAATTGTATTTTTTGGAAGATCAGTAATGTACACGGGGTAGAACACGGCCCATGTTGTACCCCATGTTCTGTACACAGGGTAGAACACGGCCCATGTTGAATCCCGTGTTCTTCTATGAAGGCTGATCAATAATGTACATGGGGCAGAACACGGCCCATGTTGTACCCCATGTTCTGAACACGGGGTAGAACACGGCCCATGTTCACCCCTGTGTTCTTTGCTGAGTGAATATTTTAGCTTTGATTCTTCAGGATTTGCATGGTTTTACCTTTGGATCCTTTTCTAATGTTCATATATGTCATATCAAGGCTTGAAATCAAGATATAGAGCATCTAAGTATGCATTTATTTAAGTGGATGAAGTAAAGAATACATGAGGTTTAAGGAAAGTGATGATGTTCTAATAAGAACTATGATGTGTGATACGTAAAATATTTACATATTTATTTTCCCTTGTATGATGCATTTTTGGATGTTATCTTGTTAAATTAAATAAATTTAGTTGCATTTTGTGAATGGATCTTGAATTTGAAATGAAATCAAATATTTTAGATAATGCTGTAATCCGACACTGTTTCAGGTTTTAGGCCATATCTGGAGTTCTGGATGTCCGATTGGGCTGTTCTTTATATGGATGGAAAGCTAAGAAGAAGCCCTAAAACTTTCATGTTTTAAGAAAAGCCCAGTTCGGGACCTAATGATCTCAAATTCTGCTTGGAAGATGAAACAGTGATTCTGACGGAATCTGACATATGGCTACTAATCTAATCACAACTTGAGCTAGATATGTCCAAATTAGGAGTTCTTTATATGCAAATTGAATAGAAGATCCAGCCCTACAACTCCTATGTTGACATAAAGATGTAAATCAGCCATTTCGGTGGTCAAAAGTTGCCAACAAAGTGAAACAACTTGTGCTGCGAAAATAAAAAATGTTGGCTGCGTGTGATTGGTTAGCAACTTGTCAAATTGGATGGCTTGCAGCTGGTTTATTTACCTATAAATAGGTGGAAGTAGAGAGCATTCAGGATTCCAAGCATTGAATCATTCATTCATGCATCTTAGATAGTAGTTTAGTTCATGCAATTTTAAGTTCTTGTATGCCTCCTACATGGATGGTTCTACCTCCTAATGGATGGATAGTATTTTCATTTTTATGCATTTGTAATTGTATCCTTATGTTCTCCTCCTACATGGACGGTTCTACCTCCTAATGGATGGATAATATTTTTATTTTCATGCATTTGTAATTATAATTTTGTGTTCTCCTCCTACATGGACGGTTCTACCTCTTAATGGATGGATAGCTTTTATATTTTCATGCATCTGTAATTATAATCTTGTGTTCATGAATGTGATGATGTTTTTATTCTATGTTTGTGTTTAATTTCATTATGTTCTAATTTTTTTATCTTCCTAGGGTGATGACGTAACTTGATAATAATGGATTGAATTCTAATCTATTGAAACTAATTTCGTTTTTACTTTCTAGATTGAGTTTTAATTATTGCTCTTAATGCTTTCAATTGATTGGCCACCTTTTGAATGAACTCAATATGTGTGTTGAGACCGGAAGGAGATACATGTGTATGGAACCTATAATTAAAACCTTAAATTGCATATGAAATAGGAATATATTCATATGGTTTATGTAGTCTTAATGAGTTCCATAAATTCTAATGCATGATTAGTTGTTTTAATTCACATAGGAATATAGTGGATTAGCAATTAATTATAGAATTACTTGACCTTGGAAGAGGCTAGTAATTAATTTAGGGAAACTCGACTATCAATTAAGGAAGTTAAAATTGGATTAGTGTAGATAGGTGATTCAATCCGAAATTATTAAGTGAAGTCTGATCCCTAGGTCTTTTATTCATCTTCATCTTTACTCCAATTGCATCCATATTTATTTTAAGTATTTTCTGCATACATCTTTATTTAATTGCTTCAAATCCAACTTAACAATTTGCCAAATAGTGTTAGGATTATAAATTTTGATACTTAGTGAAACAATCCTCGTGGGAATGATACTTACTTATCACTTTATTACTTGTTTACAATAGTGTGCACTTGCGCTAATTGATAAACCATTTCACACGTAACAAGTTTTTGGCGCCGTTGCCGGGGATTGTTATCATTAATATCAATACCAAGTAATCTTAATCCTAATTTGGTTTTTATTTTACATTTTCTTCTTTCTTTGGTGTTTCTTTTCTCTTTTCAGGTTTGTTCTAGTGTATGACCAGATCAAAAGTTGCTGAGCCACTGCTATTTGATTTTGAGATCGAGAGAACTTGTCGAAGGAATTGAAAGATACAGAAGCAGTCAATTGTAGATCAAGGTGAAGCAATGGCAGATATGAGAGAAGAACAAGACACCAAAGCACTCCATGACTATGCCACACCAACAGTCATGGATACCATTTCTGGAATTAGGAAACCACCTGTACCAGCCAACAACTTTGAGATTAAGCCAGCCATAATTCAAATGATGCAAGCAAACCAGTTTGGAGGTTCTCCAATAGAAGATCCAAATGCACATATAGCCAGCTTTCTGGAAATCTGTGATACATTCAAGCATAATGGCATTTCTGATGATGCCATAAGGTTGCGACTCTTCCCTTTCTCACTTAGGGATAAGGCTAAAAGCTGGTTACACTCTTTACCAGTGGGGAGCATCACTACATGGAACATATTGGCACAAAAATTCCTAGCAAAATTCTTTCCTCCAGCTAAAACTGCAAAAATGAGGAATGAAATTGCTTCATTCACCCAACATGACATGGAAAGCCTTTATGAAGCATGGGAAAGATACAAGGAGCTGCTAAGAAGATGTCCTCATCATGGGCTACCAGATTGGCTACAGTTGCAGACTTTCTATAATGGATTGTCTAATGCTACCAGAACACTTGTAGATGCTGCAGCTGGTGGATCATTAATGGGAAAAAGCATCGAAGCTGCTATGGAACTGTTGGAAGAAATGGCAGCAAATGCTTACCAATGGCCTTCTGAACGCAACACTTCAAAGAAAGCACTTGGAGTCCATGAGCTAAACATTCTAACCACTTTGTCTTCTCAAGTCACCTCTTTATCCAAGCAAGTGAGTTCATTAACAGCTCAAGCAAATGCAATCAGAACTCCTGTAGATGCTTGTGATTTATGTGGAGGCCCTCACATGAGCACACAATGCCAAGAAGGAAATCCATTCATTCCTTCTTAACCTGAACAAGCCAACTATGTGGGGAATCAAAATCGTCAAAATGATCCTTTCTCAAACACATACAATCCAGGATGGAGAAACCACCCTAATCTAGGGTGGAGGAGTAATCAGAATATGTTTAAACCTCAAGGGAATTATCAACAGCAAATTCAGCAATCACCACCATAACCAAAGGCGAATTTAGAAGAAGCATTGGCTCAACTAACCATGAATACTTCCCAATTCATGGTCAGAACAGAAGCTGCACTTAAGAATCAAGAAGCAACCATGCAGAGTCAAGCAACTTCAATAAAAAATCTGGAGGTGCAAATGGGCTAAATTGCAAGTATGCTGAATTCCAGACAACCAGGCACTTTACCTAGTGACACTAAGAGAAATCCCAGAGAGCACGTAAAGGCTGTTTCATTAAGAAGTGGGAAGCAGTTGAATGAGCCAGAATCAAGGAAGAAAAATGAAGAAGCTCAGAAAGAAGATGAGGTGATTCCAGGAAAAATGACTTTTCCAGATAATCCTCCACCATATGTTCCACCAGTTCCATTTCCCCAAAGATTGGTGAAAGCTAAGCTAGACAAACAGTTTAGCAAGTTTCTGGAGGTGTTCAAGAAGTTGCATATCAACATCCCATTTGCTGAAGCTTTAGCCCAAATGCCCAGTTATGCAAAATTTATGAAGGAGATTTTATCAAAGAAACGCAAACTGGAGGATTTCGAAACAGTGGCCTTAACTGAAGAGTGCAGTGCAATTCTCCAAAAGAAACTACCGCCAAAGCTTAAAGATCCTGGGAGTTTCTGCATACCCTGTACCATTGGAGAGTGTGAATTTGAAAAAGCCTTATGTGACCTTGGTGCAAGTGTGAATTTGATGCCATTATCTGTTTACAAGAAGCTGGGATTGGGAGAAGTGAAACCAACTACCGTGTTATTGCAGCTAGCAGATCGTTCAATAAAGCATCCACGTGGAGTCCTTGAAGATGTGCTAGTAAAAGTTGATAAGTTCATCTTCCCAGTAGATTTCATAGTGCTTGACATGGAAGAAGATCAAGAAATTCCTGTCATTCTTGGGAGACCATTTCTTGCAACTGGACGAGCTCTAATTGATGTACAGAAGGGAAAGCTTACTTTGCAGATTCAAGATGAGCAAGTGTCCTTCAACATTTTTAAAGCCCTATCTTTTCCTGATGAAGGTGACACCTGTTTTAAGGTTGATTCAATAAGCAGCTGTACCAGAGAAGTAGTAGATGAAATTTGCTCTAATCAACCTTTAGCAGTCAGCATGATGGACACATCTCATACTACTGATCCCAAAATTCTAGAACAAGTCAGTTATCTCGAAGCCAATTCACCAATTTTCATAAAAAGGCCATTCGAAGATTTGGGAGAAAAACCACCAAAGCCAGTTCCTTCAATTGAAAAGCCACCAAAATTAGAGCTGAAAACACTACCCACTCATTTAAAGTATGCTTTTCTAGAAGAAGATTCAGCTTTGCCAGTTATCATCTCATCTGATTTAACTACTGAAGAAGAAGAAAAGTTGTTGAGGGTGTTAAGACAGCACAAGTCCGCACTAGGATGGTCAATTGCAGATATTAAGGGAATAAGCCCTTCAATCTGTATGCATAAAATACTGCTAGAAGAAGACGCCAAGCCCCGTGTGGAACATCAAAGAAGGCTCAATCCAAATATGAAGGAGGTAGTTCGTAAAGAAGTGCTCAAATGGTTAGATGCTGGCATTATCTACCCAATTTCTGACAGTCCATGGGTGAGCCCTGTACAAGTTGTACCAAAAAAAGGAGGCATGACAGTTGTTCCAAATGAAAATAATGAGCTGATCCCGCAGAGAACAGTGACCGGATGGAGAGTTTGTATTGACTATCGAAAGCTCAACAAAGCTACCAGAAAAGATCATTTCCCCTTGCCATTCCTAGATCAAATGCTAGATAAATTGGCGGGACAAGCTTATTACTGCTTCCTTGATGGATACACTGGTTACAACCAAATTTTGATTGCTCCTGAGGATCAAGAGAAAACAACTTTTACTTGCCCATATGGAACATTCGCCTTCAGAAAAATGCCCTTTGGATTATGCAATGCTCCTGCAACCTTCCAACGGACAATGATGGCAATCTTTTCAGATATGGTGGAAAATTTTATTGAAGTATTCATGGATGATTTCTCAATGTTTGGGGAATCTTTTGATCTCTGTCTAGCTAATCTGCAAAAGGTGCTACATCGCTGTGTGGAGACCAACCTTGTATTGAATTGGGAAAAATGCCACTTCATGGTGAAAAAAGGTATCGTGTTGGGACACAAAGTTTCAATTCAAGGGATTGAAGTTGATCGAGCAAAAATTGAAACTATTGAAAAATTATCTCCACCTGCAACAATCAAAGGCATCAGGAGTTTTCTGGGCCATGCTGGTTTTTACAGGCGATTCATTAAGGATTTCTCAAAGATCACAAAACCACTATGCAAACTGTTGGAGAAGGACATTCCATTTGTGTTCGATGAGAATTGCATGTCAGCATTCAAAACCCCAATTGGTACATCTCCTTACCAATTGGTATATGGCAAAGCATGTCATCTTCCGGTCGAATTGGAGCACAAAGCATACTGGGCAGTTAAGGCATTAAATTTTGATTTGAAGACAGCTGGTGAAAAAAGGCTAATGCAACTCAATGAACTTGAAGAATTTCGCCAACATGCTTATGAAAATGCTAAGCTCTACAAGGAGAAGACAAAAATGTGGCATGATAAAAGAATTATAAGGAAGGAGTTCACACCAGGGCAGAAAGTACTTCTCTATAACTCAAGGTTAAAACTCTTTCCAGGAAAGTTAAGATCAAGGTGGTCAGGGCCTTTTACTGTGGTTCAAGTTTGGCCGTATGGAACTGTGGAGATTCAAGATGGTGACAGGAAATTCAAAGTGAATGGGCAAAGATTGAAGGAATACAATAACAGTACATTGAACATCATCAAAACTGTCATCACGCTCGAGGAGCCAGCTGGTAAGTATTAAAAAAAAAAAAAAAGCAATAGGTTAGAACTTTGTCTAGCTAAAGACGTTAAAGAAGGGCGGCTGCTTGGGAGGCAACCCAAGATTTCTTTCTCTTCTCATTTCTTTTCTTATTTAAGCACACATCGCACAGCATTTTTCACTCACAATTTCAGCTTTCATCATTTTCATCATGGAGGAATGCCTTGTAAAGCTTAAGAGCAGATTCCCTACTCTTCCCAAAGATGTGCTCAGGAAAATCTACAACTGTCGACTTGAAAGAATGAGAGCATTTAAGCGTTTGGGTCTTCCCGAGGACATACGCTGGATTATTGAAGCTAAGGTACGTTTAGCAGGTGAGTTTAATGAATCATTTGTTAGACGTATGCCAGGTATGGGAAGAAGTTCTTACTCTAAAAAAAGAATAGCTAAAAGAATGAGAGTCTGTCATAAGTGTGCAAGGTGGAATTGTAATAGGCTCTGTAGGAGTAAAGGAATGATTTCAGTAAATCGAGAGAACAAAATCCGATCATAAAGGATGGACTGAGTAAAGAGTCACTGGATAATATTATTCAGACTCTTGAGACGCATCCTAGCGGAGATGTTCATGTTGTCCTTCTTGATTTAATGAACTTATTCCATACAGAAAAGGAGCGCTACAGTCTTGGGGATCTGACTGTAAAAGACCCTGTTTGCCAGTTTATAAGAAAATTGGATGGGAAGCAAATCCTCAGCTCATAGAAGCCGTTTAAGCCGTTACTGAACGAAAAATCAGAGGAAGATGTGAGCCACAATCACAACTACTGTACATATGTTTGTCTGCTTTACGTTTCCTTTTTCTTTTTATCTTTACAGCTGCTTTTTAACTTTTCGTACATTTATCTTCTTTTTAAGTTTACCTTTTCAGCATCTTTTTGACTTTCTTTACATTCCGTATTTTACTTTGTTCAGGCCATTATTACACTTGTCAGTTTTGTATAATATTTTTCTGATATTATCTGATTTGCGTGATCTCTTTGTTTCTGCTTTTGTATTATAAGAATGCATTTTAGCAATCACACTTTGCAAAATGTCTGAGAGCGAGAGTAAAGAGGAGGAAGAGGTCGAAAAACCATCAAAATGTGGACTTAAATCTATCTGTGTTTTTGGTGAATCTTTTGCTGGAAAGAATGTAGAATTTCTGCTAGCAGCAACTGAACTTGGTCATGCATTAGCTGCTAGAAAGATTGCCTGTGTGTATGGAGGAGGGCTTCATAGCTTAAAAGGAAGTGCAGCAATTTCTGCCAACACTGGAGGAAGCAAAATACTGAGTATCCTTGTGAATGGTTTAGATGATAAGAAATACGCCATCGGTAAAACAGTAAAGGTTTCAAACTTGCCTCAACGTATAGGATGCATGCTTTACACTGCTCAAGCCTTTATTGCTTTACCTGGTGGTTTAGAAGCATTAGATGGAATTTCCAGCATTGCATATTGGATTAACTTGAACTTTCATCAGAAGCCAGTAGGTTTATTGAATGTTAATGGTTTTTATGATAGTTTGCTGTCTTTTTTAGATCAAGCTGTGGAACAGGGATTCATACCCCAAGCGACTCGTCGTGCCATAATGTCTGCCTCAACTGCTGATCAGCTGATTGACCAATTGCAAAGCTATACACCTAAACCAGATCCATCAGTGAAAAAGAAAGATTGGCAATCTCTAACCAACAGTCAGAAGCATGAGCCCGACACCACTCTCCGGTTGTAACTTTCTTTACTCTTGGTTTTACTCCCAAAATTTCTTTTATGTGTGCGTTGTTTATGCATTTCCTTTTAATAAGTCCTTTTTGCTACTCTGTTGAAGACATTGGGGACAATGTCTACATTAAGTGTGGGGGGGATTACAAAAAAAAAAATTATTTTTATTTTCGTAGGTTTTTTTGGTAGTAGAACCATGAGATTCATTATAAAAAAGGGGGGGATGGCCGAGTAAAGAGCTTTTTACTCTTGATACGCATCCTAAAAAAAAAAATTATTAATATATATATATATATATATATATATATATATATATATATATATATATTTTCCTGCTTATTAGGTTCTTTTCAATAATTTTAAAAGATTTCATAGCATGATTGAATAACTTTCTTACTTCCTAGGATTGATAGATTTTGCAATGGATTTTGAGTTGGATTGAGTTGGAAACCTCTAACCGTGAGATTTTGAGCCTATTTATTGAATCAATATTATATTTCTTGCGTGTGATATTCATCTGTTAAGTTGTCACTCTAGAACTTGCATGAAATCTGGTTGAGATTACAATTTACATGCATACTCAGATATGATAAAGGCATTTTTTTTTCCTCAGTTTGAACTAAATAGCCAACCCTGCAGTTTTACCATTGATAAACCCCTTTGAGCCTGATTAACAGTTTCTTTGCTTTAACCTATTAATATGTCATTTAATGAAATATCAATTGTCTTTACTTAACCCTAGGGATTAGTAGAGCATTTGAATTTTTGAAAAATGGATTTTTGACAAAGTGTGGGGGAATATGTATTATTAACTTCAAAGTTGCAAGGGTTTTTATTCAAAAAAAAGAAAAAAAAAAGAAAAACTAAATAAAAATAAAAATAAAAATGAAAAAAAAAAGAAAAAGAGAGAAATTGATGAGAATCGTGGGCTGCTATGTTAAGATAAAATTATTTAGAGATTACCCATGTTTTAATTGCTCTATTAATTTCTCTCCTTACTTCAGCCTTTCATATCCCTGTTTTATCTTTCCTTTACCTTGGCCTCATTACAACCCTTAATAAGACCTTTTGATTTGAAGTGTGCATGTAAATCAGGTAGTGGAGATTGAGAATTTATGCAAGCCTATGGTAGTGCAATCTTTAATAGGATGAATTTGAGTGAAACACTTGCCAATAAACATTTGAGAGAGGAAGAGTTCCAGTGATTATTTCAATCTGATTCAATCCTTCTCAAATGAAGTTGCAATTTCTTTTTGATTTTATATGTCAAGATTTGTTGATTCATGAATGCTATGATATCTTTGTACTTTAATTATCTTTCTTATGTTTTTCTAACTATCTCATGGGTAGATTAGTACTAACATTAGCATTAGTATTAGTTTTCTTTTATTTTGTGTTTGTCCGAGGACGTCCAACAGCTAAGTGTGGGGGAATTTGATACGTAAAATATTTACATATTTATTTTTCCTTGTATGATGCATTTTTGGATGTTATCTTGTTAAATTAAATAAATTTAGTTGCATTTTGTGAATGGATCTTGAATTTGAAATGAAATCAAATATTTTAGATAATGCTGTAATCCGATACTGTTTCAGGTTTTAGGCCATATCTGGAGTTCTGGATGTCCGATTGGGCTGTTCTTTATATGGATGGAAAGCTAAGAAGAATCCCTAAAACTTTCATGTTTTAAGAAAAGCCCAGTTCGGGACCTAAGGATCTCAAATTCTGCTTGGAAGATGAAACAGTGATTCTGACGGAATCTGACATATGGCTACTAATCTAATCACAACTTGAGCTAGATATGTCCAAATTAGGAGTTCTTTATATGCAAATTTAATAGAAGATCCAGCCCTACAACTCCTATGTTGACATAAAGATGTAAATCAGCCATTTCGGTGGTCAAAAGTTGCCAACAAAGTGAAACAACTTGTGCTGCGAAAATAAAAAATGTTGGCTGCGTGTGATTGGTAGCAACTTGTCAAATTGGATGGCTTGCAGTTGGTTTATTTACCTATAAATAGGTGGAAGTAGAGAGCATTCAGGATTCCAAGCATTGAATCATTCATTCATGCATCTTAGATAGTAGTTTAGTTCATGCAATTTTAAGTTCTTGTATGCCTCCTACATGGATGGTTCTACCTCCTAATGGATGGATAGTATTTTCATTTTTATGCATTTGTAATTGTATCCTTATGTTCTCCTCCTACATGGACGGTTCTACCTCCTAATGGATGGATAATATTTTTATTTTCATGCATTTGTAATTATAATTTTGTGTTCTCCTCCTACATGGACGGTTCTACCTCCTAATGGATGGATAGCTTTTATATTTTCATGCATCTGTAATTATAATCTTGTGTTCATGAATGTGATGATGTTTTTATTCTATGTTTGTGTTTAATTTCATTATGTTCTAATTTTTTTATCTTCCTAGGGTGATGACGTAACTTGATAATAATGGATTGAATTCTAATCTATTGAAACTAATTTCGTTTTTACTTCCTAGATTGAGTTTTAATTATTGCTCTTAATGCTTTCAATTGATTGGCCACCTTTTGAATGAACTCAATATGTGTGTTGAGACCGGAAGGAGATACATGTGTATGGAACCTATAATTAAAACCTTAAATTGCATATGAAATAGGAATATATTCATATGGTTTATGTAGTCTTAATGAGTTCCATAAATTCTAATGCATGATTAGTTGTTTTAATTCACATAGGAATATAGTGGATTAGCAATTAATTATAGAATTACTTGACCTTGGAAGAGGCTAGTAATTAATTTAGGGAAACTCGACTATCAATTAAGGAAGTTAAAATTGGATTAGTGTAGATAGGTGATTCAATCCGAAATTATTAAGTGAAGTCTGATCCCTAGGTCTTTTATTCATCTTCATCTTTACTCCAATTGCATCCATATTTATTTTAAGTATTTTCTGCATACATCTTTATTTAATTGCTTCAAATCCAACTTAACAATTTGCCAAATAGTGTTAGGATTATAAATTTTGATACTTAGTGAAACAATCCTCGTGGGAACGATACTTACTTATTACTTTATTACTTGTTTACGATAGTGTGCACTTGCGCTAATTGATAAACCATTTCACACGTAACAATGTGTATTTATGTAGACTAAGAAGTGACAAGTTAGGAAGGTAAGGGGAATTGTAAAGAAGTTATAAGTGAGGGTAAGGAAACATCACATTGGAAGCTTATAAAAGGTAGCTAGCTTTATCCTTAAGCTTTGTTTTCTATTTACATGATTTTCAGTATATTTTGCCATTATATGGAATGTGTATGAAATAGCTGTGTGGTGCACACCCCGGGAAGACAGTCAAATACTGTATGAGTAAGGCCTATGGCCCGAGTTATCCCCGGGATGGTAATGAAATTGCTGTGTGCGGTACCTATGGCTAGACACCTCGGGAAGACAGTGTGGAACTGTGTGTGTAAGGCCTATGGCCCGAGTTCACCCCGGGAAGACAGTGAATTATTGTATGAGGCCTAGGTACGATTATCTGCGATGGCCATCTAGATATTGATATGAGTCCTTGAATGGGCTTGATGATTGCTATGTGTGATGCACATTTCTTATAATGGTACGGAATGAGATGATAAAGAGATGACAAATGATTAATTATTTTTGAAATGTATGTTTTATTTGCTTAAGGATCTGGAATGGCTCACTATATTTTTACAGTGATGGCTAGCTACTGGGAAACTCTGTTTCTTATGTTTTTCTGTATTGTTACTAACCATTCCAGGTGATGCTTCTAAAGGCCCTCTTGTCAAAGGAGAGTAGATTTTTGAAGTTGTATATTAAAAATGATTGTATAGTTGGTAATATTATAAGTGATGGATGTACGATATGTAAATTTGAACTTGTTGTATAATTACATAACCCTTGCCTATATTATTTGAGATGCAGAATATTTGTGGTATTGTGAGCTAGTCTAGAGTAAAAGGCAAATTAGTATGCAATAATTATCTGTTTAATGAGGATTAAGGTGTTGATAAGTGAGGGAGTTACAGTTACACCCATGATATTTTTTGCTACAGTTGTCTCATACTCGAGATTGATGTGGTCATGATGTGCCATCTAATATACGTTGCTTCTAGGAATTTAGAAATTTTCTTGGATTGTTGTTTACGTATATGAACTATAGTTTTAAAACGTACGTGGTATACAATTATAATATTGTTGTTGTTTATCATTTTACAGTTCTAATTTTTTCTAATTTTATTCCCTGTATCATCTACAATTTTATTAAAAAACTGCAACCATCATTTAAAATCACGGTATATATTGATGAAACCTACAAAATCCCAAAAGATTTAATTTTTACTTCATGTACCAATGACGCAGTTGCATTTATACAAGCATTACATCAAATTATGTTCCCGTTTTTGACCGCCTATATAGTTTTAAAATAATTAATTATTTTCCTTTTTCATTTCTTTCTTTGAATTATTACCATGACATATACCTTCCACTTTCGTCAAATGTTTATCCTTTTATTTTTTAAGGTTTGTCCTTTTAATAAACTATAAAAAAGATTAATTAAGTCACGATTCCTCTTCTATAAATTTTTTTAATGAATTTTCAAATTTGAAAAATGCTTTATACAATTTGATGGATCCAAGAAATACAAAAGGCTCTACATTTATCCTGTATGTTATTTGTTTTAAATTTATATCTATCATGTTCAAAATTCAGAAAAAAAAAATGGCATGTTCACCCACTTATGTATAAAAAATAAGAGTGGTGCCATTCGGAGGTCTACTTTCTAATAAGTTGAATATTTTCACTATTTAATTATTTTTTTTAATATTAAATAAGTGAATTAAAATTAAAAATACAATTTCAATGTATTAAAGACAATTAAATGGTAAAAATACCTAATCCTCTTACAAGAGGTGGAATTTCTCATAACACTATCCAATAACTATTAATATCATAATTATTTTTTAAATAGATCAATTAAGGTACATATATGTATGTGCGTGTGCGCGCACGCGAATAAATGAATTAAAATTAAAAATACAATTTCAATGTATTAAAGACAATCAAATGGTAAAAACACCTAATCCTCTTAGAAGAAGTGAAATTTCCCATAACACTATCCAATAACTATTAATATCATAATTATTTTTTAAATAGATCAGTTAAGATATATATATATAAATATATATGTGTGTGTGTGCGCGTGCGCACATGTATTTGAAAATATTATAACAAATACTTAAGAAACTTTACTTAAGCATTGTCCTTCTCTTTTGTAAGCAAAATTTAAAAAATATTATAATTGATTAGGAACAAAATTTTAGAAATTGAAAAAGATTAAGTTAATGGCTGACATAAATTTGGTGTAATTTATTAATAAACAAACTTTCATAAATATGATAGTTGATTAATCAAAATTCTTATTTTAAAAGATAGTTAAATATGAGACATATGATACAATTTCTTGTACTGTTGATGTAAATAAAGTTACACCAACAATACATGAAATAAAGTTACGCATGAAAAAATAGTTTACGGAAGGTTATCCTCAACTAATACGGTAATCGTGGAAGTAGTTTGAATGTTTACTAACTTGTTACAAACGCCATAAATAAATTCAATGCTTCCGGCAACCGTTCCACCAAATGAAAAAGAAGGGCTAGATTTAAAATTAAGTGCCACAAAATTAAATATCTGAAGTATGTACGGAGTATGTTCAACTTCAGTTTTTGTTAAGTTATTGGCATATCTGGAGAAGTAGTTTGAATGTTTACTAACTTATTACAGACGCAAATTCCAACTTCATCAAAGTAAGTAAATTCAAAGTTTCCCACTACTATTATTATAAAAATGTTGATTTACGATGATTGTTAAATGTTAGTTTATATTAGTATTGTTTTTAAATTATATAAAAATTTAAAATAATATATAAGAATATAATTAACGTTTATATCAATAGTAAGAAACTTACTACGTGAATTATAAAATAAATAATGTCTAAATCTTGTGTAAAAATTTAAAACCTTATTCTTTTAGTTAATTGTGATCTAAAAGACGTTTCAGCTACTACAGGATTTTCTTTTTATCGTATTTCATGCGTTATACGTCGGCCTTTCGTTATCTTGGAGGGGCACTTTTTGGTAGCTTCTAAGATCGGAACATGCTGCAATTTTAAAATAATCAAAACATCGGACTAAAATCTTTTTCTTTTCTTTCCTTCATTTTTTTTATTTTTTTAAAGAAATAAAAATTTAATTTTTATCTTGAAACTCACTATAAATAAAATATAGTTTTATGTTTATTTCTCTCTCCAAATCATCCCCTTATTTTCTTAGGAAAAGAAGTGGATGCACATTCAAACCTTCTGTTAGAAAATAAAATATGAGATAACGGACATTTTCCTTGGAGTACTAAAATGCAATAAAATAGTAACTTCTTCCATTTTTATAAATGTGACATCGCCATTACCAATGCATTTTTAATGCATTCATAGGTTGAGTAGGACTCACGAAATCAAGCGGGCTTCGGGCCGGGTTCTGTATAAAAACAAATTTGTAGAGTCTAGACCCAGTCTCGGCTTACGTTTGTCTTTTATTGTCGAAGTCCAGTTTGAAAAAGAAATGTTCAACTCTAGTTCAGCTTGAGTTCAATTTTAATATTTTAATATGTTTATAGATAATATGTAATTAAAATTTTTAAAAATATAATATATATATATATACGTGAAAAAATCATTGTATAATATATTGATCTTAGTAATTAATATTTATGTAATATAATATATAATAAAATATTTAATATATAAGTAAATTAATGTCCAATTGATTTCAAATATATAAATTCAAGTTCGATGTATTTATGAAACAGACTAAAATTGAGTTTAAGCTCGATCTTTAAGCCCATCTACTTAGGTTTCTGACCAGCTAAAACTTGGATGCCTACTTCCTTAGGTGTATTAATGAATCTTTCTTGTATTTTTTAAAACATTTTAAAATGATGTGAAATTTTTATAGTTCATCCAAATTTTAGAAAATATTTTTAATTCAATATTTTTTAAAATATTTCTATAATGACCGGTAAATATTTTATATTTTTATAATATAAAAATATTTTAATAATATAAATAAAATAATTTATTCACTTTTTTATTATAATTTTATCATCATTAATATTTCATTTCAGTATTATTTATTGTAATTATTCACTACTCACTACCAATATTTACTAGTTATCTATCACTAGTAATTACCATATCATCACCCTCTATAGCTATCATCCATCATTTATCAATATAGATTATTTAATTTTTAATAAAAATATTTTTAATAGTATAATAATATTTTTAAAATTATATGAATTAATTAAAATATAACACTATAATATTTTTAGATTTAATTTTAATTGAACTTAAATATGATAATGAAATATACTTACAAATTAAATTTTTTAAAATTATATTTTCAAAAATATCAAAATTTCTTGAAATTATAATTTCGCAAATGAAACATAGCTAGATTTGAATGTCCCACTTTCAGACATTTGCTTGGATACAACAAAATCTTACTAGAACTTTGAAATATCACTCCCACGAGTCCAGATAATCTTTCCTTTGCCCTTTATCCCCCTAGGGCCTGTTGGTTCTTAAAAGTAATAAGCTTCACTTGTTAGTGTGTGTCCTATGACCCAATCATAAAGATAATTGTAATAAATGCACAATGCATTATGTTTTATTCTAGGCAATTCAAATTATTATATTTTATTTTATATTTTTTATTACTCTGCATAATTATAACTTAAATATAATAATTATTCTTTACTATTTCTAAAATGCCCCTAGTCAAGTATTATTACGAAAAGAATAGTAATAATACATTGAGACTAGCATGTATAGTGACTGATGATTATGAATTATGGATATGTGATATCAAGTCAATACATGGGTACATTATTAGTGAATAATATACTGGATTGACCCACTGTGAGAATATTGCATGGATAGACGTGTCATTAGTTATTCTCATATGACCATAAATGCATATAGTTCTTTAACCTAAAGTCACTACGGTTCCGTACATGAGGAGTTACTCACTTTTATGTTGTCTTATGTCACCTTTAATCGAGATGACGAGTAAAGTATTGATTAGATGTGTTACGAATCATGCAAAGAGAAGTGAGTGATGTAGATGAGATTTTGTCACTCTTGTATAAAAGAGAGATATCCTTGGACCCTTTGATTGAGTGAGACTTAAAAATGTATGGTTATGCTCATTTAGATTAATATGTGATATTGGTCATTTATTTTAAGTCTACTGAGTATCAAAAAATATAAATTGAACATTGATAAGGATGACACACTCCATGCCTCCAATTCGATTTGAATATTATTACAAAAAGGATTATGACACAAAGCGTTGATCATATATTAGGTGAATATCGAATCACAGACATTCTTACTAATTGAGTGGCAGTGATGTATTGCTAGATATCGCTCGTTGTTTATGGCCTAATAATGAGTCATTGTCAACATAGTAAGAACTTACAAGGTCACACAAAAAGAGTAGGAATGAGACAATAATTAATTAGACTTTAATTGGATAAAAATTCAATTAATTGAACTTATTTTCATGCATAAATATATTATTAAAGATAATAATATATTTTCATGTAATATATATTATATATTATGTGATATTATTTGATATTAAAATAATATCAGATAATTATGTTATTAGATATTAGATAATTATATTATGAAATAATATTATTTTCTAATATATAAGATAACTATATACCAATTTTAATATTAGATAATTAGTAAATAAGTCCTATCTCTCCTTACTCTCTCTATGATAAGGATAAGTTGATAGTTGTTAAGTGTGATTAGAATTTTTTGAAGTACTATCCTAGTAGGACTAGGATTGTGATATGCTTTAGTTCTATAAAAGGACTCGAAGGCAGCGCTTTATAAAAATGCACATCAGCTTCAATAAAATCCAAAATCACTCAAGAAAATACTCAATCCTAATCCTAATAGCAGAGATGAATCCTAGCAGCTTTGTGGAAGGGAGAAGTCGTTGTTTACTCCATGTGAATACCGTAGAGATGTTGTACCTTCTAGTCGGTGTTTGATTCATCTTGGTCTATCAAAGATTTGTTCAGAAAGAACATGAGCACAAATAAGGTAAAACCTTAACCATTGATTTATGCCCTTTATCTTAGGTAGAATTCAGATCAAAATTTTAAATTCTGCTGTATAGAGATGATCCGAAACCTAACAATGGTATCAAAGTTCATGCAAAAACATAAATTTAATTATGTGTTTTACCATTTTTCTGAATGTTTATATAATAAATATTCTGTTTCGATTTAAATTAAAGTTACATGTTTTAATGAATATTGATGTGATAAATAAATATCAAATAAGGTTTTGTTTAAACTAGATATATATGCGATATATGTAAACTTGTGTTTGGTTCTGATTTCGTAGATATATATATATATATAATTTGTATTTTGATTTTAATTAGGAATTAATGAGATTAATTGTATGAATTTGATTGTGTTTTCTGGTTCATATTCAAATATGTTTCATGTATAATTTTAGGTTTTGATTTGAATTTGAATCTATTTTTGTGATTGATTCTAGGTTCTATTTAATAAGAACTAATAGAATTAATTACGTGTACATGATTTAATACATGAAAATTACTTTCTGAAATAAAAGGTTCTATTATGAATCAGAATTAATCAAATTTACTCCTTAAATCAGGTTTTGTATGTATGATGTACTCTGTGTTTAAGAATATAATCTATTCTGCACAGAATTAATGTGATTAGTTCTAAGTTTGTCTTCATATATAGATCAATTTAAATTCGTTTAATATGATTAAATAAATTTGGACTCATATATGAAGCACATGGATGAATGGTTTAATGTATTTGAATTTCGTTGGATCTATTTAATATGATGAAATTTATCCACTGTGTTTTGATGTAAATCCTACTTCAAAATTGTGATTTGAATGTCAAATAATGTCGAATTGTTTGACTAAAGGGGTGTGTCAATTGTTGACAAAAAATTTGCAATTCGAATGTCAAATAAATTCAATTTTTTGCCTGAAAGGCTTCGCCCCCCACACCCCCTGCAAGAGGCTCTGTCCCTTTGACCCCCACCTGCTAACCAGCTAGCGGGACCACCGTGCTAACTTTGCATAGTGTTCAAAAATTATTTTTGTTCATAAACGCTATTTTAAAACAAGATTTTTGGTGATTCATGTTATGAAAATATATATGTCAATTATCTTGCTTATCTTGTTTGTTAGCAATTATTACATATGATGTATGATTATGTTACATAGTATGGTCATTGGAGTTTTTTTTTATGGATGGATTTTAAATATAACCTGCATGTCGTGTCTTTCTCTATTTTTTTGATGTAATTCTCTTCTCATCTCACTCCCCTCGAATGTAACTCAGGATTTCTATTATAAAATTGTAATCATGATGGAACAATCCTAGCTTGGAACAAGGAGAAGCTAAGGAGTTATGAGAC
Source organism: Sindora glabra (assembly GCA_020226215.1). Lineage (NCBI taxonomy): Eukaryota > Viridiplantae > Streptophyta > Magnoliopsida > Fabales > Fabaceae > Sindora > Sindora glabra. The sequence continues at coordinate 37,319,056 of CM035226.1, read as the reverse complement.
AAGAAGATGCTAAGGAGTTAGTTTAGGAATATCATTAAAAAATAGAATTATGGGCCATACTATGTGACATTTTTATTTCTTTATTATGTGATGATATTGATGAGCATGCTTTTACTATGTGATAACATATGTTCGTGTTATATGATAGTTTTATCCATTGCTTGATATGTGATATGCAATAGTCTATTTTATTCATTTACTTTATATTATATATGAGATATGCTAGATATATTGCATGAATAAATAGGCTAATTATGGTGAGATCTGATAATGATTAAGTTAAAATCTCTCATCTAAAATATTAAGTTAGTGATAATTAATAATACCTTCTAATGCTTAGCACTCGTTAAGGCTTTGATTGATATAATATAGGTTTTCCAAAGCAAAGTACCTCGTTTATCTTGGTAAGACGTGACTGAATAATAGTAATATCCGAATGTTAAACATTAGGTCCGACTTAACTAGGATATCTTAATAGGATAAAGACTTAGAAGTATAGAGTTGGGTTTTAGTTCATAAGATGGACTAGAATAAGTGTTGTTCACTTAACTATCCAAGAGTTGTATATGATACAATTAGCAGATGTTGCCTACCTAAATAATTAAGTTTTAAGTGATTAGCTAAAGCTAATTTAAGGCTTAGTAAAATATGGATCTTAGCCCACTAGAAATCCTAGACAATGTAACTTTTCAAATTAATAGTGAGGGCTATTAATTTGAATAAAATAATGGGAGGTACATTTAATAAAAGACCTTATTAAATGTTTAAACTTAATACTTACTTTACATATTCCTGTCGTAGATAACCAATGGCTAATACATTAAATAACTTATCACTACAATCAGTCCTTGAAAAAGACAAATTGAATAGGATAAACTTCCTGGATTGGTACAGGAATTTGAGGATAGTCCTCAAACATGAGTAAAAAATATATGTCCTAGAGGAATCTGTTCCTCAAGAACCTGAAGCTAGTGCCCCTCGGGCTCAAAAGGATGCTTGTAAAAAGCATCATGATGATGCATTAGATGTTGGTTGTCTCATATTGGCTACCATGGACTTTGAGCTTCAGAAGCAACATGAGAACATGGAAGCTTATGACATGTTTAAGCATCTTAAAGAGCTTTATGAAGGCTAAGCTTGACGTGAAAGGTTTGAGGTAACAAAAGCATTGTTTTAGTACAAACTGACATAAAGAAACCTTGTTGGGCCTCATATACTTAAAATGATTGGGTATGTTAAGAACTTTGAGAGATTGGATGCTCCATTAGGTCAAGAGTTAGCCACTGAGTTAATTCTACAATCATTGCCACAGAATTATGGTCAATTCATCATGAATTACAATATAAATAAAATTGACAAACCATTGCTAAAATTATTAAGTACATTAAGAATTGTTAAACAAAATTTGCTAAAGACTAAACCCAATACCATAATGATGGTTCAAAAAAGTAAAGACAAGGGCAAAAATAAGAAGGATTCCAAATCCAAAGGCAAGCCCAAGTCTAAGTTTTCTACATTGAAACCAAAAAGGGGTGTGGTTAAAGAAGGGGCATGCTTCCATTACGGTCAGACCAGACATTGGAAGAGAAACTGCAAGGTCTATCTGGAAGATTTGAAAAAGAAGAAGAGAAGTGAGACTTCCGCTTTAGGTATATATGTTATAGAAATTAATGTTTCTACTTCTACATCTTAGGTATTAAATGTCGGATGTGGTTCTCACATTTGTATAAATGTGCAGGAACTACAAAGGAGTAGAACTCTGGCTAAAGGCAAAGTGGACTTACGAGTTTGCAATGGAGCAAAAGTTGTTACCCTAACTGTAGAAACATATCATTTATCTTTACCTTCTAGTTTAGTAATTGAATTAGAGGATTGTTATTTTATGCCTGCTATTAGCAGAAATATTATTTCTATTTCTTATTTGGACAAGAAAGGTTTTTCATTTATAATAAAGAACAAAAGTTGTTCAGTTTATTTAAATGAAATATTTTATTATAGTGCGTAAATGTTCAATGGACTCTATATTTTTTATTTTAAAATGCTTGTCTATAACATAAACACCAAGCGATTTAAATCTAACCTATCTTTGGCATTGTCGTTTTGGCCATATAAATAAGAAGCGCATATCCAAGCTCTATAAAGATAGACTTTTGAATTCATTTGATTTTGGATCATATGAAGTATGCGAATCTTGTTTATTAGGTAAAATGACTAAAGCTCCATTCACTGGACATAATAAAAGAGCTAATGATCTATTAAGTCTCATACATACTGATGTATCTAAGCTTATTAGTTCACCTGCTAGAGGAGGTTTTCAGTACTTTATTACATTTACTGATGACTTCAGTAGATATGGATATGCGTATCTTATGAAACATAAATCAATATCCTTTAAAAATTTCAAGGAATTCAAGAATGAAGTGCAAAATTAACTTGGCAAAAGTATTAAAACACTTCAATCAGAGCTAGGTGGAGAATACTTAAGCTAAAAATTTGATGATTATCTAAAAGAGTGTGGTATAGTATCATAACTCATTCCACTTGGAACACCACAATGGAATGATATTTTAGAGAGGAGAAATCGTACCTTATTAAACATGATACAATCTATGATGAGTCATACGAATCTTCCAATTTTCTTTTAGGGACATTCTCTAGAGACAACTACTTTTATGCTCAACCGTGTTCCCTCTAAAATGGTTTAAAAGACTTTATATGAGATATGGATTGGAAAACGTCCTAATTTGTATTTTATAAAGATTTAGGGTTACGAGGCTTACATAAAACGTCAAGTTTCTGATAAGCTTGGACCCAAATCAGATAAGTGCTGCTTTGTATGATATCCTAAGGAAACTAAGGGATACTATTTCTATAATACTAGTGAAGGCAAAGTGTTTGTTGCACGAACTAGTATTTTCTTGAAAGAGAATTTATCTTTAAGAAAAATAGTAGGAGGAAAGTAGAAATTGAAAAAGTGCGAGACTTACACAGTAATACTAAACCTGTAATAAAGCCTAAACAGAGACCATAAGGTCCACGTAGGTCTGGTAGGATACGCTATGAGCCCGAGAAATATAGATTTCTTATAACTCAAAATGGCGATGTTTTGCTCATGGATCAAGATGAGCTTGCAACTTACCATGAAGCTATTAAAGGGTCAAACTTTGAGAAGTGGCTTGAGGCCATGAAATCTGAGATGGATTTCATGTATACTAACTAAGTATAGACTTTGGTTGATCCAACTGAAGGGGTAAAAACTATTAGGTGCAAGTGGATTTTCAAGAAGAAAATTAACATAGATGGTAACGTGCAAACCTTTAAAGGGCGATTAGTCGCAAAAGGTTATATGCAAGTTCATGGTATAGATTATGATAAGACCTATTCCCTAGTTGTTATACTTAAATCCATCCAGATTTTACTTGCTATTGCAGCTTTTTTATTATTATGAAATCTGGCAGATGGATGTCAAAACTCCCTTTCTTAATGGAAAGCTTCTCGAGGATGTGTACATGACACAATCTGAGGGTTTTGTCACTCCTGAAAATACTGGAAATGTATGTAAGTTATAACGATCCATTTATGGATTAAAGCAAGCTTCACGGAGTTGGAATCTTTGTTTTGATAAGGCAATCAAAGAATTTAATTTCATAAAAAATGAAAATGAATCTTATATTTACAAAAGGGTTAGTGGGAGCATAATTATTTTTCTTATATTGTATGTGGATGACATACTACTTATCGGAAATGATATCCTTACACTACAAATAGTAAAGACTTAGTTAGAGAATTATTTCTCGATGAAAGATTTAGGTGAAGTAGCCTATATATTAGGTATTAAGATCTATAGAGATAGATCAAGAAAATTACTTGGCTTAAGTCATAGTACATACATAGATAAAGTGTTAAAACAGTTTAACATGTAAGAATCCAAAAAGGAATTTTTGCCTATGTCACATGGCAGAAATTTGTGCAAAACTCAGTGTCCTTCAACATAAGATGAGAAAGATTACATGAAGAAGATACCATATGCATTAGTAATCGGATTTATCATGTATGTCATGCTATGTACTTGTCTTGATATTTCATATGTTTCGAGCATGATGAGTTGGCACCGGTCAAATTCAAGTGAACATCACTGGACTGCCGTTAAGAATATCCTTAAATACTTGTGAAGGACTAAGGATTCATTCTTAATATATGGAGGAGAGGAAGAACTTGTTGTAAAAGTTTACATTGATGCCAGTTTCCAATCCAAAAAGGATGACTTTAGATTACAATCAGGTTATGTATTTAGCCTAAATGGTGGTATTGTATGCTGGAAGAGCTCAAAGCAAGAAACAGTAGCCGATTCTACTATAAAGGCCGAGTATATTGCTATCTTTGATGCGTCAAAAGAGGCTGTTTGGATCAAAAAGTTCATTACTAAACTTGGTGTTGTTCCTAGCATTGCAAATCCAGTGGATCTCTATTGTGAAAATAATGGGGCCATTACACAAGTCAAGGAACTTAGATCTCACCAGTGATCTAAACATATACTTAGGTGCTTTTATCTCATTCGAGAAATCATTAATAGAGGAGATGTGAAGATATGTAAAGTACCAACTGATGATAATATCGCCGACCTACTGATAAAGCCTTTGGCACAGAAAAACCATGATGGTTATACTATGTCATTTAGTATTAGATACATGAGTGATTGACTCTAGTCTAAGTGAGAGATTGTTGGTGTGTGTCTTAGGAGTCAATCATAGAGATGATTATAATAAATGCATAATGTATTATATTTTATTCTAGGCAATTCAAATTATTATATTTTATTTCATATTTTTTATTATTCTGTGCAATTATAACTTAAATGTAATAATTGTCTTTGGAATAGCTTCGTCATTCCTAAAATGCCCCTAGTCGAGTATCATTGCGAAATGGATAGCAATAATATATTAAGACTAGTATGTATAGTGATTGATGATTGTAAATCATGGATATGTAATATCAAGTCAATACATGAGTACATTATTAGTGAACAATGTACTGGACTGACCCACTGTGAGAATACTGCATAGATAGATGTATCATTAGTTATTCTTATATGACCACAAGTACACATAGTTCTTTAACCTAAAGTCACTACAATCCTCTACATGAGGAATTACTCATTTTGATGTTGTCCTATGTCACCTTTAATCGAGATGATGAGTAGGACATTGATTAGATGTGTTACAAATTATGCAGAGGAAAATGAGTAATGTAAATGGGATTTTATTACCCTTGTATAAAAGAGAAATATCATTGAACTCCTTGATTGAGTGAGACTTAGAAATGCATGGCTATGCTCAACTGAATTAATATGTGATATTGATAATTTATTTTAAGTCTACTCAGTATCAAGAAATATAAATTGAACATTAATGAGAATGACACACTCCATGCCTTCAGTTCGATTTGAATATTATTACAAAAAAGATTATGATATAAAGCGTTGATCACATATTAGGTGAATATCAAATCATAGACATTTTTACTACTTAAATTGCAGTAATGTATTTGCTAGATATCATTCACTATCTATGGCCCAATGATGAGTCATTGTCAACGTAGTAAAAACCTACAGGAACACATAAAAGCAGCAGGAATGAAATAATAATTAATTGAACTATAATTAGATTAAAATCTAATTAATTTGAATTATTTTCATGCATAAATATATTATGTGATATTATTTGATATTAAAGTAATATCAGATAATTATATTATTATATATTAGATAATTATATTATAAAATAATATTATTTTCTAATATATAAGATAACCATATGCTAATTTTAATATTAGATAATTATATTATGAGATAATATTATTATCTAATATTAGATAATTAGTAGATAAATCCTATCTCTCCTCACTCTTTCTATAATAAGGATAAGGTGATAGTTATTAAGTGTGATTAGAATTTTTTGAAGTATTATCCTAGTAGGACTAGGATTTTGATATGCCTTAATTCTATAAAAGAACTTGAAGGTAGCACTTTATAAAAATGCACATTAGCTTCAATAAAACCCAAAATCACTCAAGAAAATGTTCAATCCTAATTCTAGTGGGAGAGACGAATCCTAGTAGCTTCGTGGAAAGGAGAAGTCATTGTTAACTCTATGTGGATACCGTAGAGACACTATACCTTCCGATCGATATTTGATTCATCTCGATCTATCAACGATTTGTTTAGAAAGAATATGAGCACAAATAAGGTAAAACTCTAATACTGATTTATGCCCTTTTGCATTGATCCTAGGTAGGATTTGGATTAAAATTTTAAAATTTCACTGCGTATGTTGATCCAAAACCTAACATCACTAATAGCTTTGCATATGTTAATCCAAAACTTAACATGACTACTAGCCCTGTGTGTTAAGTTTTACTAGTTTAGGTTTGGTTTATAGTCCAAAAGATACCAAATTAAAAACATTTACATCCATACTCATAACCCAAATATTCTTTCTTTTCTTTGTACCTTTTGAAATATATGGGAGATTGTTAAATATAGAACTAAAAAGAAAAGTATTTCAAAAGGACTAAGTCCCACATTGCTCAAACTAAGAGAGTCTTGAGTGTATATATTAAGAAAGCTTATTAGGTTAATAAAAGAGTAAAGAAAGGAAGTAGGCTTGTGTGCACAAGAGCGGGCTAAGTTAGGCACAACTTAGTTGAAATTTATAAATTCCCCCTGTGGATAAGATAATACACTATTAAGGGTTATTTTTGCACAAATTTTATTAAACTAAAAAAGGTTACCTGGAAAAGGTAGAAATTTCTATTTTATAAATTGACAACATAATTTTCAATTTTATTAACTCTGAATTTTAAAAATTTTTCTATTGGAGATTATATGACAGCATTTAGTGATGTGGCTCAAATTTCAAACACCGATGATTCAGATAACAATCTTAAGAATATACCCTATTTAATAATTTTATGAAAAAGAAGGAATAATTCATGAAATAACCCCACCATATTCTTCTGAATCTAATGGAGTAATTGAAAGAAAAAATAAAACATTAAAAGAAATGATGAATACCATGTTAATTAGCTTATTTGCTCTGGATAATCTTTAGAAAGAAGCTTTGTTACTAGCTTGTTACCTTTAAAATAGAATTTCTCATAAGAAAACTGGTAAGACACCATATGAATTATGGAAAGGCTATGCTCCAAATTTAAATTATTTAAAAGTGTGGAGTTATCTTATGAAAGTTATATTGTTTGATCCTAAGAAAAGGAAAATTGATTCTAAAACTTTTGATTGTATGTTTCTTAGTTATGCTGAGCATAGTACTGCCTATAGATTTTTGGTTTTACAAAGTAATATACTTAATCATAATGCTATAGTAGAAAGTAAGGATGTCATATTCTTTGAACATATTTTTCCTTTAAAAATTAAAGATATTTCTTAAATAATAGAAAATGCTTTTTCCTCATTTGAACAAAGTCGTGTTGAAAACCTATTTAAGGGTTTAAGGAGAAGTAAAAAAAAATAAAGAAAATAAGTATTATTTGGAAATAATTTTTATACTTACATAGTACAAGATGAACCATGAACTTATTTTGAAGCAGTCACATCACCTAATGCACCATTTTAGAAAGAAGCAATTAAATTTAAGATTGATTCTATTATTAAAAATAACACTTAGATCTTAGTTAATTTATCTCCAGGGTAAAACCTATTGGTTGCAAATGGATTTTCAAAAGGAAATACAATCCTAATAGGACTATTAATAAATATAAAGTAAGGATAATGGTTAAAGGATTTACATAAAATTAAAATGTTAATTATTTTGACACATTTTCACTCATTGCTAGAAGTTCTTCTATTTGAGTCTTAATTGCTCTAGCCTATTTACAAACTTTTTATTCATTGAATGGATGTTAAAACTGCATTTTTAAATAACGATTTAGAAGAAGAAATTTATATGGTGCAACTAGAAAGTTATGATGTTCCTGGTCAACAAAATAAAGTTTGTAAACTTATTAAATCTCTATATGGCTTGAAACAAGCTCCTAAATAGTGGAATGAGAAATTTCACAAAGTTTTGATAAAAGATGGGTTTTCAACTGTTGAAATTGATATATGTGTCTATATAAAAGTTATGAATAATGAATGTGTTATTATTTGTTTGAATGTGGATTACTTGCTTATTTTTAGAACAAGTATGAATGTTGTGCTTGAAACATTGCTTTTGAATTTGCTATGAAAGACATAGGTGAGGTAACTGTGATTTTAGGTGTTAAGATCATAAGGAAAGGTGATAGCATATTGCTATCATAAGAACATTATGTTGAAAAAATTCTTAAAAAGTTTAATCATTTCAATGATAAACCTGTAAGCACTCCTAATAATGCTAATACTCAATTAATGAAAAACAAAAGCGAACCTGTGACTCAATTAGAATATGCACAGATTATTAGAAGTCTGTAGCACTTAATGAACTTCGCTTGATCTAATATAACATATGTTGTGTGCAGATTAAGTAGATACATACATTGTTCAAACAGTGATCATTAGTCTGCATTAGTTAAACTAATGAGATACTTGAAAGGTGCTATGGACTATGGTATCTTGTATAATAGATTTCCCATTATACTTGAAAGGTACAGGGATGTTAATTGGATATCAGATTTAAACAAGATAAAATCCACTAGTGGTTATATATTCACTCTTAGTGGTGGTACAATAACTTGGAAGTCAGCCAAACAAACCATTATAGCTAGATCCATTATAGAGTCAAAGTTTATAGCTCTGCAATTGGCTAGCAATGAGGCTGAGTGGTTAAAAAACTTCTTAGCAAATATTCCTTTAGGTGTAAAATCTATATCATTAGTATTTATACACTGTGATTGCCAAATGGCAATAGCCATTGCACAAAACAAAACTTTCAATCGAAAAAGTAAACATATTTGATTAAGACATAATATGTCTAAGCAACTATTGAAAGATGATATTATATCGATCAATTTTGTGAGATCAGAAGTAAATTTGGCAGATCCCTTAATTAAACCCTTAGGTAGAAAATTAATTTTTGAAACATTAAAGGGAATGAGACTTAAGCTAGTTCGAAATTAACAGTAATGATAATCCAACCTTTATGATTATAGATCCCATGAACAAAGTTCATATAGGTAATAATCACTGCTAGTTGTGCTAGCACTTAACTTTAGTCCCTTCCTATATTGTGAGAAAAGGTGCTACAATGCATTTACTAAAAGGATAAGCAATAAGCTCTTAATGATTTCATAATCCTTATGGGTGGTGTATTAAATGCAGATACACTTGATGAAATCACCTATATGAGTGTAGAGTGTGGAGTAGGGCCACTTTTATGAGATTGTGGTGAAATCCCTAAAGCACTCATAAAAACTAGGTGCGTGCATGCTCAATTAAAGCGCAAATAGTGGAAATAACAGGAAATTATGGGGCAATAAATTGATTAGTAAGACCTCTAACATACAATAAAAGTTGTTAGTTCATAGAAGCAATAAGCTTCATTGATAACTCTATATGTTAAGTTTTATTAGTCTAGGTCTGGTTCATAGTCTAAAAGACACCAGATTCAAAGTATTTACATCCATACTTGCAACCTAGATATTCTTTCTTTTCCTTGCACCTTTTGAAATATATGGGGGATTGTTGAATGTAGAACTAAAATGAAGAGTATTTCAAAAGGACTAAGTCCCATATTGCTCAAACTAAAAGAGTCTTAAATGTATATATACTAAGATAGGTTATTGGGCTAGTAAAAGAACAAAGGAAGGAAGTAGGCTTGCATGCACAAAAGTAGGCTAAGTTAAGCACAACTTAGTTGAAATTCATTGATTTCCCCCTACATGCAAGGTAATACACGATTAGGGATTATTTTTGCATAAATTTTATTGAACTAAAAAAAGTTACCTGAAAAGGTAGAAAATTCTATTTTATAAATTGACAACATAGTTTTCAATTTTAATTATGAATTTTAAAAATTTTTGTGTTGGAGATTATGTAACAACAATTAGTTACGTGACTCAGATTTCAAACACTGACAATTCTAAAAATAGGGCCTCAGTGTAGCTTTTGTAAGCTTACATTTTTCAAAATTATCACTAGGATTAATAATAAGGACCATGGGGTTGAAGGTGAAGCATAATGCAAGAAAGGTTAAAAAGACTACTCTAAAAAAATTGTAAGTGGTGGGTGAAATATTAGTTAATCAAAACTATAAATGAGATGAATCAAATTGAATATTTATTAGTTCGAATTTTATTAAGCTCGAATTCAGATTCAATGAATTTGGAGCATTCAAGTTCGAACTTAATTACTATATAAATCTAACCAAATTTAAATGAATTTTGATATAATTAATAATAGATAATAGAAAAAAATATAATAACAAAAAAATTTTCCACTGTGCCTTTTTTTCCTCTTTATTTTGGGAAGAGAAATATAGAGTGATACTAATATATTATGCAATCACTCATCTTTATTTATTTTTAAAAGAGTCATACTAATAAATTTATTACGTAAAAGAAAAATTACATATATAATTTGAAAATTTTCAAAACTTAAACTAAATGATCCTGTATCCTTGATGTCAAATCCTTTTTTATATTGAAATCATAATTATTACATTTGGAATGACTCAATTGATTTAAACAATAAACTAGTAAACCTATGATTGATTGGGTTTGGATCACACCATGAGGCTAATTTTGCATGTGAATTAGTAAAAAATCGATTCAATTGGCAATTTTTTAATTAACCTAGTTGAACTATTATATTGAACTACTAGCCTTAAAACAAAATTTAATTTATTTCAATGAGATTTTATATGACATTGAATCATTTTCTTCCTACTATTATATTTTGATGAATCATAATATAAACTTATTATTATTATAATTATTAATTATGAGTTTTTTTATTTTTTATATAAATTTATATTTTTTATATTTTTATATTATAAGTAGTTGAACCGATTATCTATTGGTTAAACCAGTGGGATGTGAATTTGTTATAAATTGTCCCAAAATTCAATAAATTTGAAAACAAAAATAAAATGATAATTTTGCCACAATTTGGAAAAGGAAGAATGAGAGCAATAAGTGATGATGAAAATATCATAAAAGATGTAAATCCTTTGATGATGATGAAGAAATATGCTATAAGAATGAATTCTTAATGAGTAAAAATCAACACCACAAATGGCAAATTTTTTTCATAAGTTACAAGTTTTTTTCAAGAACTTAAGAAAGAATACACTTTTATGAAAAGGCATTTAGCCAAATTCTCAATTGTTTTAAAAGTTCAAAATTTGAATTGATATGAGGAATAAGCTTTTTTATATAACTCTTTAAAACACTTATTGAAAATGGGCTAAAATAACATAAAAGAAGGTTAAAATTAACACATTGGCCTAAACCCAATAAAAGAAATTCTAAATAATCCCAAGTAATATAGTAAATTATTCAAAGTAAAATAGTAAATATTTTAAAACAAATTGAACTAAAACATATCCAATCTAAATTAAAATTGAAAATAATCTAAAATGATCTAATATAAAATAACACGAATTAAAAGCCCAAATGCTAAATTAAAGTTCAAAACATCAAATAATGGTAAAAATAGGTTGAAGTGGTGTTAATTAAAATTATGATTGATGTGGTACTAATGTGGTACTATCTCCTTAATGATGTAATGATGACGTGGATTATGACTAATGTGATATTATTTCCTTAATGATGTGGTGGTGATATAACACTTAGTGATAGTGTGGAATAATTCTAATATACTTGATCAAGCTCTTTTGTAAGCTTACTTTTTTATGATTGACTCCCTTAGAATCACATCACAATGACTTAATGAGCTAGATTCTTATCTAGTTTAATATCTGATCTAGTTTTAATAACTATAGTCAAAATATCTTCATCAAATTGGGTGTTTGAATATCAAACTCAATCATATGATGGTCATACTTCCTTACTTACCTAATAAAAATTAAAACTATAATATTTTACAACTTATCTAATCACAAATCTTAGTGTAATATTTTGAAGGTTTAATTAGGAGTCAAATGATTTATATAAATTTCTTTTATATAAAATTGCATAATACTAATACATGATTTTAAAAATGTTAAAATCTAACAAATCTTTTCCAACTTATCTATGAAGGCTTAGTTTTTTTAATTAAAAAATTATAATTTAAACTTATTTTTACAAAATTTGCCAATAAGTTACAACCTTTGTATTTATACTTCATATACAAATTTTTATTTTTTCTTTGAAGTTGCATGATCTATATAAATTTTTTACAAAAGTGGAAAAAAAGGGCAACTTAAAACTTACCCATTATACATATTAGTGCTTGGAAATGAGATGTCAGATTTAGGATAAGAGAAAATGGATAAATATGATACAATTAGTTCAAACAAGCCTTTCTTTCATTATGCTTTTATACATTTTTTGGCACACGATAACCTTGAAAATTCTAAATGGCATTCAATCCTTAACCCCACATTGATAGATGCATTAACCAATTTTAACAACTTAAAATTACTTACGTTGACATTCATATGTGAGAGTTACAATTTACATTTTACATGTCATAACCCAAATTGTCCTTAATCATGATTGCCATGATGTGTAGGCCATTACACATTTATTTTGCATTAAGACACAAACCAAGCTAACTCTCGAACTGCAATACCCTATATATCTATCTGTGACTATGGGTAAAGATAATACTAGCTCTATAGTTAGACATTCTTTCAATTTTTGGAAGCTACTTTCACATTCATCATTGCACACAAACTACATTCCTCTTTAAGTTAATTTAGTTAATGGTGTAATTATTTTTTAGATATCCTTCACAAATATGTGATAATATCTTGCTAGTCCCAAAAAATTATGTATCTCGATGACTGTCGTAGGTCTTGGCCACTTTGCAATAACCTTTACCTTCTAAGGATCTACTTTGATTCCATCTTGCGAGACTATTTATCTTAGGAATTGAATATTGGTCAGCCAAAATTTAGATTTTGAGAATTTGGCATACAACTAATTTTTCCACAACATTTGTAATACAATTTATAAATGTCGTGCATGCTCCTTCTTACTTTTTGAATACATTAATATGTTATCGATAAAAAACAATTATGAACTTGTCTAGAAATTATGTGAAAATATGATTTATCAAGTCTATAAATGTTGTAAGTACATTTGCTAACTCAAAAGGAATTATAAGAAATTCATAATGTCTGTAATGCATTTGAAAAGCCATCTTTGGAATGTCCTTCTTACAAATTCTCAGTTGCTGATACCCAGAATGAAGATTAATCTTAGAAAAATAGCAAACTCCTTATAATTGGTCAAATAGGTCATCTATTTAGGGTAGCGAGTACTAATTCTTTATGGTTACTTTATTTAACTATTGATAGTCTATGCACAATTATAAAGATCTATCTTTTTTCTTTACAAACAATACAGGTGCACCTTATAATAATATGCTAGGTTGGATAAATCCTTTATCCACCAAATCTTGTAATTGTGTCTTTAGCTCCTTCAATTTCGCAGGCGCCATGCAATATAGTGATATGGCTATTAGTTTAGTTTTAAGCCCAATATCTATTGTGAATTCAATTTCTCAATCTAGTAGTAGCTCAGGCAAATTCTTAAGAAACACATCTTGGAACTCTTTTAATAGAATTGTACTTATCCTAATTGCCTTAACTTTTGCTTCATATATGGATACTATCCATATAGTGTATCCCCTTTTTTACTAGTTTTTGGTTTTTAGCACAAGAAATGAAATTTGGCATCATAGTCAATCTTTCACCTTGAAATACTTATGTTGTGCTTTCTACTAGATGATAGGTGATCATTTTATGGCGATAATCCATACTAGCATGATATTTGGATAACCAATCCATTCCCAATATTACCTCATAATCAATCATATCTAATAGTATTAAATCTACAATTATAGGATACGTATTAATTTTAATTTTGCACTCTCTGATTTCATAAGTGGCTATTATTGTATCCTTAACTAGAGTGATAATAATTAATACTTGTTATAAACTACTTTTAGGTTTGTCTACTTTCAAAGCTATATCTTTTACTATAAGCAAATATGTAGCTCCAAGATCAAATAGTACTTTTATTAGAAGATCTTCTAAAAGTAAGGTACCTATTACCATTGCATTTGATGCTTGGTCTTCTTGTTGGGTTAGTGTCGAGACTCTTGCTTGCGATTTAGCTGCTTCATGTGCCTTGTTACCTTTTCTTGCTCTATGGCCAAACATTACAAGTGATTACACAAAAGTTGTTGCATCACAAGTGTACTTGATGTAATGATAGCATTTTTAAATGGTGTCCTTAGACAATCTGTTGGTTTATGTCCTTTTTATTTACACCTAAAAAACAACCCCATCTTATACCTATAGGGTCCACAATGATAGGTTCTATTTAAGTTGCAATATGGTGCATTTGGCTATAACAAGTTAATTATAGAAGATGTTGGGTAAGTTAGCACCTTTATGAAAAATGTATAATGATTTGTATTAGCTTTTTGAGAAAATTTTTAATAATCAAATCATCCTAGGGTTAATTCTCCTACTCCTTGTGTTAATGATGCTTTTCCCAACCTTGTTGGCTTTTTAATTTTTAAGTGCAAGTCTTTTCTTTCCACTTGCCCTTTTTCTTTCTCTTTTCTCCTTTAATCAAAGTTCTACATGAAAGGCTTGGTTTAAGGCTTATTGGTAAGTAATGATGTCAATGGATACTACTCAATCAAAGAGATAATCATAAAGTCCATGGATGAATATTTCTACCTTAGCATTTTTTATTGGAATCAAATACTCAATATAACACGAAAGATAGGTGAACTGAGCATTATATTGAGACATTCTCATCGTTCCTTGTATTAGGCATTCAAATTCCCTAGCTTTAGCTTCGCTAACATTTGATGCCAAAAAATGGTCTATAAAGTCTTGTTGAAACTGCTCCCAAGTCAATGGTACAATTGCTATATCTTTTCTTTCCACATGTTAAACATACCAAAAAGGTGCCATATCATCTAATCAATATCCTACCAAGTCCACCATGGTTGCCTTATCACACCCTAACATTTTTCTAATTTTCTCAATTTGATTTAAGAACTAATAAAGATCAATAGTTAGACCTATACCATCATATCAAGGAGGTTTAAGTTTCAAAAATTCATGCATAATCTAAAACCTATCTTGAGGTGGTGCAGAAGGGTGATTATTGTCAAGCTTGTTTTGAATTTTGTTCTAGGTTTTGTCCTTAATTTTGGATTTGATTTTGTGTTGCTAGTTATATAAATCTTTCCATTATTCATTGCAAGTTTTTTGCCTAAAGAGCAATTTCTAGTTGTTCTCATCCTAACTCTTTATTTCTAGCCTTAGACTTTTAATAAGGTGAAGCTACTAATGCTTCTTGTTCAAGGGATACAAGGATTACCTTAATATTTCTTATTGCTCTAAGCCTTTTTCTTCTATGTGGCATATTGCTACAAAATATTCTACATCATCAGGCACTTAACAAATCATAAAACATTACTTGAGTCTTCCAATGGTTACTAAGTGGTGAATCTCATGATTGGTATTAAGATTCAATAGTTATGACAATCGAGTTTCAATATTTAGCTTGATCCATGCTTTGATACTAACTTTATCATAAACTAAATTGTCATTGATCATGATTAACATGAAGAATGTTTTCTAGACATTCTTCATAAACCTTTCTTTCATATGTTCATTTTTATTTATGTAATCTTAATAGCTACTAATATTTGAAATTTACATTTGTGGAATTAAGTTTGAAAAAAAAACTTTAATTGAGTTGTTGGTTATTATTATTATTATTATTATTATTATTATTATTATTATTATTATTATTATTGTTATTATTATTGGTAAACATAGTAAAAGTGTTATATAATAATAAGAAGAAATATTTATCAAAATTATGGATTTAAAACTAGCAGTAATAAAGTTAGTAATGATTTGAGGAAGATAATGTTTTTAAAAAATTTAAGAAAGCTTATTGCAATATTTAGTATCTATTTATCCCACTATTTCAATAGTTTACATGTTAAAACACAAATACATAAGAGAAAGATAAAAGACTTTTTAATTAGTATATAAATTGCAGGCCATATATTATGATACGAACTGGTATATATAAGGACCAAGTTATTTCTTTTATATATTAGGTTTTCCATGAAATCATTTGACTATAATAATAGAAACGGAACCTTCATAAAGCTCAAGTTAATTTCCATTTTGTTATGGTTTTAAGAAAATAAATAATATCATTGTGAATTAGTAAATTTATATTTATATATGTCACTAATCGATCAGTTTTATAGCAAGGAATGTAAGAAAATTTTTAGGATTCATAAAATAATTTAATATTCATACGACCATAAATCCATAAAGAGGAGTACAATAATTGCACAAATAAAATAAAGAGTTTTCGAATTACCTGACCCTCCTGCTGCATCCATAATGTCTGACTGTAGAATTGGTTGAATCACTGCCCACTCTTCCTTAGGTGAGTCTCAGAGAGAATATTTGGAATTACAAACTGCAAATTTGATGGGAGACTGCAGCTCACCTTATAAGGAGGTGGATAGGGATCCTAACCCTAACCCAACTAGGATTAATTGACCCATCACAATTAATCTAGAATAGGGTATATGCACACACTTTAGAGTTTTAATATAATACAAAGTCTAAGCATTATTATTATATTAATGACATTGAATTAATTTAATTATATATTAAAATATGTTTAGTCCATTATTTTACAATCTCCCACTTGGACAAACACATTTTAATGTATAATTTAAATTACGATATGTGGCCACTTTTAAACAATGTCATTAATACAATTTATACCATTACAACCATAGGTCAAAATATGAGATTTCATTAAATGCATACCTAATCATCCGATAGGGTTGAAAAGATATACATATATGAAATACCCATTCCAAAAGACCAAATAATATAAAATGTGTGCATAATCGAAATATACAAAATGATCCATGCATCCGCCCAAGATACTTTACAATAGTTTGAGACAGGGTCTTAATGTCTCCTTATACTGCCACAATGGCAATATTATAAAATCTCGAGATTAACAAAATTTTAGTTTCATAAATACTCCCACTAACCCAAAACATCAAAAGAATCAATAAGGCCCATATTCAGTACATGTCTTTTAAATATTCCTACAGCTAGGCCTTTGGTTAATGGGTCTGCAAGCATGCAATCTGTCGAAATATGCTCAATATGAGTAAGATGCCCACGTATCTTCTCTCTCACAAATTGAAATTTCACATCAAAGTGCTTTGTACGAGTAGAGCTTTTATTGTTTTGAGAGAAACTAACAGCAGCAGTATTGTCGCAATAAATGGTTAAGGGTTTCGAAATGCTTTCAACTAAGCAAAATTCAGAGATAAAAATTCTTAACCATATAGCCTTTCGAGTGGCTTCATAACAAGCGACATACTCTGCTTCCATAGTGGAGGTTGCTGTTAAAGATTGTTTGACACTTTTCCACGATACAGCTCCTCCTGCAATCATAAAGATATATTCAGATGTTGACTTCTTATCATCTGGACAGCCAGCAAAGTCAGAGTCTGAATAGCCTGTACAAATCAGATCACTGGATCTTCTAGGTCAACATATAATTCTTTGTACCCTGTAGGTACCTCATGACTTTCTTGGCTGCTATCCAGTGTCTTTGACCAGGATTACTTAGGTACCTCCCAAGTACACTAATTGCAAAAGCAATATCCGGGCGTGTACATACCTGGGCATACATCAGGCTACCAATAGCGGAAGCATATGGGACTATACTCATTTTAGATTTCTCATCATCATTTTGAGGACACTGGGCTTTGGAAAATACTTCACCCTTTTGAATGGGCGTAGCACTATGCGAGCATGAAGCCATGTTAAATCTTTTAAGCACTTTGTCTATATACGCGCTTTGAGACAAACCAAGCAAACCCCGGGATCTATCACAATGGATCTCTATGCCAAGCACAAAAGATGCATTTCCAAGATCCTTCATATTAAAATTCTGTGACAGTGCTAATTTTGTCTCGTTCAAAAATTTTATATCATTACTCACAAAGAGAATGTCGTCAACATATAACACCAGGATCATAAAATTGCCCGCGCTTATCATATAATAGATGCACTGATCTACTGCATTCTCCTTAAATCCAAGAGAGGACACAATCTCATGAAATTTGAGATACCATTGCCTGGATGCTTGTTTCAGGCCATATATCGACTTATTTAACTTACATACTAAGTGCTCTTTTCCATTCTCTTGGAAACTATCTGGTTGTTTCATATAAACTGTCTCTGACAAGTTACCATTAAGGAAGGCAGTCTTCACATCCATTTGATGTAGCTCGAGATCAAGATGAGCTACCAAAGCCATTATAACTCAAAATGAGTCTTTGGTCGAGACTGGTGAGAAGGTCTCCTTATAATCAATTCCTTCCTTTTGTGTGTAACCTTTAGTTACTAATCTGGCTTTATATCTTTCAATTTCACCTTTAGCAGTCCGTTTGGTTTTAAAAATCCACTTGCAACCAACTGGTTTACATCCTTCAGGTAGTTTTACCAAATCCTATACATTATTCTTGTACATTGAATTTATTTCATCCTCCATGGCATGAATCCATTCTGAGGAATTAGGACTCGAAATAGCTTCTGAAAAGTTAATAGGATCAGAATCGTCATTCACATCAAACTCATGTTCTTGCAAATAAACAACATAATCATTTGAAATTGCTTGTCTCCAGGTTCTTTATGATCTTCTCAGGGGAACTTCCTCAATTTCTTCATTTGGTTCATTCACTAATTGGATTGGTTCAATTATGGGTTGGACTGGATCAATTTGTGGTTCTATGTGAGATGATTCTTCAGAAGGCACAATCAGAGGAACAACACTATGTTTATCAGGTATTTAGGAAACATTGCTTTGTTCTTCTCCTAGGGAGATCTGAAGTGATTTTCTCCCACTGTCTAATTCATCCTCGAAGTAAATAGCACGATCAGATTCAATAACTCTCAATGAATGAGATGGGTAATAAAACCTACTTCCTCTTGAACCAATACAATAGCCAATGAAATACCCACTAATTGTTCTTGCTTCAAGCTTCTTAGTATGTGGGTTATAAGGTCTAATTTCAACTTTGCATCCCCAAACATGAAAATGTTTCAGGCTAGGTTTCTTACCATATATTAGCTCATATGGGGTCTTTGGTACAGATTTGCTTGGAACTTGATTCAACACATACGCAGCTGTTCTTAAGGCATCACCCCATAAAAATTCTGGTAAAGTGCAGTGAGTCATCATACATCGTACCATCTCTATGAGTGTTCTATTCCTCCGCTTTGCGATTCCATTTTGCTCTGGTGTGCCAGGCATATTATAACTGGCTTCTATTCTACACTCTTGCAAATATTTTGCAAAAGGACCAGGGTTTCTTCCAATTTCATCATATTTGCCATAAAATTCACCACCTCTGTCTGAGTGTACACATTTTATTTTCTTTCCCAATTTCAATTCAATTGCAACCTTGAACCTTTTGAAGGCTTCTAATGCTTCAGATTTTTCAAAAAGAAGTTCTACCCATCCAAATCTTGAATAATCATCAGTAAAGGTGATAAAATACTTAAACCCTCCCATTGCATTGGGTGAGATGGGTCCACACTCATTAGTATGGATTAACTCCAAAATATTCTCTTTCCTGGTCCTCTTCTTTTTTCTAGCTCTAGCTGTTAATTTTCCTTTGATGCAGTCTATACAAACGCTGAAATATGAGAAGTCAAGATTAGGTAAAACTCCTTCTTTTATCAATCGTTCCATTCTTTCTTTGGAGATGTGGCTTAATCTTCTATGCTAAAGTATTGAAGAAGTTTCATTTAATCTTGGTCTTTTATTTCCAACAACTGAGTTGATGGAATTTTCAAAAGTATTATCTAAATCAATTTTATATAAGCCACTATTCAAAGTACCAGTTCCAACATAACAGGAGTCGTAATATATTTTAAAATTATTATTTCCAAATAAACATGAATATCCATCTTGGTCTAAACAAGTAATAGAAATCAAATTCCTTCTCATGGAAGGTACGAAAACAATGTTTTTCAATTCTAAAATATGACCAGTAGACAGATGTAAAGAAACAACTCCTATGTGTTGAACTTATACTTTGTCTCCATTTCCTAATCTCAAAGTTGTTTCACCCTCACTTGGCCTCCTCAGATTTCTCAGTGCCTGCAAGCAATTAGTGACATGGATAGTGGCACCAGTATCCAACCACCAAGTGCTAAAAGGAACTTCAACACTATTAGATTCAAAACAAACTAGAGCTAAAAAGTTACCTTTCTTCTTCTTTTCAAGCCACTTCTTAAATTTGAAGCAGTCTACCCTTTTGTGCCCATACTTCTTGCAAAATTTGCAATTTCCCTTGAACATGGCTTTCTTAGGTTTATGATGTTGCTCCTTCATATCATTCTTCTTTCTTTCATGATGGGATTTCCCCTTATTATCCTTCTGGAAAGGCCCATTTACTTGTCCAGAACTCGAACCATAAGAGACGAAGTTTGCCACTTGCATCTTTGTCTTCTTCATATCTTCTTCTGCTTGAGTCACTATAGAAATCATTTCATTAATAGTCCATTCTCCCTTCTGAGTGTTGTAAGATGTTTTTAACACATCAGATTGAGGAGGAAGCGACTCCAGGGCTCGCCAGATCAAATAACTATCTCCCAGATCAACATTCATGCTCTTCAATCGACTGTAATAATGCACTAATTTCATTATATGCTCCCGAACACCACTCACTCCATCATACACAGTCTTCTCCAATAAGGACAGAAAATGCCCTTTTTCAACTTTATCAAACTTAACATATTTTTCAGCCACTGAATTCAGGAACATTTTTGCCTTCTGACTATCAGGAATACTTTGCCTAATGGTTTTATCCATAGTGTACTTTATCACCATTAAACAAACTCTATTGGAATGAGTCCATTTTTCATGATGAGCTTTTTGAGCAGGAGTTGACTCCTCATTGATCTCCGGTTCCTCTTCACGTAAAGCTAGATCAAGGTTAGAGACTGCCAGATACAGTTTCAAGGATTCCACCCAGTCCTCATGATTAGTCCCATTTAAAGTTTTCATAGAAGTCAGTTGCATAGGAACAGAAACTGAGGAAAATTATTAAAATTTATGAAATTAATCACAAATTAACAACATTGCATGTTTGAACAATAATCATGCTTAAAATTTTCCTCTCAAAATATGCAACTATTTACAGTATAATGCTATGATACTTAGTACCGATGGGGTATAAGTATTATAACATAATATAAGAACTATATGCTAAAATCCTAAAACCTAACACCGATAGGGTATTTAAAATTTTAGAAAATTAACATATAATCCTAACACTCATATTATCACCTACAAACTATATTAATAGAATTATACCGATAGGGTATAATTTTCATTAATATAGTACTCTCCTAATTTTAATTATTCCAAAATTAAATCATCATAACAATAATTTAATCAATAATATTACATAATATATATATATCAAATAAAACATTACAAGAATTTTATGCAATTAACCCACGATAGGTGAGTTTAATTACATAAAATTTAAAAGGCATAATATGAGCAACTATAATCTTTGTATAAAATTAAAAAAAAATTGAGAAAATATGCATCCAATATATATTTTATCCAGAAAAATTTCACACAACAGATTATTATACAAAGATTATATAGTAGAAAATTCGAGCCAAAATTCAATTAATACTCAATATATTAAAATAATAAAAATAAAAATAAAAATTTTTATTTCCAAAAATTATAAAAAAAATTACCAAAATATAAGCTCGGAGAGTGGAGCATCAATATATATATATATGAAATGTTAGAAATATATATAAAAAACACGGAAGTATATATATTTATATATATATTTACATATATGAAACGTTAGAGATATATATACATATACTGTTCCAGATTAATCAGTGGCATCCTTTTTTTTTTCTTTTAACGTTATTTAATCGATGGTTCGTCTGAAGATTTCAGACATATGCGTGGACCCTACCATCGCTAATATTGCTTCATCATATCTCAACAGAGGTTTTCTTGAAAAGTTATATCGAGAGGGATTTTGTTTAGTAAAATGTTTCTAATATTTCTGTAATAATAATTGTCCAGAATTTAAACAAACTTTCAATAATTTTCCAGAATTCTAACAAATTCTATATATTACCGGAACAGATCCGGAAAAATTATTAAAATTTAATCTCAATTCAAATCAACATACTAAAATAAATAAGAAATAATAAATCTAAAATAATATTGCCATAATTTTATTTTGATGTATTATGGCTGGAGCATATAAGGAATTCATATTAGATATAATAAAATATCAAAATATAATTTGTACAATTTGACTCATCAATATGGATTTTTAGCTCTGATACCAATTGTAAGAAAATTTTTAGGATTCATAAAATAATTTAATATTCATACGACCATAAATCCATAAAGAGGAGTACAATAATTGCACAAATAAAATAAAGAGTTTTCGAATTACCTGACCCTCCTGCTGCATCCATAATGTCTGACTGTAGAATTGGTTGAATCACTGCCCACTCTTCCTCAGGTGAGTCTCAGAGAGAATATTTGGAATTACAAACTGCAAATTTGATGGGAGACTGCAGCTCACCTTATAAGGAGGTGGATAGGGATCCTAACCCTAACCCAACTAGGATTAATTGACCCATCACAATTAATCTAGAATAGGGTATATGCACACACTTTAGAGTTTTAATATAATACAAAGTCTAAGCATTATTATTATATTAATGACATTGAATTAATTTAATTATATATTAAAATATGTTTAGTCCATTATTTTACAAGGAAAACAAAAGAAGTGGAGGAGAGATAAAGCTTGTATATATATGTGTGGAGGAAAGAAGTGATAAATTGATATCAGTGTAAATCTAAAAAAAATTATATTAAATCTTAACCGTTGATTTCATATATATTTAATGGCTTATAATACATTTGAATTAATTATTAAAATTAATTTTAATAATGAAAGAGAATTAATACTTATTGCAGTTAATTTTTGTCTCTCTCATAACATTTTTATTTTTTTTACTTATTTGAAAATTCTAATTTATATGCCTCCGAACATAAAATTATTTTAAACTTTGTTTTTTTCTCACACATTACATTCTCTATTTCTTTTTGTTTGGCATACATATGTAATAGTTGTATCTTATGTTAATTATTACATTACAAAGTTTACTATGTACAACCAAGTTCTAGATAAATGTCTAGGATTAATTCCCAGACTCCATTGAAAAATATTTTCTTTTTCATTCTACAATAAATTCATTTTTTAACTGTATTTAAATTTAAGTTAAAGAAAAACTTATTTCAGTTTATTTAAAATATTTATGTTTAATTATATATGTGATAATAAAACCTTTTGGATTTATCTATAAATTAACTTTTATTTGTTTCATTTAGTACGAACAAATGTTTTATACAAAAATATTCTTTTTTCTAATGCTTTCTTTATCTTAATATTATTTAAATTTACTTTTCAATTGAATTTTATAATCTTTTTTTATGTTTCAAATAATAAAATTTATTTATAAATCAATTGAAATTATCATTTTTAACATTATTCAATTTGCTTTCAAATATTAGAATTCATTTATAAATGAATTTTAACCGACTCAATTGCTATGAATTGAATTCAATAAAAAATTTATTTAAAAAAATATAATAAACCGATATGAAATTGATTTCAAATAAAGTATAATAAATTTCATCTATAAAATAAATTATTTCAATTTGAAATAAAATTTCTTGTACTAACTTTGAAGGTAAAAATGATAAATTCAATTTATTAATAAATAAAGTTTATTATTTAAAACATAGTAAAAAATTATATAAATTTAATTGAAACATTTTTTTAATGATATCATGAAAAAAAAATGTTAGGAAAAGATAGATTCTAATTAATTTTTAGATGAATTTATAATATATATCATGACACACACACACACACACACACACACACATATATATATATATATATATATATATATATATATATATATATATATATATATATATAAATTAAGATATGATAATCTAAACAAATTGCAATAGACTTTTAATTTTAATTTAAAAACACTTGAAATTTGACTTGGTTATAAACTAAAAGGGAAGATACTTTCTCCAGTGATCCTGGGGGTTTACTCTCAACATTTACATCAGGTTCAGAGTGGGCAGTACAGGGGTTTACTCTTAACATTTACATCAGGTTTAGAGTGGGCAGTACACTCTGTAAGTACACTTTGTAACATTACAATCAACACAAGACAATCCAGGTCAGTTTCGCCGTCGACCATCGGGTAATTTAGCATTATTCAATGGAATAATTACTTTTAATAAAGATATGATTATAAGACAGCATATGACGGTAAGTTTTCCATTGTATTAGGAAAATTATCATTATGGCCTTTATTTTTACTTTGAGTAGTTAAAATTATAATAATTATTTGTTACAGAGGAAAAAATTTAGATCAAATTTTATAAGTGTTTGTCGTGAAATTTTCAAAAAAAAAAGTAATACACATATAAAATTGTAATTGAAAACTCACAATAAATATTTATGAAACTTCACTTAAGTATTTTTTTTTCCCATTTGTTATATGATGTGAATTCAATTTAGAACAGAAATAAAGAAAATTTATTTAATTTTTGCACAATTAAGAAAAAGGAAATAGATTGTAATGTAAATAAAAAAAGAAAAAAAATTATTTGATTTTATAACTTTGCTGAAATTGCAATCTTGTCTTCGAAGTTTTGTTTGAGGTAAATTTAACCTCTAACTTTTCAAAAATATGTAATATTATTCAAAAGTTTAACACTGTCAAGTTTTTTTTAATAGAAATACTTATATGGTGTATAACTTGACATATAAGTTATATTTTTATATTCTTTGGTAAAAAGACACATTTAATCTTCCAATTTTCATTTAAGTTTCTAATTTCTATTTAAACTAAATTTATACTTTAACTAATTAAATACCTACATATTACACTTTATGAGGATGATTTGTCGAATTGCAACTTTATTTAGCATTGACCAAAATCATGGAACCAATTTAACTAACTACCATTATGCATGTTGATTCTTAAACTAAAATAAAAATAAAAGATTCATCATAAATCCACTATGAAAAATGAAAATGAATAAATATAACTTTAAAATTTGAAAATTTATTTTTGCAGCATCACAACTTATTATAAATCATTAGCAACTAATTTGAAGAGAAAGACAATTTCAAAATATAAATGTAATTGTCTTTGGAGTTTTTCTGATTATTAATTTGGATTTGGTGAATTACTATTTATATTGGTTAATTACAATGGAAGATATTGCATTACTATGCCATTTTGTCCTTACATTATAATGAAAGCGATTAAGTTTTAAAAAATTAAAGGGTAAATTTGGTTCAAATTAAACTTAGAAAATAAGATTAAAATTATAGTGAAAATTAGGGAATTAATTATCATAAAAATATGAAAACATGATTTATTTTCCCTTTTCACTCATTTATTTGAATTATCACCTTGGCATATACCTTCCTTTCCATTTTCTTTAAATGTTTATCTTTTTATTTTTTTAAATTTGTCTTTTTAATAAACTATAAAAAATTATTAAGTCACGATTCCTCTTTTTTAAAATTTTTTAATGATTTTTCAAATTTGAAAAATGCTTTATACAATTTGAATTAGACAGATAGATCCAAGAAATACAAAGGGCTCTATATTTATCCTATATGTTTTCTACTTTTTAATTCGTATCTATCTTTTGATAAAACATTTCAGATTTAAAAAAGAGGCATGTTTGCCCACTTATGTATAAGAAATAAGGGTAATATCATGAAAAGTTTCACCTCATAAAAATGTTTTCATTATTCAATTGTTTTTTTTTAAATCTTAAAATAAATAAATTATAATTATAATTATAATCTCACTGCATTAAAGGCAATTTGATGGTTAAGATACTCGATCCTCTTAAAACAGGTAAAACTCCTCGTAATACTATTCAATATTTGTCAATGTCATATTTATTTTTTAAATAGATCAATCAATGCATATATTGTAATTTAAATGAAAAATCTTATAACAAATATGTAAGAAATTTTATTAATTATCATCCTTCTCTTTTATAAGCAAAATTTTAAAAATTTATTGTTTATGAAGAAGCAAAATTTTAGAAATTGAAAAAGATCAAGTTAATTAAACTTTCATAAATATGATAGTTGATTAATCAAAATTCTTATTTTAAAGATAGTTAAATATGAGACACATGATACAATTTTTGTCCTGTTGATGTAAGTAAAGTTACACCGACAATACATAATCAAAGCTTCCCGTAACCATTACACGAAAAGAAAATTTAAAATTAAGTGCCACAAATTAAATATCTGAAATTTACATGGACTATGTTCAACTTCAATTTTTGTTTAGTGATTGGTATATTTGTGGAAGTAGTTTGAATGTTTACTAACTTGTTACAAACACTAAATTCCAACTTCGTCAAAGTAAGTAAATTCAAAGCTTCTCGCCACTACTGCGGAAATATTGATTAACATCGATCGTTTGATGTTACTTTACATTAACATCAACATTTATCTTAATATGGTGTTATTTTTAAAATTATATAAAAATTTAAAATGATAAATAAGGATATGGTTAATATTTTTGTTAGGAGAATCTTAATATATCAATTATAAAATAAATAATGTTTAAACCTTGTATGGAAATTTAGAACATTAATTTTACATTTAATTATCATTGCATTTCAAAAATACCATTAAAAATAACAGATGTATATAATGTTAGTTATATTTAATAATTACTGGCTAAAAGCCATTTCAATTATGGCTAGATGCCTTTTTGTTTTTATTGTATTTTACGCATTTTACGTCGGTCTTTCTTTATCTTGAAGGGAGACTCTTTAGTAGCTTCTAAGACCGGAACATGCTGCAATTTTAAAATAATCAAAACATTGGATCAGAATTTTTTCTTTTTTTATATTTTTAATTATTTTTAAAGAGATAAAATTGAATTTTTATTCCGAAACTCATTACCTTTTTTTTCAGTATTCATAATTTCAAATAAAATAAAATTTTATATTGATTTTTCTCTCAAAATCATCCCATTCTTTTCTTAGAAAAGCAGTGAATGCATATTCAAACCCTTTGTTAGAAAATACAATATGAGATAAAGGACATTTTCCGTGGAGTACTAAAATGCAATAAAATAGTAACTTTTTCCATTTTCATAAATGTGACGTCACCATTACAAGGGCAATTTTGATGCATTCATAAATTGAAGATATATTTCAAACAACAAATAAGTTAACTTATAATATAATTTATTAACTTATTTAATAAATTTTAAGTTAACTTTTAGAAATATTTGGCACACTAAAAGTTAGTAAGTTATAAGCTTTTATTTGATAAGCTTTTTAAAATAACTTAAAAATTATAAGTTAATAGATTTTCAAAAAAATTTAGATTTATCCCTAATTTTTAATTAAATGATAACTTATATTTTAATTATATAAATAAATATTTGACATATTCTTATTAATTTAATATAAATAAATAAATATATGATATCATAAAATACAATTAATTAAATTTGAAATTATTATGTTGTTATTTGAATAATAAATAAATAATATGTAATGTCATAAATAATATAATTAATTAAATTTTAAGTAATTATATTATTATTTTGAATATTTTAATTACATTAATATAATTTAGTCTCAAAATAAATATGAATTAATTTAATGAATATATCTATTTATATTAACATATTCTTTTATGTTATCTTACAACTTCACAATTAATTTTTGTCCAATAATTCTAATACAATTAGTTAACTTATTAATTATTAATTAATTTATTAACTACCTAATACTTTATCAGTTATTAGTTAAGACTTATAAAATTAAACTGGTTTTCGGTGGCTTTGTATAATTTTTTTAATATGATGTATAGAGTCTAGATTCGACGTTATGTCACAAGCTGGCAGTTATAATAGTTTGATAAGCAAATGTGCTCGATTTTGAATGAGACTTGGTGAAAAAATCAAACGTTTTGTAAAAGATTCGTGGCTTAAATTCGAGATCAATCCAACTCATGTATTATTTTTCTTGATTTTTCTAACTTTGGAGATATTTTAACAACTTTGGTAGGGTTTGAAATTCAAAGAAGTTTGAAAAGCTTATATTTGTATTTTTATATTTTTATCTTCGTGTTGTTGTATTTTGAGACGAATTAGACACCTGAAGTATTATGAAAAGGACTTATAATAACTCAAAAAAAATATGTCTACTTATATTTGGTGGGTTTTTGTTTAAAATGCTTTTTAAAGGGTGGAGTGTTAGAAGAATTGGCCGGGTGTTGAGCACTAAGTTAGGGACTCAAGAATTTTAATAATTTTGGAGATATTTTAATAATTTTGGTAGGATTTGAGAATTCAAAGAAGTTTGAAAAGCTTATATTTGTATTTTTATATTTTTATCTTCATGTTGGTTTATTTTGAGGCGAATTAGACATCTAAAGTATTATGAAAAAGGCTTATAATAACTTGAAAAAAATATATCTACTTACATTTGGTGGGTTTTTGTTTAAAATATTTTTTAAAAGGGTGGAGTGTTGGAAGAGTTGGTCGGGTGCTGAGTACTAAGTTAGGGACTCGAGTGTGTTAATTTGTAATCATCTTCTTCACATTCAATAGTATAGAATGAGACATATATTAAGTGAATAAAGTATCCCTCTCTCTATTCAAAATTGTTTCTTTTGATTCATTGTGCTTGAAGGTTCCATATATGGGGCGATCTTATGAATTGGTACATGTGGGTACTTTAACAATATTCAATTTTGGTTTACGAAGATATTGTACTTGAGATTTTATTGTATAGGTAATAAATCTTTATTGTCTCACTATTTTTACCAAGCAAGCCACAAGAGGATTTCTAAGAGAAAGTTAGCATGTTCGCCAAAAGTGATAAGTATGTATTGCATGATTTTAATTAGAGAATTACTGACCCGTAGCATCTCAGCCAGCATTTATTTTTATTATCCAAGTCCAATTTGAAAAAGAAAAGCTCATATCTAGTTCTACTTGAATTCAATTTTAATATTTTAATATATTTATAGACAATATGTAATTAAAATTTGTGAACATATAAAATATATATTTAATATATTAAAAAATGTGAAAAAATCATTTTCTAACATATTAGTCTTAATAATTAAGATTTATGATGTATAATATATATAGTAAAATATTTAATATGTAAATAAATTAATGTCTAATTGATTTCAAATATATAAGTTCATGTTTGATAAATTTATGAAACAGACTAAAATTATGTTTAATCTCGACCTTTTAGCCTATCAATTCAGGTTTCCGACCGCTTGGGTGCCTACTTCCTTAGGTGCATTAGTGAATCTTTCTTATATTTTTTAAAATATTTTTAATTTAATATTTTCTTAAATATTTCTATAGAAAGAAGTCTATATTTCTTATTTTCATAATATAAAAATATTTTAGTAATATAAATAAAATAATTTATTCACTTTTTCATTAAAATTTTGTAATCATTAATACTTTGTTTCCTATTATTTGTTGCAGTTGACAATTGCCACTAACACTATCTACTAGTTATTTGTTATAACGCTCCTTGTCGTTTATCACTTATTATAACTATTATCCACCATTCGCTGCCATTGATTATTTAATTTTTAATAAATATATTTTTAATAATATAATAATATTTTAAAAATTATTTTTAATTGAACTCAAAGTTAAATTCTTAAAATTATAAATATCACATTTTCTTGGAATTATAATTCCACTATCCAAACACGGCTAGAATTGAATGTTTCACTTTCACACATCGTTCGTTTGGATACAACAAAATCTTGTCCAAACTTTGAAATAAAACTCCCATGATCAGACCGTCCAGATAATCTTTTCTTTGCATTTTTTCCCCCTTCAGGGCCTCAGCATAGCTTTTGTAAGTTTATTTCTGCTCTCGCTAAGAGTAATTTAGGGACTGTAGGGACGAATGATAGTGCAGGGAAGGTCAAAAAGACTACAAAAAAAATTTGTGGTGGGTGCAAAATTAGTGATCAAAGCTATAAATGAGGTGAATCAAACTGAAAATCTACTTGTTTGAATTTGATTAAGCTTGAAATCAAATTCATCGAATTTGGAAAATTGAAGGACTAAATCAAATTTAAACGAGTTCTAATATAATTAATCGTAAATAATAGTAAAAAAACATAACAATAAAATTTATTTTTTTGATATTCTTTTTTTTCTCTTTCTTTTAAAAAGAGATATATGGAGTGGCGATACTTATATATATTACAATAACTCTTATTTTTTCTATAGAGGCCGTACGAATAAATTTATTTTGTAAAAGGAAAATTACATATATAATTTAAAATTTTTCATAATTTAAACTAAATGACCCTTTGCCCTTCGCAATGAATCTTCCTTAATGTCAAAATCATAATTATTAAATTCAAACTAACCTAATTGGTTCAACTTTGTTAGTTCAGTTTAGATCATACCATTAAGCTTTTGTAAGTGAATAGGTAAAAAATCACACTACAACAAAAGAGACTTTCAACGACGACAATTATCATCAATAAAAACTACTTGGTCATCACTGAAAATCAAAGTTGTCGATGAAAATATAGTTAGTATAGGTTCGTTGGTGAAGACCCCGATACTGTCAACAAAAAAAGTCATTAGTAAAAGTCTAATGTTCTCTAACAACAAAGTCATCATAGAAAATATTTTTGAAATTAAAAAAATTTTGAATTTAACTT
This sequence comes from Sindora glabra, assembly GCA_020226215.1. Taxonomy (NCBI): domain Eukaryota; kingdom Viridiplantae; phylum Streptophyta; class Magnoliopsida; order Fabales; family Fabaceae; genus Sindora; species Sindora glabra. The sequence goes on along the minus strand of CM035226.1, from coordinate 37,287,987 downwards.
TTTAGCAATGACAATTATCATCACTATTGTTTATTTTAAAAAAAATAATAAAATGATAGAATATTTTTTGGAGATGATAATGTCATCGCTAAAATTTTAAACTTTCAACAATGATAATATTGTCACTAAAATTTCAAACTTTTAATAATGACAATGCCATTACTAAAAGTCAATATTTCAGCTTTTAAAATAAAAATAAAAAATAAAATGAACCTTTTAGCGATGATATAATTGTCGCTAAAAGGCTTTTTTTTTATTTTTAATTTGTACCCTAGAGCACTGAAAGTTTTAAAAATTATATTTAATACTATTATTTTTATACTTAAATTTTAAAAATATTAGAATAAAATATTTTAAATTATAATTATAATTAGATGTAATTAAAATAATATATTATATTTAATAACATAGATAAGAATATTCTTTATTTCAATTCAATTGAATTAATTTGATATTTTTAATTTAATTTCATCTATATAAATTGTACAAATAAAATACATCAATAGCACTAGTAATAATATACAATATGATCACATGATCTATATAAAAGAATGAACACTTATAAAATAACTATATAATTATGTATACATATAAATAAAAAATTGTATATACATAGTCCATATAAATGTCTATTCATGAATATATATATATATATATATATATATATATATATATATATATATATATATATATATATAATAATTTACGGAGAAGGAAGGTGTAGATATCTCAATGTATCATTATCTGTGCTAGGACTATCATTATCATCTTGACGACATGGATGATACATCAATGGTAGTGGTTGAGAAGGATCGAGTGGTTAGGCAGGGAGTGTAGTTGCAAATCTACTTGGCCTAAGTCATACTACAACAAATAGAGGTACAAATGGTATGATACCCTACTATTTGAGCAATAAGGTGGTCTGTGAGATATATCCCAAATTAATATTGCATTTACTGCTACTAAGTAAGTTGTTATTGTTGCTACTCTTAAATTAACTTAGCTCTACTAAAGTTACTCTCGACTCTGCTCCAGCTACTATCAATTCTATTGCAATTGCTCTTACAACTCATTGACCTGGGACACATACTATGAGCTCACCTCAAAGCTAGAGGTGCCTATCGAATAGTACAACTAACCAACCAACACACAATCAACCACCTTCATGTATCTTCAATGAATGCCAAGCACCTTATTGATGATGGTAACCTCATCAATCTATACAAGAGTGTTAAGTTGCTAATGGATGATACACTAACTATGCATGCTGAGTCATCAGTTCAATCGTTCTCGCCTTAAATTATTAAAAAAAATCAATTATAAAGATTACAAGATATATTCATAAAATCTATTTAAAATATAAAGTTTAATTAACTTACATACTACTCCTCAAAGGTCAGATGCATCCATTCCCTCGTCTTATACATGTGTTGGTTCTTTCAATTCTCTGGGATTGATTGTAACTCACCCATGTCCTTATTTCTCTGTTTATGTCTTATAAAAGAAAAAAATGACAAATATAATTATTAAGTTGGCTAAAAAGTTATACATTTAAATCGTGAATAATAACTTGAATACATCTAAATTATTAAAAAAAATAATTATAAATATTACAAGACATATCTATAAAATTCTATTTAAAATATAAGGTTTAACTAACTTATATACTACTCCTCAAGGGTCGGATGCATCCACTCCCTTATCTTATACGTGTGTTGGTCCTTTCAATTTTCTGGGATTGATTACAACTCACCCATGTCCTTATTTCTCTGTTTATATTTTACAAAAGAGAAAAATGACAAATATAATTACTAAGTTGGCTAGCAAATTATACATTTAAATCATGAATAATAACTTGAATTACCTTATCATAATGATGTACCATAATGAATTTTGATCTATGCTGATTATTTACCACTTTCCTCACCCTATTATTTGCATTTCTTGTATATAGCTCCTACAAATTAAGAAATAACCATATCACATAGTTATGTTTATAATTTAGATATATGAAATAATGACATAACTTTATTAAATGTCATACTTACCTTGTAATTATCACTATTAAAGAAGTCCACATAACTCTACCACATTTAAGGCAAGACAAATCATGGCACATAGCACTAAGCATAATCCAAATCAAAGTCATGCTCTCGATTACCCTCGTACTCTAGAAAGTGCCTATTCAATTTGTATTTTCAGTCTCTGTATAGGTCGACAATAGTCAACATCAAACTGTTGAGCACTTTATCCCACTTAGCCTTAATGATGCCCTGGAACTCAAAGTAAGGTTGCATTAGAAAACATTTAACACATTTGTGAGTACTATATTCAAAATTTTTAATATCAAATATAACTAAATTAAGTTAGGAATGAGATAGATACTTGCGCAGACCTCCTATATGACTTTGTCTCGTAACTGCTAAGGCACAGATCATCATGATTTATAACATGGTGGCATGTGGACTCGAATAACATTGCTCATATCGTGGGGGAGATGGCTTTTAACTAATTGCATACCATGTATCAGTCGTATCAAACTATACAAGCACTAGTCTCCTTATGTTCCTCTCCATCTTCTCATGTAACTTATGGGGCTTTTGAAGCTATAACTTTGATGGATAACAAAAGATATCAATATCATAAATTTATATTTAATTAATAATCAACTTAAGTGTGCACAATAAAAAAAGATACCTGATCCCTTATATTGCGATGGAACATGGGTAGGCCAACATGAAGGGTTCCCTCTAACATCACCTCCATGGTGTTGTGCCTTGACATCCACCATGACTAAGATAATACACATTGTATAAGTATTTAAGATAAAAGTCCATAATTAAATCAAATAACAATAAGATATAAATTATTATATTCATGTAATGAAATTACATAATTACTCTTACATAATTATGAGATGTAATGCTAAAAAAAATGTTTTTTCCCTAATCTAAATCAATGTTGATGAACCTAATAGACTCATTTTCATGATTATCAGTTTCTCCATTATTATTAGATTGTAGAAGCCTCTTCTCCATATAATTTTCAATAGTTTCAACTTCAAAATTATTTTCATCATTGATGAAGATGTCCATTCCTTCTGTAGCAAATCCAGTATTTCTAGAAGTTGAAATGATTGAAGAACCATTTCTTTAATCTTTTAAATTTACTAAATGGAAATCTTTAAAATCAACTATAAGGTTAAAATTAGAGGAGTTGCTTTTCTGCAAGAATGGCAAGTCTTGTGCACTGACATCATCATTTGGTAGATCTCACATGTCATAAGGCACTATACTATGGATGACCCTCTAATTTGGCCCATTTAGAAGATTTTCAATTTAAAATACTTATTTTACTTAGGTAGCAAGTATGTAAGAGTTGTCTCTGTGCCATTGTCCATTAATGAAAATACTTGTAATATTCTTATTAATGCAAAGTTTGTTCTTTCTAAAATTAGTGTCATATCATTTATATTTGAATAAAGTAACATTGTACTTATTTAAGTAAGTCAACTCTATGATGTCTTCCAGTACACCATAGAATATGTTACTATTAGTTCCTAAAATGGAAATGTCATTGCTCTGTGTTTTATGATTCATATCTTAAGTTTTAACTACAAAGTGCACTCCATTTACAATACACGTTAAGTATATCATGATAGTAAAATTGAAACCGAAAGCTAACAATAATAACTCTTTAGTGGCTTCCAAAGAACCATTCCTATGTAAATGGTATATCTATGAAAATAGTATTTTTATGAAAATTTAAATTTAAAAAAAAGTACGAGTAAGGAATAATATGTACATGATTGGTATAATATGGCTAGAAAGAATAAACCTTTACCTTAAAGTAAAACCATGTAAGGAATTTTGTTCTTTGTAACTAATCAATGTTTTCAGCACCACTTTGTTCAAGCTTTTATTGGTACTCACTACACAACATAGGTTTTTTAGTATGTTATAATTAATTAAGAGAAAAATATAAATGATTATAAAACTTACTAGAGATACTTTTTAATCTCGACACAATTATTCAAGATGTATCATATGGCAATATCTCAATCCCCTAGAAATTAAACATCCACTTCATGGTGATGTATCTAATTAGTGTATAATGGATGAAATTCATTATTTATAATATGTGTCGGTAATGTTCCTAATGTTTGAAATAATAGATTCATCCACTTTTTATATGGACATCTTATTAAACCCCTTTCATCAATAAAATTTTTAACTTTCTTAACAAATGTCATTACACTATTCCAATACTTATTTGATAAGCGATTTCGTAGATGAATCTAACTTTTATGTATAAACATCATACAATTGAATAGGATATAGATAATTTCTTATAGAAACTTAATCGAGATACTTTCGATCTCGGCATAACTATTGAAGATGTATCATATCGCAACATCTTGATCCCCTAGAAATAGAAACATCCACTTCATGGTGATGTATCTAATTTGTATATAATGGATTAAATTCATTATCTATAATATGTGCCTCCAATGTTCCTAATGTTTGAAATAATAAATTCATGCACTTCTTATATAGACATCTTATCAAACCCCTTTCATCAACAAATTTTTTGTCTTTCTTAACAAATATCATTACACTATTCTAATACTTATTTGATAAGAGATTTCATAGATGGATCTAACTTTTATCTATAAACATCATACCACTAAATAGGAAGGAGACAATTTCTTATGAAATTGTTGTGATCAATGTTTGTTATATGCCCTATATCCACTATATCACTCCAATTCTAAACGGTAAGATCCTATCCCATTCAAAATATTACTGTAGTTATGATTTAATTAATTTATCCATGCTCATTGTTTCTTAGACATAGAAATTTCAATAGCATCCCCCCATTGTTCTCCAGTGTATAAACTATACATCAATATAGTTCACAGCCAGAGAACAATTAGGATGTCAAAAAATTTCTACAATATTAAAGGAAAACTAGATAAAATAACAATATAACATATCCTAACCAATCTAACTTTATGGGATAATTTAAGAGTTAGTTAACATATAGAGATTAATCAATCCTTGAACAAATCTAAGCTTACAATATAAATGTAAATATAATTCTATTTAAAATTATTATAAAAATATTTTTATAATAATTTTAAACTTACATTACGATATTTTATAAGTACCGTTATTCAATGTATTATTATCTGCATTATTGAATTTTATTTAAAATTATTATAAAAATATTTTTACAATAATTCTAAACTTATATTATGACATTTTATAAGTATCATTATTTAAGTATATTATTATTTGCATTGTTGAATTTTTTTAATTATCCACATAAATTGTTATGTTTAATATTTTGGACTTAGGAATTTAGTCTTGTAATCTATTTTATTACATTTATAAGATGCATAACTTAATTTTTTTGACAAAATGTATATTTTATCAGTACTGATAATTTTTTAAGCATTTAAAGTTTTTAAATTTCTATAATTACATAAATATTAAATTGACATGTATTGTATTTTACACAAGAATTCGTAATGATGTAGGAATTTAAATTCTTCTAATCTTCTTAAAATTCCTATTCATATCATCGTAATATCTTCATTAAATACATTTGTAATATTCAAATTTTTTATTTATACATTTTTATTAAAATATAGTTACTAAGTTAAATTTTTGTGATATTTAATTGTATATTTAAAATTTTATTTTCATGTTAGGATTATGTACAATATGTCAAAATAATTGCGAACTATTTTGTTATGATATCTTTCTGATTTATAATTTTTTAAAATATATAATCATATACAATCTTATTTTTATTACTCTATGTGTAATTTTTATGTATTTTTTTTACTATGTATTTATACAATATTTAATATTATTGTTGAATATATAAAAATTTTAATTTTTAGATATTTAATAATTTGTATTCATATATTTAAATTAAAATTTTCCAAAAATTTAAGTTTCAAATATTTAATATTTTTTATTCATATATTCAAATGAAACATTGTCAAATAGGTTTCATCGTATGAAAAAAATAATATTGTATTTGAAAATATTTTTAATGTACAAATACAATGAACAATATTGAATAGTTATCATTTTTATGCATAATAAAAATAATATTAGATATTATATAAATTCATAACAAAATAAAAAATTATATAAAAATTACAATAAAACCTGTTTGAATCATTATTTATTTTTATTGCTTTTCCAATGAAAATATTGAATGCATGAAAATTTGAATACATAATAATCATTAATGAATAATCTCAATTTTTTATGATATTTTGTGATTTGTGATATTCATAAAATATATAATCATATATGCTCTTATTGCTATTACTTTGTGTGTAATTTTCATGTGTTTTTTATTTTTATTATGTATTTATACAATATTTAATATTATTGTTGAATATATAAAAAAATTTAATTTTTAAATATTTAATATTTTGCATTCATATATTCAAATTAAACATTTTCATATATTTAAGTTTCAAATATTAAATATTTTGTATTCATATATTCAAGTGAAACATTTTCAAATATTTAAGTTTCAAATATTTAGTATTTTTTATTCATACACTCAAATGAAACATTTTCAAATAAGTTTTATTGTATTTATACAATATCCTATGATATTTGATTTTATTAATCATTGTATGAAAATATTAACTTTTTCAATCTATTGAAATGATTAGTTTGTGTATTTAATATTTTTTTCATCTTCCATTTCAAATATCTCAATACTTTCTCAAATATCTCAATAATTTCTAACTCATTTAATATACCAATTTATTATTTACATATATAATTGTTTTAAATTTTTAAAATTTTCAAAATATCTTATTTATAATATTTTTCATTAGATATATTTATAAAATTTGCTTTCTTTATTATACGTTTTCATTAAAATATTTTTACTAAGTTATATTGAAGAGATTTAATTACATACTTTAAAGTTTATTCCCATATCAATATAGTTTTTAAAAAATGTTTATATAATCATTCTAATTCCGTATGTTACATTATTTCAATGAAACTAGAAATTTTGTATTTGAAAACTACATCTTAAATTTTAAGGTATGTAAACAAAATCTCATAACAACTCCATCTCATATTAACCTAACTAGATAATTTATAGACATATCATTGTATACAACTTTACAACTTTACTTAGTAACATAACAACAACAAAATTTATATTCATAAATTGTACATGAAAGCAAAATTACATACACGCATTTAACATTTATAACATATGACACCAAACAAGATTAATTTCATACCAAAGTAGTTATATCATCAAACTAAATAAATTCATTTCATTTTATTCACATCATAAATTGCATGTTCAAATAAAATATTATAAAATTTAATTCATGTATTTCAATGAAATAAATCTACTGAACAATATCTCTCTATGTGTCCAACACAATTAATAATGAACAGCAACAATAACTAACAAATCAAAATAATATAAATAATAAAATATATTATATTATAAAAATATATAAATAGAAAATAAATTATATTATAGAAAAAATGATATACCTGCTCACTTGCTAGCCTACTTCCTTCCTCACTATGCGAAATGAGAGTGGAATAGTGCTGGATGGATTTTTATAGACAAACCCTTCAGCAATGATAAGATTTTTTTATCGCCGTTAAAAGATCATTGATAAAAAATTAAAGCTTCACCAACAATATTGTCATTGGTATAAATGGGATATTTAGCAACATAATTTTTCGTTACCACTTTCACCGACGACTTTATCGTCATTGAAGAAGGGCACATTAAATTGCATCACTTTTAGCGATAACATTGGTAAAGGTCCAAGCTCTTATTGATGACAATTATCATCACTAGATGTTGGCATAGGAACTTATGGCATTTATTTCAGCAATGATAATTGTAGTCAATAAAGGTTGAGACCTTCACTGACGACAATGATAGGTTAATTTTCCTACCTATGTATTTTAATTTAGTCTTAACCGATGACAAATGTCATCGGTGAAAGTTTAGTAACCTTTACCAATAATATTTGTCATCACTAAAGGTTTTCATATCCCACCCATCCCAAAAATATGACCTCTCTTGATTTTCCATGCATTGTTGATGACTTTGTCATCAGTAAAAACCTATTAATGAATCACCGATGATCGAATACTTGTCATTGTTGAAAGTGTCATTGATGTTGGCTTATTTTCTTGTAACAATTCAATCGATTTTTTTTTAAACTTGGTTGAACTATCACATTGAACCAATAGCCTTTTAAAAAATTCTAATTTATTTTACTATGAAATTTTATGTGACTTAAAGTCATTTTCTTTCTATTATTGTGTTTTTGATGAATTATAAAGTGAACTTATTATTTTAATAATTAAATGTGTGTTTTTTTATATTTTGTATTATAAATGGTTGAATCATTGGTGAACCAATGATTTGGTGAATTAAACTCTTATTCAATTTAATGTGTGATCCCATTCTAATAATTATGGTTGAAATATCTTCATCAAATTAGGTGGTCGAACATCAAACTCAATCAGATGACAGTCATACTTCCTTACATACTCAATAAAAATTGAAATCATAATATTTTACAACTTATCTAATCACCAATCTTAGTTAATAGTTTGAGGGTTTAATTGGGAGTTAAATGATTTATATGAATTTTTTTATATATAAAATTGCTTAATACTAATACGTGACTCTAAAGATTTTGAAATCTAACAATGCTCCGCCAACTTATCCATGAAAGCCTAGCTTTTTTAATTAAAAATTATAATCTATTAAAATTTGTTTTTGTAAACTTCGCCAATAAGTTACAACTGCTTTATTTATTCTTTATATAAAAAGTTTTACATTTTTTTCCCAAAGCTGCATGATCTGTTTAAACGTTTTACAAAAGTAGAAAGAAAAGAGGCAACTTGCAGCTTGCCCATTGTACAAACCAATGCTTGGAAATGAAATGTTGAATCTAAGATAATAGAAAATGGATGAGTGTGATACAATTAGTTAAAATAGGCCTTTCTTTCACTATGATTTTGTGCTTTTCTGGGCGCATGAGGCCTTTGAAAATTCTAAATGGCATTCAATCCTCAACCCCATATTGATAGATGCGCAAGTCAATTCTAACAACTTAGAAAAATTATTTGCATTGGTACTCACAGTGAGAATTAAAATTTACACTTCACATATTAATAAAGAAAGATGTTCCACCCTAGTAACTTAGTAGTATAGTGACACTTGATATTATTTTTAAAACTTTATTTCATATAAGTTTGAAGTCAAAACTATATATATATATATTAATCTATAAAAGAAAGTATTTTAAAATTATCTCTTAAAAAGTGTCCTCTTAACTGAAGTCTCTTGAAAGAGGAATATCTCCGGTACCAATGGACCTCTAGTTTTATAATTTGACAACTTACACTTGTTTCGGCAGATTCGAGAAAATTGAAAAAACTAGCGTAAAAACAAAAGAAAATTTTGGACAGCAAATTCATGAATGCCTCCGTCTTAAGAGTGCTATACTTGTGCCCGCCATGTTGGTCATACGCGAAACTCCACTGAGGGAAGATCGACTGAAGTATTTCTTCTATAAACTAGCAATACCACAACCTCCGTCGCTTCAAAAATATAAGGGGCAGGATAATGATTCCAAGGCCAAAAATAAATCCCAATTCAGCACTCAAGAAATTCCAATCAATTGAACTTTTCGTATCATCAGAATGATGTGTTTCTGATGCTTCTCTACCTTTACAATTTTGAGTCAATGGAAGTCCACATAAGCCTTTCTTGCCTTCAAAGGAAGTTGCTTCAAAGGACTGAATTCGAGTGCCTAATAGGATTTGCCCCACTAAATGGTTAAATGAGAGGTTCAAATATGCAAGAAAAGATAAACTTGCAAGTTCTGTTGGGATTTATCCACCCAGAGAGTTCATTGACAGGTCCAAGGACTCGAGATATTTCAAGTTTCCCAACGAAGGGGGGATACCACCTGAAAATTCATTTTTGCACAAGTTCAAAGCATTTGGAGCTTTGAAATTCGTAAGCTCTTCTGGAATTGGTCCTTCGAAATAGTTTGAAGAGAAATCCACGGAAGTGAAGGCACTTAGAATTTTAACTAAAGGTCAATTTTTGACCTTTGTTGCCTACTGCGACTGCAAGATGCTGACAATGAAGATCTGCATACTTGTTGTCAGAGAATAAGTCCTCAACCACAGATCGAGGTTCGCTTATGAAAACTTCGGCCAATTTTGTTGCAACATCTTTGTTGATAGCTGATACCGTATTCATCAAAACTGCAGGATCGGAGATATCATACATCTCATGCATTCCAATCTTTGGCATGGCTTTAACTCCATCTGTTATCATCGGTGTCCACGTTCCAAGAGAGTTCCTAGCGGGAAGCCATCAAAACTATTAGAGGCTAGATCAACAATCCGAAGCATTTCCCAATTACTAAGGGTATCATATGGGCATCCAATTGAGCCCTGCAAATTGTTTGACCTCAAAATCAATACTCTTATGCTGGATATCTTCTGCAGGGAAATCCACCATTTAGAATATTGCTTCCAAGATTCAAAACCTGTAATTTCCTGCAATTAGCAAGAGACTTTGGGATGGGGCCACTCGAGAGATTTTCATGGAGATCTAAAAAACTTAGGGCACAAAAACTCAAAAACGTATTGGGGATACTGCCACTGAGTTCGTTGCCTTCAAGCAATAACGCCGACATTGTTACTTCTTGGAAGGCACTCAGGAATCATGGAGTGAAATTGTTGTAATAAAGGTCGAGTGCTCGAATGGCTGAAGCTTTGCAGGAGTCATCAATTTCCCCATGCAAAGAATTATATGAGGAGAGGAAAAACATGAAAAGGATTTGACTGCCAAAGCCAGATGAGACGAAGCTAAATACATTGTTGTAGTCCAAATACAAGGCATACCTTGGAAGAAAGGGTATGGGTCCTTGGAGTTGGTTGGAATAAAGATCAAGTTCAAACAAGTAGAACTAACATTCCAAAATGGCCCTTCCATCTCAGTCAAAAGATTGTTGGAAAGATTTAGCTGAGCCAAAGAATCAAATTTCCAAATCCAGTTGGGTATTTTTCCATGAATCTGGTTGCTGGATAGGTCTAGAAAAATCTACTCGGATTGATTTCTTAAAAATGCAGGAAACGATGTCAACTTGCACGAAGCCAACAATAGATTGATCATCTTGGGAAAGGATGATGGGTGATGCTCATCCCTTCTAGTTGCATCAACCGACAAGTTACTGTGTGAGTATTGCATCAACAATAGATTGATCATCTTAGTCTAGTGTGACTAAATATCTGTGCCTTTAGATCATATCCATTTGTATTGTGCCATTGAAGTCGTTTAATGGAAGATGGAGGCGTGTAAATCTCCCAAGTTGAAAGACAGACAAATGAACAGGACCTTGTAAATTTTTCCCACTCAAATCGAGGATCTCTAATGCTTGACTTTATCAAAAAAGGCTCGGATGCTCACATTTTTTGGCTAAGCCGTATCTTGCTGGGTGGGACCGATAGAAAGAAACGAGGGTTGGCAACTATGCATGGTACTTCTGGACCGTGTCTCCGAGGGATAGTTGAAAGAGTGACTCATGAATTCTGCCGGGTCGGACGAGCCAATAACTCCACCTTACCTTAGGCTTACGACTGCTTCGAGAGCATCTAGAGCAGGCCATTCCCCTATCTGTTAATTTCTGATTCAACTCGATCAGTCACCTGAGCAAAATCACACTATTGATAAATAGTATGCAACTCATGAATGGAATAAGAGAATAAAGACGAGCTTTGGAAGATGCATTAGGAAATTCATCTAATAGAACATCAAATCTATTATAAGAAAGCGTGAGTTCCCGCAGAGATGGAAGTGTGACAAGAGATGAGGGGCCACTTCCAGTGAGGGAATTATCGCCTAAATCAATTGTCACCAGATTTGAAAGACCCTCAAAATGAGCAAATGGAACTCGGCTACTTATTTGATTGTGAAAGAGGGACAAATACGCTAGCTTCTTGGACATATTGAAGGAAGGAACCTGACCGATGAAGTTATCGAATAACAAGTCCAGCAGAACAAGGTGAGTGGATTCTGACATTGAGCTAGGAAGTGTGCCGTTGAATTGACAGTTAGATAAATCTAACATGGACAACTTCCCTAAGTTTTGAATAGAATTCGGTAGATAGCCAAAAAAATTTGTCTTGCTTAGGTTCAAGGTGTGAAGAGACACAAGATGTGGAAAGTTTGGAATGGAACAATGTAGGTTCGGATTACTTGATATGTCCAAGACCTGCAGTGCCTTTATATGGAAAATCCCTTTTGGAAAAACACCATTTAAGTTGCAACTTCTAAGTTGTAAGGGGGTCAAATTTGAGAAGTTGGCAAAGAATTCAAGCACTGGACCTGACAAATTGTTCTAGTTCAGTCGAACTACAGAAAGTGAATGAAGCCTTGATAGTGAAGAATCAATAGCTCCAAAGAGATTACAAGATGACATGCTCAAAACTCAAAGATTTTGCGGTGAAGATACAGCATCGCATCATTCCTTTTCCATGGCCGATATCCTTGCACCATCCAAATATAGTTCTTTGACTTCTGTAAGGTTCCGTGAAAGCAGTTCTATGTTTGGATTTTCAAGTTTTAAAGTATGACCTCAACTGAAAGAAGAAGAAAGATCAAGAATAGTTAAACTTCTCAGTTAGGATATCTCAATTGGAATCTGACCTTCGAAACCTGCATTTGACAAATTCAGAAAAATCAAAACTTTCAACCTGAGAAACTCGGAAGGAATTGGAGAATGGAAGTTATTGCAAGCCAAACTCAAATTCTGCAGATTTTGCAAGCTGAAGAGACTGCTCGAACTTTCAGACCCTCCCTAGATAAATTCCTCACTCAGGTCAAGAGCTGTAACACGTCCCTTGTTGCATGTTATCCCACACCATTGGCAACAATTGTCACTTTGACCCCCAGTGAACTAGTTTTGTGGATTTTGAAGGGTTAAATTTGAGGTCACTCTTCAACTGAAGCAGCAAGGATCGTTGATGGCTAAGAGAGTGACCGCTAACCACAAACAAATTGATGCTCAAGTTAATTGAGCAGAAGCCTACTAAGGAAAGCCCCAAGAACAAATGAGTTGTCGTTGAGATAATCTTGACGGACAGACACTGATGTGCCAGAATATGGCTAAAGATTAAGAATTGGGAATCGGGTTTGTTTTTGTTTTAATCCTACTTGTTCTGTCCTTCCTTTTATAGTTGATCTCTAAATGTTACGTGCGCAATTGTGTTGACTCATGGTCAAGAGTTGTTTCAAAATGTGAAGAAGTGTTGGACATTTTCTGACTATGTTGATGTTTCTTTAAAATTCCTGAGCCATTTACTCAACTTTAAGATGGAACTCCTTCTTAAGACTCGGTTATGCTGTCGACTTTAAGACTAAAACTTTAAGATTTTCATTGATATCAGATTTAAATTTAATTTATTTTAAGTATAAATCAACTTGACACTATTATCTATTTTACTCATATATTATCAGGTCAATAAAAAATTATTAAAAAATTTTAATTATTATTAATTTTTAATAACAAATTTTCTTCTCATTTACTAAACTTGAATGAGAATCAAATTTAAATCCTATTAGGATTTCCTAAAAATAATTAGACATGATCAAAACTTATATGGCAATGTGTCAAAAGTTAGTAATTCTCTATTTAAAATTGTGCGGTGTATACTTACTACTATTAACAAATATGTCAGCCTTCCCATTAAACCCATGCGGTACTCTTGGAATAGATGACAAAACTTATAAACTTGTAAGCCACAATCAATGCCACCAAAGTACTTACACATATTAATCCACAAGATCATCTTACATATACAGCCTTCGAGTACAACAAGCTTTAAAAGGAACAAATTGAATAGGAAAAGGGACACTCCATTCATTTAATATATATCTAATTTCATAATTTTGATTATGTAAGGAATGACCAAAATCAACACATGTGTGTCCCTAGCTCAGTGTCTAGGTGCCTTACCACCCTTTTGACACTTTATTCTCTTAAAGAGTATTTTGAACAAAAGTTTATTCAACACAAGTAGCCATACTTTTTCAGGTTATCATAAGCTCTTTTCATAATGTTCTACATGTTTGATTAATACCCAAACCTACTGATACAAAGATAAAAATGTGAGGATTATAAATATAGGCTTTTCGGATTCCTCTAAATTTTCAAATCATGCCAAAATTACCAAAACACCTATAAACTTGGGAAAATCAAGAAAACTATTATACAAGTCAAATTAATCCTAAATTTTAAACCAAAAAACTTCTACAACATGCTTAATTTTTTCATTAAGTCTTGTCTTAAACTGAGTATGTTTGCCTATCAAATTGTCACAACTATTAGCTTGAGACATTCTCTTCCATTTCAAATATCAATGCCGTAATTGATGTCTTAATTTGACACGACTCTATGAAGAATCTACTCACTCTCTTAAAACTATATGTTAGTTTTCAGCCTACTCCTCTAAGTTACAACCTTGACTGCTTATGCCTATCTCTTTGAGCGCTACAAAAGTTTCCTATCTCGAAGTTTGGTTGTCACCAACACCAGTATTTTCTTAGCCAAATACATCCTCCACAAACTTCTCAAAAGGCTACCTTTGTATGCTCTTTTAAAGTGTCCTAACACCTTTTAGTGTTGCTTTACCATTAGTTCTCTTGAATCTATTACCTCTATAACTCGTTCAATGACTAGTTACCTTTGCAACTATATGTTTGCTAGCTTCGTAACTTACACGAATGCCACTATTATAACAAAGGTATGTGCTAATGCTATAACTCATGTGTAATGCTTGGCACATTGAATTGCCAATTAATAAATGTTTTGCACCTAATATTCTATTGTACCAATGTGAAAGACAAGACTTACACTTGATTTATGCAAAGGCCCTAGTAACCTTGCTCATAAGTTCGCTTATGTTGCTTTTAATAAATTTATAACATTTTGCAATGCCACTTTCATACTTGATTTCATCCCCTAATTTTCTTTAAATCAATATCCTCTAGCATCTCATTAGCGATTGCAGCTTACTTTTGTAAATGATACTTTGTAACACTATAGTACTCATGACCCTTCCTTTATGCATCCTTTAATAACTCCCCCACCTCAACATCTAGAAGAAAGTTAAGCATAGAGCGACCTTCACTTTAACTCGAGTTTCACTTTGCTTGTGCACGAGTAAACATAACTCATGGTCATTATCACAAAATCTTTTAACAATGTAACTATATAATGCTAATATGTTACTGTTCCTTCAAGTCATTATTGCCACTTTGCAAAACAACTATGTAACCTATCTTACTACATTGAAAAATCTTATAGGAAATTGTATGTTCTTTATCTAACCCAAAAATTATGCATATAGTATTAGTTCCTCTAAATTTCTACTTTACCTTCTAACTATGCTCTCCTAAGCAACATGAACGATCCCTGCAAACCACCTCAATCTAATTTTGGATTACTCCCTTTAAAGCAACCTGTTCATGCCCTTCAACTGTGGGCACACATTTTTATAGGACCAAAAGCTTTGCTTATTGACTCTACTAATCCCTCAAGAAATAGTCAAGCCCTTTAATAAGACTAAACCTTTTTCTACTGGATTGGTCATCAATTCACTCATCCATTTGAATAGTAGTTTGCATCCCTTAATACCATTATTATGAATGAACATATAACTAACATCCTATGCATACAAGTTAGATAACCCTCTAGCATAAATGCATACACTTGATGTACTAATCCATGATCACTTGAATGCATTATTCTCCTATACTAGCTTTTTAAACCGATTCAATCTCTTGCACCTTTTGATCAAGTTTTTAGTAACAACTCTTTTGAGTGTTAAGAATAATACCTTCATATATCCCTCATATAGCACTGGACAAATTGTATTTAACCAATTGTAGCCTAATCAATCTTGATTTTCTAGTACAAATGAGCTTTAATACCAAATATCATAGGTCGATAACTCCTTAGCCGAAATCATGCAATGCATACTTGTCATTCTTAACGAACATATCATGCTAGCCTTTCCATTAAATCCATGCAACAATATTGGAATAGATGACAAAATTATCAAGTTCGTAAGCCACATTTGAATGTCATTTAAACACGTATGTATACCAATCCATAAGATTGTCATACGGAAACTCCAAGTAAATAAGCTTAAAAAAAGACAAATTGAATAAGGAGAAAGACACTCTATTCACTTTGTATATACCTTATTTATAGTTTTGAGTGTATAAGGGATGGCTACAAGCTAACAAACTCAACTCCCTAGTTTAATGTCTAAGCATCCCACTAATCTTTCTAATATTCCACTTTCTTAAAGAGTATTTTGATCAAAAGCCCATCCAATATAAGTAAACATACTTTTTTTCTAGTTGTAATAAACCCTTTTTGTAATGTTTTCGGTGTCTAATTAGCATTAAGACCCTCTAACATGAAAATAAAAATGTGAAGATCACAAATACAAGCTTTTCAAATTCCTCTAAATTCTAAAATCATGCCAAAATTGTCAAAATATTCTTAAAATTAAGAAAATTAAAAAATTAGTACATAGGTTATATTGATCCTAAATTTTAGCTATTGGACCTCTACAACATCTTGATTTTTCTATTAAATCTCATCTTACACTGAGCACATTTGCCTATCAGACTATCAAAACTACCAACTTATGACACAGTGCCATTGATGATAAGAAAATGAGAATCCATAACATTCCTATAAGCTCACTCAGTAAAAGAAAAGAATGTATTATGTGTTAGAAAATGACCTTCTTCTTTATTTTTATAAGAGAAAGATTAAAGAAGATACCATTTTTCACACTTAAGAAACCTCGAAATCATAGAGTTACAAGTAAAAAGTGATAACACGATAGTCATTTAAGGTCATGTTTTGGATTACATTAATTATAAATAAAATATTAGTTAAAAGAAAGCCATTATTTTACATCCTAACTAGTTTATAATTTTAAAAGAAAAGCATTTAGCTTTTGAGGAAAAAATATTACAAAATCATATTATATGTCATCATCAGCTATTTTTTTTAATTCAAATAATTGAACTTCTAATTATTTTGACTAATATATGTCAAGCATGAATCAATCTTAAAAATGAAAAGAGTCACTAATTTGCCTTCCTTAGAAAAAAAAGTATCATGCTTTTAAAAACATGACAAGGGAGAGATACCTTGTTCACATTCATAAGGCCATGAATTACAATACACGTTTTTGGAACTATAGCACTATAATTTTTCTAATTAAACTTTTCTAAATTTATTTATTTTAAATCTATAAATTTTATGTGTTATTATTATATTATTTATTAAATTCAATAATGAAATATATGATTCTTCAAACAAAAAGAAAAAATATATATGAATTTTGTAATAAAATCAAACGATGTGCAATAAAGTTTTGTAATTATTAATGTAAATTTTTGTATTTTATATTTATAGGTATGTTAGACAATTATCAGTTTTTATTATGCAAGAACAGTTAAGCATGAAAAATATAAAGATTTATATAGAAAATATATCCTTAAAGGGTTATAACTCAAATTACAGGTTCTTTAATTATGACTTATTTGGTGATCAACTTATTATATTAAAGGTTAGTTAATTCAATTTATTATTAGCTAATAACTAATAGAAAAGGTGAAAATCCAAATAAGCAAGTTCTTTAAACTAGATTTAAGAATTGTATGGTTCTATTACACCCTTAGAATTTTTGAATTTTTGAATTTAATTTTTTTATTTTAATCAATAATTTTATGTATTAATCAACAATTAAGAAAAGTTACAAAAAGGATTATGATAGGTAATTAATTGTAGAAAATAGAATTTTAATATGAAAATAGGTGTAACTAAGTTAAATCTAGTAGTGTGTGAAATTAGAATTTTAATAGGATGTTTGGAGGAGATTTAGGAAGGCCATTTTCCAAATTACCCTTATAAACCTTAAAAATGCTCAAAGTACCTTTGGCACATATAAAACTTTCAAGAACCTTCTTTCCTTCCCATTTCTTCTCTATCGACTTTGTTCCCTCCTCTTTTCTCAATTCTCAAACTTCCATTTTATTAATTTTTTACGTCAATTCTTCAAGAAATCAAAAGGAATCTAGCTTTCAATTTCAAACAAAGAAAGGTAAATCCCCTTTAACACGAATTTAGCATTGTCTTTCCTTCAAATTTAATAAAAAAGAAAATTAGGGATTCGACTTAGACATGATTTATTGATTTGAAATAGGACAATTAGTTTTTTTCCTTGACTTTACCTATTCAACTTCCTCTATTTCTCTTCAATTTGATGTAAGTAGATAATCTACTTACTTTTTTAGTTATATAAATTGGATATTCTTATGATATTACCTAAAATATATTAATTTAATTTTATATACGAGTAATAGATGATGAGGACTAGTGTTAAAGGCAGCTTTAAAGGTGTATTACTAGCTAAATTGAGGTTTTTATTCGATATGTATGATTTATTGGCTTTAAAGGATGGAAAATGTTGGAATTCACAAAATCTGGAAATATGCAAGGAGGAATTGATTGTGTGATCAATTCCAAGCATCCAGAAGAAAATCCAAAGTGAAAGAATTGATTGTGCAATCAATTCACACAAACCCATAATATATTCTTAAGTGAATCGATTGCACAAGTGATTCATAATGCTAAAAGGTATATCTTAGGTATATGAATCGATTGTACAATGGATTCTTAAAATATAAAACTAAACCAAGCCATTATGAGTCGATTGTGTATTTGATTCACAAGGCCCTATTTTATGTTTCACCAATTAAAACATTATACTTTAGTCCTTAAATGAGGAATAACTCTAACATTGAAATCTAACCATGTTATTATTATTTTTCTTCCTTAATTCACATTCCATGATTAAGTGTATATATGTATGAATGTTTGTGATGAAGTATGGGTAGTTTCTTCATACATGGCTTGGTGTAAATACTTGATGATGAATCTATAAGAAATTGAAATATATGACACTAAATAAGTAAAAGATGTACGAAAAAAGGTTGAGTTCATCATGAATAATATATTAAGAGACATAAAGGTATTAATTATTTGTTATTTATAAATTATATATATAGTTTAAGACATTGTTTAATATATATCCCTAAGTTGTGTAATGCTTGTGATTGGTAATGTATTAATTAAGACTTCAATAAAAAATAAACTAGATAAGTAAATTATCTACTTATTGATACTTCAAGTCTTGTTATTTTTTTTTTACATATTCTTCAAATACATAGGTGGAAGCTCCTCAACCACTATTTACAATTCCAAATAGGAGCATTTCTTGAGCAGGTTTTATTAACAACTAGAAAGCTAGAGTAGATCTCAATGGGTAGTAAGAGAAACTTTATACATATTAAATAGAACTTATAGTCAGTGTTCACTATAAAGGTTACTTTGAAATGAAATAGATTAATGAATTACATTATTAAAGTTATAGCTATTTGATGATACCATATTAAGTTAGATAAACTGGTGGATACTAGTAATAGCATTCATGCTAGTCATAACTAGGTGGGTCATGATAGGTTTGCATGAAAAGTAACTTTCCATGAGAAATTGAACTTCTAAGGAAGTGTTTAAAGTTATTTCATTGATTGAGAAAGTGACACTTCTCAAGAAATAACTTCATATATTTTATTTTATTCAACTTTAAACTTTCTAAAAAGTGTTAATAAAATAACTATTATATCCTCAATATTATTATAATATAAATTAATAAATTTTATTTATTATTAATTAAATTTAATAAGGATAATTTTATCTTTATATCCATAAATAATATAAGAAATGGAATTTACCTAGGCAAAAGGTAGGTAAGGAACCTTTCATACTCTGTGAAAAATATAATTTCCTAAGAAATTCTATTTCTCCCAATTTATTAGATAGTGATCAACCAAGACTTCTTATGCTATTACTGTGAACCAAATGACCTCTTAGATTTGCATGACCTACCTGGAGATGAATTGTATTAGACTCTATGTATTCAATATTAGGGTTCAAAACATAAAAATATTGTTATAATATATAACTTAAATACTTAATAATATAATCATACAAAAAAGGCATAGGGCACTTCACAATAAATGTCTAACTAGACATGATCTACTAAGAACCCAAGCTCAAAATAACCCACATTAGCAGAAGTCCTAATCCAAGAAGCCCACATAGCAAATCGAGGGGATCAAGTTAGCCCACATCACTAACACTAGACTTTATAAGGAATAAACCTCTTATAGTATCCTAGCCCACCATCTAAGCACCTAAATCCATACAAGCATTTTTCGAAGGTACTTAATTCCACCAAAAGCTTTCAAGAAGCATTGCAACAAATGTGACCTTAAGAAAATAACTATAAGACATGTGTCCATTTAGTATTAGCCAAGGAGTCACACCATAAGGGTGTCATCCTGAAGATCCAAAATGAGAAACCCATATACACATTTATCCCTATGAAGACTCTAGCCTATTAGTAGGGTTACTGGTCATCATTTAGGACCTCCATCATTAGTACTATCCCCTAACCCATATCTAAATGGATCATTTTGTAATAATTTTGTTAATACCTAACATATCATTAATAGTGGTTTGTACACGAATAGTTCAAGGTCATTTAGTAATGTAAGAGCTACAAAAGGGAAAAAATCCTATTTTTAAACTTAAACACCCAGGCTTATTGCATAACTTAACTCATTAACATGCTTCCTACTATTGGTTCCATGCGATCATAGATGTCATTACTAATTGAAAAGAAATTTTGTAAAAAAAGCAATAATAAAAAGCAATCCTAAAAGAGAGAAATGGATTAATAGGTTAAGGGGGTGAGAAATAATAAGTTAACATAATCTGAAATTTTTTAATCAAATAGATAAATTATCGACACAAAGTAAAAAGTCAACAAGATTACTAAATCAACTCAACTAAGCATATCAATCCTAAATAGGATCACAAGAGAAAAAAATCTATAAGCATAATCCAATTAACTTTAATAGCAATATATAAGGTAGAAAGAAGAAAACTTTCGATCATAAAAACTTGCACAACAATTTAATAAGAATGGAGTAGTTACGTAATATTATGCTAATGAACATATGAGACATAAATAGTTAATAGTGCAAATTAATACTCAAACCCATCCTCAAATTAATAGAGGCCTATACCTTTCACCATATGTTAATATTATTTCCTTATATCTTTTGAAGCAACCAATCTAAAATGACATTATAGTAAATAAGTATTAATATTTTGAAATACATGATATGTGGCAAAGAAATTCAACTTACAAAATCAATGTAAAATTTTTATTGAGATAAATTCACATACTTTTGATTCCAAATTCATTAGAATTACAAATTTTGTAACTTGTTTTGCATGATCCAGTTGCACCTAATCAGCTATGGACAAAAAGTTAGATAAATCACAATTAATTTTGCTTTAATTTAATTTTACATTTCAAAACCTAGTTAGATGAAATTTGAGTTAAAAATTGCTAACTTGAATCAAATATAATCAATGAATGGCATGAAAAAATTTCAATTAATCATACTCATTGTAAAGACAAAGGTGAGATTTGATGGTGTTAATAAAAATCTATACATTTTAAGCTAATTAAAAACAAAAGGATAAAGAAAAAAGATGATAAAAATCAATAAAGGAAACATAAATTAAAACTTTTACAAAAACTTCAATTTCATGATATAATTCACCTCCATGCATACAAAAATGTCATCATTTATCATCTTTTTACTAACTAAAGGTCCTAGATCTAAGATTTGAAATTAAAAATTAAAAAAAAAATGGGAAAGAAAAATGAAAGAGAGCAATAATATAAATTAGCAAAAGTTTGTCTCTATATAGACCTAAAATTGGTGAATCATCAATATCTCCAAAAGTAAAGGAAATGCAAATGAAAACCTATTATAAAAGCTTTGCTTAACTAACCATTCTTCATATAGAAGAAAAAGTAATCAATATCGATTCCTATGGAAGGAAATTAATCCACACGGGTGAGTTAAAGAATTAGTTCAAATTATAAAAACTAAAAGCAAATAATTATAGAAAATAAAAATTTAACCAAAAGCAAAAGAAATCAACTAACTTTTGTCAACTATTAGTTCATCTCATATCATCTTCAACCTTTTTTTAATTTCATGGTAGTTCAGCATTTATCTTCCAAATCAAAGCTCTTATCAGCAATTTTTCTAGCTAATGAAAAATAGGAAG
This sequence comes from Sindora glabra, assembly GCA_020226215.1. Classification (NCBI taxonomy): domain Eukaryota; kingdom Viridiplantae; phylum Streptophyta; class Magnoliopsida; order Fabales; family Fabaceae; genus Sindora; species Sindora glabra. Next base: position 37,265,627 of record CM035226.1, on the reverse strand, counting down.
GCCTTAGTTGGAAACTCATTCAAATTTTGAGCATAGAAGAAAAAATGTGGGCTTGCAAATGCTTTGCATAAATGAATACAACAAAACCATCCAAAAATTTACCTTGCAAATCATAAACATTATAGTGTTAATAAGATCCTATAAGATTAAGTTGTAGCCAATATATATAATTAATCTAGTGTCCAAGGAAAAGAAATTGGTCCATGAATTAATAATTCAATCTTCACTTGCACTAGATAGTTTATGCAAATAAAAATGCAACCACTTATTTAATTGCTTAGTTTCAATAAATTTCATATTTTGAAACTTTAACTAGTTTTAGTTAATGACATTAAATAGTTGCTCACTAAAATAGGTCCACCTATTATAATTAGGTATGTACAACAATTGATAATCATGGTAAAGTAAAACTAGCTGGTCTTATTGATTCTACGAGTTTTCTAGTAACAAAATTTTCAACTTGTTCATCCATAGCATGGTTATTAAAATTGAACCAAACATTAAAGTGATTAAGGGTTTAGTTCACTACATCATTGATTCAATAGTGAGTCATTACTTAAATCATTTATAATATAAAAATAATAAAAATACACATTCAATAACTAAAATAATAATTTCATATTATCGGTTATCAAAATATAATAATAGGAAGGAAATAACTCAAAATGACATAATATTTCATCTTTAAATAAATTAAGATTTTTTCAATGATTTAATGTAATATAATAATTTAACTAAATTAATTAAAAATTAACTAGTTAATCAATTTTTTTTACCAATTCACTTGTATAATTAGTTTGATGGTGTAATCTAAATTGAACTAGCCATCAGTTCGCTGGTTGTACTAGTTAGTTCATTGTAGGTATAATAGCTATGCTATATAAGGAAGAAAATTTTCTCATAGTTAACCAAATGTCACTATAGCAAAGTACCTAAATATAAAATAATTTTTCTTTTTTTTTTTTTTGCTATGGTGTATATCAATACTTATGTAAATGAACATTTAAAAAAGCAACCTAATAAATTAATTCAACAAAAAAATGAATGTTTCTTTAAGAAGCCATAACAAAATAGGATGCACTATTAACAACTATTAACCCTGTGGTTTAGAAACACTTTAAACTTATATATATATATATATATATATATATATATATATATATATATATATATATATATATATATATATATATATAACAAAATGTAATATTATGCTTATTAAAAGAAGAATATAACATGAAGTTTCATAAGAGCAAAAACATTTGTAAGAGTTGAACCATGTAGACCAGTATTATTAGAAGCAAGAACACTCTTAATGAATTAATTAACTCATTTATGCACTTTTATAACACATCACTTTACTAATTCTCCTTATTGAAGATCCAACCATTCCACTTAATCCATAATACCTAACAAGTTATGCCAAAATATAGTTTCCAATGGCCATTCTTATTTACTAAAAGATTATCTTTCATGCTCCTCTCAAACCATTTTTTTACGTTGTCCTTAAAGAACTCTTTCTAACAAGATAGGTGGACAAGGAAAAACCATATAGTGGTTGCCAAAGAACAATTTCTAATAGTATGTAAAAACATCTTCGTAACTCTACCACATTTGGGATAGGGATTTGTGTTTGCTATATTTTGACTAAATATGACTTTAATCATTAGTAGCTTATCCTTAAGTAAAAATTAAAGGAATAATTTCACCCTTTCAAGGTACTTCACTTCCAAATAGCCTTATATAGATCTTTTTAAACCATATGATTATTAATAGATACAAGTTTATAGATTGATTGAACTATGAAACATCCCTCAATCATATTTTTCCATATCACTGTGTGTTATCTCCTTCCCTAATCAATCTAGGGCCTAACACAACATTAGGCTAAACTTTCATAATTTCTTTCCATAAGTTAGAAGAATTCTATTTCTTCTGCATTTTAGGGATTATTTTATTCTCATAAACATATTTACTAAGTATAGTCACCTAAAATGAATCTTTCTTTGTTATAAGATTGAAAGCTAATTTCATTTAAAAAACTCATTTTAAAGCCTCATATCTCAAATTCCTAAACTTTCAATCTCTTTACTACAATAAATTTAAATACAATCCATTGAATGTAGCTTTTTCTTTTCATATAATGAACCCCCATAAAAAGCATTTATCATGGTTTCAATTCTATTACAAATACCCAAAAGCAACAATAAAATATGCATTAGGTATAACAAGATGGTTGTAAGGGCTAATTTTGAAAGTGTTATATAGCTAACAAAAGTTAGCAATTTAATACCCTATAAGGAAATTCCTTTTTTAAACTTTACCAACAATATAACCATAAGTTTCCTTGGAAATTCTTTTATGAAGTATAGGAACCCCTAAATACTTGCCAAGGTTAAAAGTTTATTGAATCCCATACCATTACCAATCTATCTTGAAACATTATAGTTCAAATTCCTAAGAAAGAACACCTTAGTCTTATTTTTATTGACTTTATATCCAAAGACATTACAAAATATGTCCAAATAGGTATTTATTATATAACTTATTTCATTAAGGCTTTTGGGAATAGAATCAAATTGCTAACAAAGAAAAAATGAAACATTGTTAGCCTTTTCCTACTTAGTATAATTGGTTTTCATCTTTTGGCATGGATTATATAGTTAATACAATGAACTAATCTCTTTATGCAAAATGCAAAGATGTTACATTTATTAAAATCTAAAATTTTTTATATGGAAATAATTAATTTTTATAGGTTACAAATAATTTTTATTTCTTATGTTAAATGTTTTAGAATGAATAAGTAATAGTGATTTAAAGCTATATGTGATAAAGGATGAATATATAAATATGGAAAAGATTTATAAGAGTATTTTCGAATTTGCCCTAGGGACTTTGTTTCCTTATTTTCCCCTAAATTCAACCTGTAAACCTATTTCCATATCCAAAGAAAAACATTTAACTCCTATCTTCCTTTGAAGTATATCAATCTATCTCCTCTTTCTTTTTATCTTTCCCAAATCCAAGTGAAGTAAGAATTTCCACATTCTAATCTTTACAACAATCCTTTTTTTATTTTCTTTTTTTGATTTTTTTAATGATTAAAGTATTGGATTTATAATATTGTGCTACCTTAACCTTCAAATTGTTGATTTTGATGCTTAGGAACAAGTTAATCCCTATTTTCTTTGCTTTAAGTCTTTTCCATAAAATTTTAAGTAAACATTTTAACTATTATCATTTAATTTGAATGATTTAGCTAGTATTGAATCAAGTTTTTTCTTCAAAATTGTTTAAATTAATGTTATGTATTGTAAAATGATATTTAGTATAGATTTCTTGAGAAATTGGGCTATTGTAAGGTTATTTTTATGTTCAATAGTGATTGATTTACATAATATTATATAAAAGATAAGATTTATGTGGAATTTCTTGTGTGTGAATGATGAAATTTTCTATAAAAATGTAAAATTTTATATTTTAATTAATTGATGAATCAATTCATCGATGTTAATACATAAAAACTTGATGATTACTTGATTTGTCACTTACAAAAGCAAACTTAAGCCGTCAAATCAATTGGTGAATTAATTTCGCAAGGGTTAAAGACAACTTCCCCTATACTAAATTGATTCACAAATCGATTCAAGCTTTATAGGAACTCATTAGAAGATTCAAGTCATTATAGACTACACACAAACTTATTAGATGTCCTGAATTAATTATTCAATCAATTGTTCAATCTAAAAATGATATTTTGTTATGTAATTAGTTCTAATTAATATATTATGATAGATTTATGATACTTATGAATTGGTAAAGTTATGTAGGGGTTTCCATCCCTACCTAAGTGCACGATTCATTTATATGATATGGTTATAATTAAGGCATAAACAATGTTATTAAGAATTGTTTATTCATTTCATGATTATTATCTAATATTAGATGTTATACATATATATGGTATGAAAATTAGTTATACTTGCACTAGTATGCTGGTTAGGGTATTTGCATTTTTTTATAAAAGTTTTTATTGTTATTGTGTTAAATTTTAGCATTTTAGCATGCTGATTGAAGCACTTATGCTTGTTTTGATAAATATGTTATTGGCGAGATTAATGATAATAAGGCGATTATATATATTGTGGCATTATGCATCAGATTATGTGTCATTTATGAGGGATGAGGTTGATTAGATAAGCAAAAATGATCTTGTGAGGGTTAAGGCTAACAGAGAGTGATAAAGAGATTTACATGCTTTCTTTTTACCTTTTCTAATGAATGTTATTGAATTGCTATAACTAAATCAAGAAATTAGGATTGAGCATAATTCATCCAACCAATAGTAACCGATCGAACTATTTACTAATCAGTCAATTATGTATAGTTAGGAAATGAAAATAGTTAAAATTGATAGAAATTTTTAAAAAATTAGTTGAATGTAGTCAATTATGGGTATAAGAGATTCTACCCATATTAACCTACAGCCAAATGAAACAAGTAATATGAAAATTAAAATTTACCCACCTTTCTTTTTTACAATATATTTTGCTTCTATAAAACTTACAAAATCACTTTTAACTTTTCATTTAATGGACTTTTCTTCTTTGACTTCACTCTTTCACTTCCTAAAATTTCCTTCTTTAAATTTTAATCCTAGAAATTTGCACCAAGCCTACCTATTGTGGCTCGTCTAATCACACTATCACCTAATCCTTATAACCATATATGGTACATATACAACTTAATTGTCATGGGCCAACCTAATCACGACTAGCAAGGACCTTATTATTCAGTTTTCACTAGCCTTATTAACTAATTATAAAGACTTTAATATAACAAAAAAATTCTTTACTTTCGTAATGACTATAATACAACTTAATTGTCAAAGTACTTAAACAAAACTCCCCTTGTTTTAAATACTTAAGGGATTTACTTTCCTTGAAAATGCAAACCTATGATTCGATAAACACATATATTAAGAGTTACTTTTCTTATTTTTGGATACTTCTCAAAAGTTACACACGCTAAATACAAAACCTATAATCTTTATAGATATAACAACAACTCAAACATACATATAATACTACACAACCCTTATGTGCATCTTTATTTAAACATAGATCAATAATTATACTTCTAATCCTATTCCAATTGTCAAAATCTCCCTAAAATATTAAAAATAAAATAAAACAAGCTATGAAAACTTAGTAAGCATATATCTACCACAACCATGCTTAGAATCCATTATATAAGATGATCAAATACTAAATAAATCTTAAAATAAAATATAATTATGACTAAATTTTTAGATCTTTTTAACTCACGATACCAATTATCTAGCTGATAATATTTTCCTGCACATACTTAAATTATTTATTTCATATCATAATTTGTAATCATCTCAATCATTCAATTTACATAATATTCATACTATATTACATGCATAATCCTTTTCAGATGATCACTAAATTTACAGATAGCCAACAAGGCTCAATTGCAATAAAATCATCACAATCGCATCATATGAAATTATTTAAGATAGTAAATCTCAATCTCATAACATAATACATATCAATTTATAACAAACACATATATATCCACATTTTGGCTCCCAGCTCAATCTTATACCTTTCATAAACTGTCTATCCTTGACCCTTTAAGGTTTGTCTTATACCCTTCACAAACATATCACTGGGAATTTCCCATCCAATAATGCCACTTTTAACATAATTCACAAATATAATATACACACTAAAGCTCAATTTTACATATCATAATTTCAATGCAATTTTCAACACAGAGTAACTATTTTATTATCATAGGGTAATATCAAAACATATAACAGTATATATATATCAGTACTACCATACCCTTTTGCATAGCCATATCATTCATTCACATATTAATAGAATTCATACTATGGTCCCAGCATATAAGTAATAAAGAAAACTTAATCACAAACTTTTAATAATCAATAATAGTACTACCATGCTCTCTAAGCATGGTTAATTCACATTCACTCATCATACACATGTTCTTGACTTATTATTCCATCAAACATATATTCTATCAAGTAATACTAACTAACAATTATTAAGATTAAAACTCTTTATTCATAATTATGTTCGAACCCCATGCATGAATTGTAATTTCAACAAATAAAATTTATGGAGAAATTATAACATTTAATAAATATAAATAATAATTAGATTTTAGAGGAAAGATATATATACTTACTTGAGAATGCCCATTCACTTTAAGAATCTCTAACTATTTCACTTCCTTCTTTCCTTTCTTCCTACTTCACAATTTATAAGGATAAATTATGAATAAGTAAGCATTCATATTTTCTTTCCTGTTATCTTAATTCTCAATTTGTGTCATGATACATTAACACTCTAAATTATCATCTTCTTATATCTTATAGTATAACTCATGGAATCAAAATATGTCATTTTATAGAGATTTTTAAATCAAATTTACACAAGCAGAAATATTGATACTTAACAATCTTAAAAAACTCTAATTACATCAATTTAGCTAATCATGCCCTTATTTGCTATTACCTTTAGCTTTGATTTAAGATAATCAAAAATTACTTTTCATATAATTAAAGCTTTCTTAGTTTGAGTTTTAAAATATTAAAAGGAACACTCTAAAAACACTCTAATCTTATCGCATTAATATTCTATAGTATAAAAATCTTATATTCAAGAGTTATTCTCATGTATTTAATATTATTATAACATAGGTTTTCTAGAATATATAGCTAACACTAAAAATATTGTAGTATGATACTCTAAAATGGTTTTGCTCATGCCAATTGCACATTTGATAGTAGGGGTACAAATGAGTCAGGCGGCCTATCGAGGACCTATGGCCTGGCCTAATTTAGGCTTAATTCGACTCGGCCTTTTTAGTTAAATGAATCAGGCTAAGGCCAATATAGAAGCCTTTTTAATTAAATAGGCCGGGCCTTTTTATTTTAAACCTATCTTACAAGCCTATTGGGCTGGCTATTTAATATTTTTTATTTAAATTTATTTACTATAAAGGTAATAACATATAGGCTTTTTTTTTCAAGTCCATCATATAGATTAAATATTTTAAATATTTGTTGCATAATTTATGGTGAACTAATTTATCTTTGTTGTTAACTTTCGATATTATGACAACTTAATATTATTTTACTTTTAATTAAATATTAAATATTTAAATTAGTAATTTTGTATTATAAGTATATAGATTTATTTCTTTATTAATTAGTTCTTATATAAAATTTTATATTAATTTTAGTATTATTATGGGCATTTTAAGAATATATTGATACAAACTTATATAAGTTATTGGCTTATTTAAAGTTTTTTTATAATAGGCCTTTTAAATCTTAAGTTATTAGCCTATTTAAAAGCTTATATTTAAAATAGACTTTTGAATATGCTAACAGGTCAGATCAGGCTTTTAAAATGGGTCAGGCTCAAGCCTAAAATAAAGTCTTATATAGGCTAATAGGCCAAGCTTAGACTAATATTTTGCAATATAGGCTCGGCCTATTTAAGGCAAATCCTAGTTCAACTCAGCCCAGCCCATTTGCACCCCTATTTAATAGTATAAAATATGTACATATATATACACATTTTCAACTTTATTTTCAAAGGAACTAATTTTCACATTTTAGCAATCTCTTTCTTAGATTAAGTTAGGATTGTTCAAAATATAAGAATGTAACACATCATAAATGTTTTAATCATATTATTCCAACATCACGTAATATAAGTTCCATATTTTTCAAACAAATTCCTATATATTTCAAGTACGCATTTATATTTCTTTTGACTTAATCCTATATTGACCCTAAGACTAAGTTTTTATGGTCTTATAAAGCTTATATATTTTTTAAAAGCTGCCAGTGATGCCTTGACATCGAAATTGGATTAAATTGTAGTGAGAAAAAGGAGCTTCCAATCTGTTTTATCGATAAGGGAAAAACTTAGCACCATACTATGTTTCTAAATACTTTTTCATGCCACCATCTAATTATTAGCCAGAAAAGAAGCTAAATCTAGCAAAAGCAGTGCATGACAATGTTAAATCGAGGATTGAAGAAAAAAAGGGAGGTTATCAAAAGAGAAGAGCTCATGCACTTATCGCCATGGTTTGCAACTCCTTACACAAGACCATATAGTCAGATGCCAAGAAGGGATGCCATTTACATCAACGACCACCTGAGTTGATGACGGAATCCTTAAGAGTAGTGCATCATGCTGGGATTGGAAGTCAATCAAATACAGCGAAATTAACCGATCCTAGCTAAGGATCCATATGAAATAATTAGATCAAAATAGGGATTTGATTACCTTTTACAAATACTTCAGAGGTTCAATCGCTGATTATCCTTTTTGACTTACTTTCGACCAAAGATTCTGAAGTATCCACACGAACTTGTGAATCGCCAGCAAGCGTCTCATGTGCATTGATTGGAATTTACCTCCTTTCTTTTCGTAGTACTAGCTACGCCCTTCAAGGGTTCAAAAGGTATTGTTAGGTTTTTTTGTATTTTTTAGATGCGTGAATAATCCTTATTATTATCTAACAAGCCTATTTAAATAGGGGTATAGAAAATCTTAACTAATTGGACTTTATTCCATGTATAATTATAGGCTTATTATTAGGCCTTATAATTATAACATGAAATTCTCAAATATTAGGCCTAAACAATTTGATCCGTCAATTTCAAATTCACTAAGTTTTAAGTGTGCGACACTATAGGCTCTCATTATATTGGCAATGATCATAAATCATATTAATGATTCCAAGTAATGTAAAAGTTAGTGATTTGATTAAACCTATATGTGATCATCATCTATGACCTTTTGTCCTAGACATTTAAATTGAGCATGAGACATGGACCATGTCATTCTCGTATAGCCTAATTCAAAGGTTTCTTAATTCTTAAGTAAGCTAACTAAAGCAAATGTAATTAACATTCCATGTTAATCTATTTGAGCATGGCCATACATTTTTCTTAACTTTACTTAATCAAGGGCTCACAGATGTCACTCCTATTATATATGGGGACAAATTCCATCTTGATTATACAAATCCCTCCGCATGATATGTGACACATCCAATAACTACTTTTACTTTCACTCAACCATGAATGACATAGAGTAATATTAAAATATGAAACTCACATGTAAAGAACTTTGGCAATCTCATGTCAAAGAACCATATTTACAATGATCACTAAGAATTACTCATGACACTCATATAACGACTCATGTAGTGTTCTTAGAATAAGTCGGTCCTGTATATAAGTTCTCTAACTTGTACTTATGTATAGACTTAATATCTCATATAAGTTATTACATATACTTGTCTTAACATATCAAAGTAACCCAATCTATAATGATATATGACTAAGGACATTTAAGAATGTAAAATTCTAAGATTATTATCATAATTAAATATATTACGCAAATAATATATATATAAATATGATAGTTAGAATTTCCTTTAAAATAACATAATTCAAATTTACAATCATCCATTTAATTGATTTTAGGGCATATACACCAACACATCGAACATGAAACATTACACAAGAAGAAGAAAGAGTAGAGAGGGAAACAAAGAGATAGAGCTGGGAAAAAATAAAGAAGAGAGAGAAAAATTCAAGTTAAAAAGAGTCATAGGTTTTTACTTGGTGCTTCTCGACGCAAGGTAAGCCCTTCTCCTATAAATCCTATCTATTTATTAGTTTGACCATCTTTCTTTCTTTTTAAATCTTGTCCATTTATTGAAATCCTATCGTAATCGCATTCTTTTTTCGCCACCTTATTTAAAATCCTTATTTGGCATTTTGAATAAATATCAGGGGATCATTAAATCATGAGTATATATATATACTTATAAAGATATATATATATATATATATATATATATATATATATATATATATATATATATATATATATATCATACTTCAATACATTTTGAGTTTGAAAATTTTTCTAACAAATTCATAAATTTATGAGTAAAATCATTTATTAATATCAGGGGATCATTAAATCATGAGTATATATATATACTTATAAAGATATATATATATATATATATATATATATATATATATATATATATATATATATATATATATATATATATCATACTTCAATACATTTTGAGTTTGAAAAATTTTCTAACAAATTCATAAATTTATGAGTAAAATCATTTATTAAAATCAATTCACATATTTCTTAAATTTCTTATTCTTAACTTCCAAAAGTCTTAGTAAAATTTAGATAATGTTCCTATTGAATAAAATCATAATAATGTTATGCAACTAAAAATTAAAATATCTATATCTTATCTTGACTATCCTTGATAATTAAAATAAACATTCTGAGTATTTAAAATAATTAAAAATTCTAATTATTACCTAGGGGTATTACAATAAACCACTTGTTGTCTACCAAGTTTATCATATAAAAACTTATTTTTCCTAAGATATTATTATGAATAACTCCACCTTATGACCCTCTTTAGTAAGATCCATTAACTTGAATCCTATCTCATCCATTAGGATGTTGTTATAATTTTTCACCCACCAACATCAAAAGATAAGATCTTTAAATTAAATGTAGTTAAGCTCCCATATATCTTTGATGACCTTATATTATGATATCATTACATAGACAAGATTTTTATCTTTAGTACTAAAGACATGCATTGCTTGAGCCACTAGAATAACCCTTACTATTTTTCATAGTGCTCTTTTCATTTTATGCCTTTGTGTAAAAAGAATATTCATCAATGTTATATCTTTGATAAGATATAACCTTCATATGAGGTCTGTTAACTAACTATTTTATAATTACAAAAACAATATTTGATGTTTATATCATCATGCTCCTTATATGATTGCTATACTATATAATGAAATTACAATTTTGTTCATCCTATACCTACTACTCATCCCTACCACAATGGAAATCTTTTATGAAAGTAATATGCTTATCATGTAAGAACCAACCTTTTTATTATTTTACAGGATGTAGAGGTGCGCCTATGCCATATTTAATGATTTATGCTCTTCACTTAGGTCCTTATTGTATCCTTCCTTAAAATTATTCCTTTATATTGAGGCTTGGGAAATTTGATTCTAATAATGTTCATATTTAACAAGTATTATATGTAAAATTCTATAACCTTCTCAATAATGTATCCCCTAACAATACATTCTTCGAGCCTATTTTGATTGTATACATATCCTTTTAAGATCTTAATATATCATTCCACTGGTTACATTTACCTCAAGTGCCAAATACACTATAATGTCAAAGAATAAGGCTCGAAAATAAATCCCAACTTAACATAGTGTAATGAAAATATCCTTCTACAAGTCATCCAAATCTTATAGGTTAATGGCCCTAGAAACGAAGTCTTGTTATAACTTATCTCACATATTTAAGCAATATTTCTCAAATGATGATCAATAAAAGTTAATGTATTAAAGTATGACAATCTTCAAGCTAACTAATTTTAGATCTTTCATAAAAAAAATAAGGCTTTTAATGTTAAAATAATAGCCTTAAGGCATTTTAACCTCATGAAGAAACATGCACAAACTTATGTTCTCCTTCCTAAGCAAGGTATAACATGCTATAGATAAATACACATGTTGATCCTTTTTTTTCAATACTAGTTTCATCCATATGGTTATCTTTTGCAAGTCTAGTTAGGCTTTAACTCTATCATTTGCCTTATCCAACATGTTCAAATGCATTTTAACCAAATTATCATATATACTTTTCTATATGTATGATATCAATATTATGCCTAACAAATAAGTTCTTTAAGTATGGAAGATTGAAGAATATAAACCTATTTTTTTACAAAGTGTCACTACTACTATTGTATGAATTTTACCAAAAATGACGTCAATATTTTTCATTTTTTTATAAACTTTCTCCTAGATAAAGGTTTCTGAGTCATTGTTTCTTTTGATAAACGAAGCCTTTTTTAACTTATAATAATCCTAGGAATGAAGTAAAAATATTTTGTGACTAAGATACATTATTTTCATCTAATGCTTAAGTTGATAAAAGCATGTGCCAATTTCACAAATAGGATATACTTTACGCTCTTTAACACTACACCCTAATGATATACATCAAATAACAATGCAACTTTATCCTACATTAGTCTTAAGTTTCCAATGAGCAATGTTAAAAAATATCTACGTCATTTTCTAGTTGTTTAGGCCTTGATATCAATAATGTTAATATTACATACTTCCATTTCATGCATAATAAATGATGGAAGTTATAAATCACCAACATTAAAAGGCATGTGCTATATTTATTGCTCATATAATTATGAAATTTCATTCTATTAATACACAATGTAAGTTTGAGGTTTTTTGCTTTTCTACTAAATTCAAGAAATAATAAATCAATCATTCTCCATTGAAAATAATTTGGTGGATAACGAAGCTTATTAATGAAAATTATCCACCTACATGCCTTATTAAGTTTTTAACATTTTCTACATTGATAAACATGCATTTAAAACTTAATGTTATGGGAAGATACCATAACACTTAAGTCGAGGACCCTTCTTTAATGTTGTTATCATACTTCTTTAATTTGTAATAGAACACCTTGTATTTTAGACACTTATACAATATTTTATACTCCTTTTGATATAGTATACAATCATTAGGATATGCATAAATCTTCCTATACTCCATTCCTATAATGCATATGATTTTTTTTTTTTGCTTTATAAACATGAATCGATAGCATATTGCCTTCGAAAATCATATTTTTCAACAATTATAATAATCCCATAAACTCTTGTCACACCATCCCTTTTTCATTTTTAAGTTGAACAATCTCAATAAGGTAGATAAACGCATATTCAATGCAACTCATATATAATGACTTCTCTATGTCACTTAATAAGTTATCGAGCATTTATTGATGTTTAATAAAATTAGACTAAAATCCTATTTTAGTCCTTAATGTTTACAATTTGTATTAATTTCATCCCTAAACTAAAATTTATATTAATTTGGTCTTTAAAGTTTTAAGCACAAGTAAAATTTTAGTCCTTTTAAAAATTAAAATTTGTACCAATTTGGTCGATGTGAGGGATTAAAATTTTATTTGGGCTTAAAATTTTATAAACTAAATTGATGCAAATTTTACTTTAGGGATGAAATTGATACAAACTAAATACTGTAAGGGCTAAAATAGGGTTCTAGTCATAAAATTATCTATAATATTATGCATTATATCCTCTAAATGAGCATTGAAACCCTCATGTTCTTGATCAGTAAACATATTACCTAAGTTACTTTCACCATGTCATTTCCATTGTGTATACCCAAGGCCAATGCTATTGACATATGTATAATCTTGTGCTCACTCAATTGTTACCTTCTTCCTATAATAATAGTTAATAAAAAGACATCTTATAAAGTCATTACTAAATTCTTCCCTCCTCCAAGTAACTATAAATTTAATGAATTTATCAATACTATTTTCATATTTAGTTATAAGCAGATTAGCACGCATCCAACTTCGATCCATGACTAGTCAATCTAATGAAAACCATACATATAAGAACATTTAACAAACTTTATATGATTAAAATTATACATATTCTTAGATAATGCACCCAAAACTTAAACACATTCAAACATTTTTATATATAAAAATACAACCCAAATTATTCAAAGTAGAATATTTTCCAAGCAAGTATCCAAAACTAAAATAATTTATACATTTATAGAGACAATCTTATGTAATCTATTTCATGCCTAAGGTTATGGTGCATATTCATAAGTTAATAAATAATTAGAAATATTTAAGTATGGCATTATAAGCTTAGCCCTAATCATCCCAAGCTAAAAATATTAAGGCAAAGTTCAAACAAATAAAATCATATATTTGCATTGAAAATATTAATATACACAAAGGATGAAAACCTCAAAATATTTAGTTATTATACTTTATTTAAACAGAAAAGTAGAAAATCAACTTATACTTTGCAATTTTATTAGAGTTCATAAGATAGAGCTTCATATTGGAGGATTCATGATTCTACAAATAGCACCATAATATTTTAGTTTTGTATTTCATTTTTCCACCAATGTTTTTGTTTTTGTTTTTGTTTTTAACAAGCAATGCCAATGTGTAAACAAATATTAGGTAAACCATGTTGGTTATTAGACATCGGTTTAATTATAATATTCATTATTTATATCAATACGGTGTTGTTCTAATAAATAAAATTTCACGTTGTTTATATATTAAAAACCATCTTGATAATATTTTTGGACATTGGTTGTCTTCAACTAACCAATACCCTTTAACTAGTGAAAATTTCTTCACAAATTATTATACTGTAAGTTAAAATTATATCAACTATAGGAAAATGCATCAATCATTTTATAAATTCATGTTAAATTTGGTAATTACAGATACTATTTTTCCAACTTATAAATTTGATACTATTTTTTATGTTGATTAATTTTTTATACAAATTCAAATTATTTTACATTTAATTACAACATTAGACATTTGAAATGACCTCGACATCATTTCTTTATGCATATTTTTCTTTTTATATGAATCAATAAGAATAATGACACATTGAATGAGAAATCATAAAAATCTGAAAAGGAGAGCACTAATTATGAAAATACATCCTGTAATTTTATCCATTTTCATATATTATTGCATCAACGAATACATAAACCAAAAGAAAGATATCTTCATTATTCCTTCCTATTGCTATCATATTTGCAAATTGTTATTGTCATCATCTAAAAATAAATCTTCTTACATATTTGTAAATTATAAATCTAAGTACCTCCATTATCAAAGATAAATTTTGTATGGAAGAGGAAAACAACTGCTCCTTCATCTCACCTAACACTTTTAGAGATAATGTGTGAAAGTAGAAAACAAATCAAATTCTCTAACATCTCTAAAAGTGTTAGATGAAATCGTGGGTGAGCTGTCTTTATCATCCATATAAATGCCATAGTTAGATATTGGAAGCTAAGGCATTACTAAGATGTTTGAAATAAAAGGTAAATACAAAATTTATAAGTAGTAGTGAAAATTATAAATGTCAATGATTAACAAAAATTGACATCTTATGTGTACTTAATTTTCAAAGAAATTACCAGATTGTCATACTTTTAGAGACCGATTAAGTCTAAAATCAATGTACAAATGTTTTACATTTCCCAAAGACAATTTTGAAATGCCTTTTTAGATGATAATTATTTAAATAACTAATGTCTTAAGTTTTCATTATTTGTTAAAACATCATAAATGCCATGAAGTTAGATGTTAGTTAGACCTAAACTGATGTGTTAAAGTTTACATCTTCTAACCAGAGATGTTTGGATCATTTTTAAAAATCAATTTTTATAACAATTGATATCTTATTATTTTGAAGTTTTTTACATTATTTACACTATCTACATTTAAATAGTGAATTTATAGAGAAAGTTATTGTGTTTCAATATCAATTACACTATTTACAATCAAATTGTGAATTTATATAGAAAGTTATTTGTATTTCAATGTCTTCTATTTGATACAATAAAATAATAAAAGAACAAATAATTCTCTGAATTTATTCCAATATTTTATTTCTTTCCAAATCATTACACACATATGAATTCCATAAAACAACATATATAAAACTACAACTTCTCATCAATACATATTTACAACAAAATCACTAAGTAACTAAGTTCATATCCCAATTATATCAAAATCCTCATTCTTTGAATTGATGAGAAAAGCTCTATTTTTCTTAGTTAGATTCAAGTAGTCTCCTAATTATTCTCATCCTTATGGCCCATCCTTGCTCTTCACTTAGAAATTCTTTGAATTGATGAAAACATTCCATCCAATACTCTAATATCTTCTAATCACATATCCAAGTTAAGGTGCTTCCTATCAATTCAAAGCATTTTTAAGAATGAATAAGCTTTATTCAAATTCCACATAAACATAAATAAAGAGTCCAAGAAAAATTTATCAATTAAATCTAAAGGTGATATTGAAATTTTTACCTTTCCTAATTTGATACTTCAAATGCCTTTTTAAACAATGGTTATTAAAAAAAAAGTGAATGTCTTAAGTTTTTACACTTTCTTGCATGAAACATTGAACATCAATTATCTTTAAAATCAACGTAGTAATTTTCCCACTTAATTTCAAAATATCATCATATCAAAATAGATATTGATTATAATTTTTATTCATCATTTGCAAGTTTTCTATAATTTTAAAAATGTTGTTGTATCAAAATAAACATTAATAATAATAGTAAACGACGTTTATTGACTGACATAAATTAGCTATTTTGTAGTACTAAAATTTGATGTTCTTTTATTATTATAATTTTAAATATTATTTTTATTAATAAATAATGAAGATAATATAATTTTTTATTTATATAAGAAGAAGATATAAAATTTTTCTACGATCAACATTTTCTAATAAAAAATAAGGGGATCGTTAATGTCATTTTGTTGGTATGACTTATTCTGGGTATTCAAAAAATGGACACAATTTGATATGTAGGAGCAGGGCTGTTTTTATTATGGATTTTTTATTTTTATATATTAAGAAGTCATATGCCAATTCCAACTTTGGATCTGTGA
Source organism: Sindora glabra (assembly GCA_020226215.1). NCBI lineage: Eukaryota > Viridiplantae > Streptophyta > Magnoliopsida > Fabales > Fabaceae > Sindora > Sindora glabra. The sequence goes on along the minus strand of CM035226.1, from coordinate 37,248,922 downwards.
CTGCAACTTTCAAATATAAAAAATGAACGCGGTGCACAAACACCAGGAGATGATCGTTAATGTCATTTGTGTTTTCTATTTTTTTTTCTTGAAAACAGTTTTATAAAATAAATTTTAAAAATAATTTTTAAAAACAATCAAAGAAAGTGTTTATTCATTTTGAAAATAATCTTGAATTACAAGAATGTTATTAATGATGTGTGTTTTGGAAATACAAATTAAAAACAATTTAAATTTGTTCTTTTTTTATTTTTAAACATATATTTTGAAAATAATTTTTAAAATTAAAAATATAAAATAATTAAACAAATCAATTTTTTAATTTTTAAAAATTAAAAATTACTTTTGAAAATACAAACCAAACAGAACCGTAATTATTTATTTAGTTGAGAGTACTCACTTGGGTCAGCTCTTTTATTAATTTTTGGATTTTTATTGAAAAGATTTCAAGCAATATCCCCACGGGCAGAAACCTAAGTCCATTTGCCGAAATGCGACAGTTTTCCGTCCCAAAAAAGGCTAATTTATATTTTGAGTATATACTTATTTCTCTATTTTTATTATTTATCATAATTAATTAATCTTATACGTATTAAAATTTTTTAATTTATTCATTTTTAATAAAATTTTAAAATTATCTTTTATATACGAAATTTAAAATAATCAAAATAGAAAAAATGTGACAGAATAAATGAAAGTGAATTGAAAATATAAAATAATGAAGGATTTATTAATAAAAAAGAACAAAATTAAAAAAATAATATTTCATTAAAATTCTAAAATAATAAATAAAGGAATGAAGAGAGTACTACGATGCTCTAAAATAACATTCAGCTTCATGAGAATAATAATGTAATAAAAATTCCAATGGATGAACATGTTCCTAGCTAGTTGAGAGATGAGAGAAAAAAAAATGTATAATCAAACGTTGGGAGTGTTTGATAAGGTCACATTTCGGAGTGGACATATACATGTAATTTTTTTCAATTTATAAATGATATAAATAAAGAAATGTCACAATACTTTTATTCAAGTCAGGCTGATGAAAAATGGCCAAAAAAAAAAAATCTAAGTACTCACTTAATTTGTTAACTGTTGGGAAAATGCAAAGTAAGATGCCTATCTTAATAACAACAGGAAACTTCAATGAGTTTAATAGTTATTAGAGTTCCACTAATAAAAAAAATCAAGAATATTAATAGCGCATAAGCTCTACATAACAATTTTTAGTGTGGATGTACTAATAAAAAAAAAAGGGATTAGGGTGGATTAGCTAACAGTTCAATTACTATCTTGGCAGTTTTAAAATATTTCATTTACTCTCATAGAGTATCTAGACTAGATACACTATAAGTAAAGAAATTTAACCTTGAAACCTCTAATGTAAATTTTTTATCATTAATTCATCATCTAATAGTTTGGAACTTATTTATTCTTATTCATGATATATGTATGATTCATTTGAAGAAGATATGAAGCTTCAGGTTTTATTTAGTGTAATTAATTAATAATTGATAAATTAGTTAATTATTAAAAGCTTATAATTTATAAATAACAATCGATAAATTAATTGATTATATTAGACATACTTAGAGAAATTAGTTGAGAATTGTAAAATGATATATTAATATAAATAAATATATTAATTAAATTAATTTATATTTATTTTGAAATAAAATTATATTTTAATATAATTAAAATATTTTAGATAAGAATATAATTATCTAAAATTTAATTAATTATGTTTATGATATTATATATATATTAAATAATAATATAATAAATTAAATTTTAATTAATTATATTTTATAATATTATGTATTTATTATATTAAATTATTGAGGATATATTAAATATTTATTTATATAATTAGAATATAAATTGTTATTTAATTAAAAGGAGAGGAGAAATTTTGAAAAAAAAAATTAAAACTACTAACTTATAAGTTACAAGTTTCTTTGGTAAAACTCATCAAATAAAAGTTTATAAATTACTAATTTTTAACACATCAAATGTTTTTAAAAATTAATTTATAACTTTTTACTAAATTAATTTATTTGTTAAATTAAAAACAAACTTATTAGTTGATCATAGAAAGTGAGTTGCCAAACAACATAGGAACATAATCCAAAAATTAGGCAGATTCCCATTACTGCCAATAGCAACCGAAATATCGCGAATAACATAGGTTGCCGGCGTCGTATTCCTATATGAGTAAAGTTAAGCCCATACTGTTTACCCAAAAAAAAAAAATTGAGCCAATACTAGCATAAAATCATAGATTTCTACGGATTAACATTATTTTAATTTTTAACATTGTTCATTTTCAAAAGAAAAAGACGATACGTCAAGCCATGGTCTAGATTTCATTTGTTTGTTTGCTGGTAATTAAGGAGTGAGGACTACTAAGTCTATCATTGTGTAGTTAGTTTGGTCAAGCTCTAATTATTGAAGAGTTTGAAGAACTTGTTTTTCATTGAAGGTGACTGTCATGATAACGAGGCTTCAAAATACAAGGCGACGATAATTTTAAAATTATTAAATTAAAATTATTTATTTTTAAGTAAATATAATAATGTAATTTTAATTTTAAAATTACAACATCCCATCGAAATTTGAAATTTAATATTCCTAGAATTCACCTCCATCGAAACTAGAAAATCGTGCAGAGGCTATAAACAGTACCATTCTATGGATAACTTTGCCCGCTAGGTGATATGAACAAAGTAGCTACATGCAGGAGGTAATTTGTCTCTCCCCCCTGCTGTGCCTTTCAAAATATTTGAGACATCACTTATTATATTAATTAATTTAGTTAATTGATAATATTAATAATTTAAATAAATATATTTAATAAAATTAATTGTTTTATTATTAATTATTTATATATAAAATAATATAAAAAAATCAGTATACATTATTTTTTTGTCAATAAAAGGATAATTTTATTAAATAGTAATGTGAGAAATATCGAATATATATTATGATTTATTTGAATGTATACTATTAGTTTTATAATATTTTAAAATTTACATCTTATTTATTAAATTAAAATTTTTTTCTAGAAAATATATTATTATAATTTATTATGTGTACTAATTTTTTTAGGAAATAAATTTATTAAAGTGTCTATCTTTACTTTTATATTAAATTTTTAACATACTATTTATATATATTATAATAAAATTATAACATAATAGTTATACTATTTTTCACATTATATATATATTTTTCATCATCACATTTCTTTAAGAAAAATGTAACTTCATCAAAAGTAATTCTTTTTGTATATTGAATGATCCCTTTTTATTTTAGTGATGTTTTAAAAATTGGGTTGAAATGTATATCTATTAGATACATATATAAGTTAATCTTATTATTTTTTGCTTTTAATGTGAAAGGAATTTAAATTTATTAAATAATTATATAATACAACTTTTAACATATCATAATATTAATGTTATTAAATAATTACTCATTATTTACAAAGAACTAATTTTTAATATACATTAAATTAGTATATATATAAGTGATTAATGATGGTCATACCCCAAATTATTAAAATTTTATTTTAAACAATTATTTGGTAAATTTGTATTTGTATTGGTAACTAAAAAATATTGTGGAAAGGCTTAAAATAAATAATTAATTATAAAAAATAAAATTTTAATAAGAAAATGGATAGAATTAAATTAATTATATGGTTGCATCAAGTCAGAGTCGGAATAGGAGGCAAGGGAGAGATTCAAAATCATACCTTCTAAAAACGCCCTTGGATATTAGATAAATTACCAAAATGCCATTGAAGAAGAAAATAAAACCCAACTTTCCTCCTCCTCATTTTTTGTCAGTAGGTGATCCCTTCCCTCTATTCTCTCCTCCTCAATTTTCTCTATCTCAATAAAAATTTGGCAAATTTGAGTTAGGATTCTAAGAGAGCATTATCCATTCTTCCTTAAACCAAGGTAAACTTTTATTTATTTCTAATTGTTAATTTGATTTTTAAGGGTTTGATTTAAAGAGAAGAAATTAGGGATTTATGAAAACCCCTTTCCTCTATGTTGATAAGAATCAATTTTAAAATCTTACTCTCTTCCATTTCTTTAAATTATGGTAAGTGGACAATTTATTTAATTCTTTACAAGTTACATAATTGTAAATAATAGGAAGTTAAAGATTTATAACATTTAAACCGCCTATTGAAATGAAATTATTGATTCTATATGTTAAGTGTGTATGTGAATGTTGATTTGAGTTAAAATTTGTATTTGGAAGAGTGATGGATGAAGTAATTGATGAAATTGTAAATACAACCTTGAAGTTTGGTGAAAAAGTAGCAAAAATCTAATTGTATTTGATTGTAATAGTCAAATATAGCCCAAAGACATCAAGCCCTAGGCTTGCATTCGATTATAATAATCGAATATCTATGGCACTTGATTACTTGACTACAATAGTTAAATACAAATATTTTGTACCCTTGTTTTCAACTATTGTAATCAAATACTCTTAGTAAAATTTTATTGGCATCCATGAGCATAGGAAAAGTATGAAGGAAATGATATTATAGATATGGTAATTGTGAATAAGGTGAGGGAAGCCAATAACCTTAAAATATTGTGAAGCATAAGTGTAATGTATGAATGTGTTTATTATTTATCATTGGAGCTTATTTGGTTTGCCTTAGATATTATTATGTTATGGTCATATGAATTGATATAGCCTTGTGCCAATGTATAGGAATGGGTGTGTATTGAAATTTGTTTGCATAAAAATAATCATGAGGTGTGTGTGTGTGTGTGTGTGAGAGAGAGAGAGAGAGAGAGAGTTTTATGATATAACCATAAATAATTGTTTATTAATAGTGAATGTGATAGACATTGTCCATTAATGATGAGACTATATATGACAATCTATTAAAAATCATAATGAGTATTAATGATTGATCTCTATGAGGGATGAGTTATGATTCAAAAATATAAAATAGAAAGATTGTTATTCTAAAGGGATAAGGTGGGTTTATTATATAAATGATTTATTAGGATTGGAGGGGTTGTTAATTCTAGAGGGATAAGATTAGGAAGGAACTATTACAGTAAAAAGAGAGATATAAGATGGATTAAATATGAAATATGTTTTATTTTGCTTTAATTGCTATGAAAATTCTATGAGGATATGATGTTATTATGTAGTGAGTTTATATAATATTTAATGCTAAATGCATGAATAATGTGTTTTCATCAAGTGGATTATCTATTTACTAAGACATAAGTTTTATTATTTTTACTTTAAATATTTTATAGATGATTGGGTTATAGCTTCATAGCCACCACCAATCACCTAAGAGTAAAGTTGTCTTGGAAAGCATTGTGTAGCCATAATTATCAAATACGAAACTAGATTAGAGGAGTATCAGTTAAGTAGTTATCTTGTAATTGTTGTGAATAGATAATGATATAACTATTATATAATTACCTTTTAATAATATAACAACGTAGTTCATCTAAATCTATTTATTAAAAATGATGTGATGATACTAAATAGGATTAGATAGGCTTGTGAAAATTAGTAACAAGGTCCACGCCAATCACAGTCAAGCAAATTATGACAATAGCATAATGATTAAGCTCTTGTTTATTTACTTTATGATTTGGGGTTCAATTTCTCATTATAACAAACTAATAAATGTATTGAATTATATAATTTGGAGGCATTTTTATTTTTATTTTTATTTTTATTTTTTCTTGACCTTTTATAGGTCACCCAATTAAAGGTATCAAGGTCCCTAACTTTTTAAAATTGATTGACTAAGGATCAATCAATTGAATAAAAGAATTTCTCAAATGTACAAATCAGTTGATTAAAAGTTATTTACTAAATATTTAAAATAATTATTTGATTTAATCAACCGGTTAGGCTCCCAAATCAATTAAAAGTTAACAAAATAATTGATTGCCAAACAATTTGAACATAATTTCTCTATATATCTCAACACTATTTACACTTTTATGTTACGTAGTGCTATTCACATATGCTTTTTCATTTTAGCCAAACAAAATAATATAATAATAAAAGGTAATCGTGTGGAAAATTATTCTTATGAAAGCCGTGATATTGCAGTTGCTATAATCAGACAATTAATTGGGCGAATTCTAAGGAGTTGATTTTGCGACTTACGAACAAAATTAAAATATATGATTAAATGTATATTTTAAATGCACTTATCATGTACGGTTTAAAAAATGGAAAGAGAACATACTAACTCGCGAGTTCCTCCGTATTAGGTTGGAAGACGTAGCCGACAGATGGTAAGTGAAAATTTTAGCACTCTTCCTTCTTAACTTTGAAGGATAAAAGAGATTAGTAACGTTTTAGTACTATTTCTTATTAATTTTGAAGCATAAATGAGATTAGTATGGCTGAAAGATGATTATAGATTCAAGAATTCAATGTGCCCCTGCATTTTTCGAGTAAGAAGGGGTAGAAAAAATGTTGCCAATGTTCGAATATCAAGTATCACGACATGGAATTAAGGCCTGTCATACTTTCAGAAAAGCTACAGCAAGCTTCAACATAAGGGTTCCTGTAACCCATGAATTTTTCTAGCTCCAATTATTAAATAGTATTGTCCATATCGGGGCTTGTGCCAGTTAACTTCTAAGTAAGAGATAAGCATTACATTTTGGAATAGTTACGGAATACAGTAGTGTCAAAGACTTTGAGAAAAAATCGAGTTCTTGGAATGGATAGCTTGGACTGCAAAATAGTCCCCAAAGTAGCAATCAAGTTTCTCTTAACTTCTTTGTTAATGCCACCCATTGCTACTATCTCAGCGTATGCCGCTGGTTCTTTGTTACCCTCAAATGATATCGGCACTGACCCCTTTAGTATCACCATCACAAACTGCAAAATCATATATTTTCCAACACATGTTACAATATTAATATTTCAGATTACACATTGACATTAATAAAAATAAATAATAAAGTAGAACATGGTGTTTTAATTTCTTCACCATTCACATTGACGTGCTCAAGTAATTTCAAAGTTGTCATTTCAGCTAATTACTCACAAAAATTCCTTATCACCTAATTTTAAGAAATATCTTTCAAAGTTAGTGAAAATTAAATTTGTAAACTTGCATCTAATCGTTCATTGCAGATTTGCTCCTCAACAGCTAACTTAACCCAATTAAAAAGCAACTTTTACAGCGTGTGGAAACTGAACTTGCAATAAATATCCAATCTAACCAAGCATTTTTTTGTCTGTCTTTTAACTGCGTTTAGCCAGCCCCATAAAATTACTAATATGCACTGATATGCCATAATTTAACAACAAGGACTGCGAGAGCTCCTATTTGTCCTTGAGAATTCATCAATTATGACGTAAATTTGACCAAATAATTAATTAACAGTGGTGCTGGGGTCCAAACAAAAGATGGTGGGTGGAGTTTTCAAGGGTCTATTCAGAATAAAGATGATGGTGATGCGCAACTGCTCCTCAAATGCAATTAGGTCTCCACTTCTTTTCCATTTTCATCCCAGCTTTCACATTTAGAAAATGCTATTTGTACTATCTTTTTAGAAAATAGATGTATATTCTCTTTTAATAAATATGAGAGATTCACAGTATATAATTGTAAAATTCACAATTTATGATGAGAGAATGAATAAAAAATATACATGAGAGAGTGAAAGTAATAATATACTTTACATTTGGTGTAGAGAAAGGAAAAATACATACAGGCTGTATCGCTTTTATCTTTTAATACTTCATCAAGATCCCTAAGTCCTTTTACATGGAAAACACAGCGTGCTTACTTGACAAATCATGATAAAATCTCCCATCAATAATATCTTAGACATCCAACCACATCCATTGTTTTACACTAAGATATTTTTCTTCTTCAAGATTATATAATCAATCATTAAACAAGACTAAAGTACTAAATTACATCTTAAATCAATATTTTTATTTGGACTTGCAACCATAATATTACGCGCATTAATACTGTCTTATGGTACTATCTTTAACCATAACTTTTGCTTCTATATATTTTTTTCCCCTGCAATTGTGATCATCACGGCAAAACTGCAATCATAGTTGCAAACGCAAAATGAAGTTCCCAGATTTTTACTGTGATAACATGATGTACGAGAAGACCACATTGCATGAGAGCGAGTGAATATATCAAAACTGTAGAGTTTTCTAGATACCATTTTTCTTTTTAAATTGAAGAGTAGTTATACTACTAAGCGCGCACGCACGCGCAAAGATCAAGAATTCAACTTCGTAGATACCATTTTGAGCTATGAATAACCTGGTTGCACATCAGCCAAAGATTTTGTCAAATTCAAATCTATGGTGAATTGGCTGCTAGTTATATATGCTACCAGTTAATCCTACTGCTATTTGGACGACTGATTGATGGAGCTTGGAGAATTAAAAATGCTTTTTCATCACCATTCTCAAACCAGAAGTTTAAGCTGTCAGTCAAAGGCTATAAACCATTTTTATCACTTAACCCAGCAGTCATTATTGGCTCATCAGCTTCGTTTAACACTGACTGCAAAGCATCACTTATGTCAAAAAAACATCTACGGCAGTTAGAAAACAAATGAAAAATAAGAACCCATCGAGTGGACTCTGGAAATTACAAAAGAATCTTCTTCTCATCTAAGACAAATATAACTTCAAACTAGCCAAATATGAAAAACAGAGACAGAGAAGGGTTTTGGATACCTTTTCTGGTTTTCCGATGATGTTAGCGACAGCAGATGTGGCTTCAGAAAAGATGGGATCTGTGTCAATTCCATCTAATTTAACGTTTGTGGAGATGTAAAGGCAAGGCATCTTCTTCTATTTGCTCTGAGATTGTCAGAGTATATATAATGGATGCCAGATGGGGCGGTGCAACTTGCAAATTCCTCGCTTAGCAATTTATAAGCAAATTGCAGCCAACAATAAAAATGGAGGCTCTCACCTAAGGGTGGCTTCATCCTGATTATTAAATATATTAAAAGGAATTAATTATCTAATTTGTTTAATAATTTTAATTAATAAAATTATTTATTATTTTTTATAAAAAATATATTTTAATTATTAATAAAATATTATTTTAAATATTTATTATTATTTTTTAAAATAAAAATTTTATATTTTTATTATATATATCTATTTATAATTAAGTTATTCATTATTTTTTAAATAAAATTTTTAAAATTTAAAATAAATTCTTAAACAAATTGGTACATCAACTAAAACTTGAATAAATATATTGTGTTCATGTAAAGTTATAGTATAATGTTAGATTATCATTAGAAATTGTCATCCCTACTTTCACCAAAGCAATTTCACCCAGGATTATAAAATGAATACAATTGTGAACAAGAAAATTTTTGTGGAGATTTTACCGCATAGGAATATAAAAATTACATTACCCAAATTTTTTATATTATTTAATATATATTTATATATATAATTAATTATATAAAATAAAAAATCACAACTATGTATATAGTAATCTAATATAAATATAAAAATTTTTGAAAGACAAATTTTAGGAAAAATTATATGTCATATTTTATTTATTATATTAGTATTATTAATATTTCAAATAATTATTATTTTATTATCATATATAAATTATAATTTTTTATTAAAAAATTATAATAAAATAAAAATTAATATATATATATATATATAATTGTGAAACAAGAACGGATATGTAAATTCAAAAGTTTAATAAGAATGGAAAAGAGTATTAAAAAGTTTATTTGTGTAAATCATAATTTTTAATAAGATCAAACCAACTAATTGTACTAGTAAATTGATGAATTAGTCAGTCAGTCAATCTAACTAAGATTTTTCGATAAAAAATGAAGGAATGTAAATTAGTAAAAAGTTTATCAAAATCAATGTGAATCGGCCTGAATCAATTAAAATTGATAAATCAAACTGACTTTTTTAAAATAATTTCTTCATAATTTTAAAACAATTAAAATATAGCATATTTATAATTTCATATCCATTAAATTTATGTTATTTCTAATTATTTTTTACATAAATTGTTGTTGTATTATTTATATTTTTATTTTAAATATATATTATTAATATATATATAATTTATATTTTCAATTTTAAAATTAATTTAATCAATAAATCAATAATTAAATTAATGAATTAATAAATCAATATTATATCGATTCAACGATTGCTTCGATTTTAAGTACTACAGTGTAGACATAAAAATATAAAAGAATAGACTATTTCGGGACGAAGGCAAATACCAAAAATTTAACCCTTTTTCAATACTCTCGCAATTGCCAGTGGTTGGCCGGCTTATCATAATAAATAGCTAGGGATCAAAATGGGTGGCTAATGAGCAATCTGTCATTTCCAGATAGGCTACAGAATTTACATACCGCTGACTTTTATCCTAATCCGTTTTAGTACATGCGCCGTTGTACAAATATCTTCGTACTACTCTATTTTTTTTTTTTATCTATATTAAATCCCGATTAAATTAGTGGAATCGAGTTGGACCTTTCTGAGGCTGTTATACGAATATAGTCGAACATTATCAGAAATATCTTCGCAAATTCTCCTAGTCAAGCATAGTGATATGCACTTTTTGAGTCACTTGCCTCATATTTGGTTAAAGAGAAACGGAAGAAAGAAAATAAAAAAAAATTAAAACTTGAAGTTATCTTTTATTTGGAATGAAAGAAAATGAGGGAAAAGAAAAATAATTGTGTCTTATTTTTATACATTATACTTTTAAATTTTTATTTTATTTTTCTCCAAACTAAAAGTTAAAATTTTCTTTTTTTACCTTCCATTTTTTACTCTTCCAAACAAAACATTACAAAGTTACATGTCAACCAGCCTGGCAGCACCTAATGTTGAAAATTTATTTATAGAAAATAAGCATAAAAAGAAGGTATAATTTAGGATTGGATCTTTTTTTTCCTGCCATTTTTTATTATTTTTTAAAGAGATAAAAATATAATTTTTGTTTCAAAATTCACTATTATAATTTGCTAGGACCCACAAATTGAACAAAAAAGTTATATCCACCTCTCTTTGAAATTCATGTTATTCTTTTTCTCAAATGAAAAAAGGATCTCGAGCTTATAATCCTATATTATAACATAATTGATTATTATTATCGGCATTTACATAGTTATATGGGTGGTGATATTAGAATTTGAGTGAGTACATTTATTTTAAAATGAATAAGGTTAATTTAAATTACACCATATCACATATTACAAAAATTACTATGAATGATATATAAAGATGGCTATCAATAAATCATCAAAATTAAAAGTCATTATTTGCTAGAGTTTTTTGTCAGGACAATGGCTGAAATGCAACACTAAAAGGGGTGTTAAAAAGGATGCACGATTAACTACATAGGCATCGTTACAGACAGCTTAGGAAATTAGTTGATAGGTTTCAACAAGTTCTTTAACTCCACAAGTGTCTTAATGGTTTAACTTTGAAGAATTCTCACCGACTTACATATGATAGAATTAAAGGAATGGAGATTTATTCATCTTAAGAGTGATTCATTTAATGCTAGCCACTTGCAATCCTATTATTTTAGCTATTGAAAGGCTTGCGGTGCAAGTGCAATTAGTTAGAATTTCTCATTGTAATAGAGAATCTAACATGGTTGTTGACTACCTTCCTAGTTTGGTTTTCTCTCGATGCTTGATTCAGACTCCCTTGATTACGTATGCTAACCCTGTAGTTGCTTGCTCTATTTTTGTCCTTAATAATATTTCTAACGTAGCTTCATTTAAATTAGTTTCTTTGTAGCTACGCTCTTTGCCCCTTCTTATACTAAAAAAAAAAGAAAGAAAAAAAAGATGGCTGCTTGAACGGTATACAACTAGAATAGATTTCTTAGTAATTTGTTTTATTTCACCAATGAAATAAAATAAGTGCTTTAATATAAAAAATGGGAGAGATTATATAATGGTATATCAATATATTATTAATTTTTAATTAAATTTGACATATTATATTATAATTGTTAATAATCAAACTTCATAATATATCGATATATTATTATATTAATAATATATTATAATTTTTATAAAAAATTTTGTTGCAATGATACATAACACATCATTTTAATTATTCGTATTTTAAAATTAATTTTATTAAACATTTTTTGTGTTCGGATTATTTTTTATTATATATAGAATAAAGGATTGAAATTGAAATGTTGTACTATGCATAGCACAATTATATATAAAAGATAGGAAAATTTTATGATGTATCAATACACCATTAAATCTAACCATTAATATATTATTGTATAATATATAAGATCAAACTTAAAAAAAATAAATTTGATATACAATCAAATCTAATAATATATTAATATGCTATTTAATTAATGATGTATTGTAAATTTTTTTTAAGATGGCATTTGACTCTTAGAATATTTTTTATATTTTTGAAAATATTTAATAGAAATGTCACATTCTTATATTTAGTTCAAAATTTTAAAAAAATTATTTGGGAACATAAATTTAAGGCCTAACTTTCGCCTCAAATATTTCTATAGAAGACATGGATATCTCAAATTCTTATAAGATAGCAATATTTATGGTAAAATAAAAGGATAATTTTACATTTATTTTTTCATGCTCTAATTTATTCTGAAAATTTTTATTTTTATTTTTTACTTTTAACTTATATTTCTCTTTTTTAATTTTTTATGATAACAAGTATAATTATATTAAATAAGTAAAAAAAAGAAACAAGTAATTTCTAAATTCTAATCTTATTAATTTCTAAATTCCAATCCAAATTTATTCTGAAAAATTTTTCATTTTCATTTCTTACTTTTAACTTATATTTCTCATTTTTAATTTTTTCTTGATAACAAACATAATTACACTAAATAAGTAAAAGATAAATAAATAATTTCTAAATTTTAACCTTGTTAATTTATATACAATCTGATAATATATTAAAAAATTCATAAAGTAAATTGAATCAATTAAATTTAATCAATCAAATTCTTATGAGATAGAAATATTTATAGTAAAATAAAAGGATAGTTTTACCTCTATTTTTTCATGCTCTAATTTATTTTGAAAATTTTTTATTTTTATTTTTAACTTTTAACTTATATTTCTCATTTTTAATTTCTTTTCATGATAACAAGTATAATTATATTAAATGAGCAAAAAAAAAAAGAAACAAGTAATTTCTAAATTCCAATCTCAATTTATTTTGAAAATTTTTCATTTTCATTTCTCATTTTTAACTTATATTTCTCATTTTTAGTTTTTTCACGATAACAAGCATAATTACACTAAATAAGTAAAAAATAAATAAATAAATTCTAAATTTTAGACTTATTAATTTATATACAATCTCATAATATATTAAAAAATTCATAAAGTAAATTTAATCAATTAAATTATTTATATGATTACAGTGATTAATATTGCATATTCACATGTAATACATATTTTAAAATTTTATTATTTACATAATATTTACAATTAAAATTTATAATTTTTTATAATTTTAATACCTTACAAAGTATAAAAAAATAAAAGTTTAAATGTGTAAGTCATATGAAATTAATATCTTTATATCAAATATGACTTTTAGTTTAATTATATAATTAATTACATAAAAATGCAAATTCAGATTCTTAAAAATTTTAATATTTTATATATTAAATTATTTGTCATGTCTTAATTAAATAAAATTCAAATTATTAATTTATTAAATTTTTAAAATTTTTCGTTCATATTTTTAATTAAATTTACAATTTACTATAACTTATAACAAAAAATTAATAAATATATTTTTTAAAAATAATAAAGTCTCTAAAAACATAAAATGTCAATCAAATATAAGAATATAATATATTAAAAATTTTAAAAAATACATTAAATCAAACATGAAAATATTATATTTTAAAAATTACTTATTTAAAAATTATATTTTTAAAAACGTATATCTTTCTAAAAATATAAAATTTTCTGAATCAGGCGCCATAAAATAAATCGTCTCTTTCACGTTTCTCTGTCTGTACAAGACATGCCATCAAAATCAATTAATGATATATGGTGCACGGGTGCTTCTGTGTCAATGACAGTACACGCGCTTACCAAGTGTAACGCACATTCGCAAAAATGTGCTTGCAGATAATAATGTTGATGTACATGAATAATGTTGATACCATTGAAAACGACGTTGCAGCTCCCATAAGTGTTTCTGCTGTAACTAAATGGTAAATATGTATGGCCAAAAAAAAAAATGGTAAATATCCAGTTGGAGGGGATAGTAACGTACCATATTTCAGAGTTACATGGTTTATATAAAAAAATTTTATATGAAATTAATTTTTTTAAAAATAATTTTATTTTAAATTTTATTAATAAATATTTAAAATTATTTAATTAATATTAAAAATTAATATTTTATGAAAATTAATTTTTTTATATTTTATTTGATTCAATTCTAAATTTTCTAATAAGTATTATTAAAATAATTAATATATCATTCAAAATTTTAATATAAAAAATTAATAAATTTTAATTATATTTTAATCTATATTGCCTGTTTTTCCTTCCATCATAATTTTTTTAAACTCATAATTTTTTATTTTTTAATTTACTATAAAAAGGTAAAATAAAAATGGGTTTAAATAAAAAAATTAAGATGTATATTTTATTTATGTATATATAATTAAAAATTAAATATAATTTAAATAAAAAATACAAAATAATTATATTTTAATATTTATGATATAATATATAATATTTATTCTATTTGTTATATAATTAATTAAATATTTATATTTTATAAATATAAAAATATATTTATTTTAATAAATTATATGTATTGTACTTTTTAAATTATGATGATAAAACATTAAAGTAGTTATTAACTAAATTAAATAGAAGTAATTTAATATCTTTACCTATAAAATATACGGAAAATTCTTCTTACTAAAATTCATAATTTATAAAAAAATAAAACTTCTCACAAAATTCAACTTTCTCTATTTTTATAATTAATAGCCAATCAAACGATTTATACTTCTTAAGACATTATATATACTATTTCTATAAATCAAAAGACCCTCGGATATTTTACAAAATTTTCAAGTGTCTGATTATATCCGACATATAAATTTATCAAAAGTGAGATACCTTTTTTTAATTAATCATAAGATCTTTAGATTCATCTCATTCATATAAAAAAAAAAGGGTATATTCTTGTAAGGAGTTGAAATTTTTAAAATATAATTTTTTTTGTAAATTTTTAAAAAGATATTTGAAATTACTTAATTGGCCATAAAATTTAAAAGTAACCGCAAAAAATTCTTCTTATTTTGAAGAGCTAGACAAGCAACTTCTATTTTATGAAAAGTAAAATTTAGTAAAAAATTTATTTCGTCTTATCAATTAGAGATTAATTAATTAATTCACTCATTTATTATTTCTAAAAAAAATTATACTTTTTATGTAACTATCTATCAATGAAATGACTTTTCAGCAAACCATCCAAAACGGTAATTATAAGACGATGCTTAGTGATTTACTTAACTGAAATTATATATTTCGCCCAAAAGAATAACATATGGAGTAATATTAAACTATAGCGACGAGGGGGACGTTGTTTTATATAAAATCAGGCGCGTCGCTCGGAAAATCCCAATATCTTATTGGCAGTCACTAGCATAATTGTTTAATCAGCGTATCCAACGAAACCCAAACACAAAATTTAATGGCTCAAGAGAAATAGGATCTGGAATAAATAGCTCCTTTCGGAGCCATTGATTCACGGGTCAAAAAGGTTAATTTATATATTATGTGCATCAAAATAGAAAAAAAATAAATTCGTAAAAAATTGAGCCTATGCAAATTTGATTCAGTGGATTGCGGACAAAATGGACTGGACCCAAATAATTTTGAATCAGTTAGCGAGCCTGTTTCTATTTTTTAAATTTTTTATATTTAATAATTTAAATAATGTATATTTAAAAAATATATAATTTATTAATTATTTGTACATTACAAATTAATATAAAATATTATTTAATTTTAAAAAAATAAATTTAATTATTCAAAATAATTAAATATAATAAAAATAAAGAATAAAATTAATAAATATAAAAAGTTAAAAATGTAATAATATAATAATAAATAATAAAATATAAAAATTGAAAAAGAGTGAACAAACCTGCGTATTAATCTAATCCATTTTTGAAAAGGACCAAATCGCCTTCTAACTAATTAGAGCAAAATCATTGAGGAAGTTGAATTAAAATTTGTTAAAAATTTACGTGAAGACTGCTTAACTTTTAGGAAATTCAATATATATTTTCATAAAAAAAATAAAGAAAATACAGGAAAAAGTTCACAAATTTCCTAGAGCCACTCTAAGATTATGCGTGGCTTCTACCTCTGCTTCTAATGAACCTAGACAAACCGGATCTAAACAGATTCGATTTGTACATGTTTTAATCTAATTCGTTCCATCCGCACTCCACAAATAAAAAATAATGTTCAAGTAGCTTTTCACATTTGGCACCAGATACGTTGCAATGTTATACTTTATATAGAAAATGGGCGAGAATTGTAGTAAAATGAAAACTAGAAATAAAAAATAGTGGTTAAATTTTGTTCATTTAATTATAATTATTGTTCTTAGTTATTTTTGCGCCCATGTTTAATGCTCGGAATTAATAAGAGAGATCCAACGAATGTTAATACGAAACGGCATCGAGTTATAATTAACAAAAGAATGGATGATTTAATTACCAAAAGAAAAAACAAGGGATTTTTTTTAGATTATTAATTAACTATAGTACGACATTGATGATGAATTTGTTCTTTAGATAATAAAATTAACTATTCTGCAGCAAGATCGGGAGATTCAAAGCAGACGAGCAAATTAGACACGCAACGCAACGTATTTATCTGGTGAGTGTTGTTGTAATCAATGAAGTCACCATCCACGTAGTGGCAAAACTGGAATTTGACACTTCTAAAATATAAAATATATTTTAAATTAAAAATAAAATGAATTATTATAATTTACAATTATTGATAAAAATTTTATAATTTGATAAATAATAAAAATAAATTTTTAATTCATAATTACTTTATTTTTAATTATTATATTAATAATTATAATAATTCGTTTTACTTTTTAAAATATATCTTTTTAATTACAAAAATCTGGATCCGGCAAAACTGCTGGTAAGTAGGTGCCTTTCCACTCCACCGTCCTTCCTAAAGTGGTCTTTATATGGGTGCAGTTTAAAACGTATTCATTGACTCTTCAATTTTAACCAAGAAACATCGAAAGACCAATTTAAGGGTTTTTAAATTGCTATGCGGTGTTAATTTAGAATAGTTCTACTTTTGTTCTCACGTATTCATTTCTTATCTACTCTCTTTTCATAAATTATAAAGATTAGAATTCTGTAAATTTTATTATTTATCAAAAAGGAGGAAAAATATTTACACAAACATAACTTATCATATCATTTTTAAATATTATTATTTAAATATTACCGATTAAAAATATATAAATTTATCTTGTTTGATTATTATTTGTGAGATGGCTTGACTTATAATTGGACGCTTGGTTACTGAACAATTCAAACTAATTCATAATTAATTATTAAATAAAATAGATTTATATATTTTTAATTGATAATATTAAAATAATAATATTTAAAAATAATATAATAGATTGTATCTACGTAAATGCTTCTCTAAAAAGAAATGAATATTTACTCTCTAAAAAGGAAGTCGAAATAGCATTTACTAGTTACAAAATCATACCATAACAAGAAATAAAGTCAGTTTCAATTCGATTCATACCTTAAAATTGAATCGAACAAAGTTGCTTTAAACCGATCAGCTCGAATGAAATACCAAGCAGTTAAACATTTTACATAAATAATAAATAATTATTTAACTTTTTATTTATTAAATTTATATAATATAATCAATATTTGAACAAAAAACAATGTACTAGGCTAAATTATTTGGTTTTGTTATATAATTATTTAATAACTTTACATTTTTCACATAAAAAATAAGAATTATTAAAAATAATATGTATGAACTACTATAATATAATACACACACATATATAATCCAATCCAATGTTTAACCAATCCAATTAATTAAACCGTGATTTAACAAATTTTTTTAATTCATTGTCCGAACCTTCCTTCAAAACATTATTGCTATGTCAAAACTTAAAACTGATTACAAATGATTTTTTTTATTGATAATTTATGTAATGTATGTATAAAATTCTAAACTCGAATTTTACAAATGAGAGGAAATAAACTTATAAGACAATATCAAATATCACTGCATTATTAAAATACTAACTTTTTTATTGTTTAATTAGGTTTGATTATCTGTTTTTATTTTGTCTTTGTATCTTGTTGTAATCAATCCAAAAATTATTAAAACAACATAATAAACTCATTTAAAAATAAACGGTCCAAGTATGATTAATTATGCAAATTTTTAGCTTTTCTAAATAAGAATAAAAAAAGTCTTATGGATGTGCATGAATAAATTGTACAACGATTTGAAAATATAAAATCATTTTTGTGAATAATTGTAGAAATATAAATATATTTTTTAAAATGACAGTTCTTGCAATCTAGTCTAATATATATTATAATCTAAATTATATTAATCATAATAATATGATACAATTATTTATTTATTAATTATATATTTTAATGCTCCGCCCAATCAATCCATCATCTAACTTAATTTAACCTTTATTTTTTATGATTTCCCGCTGTAGATTCCCACAATTCAAAACCATGAAAAATTCCGTAGAAAATAATTAATTTTTTGTGCAAATTGATAATTAAATTAGAGGTTAAAAGCAACTCCTCTATTTTTGCCCTTTTTCTAAGTGGTTATATGCACTGTAAGAATTTAGAATCGAGTAATTATAGATTTTTGGGTTTCTAATTAACTCTTTTTTTCAGGCGTTTATGTACTCTTCAAAAATTTAGAATTGAGTACTTATAGGTTGGGTTTCTAATCAACTTACCGTTAAACTTTCATTCATCTTCGATTAGAATTGTAGAGGTGGCATTAAAACTTACATAGTTCGCATTTTATTTTATAATTATAATTATAATTACAACCTAGATGAGATGGTTGAATACTCGTATATTTGTACCAATTCCACCACAAAAGTTGAAGGTTTAAACCTAAATTATTGCATCTAGTGACGTCTTTATCCTTCTCCCGTGAAGTTTATTGAAGATTTAGAAAGAATATTACATGAAGGAAGCCAATCAAGCAAAGAATAAAATAGTTAAGATAGTCTTGCAATGTGAGTTTGGGAACTACTTGATTAATCAATCTTCAGATGAAATTAAGTATATTTTGATGTATATCGTTCGGCAATTAGTTATCTTAATTATTTAAAGATTGAAGACATTTTATCTTGAAATGCTCAATGAATATAATTTGTCATTTTAATGATTTGAAGATTCAACACATTTCATTATTCTTTGAAGTTTGAAGTGAGTCAACAATTGTTGAAATGTCCAATAAATATAATTTATTTATGTAAAAATATTTTAGGATCTTTGAATTGATAAATAAATATTTTATCATTTAAATGCTTAATTTATATGTCAGTATGAAACTTAATTATTTTTTCAAAATCTTTTATATCAAACTCCCCTTTTTAAATACTTTATTACTTCTAGAAGCTTTTCTTAAATTTTAATAATATTCAAATCATCAACATAAGCAGCATTTACAGTGAAATTGCATTTAGATTTCCTAATAAAAAATTCAAGGGATTTCTAAACATTTCTTTGAACAAATATTCATTAAAATGATTCCACCATATTTATCTAAATTGCTTTAATTCATGCAAATATCTTTGTAATTTGATTGAATATATCTCCCAAAAATTTAAATTTCATGCTTCACACATTTGAGATCTTTCAGAATTTTACAATTTGTTATCTTAAAAAATCATAATATTACATTTGAAAAGACATACCCTTTTATTAACTTCTTTTTAAAATAATTTACTTTTTAGTAAATAATATAACAGAATAATTTTTCACTTATTATCTAATAATAATAATAATAATAATATAATACTGTAACATAAGAATTTATTAGATATTTGCATAATACACGTCCTAAAGGTGGTTATGGCTTGAACTTTTTAATTGAATATGAACAATAAAATAACATAGTTGCATAATGTAATGATTCATGACTATGTAATAACAACACATTTTTTATATGAGTCTTGTATTTATTTTGACTTAATAAGTACATCTGGAATTTTACCAAACAATTATTAAGAAGCAGTCTCTCACTTCCATACTTGTAAAAAAAATTCACCAAAGGTATGCATAACTATTTGAGCACCTTTCATTAGTTATAAATCTATTAAGAACAAAAATTCAGCCTTTCTCATTATAGATATGACAATGCATAAGCCACATATGGAACTTTGATATGAATAATCCCCTCTACTTCTTAGATATTTAATGCATAGAAAATATATGTAACTTCACCGTTAACATTCCTCAAATAATTTTGATTGAATTTGCATTTGAATTCTTAAGCATAAGATTTTTAAAATTATTTTTTTATTTTTAAAATTATTTTTACATTAAAAAAATAAAAAATAAAGAATGATCAGTGTTATAAATAAGAAAATACTTCATTTCATTATAAAATTGATATCAAGAATTAAAAATAAGTTAAAAAATACTTAAAAATTATTTCAAATTTTAAATTATATATTTAGAGTTATAGTTTTTAAAAAATAAATTAGTAAAACAAATTTTTAGCTTTTTTGTTTTCAAAAGCTATTCCTTAATACTACTTTTAAAAACTATTTTTTATTTTTTAAAAATTATTTTAAATTTTAAAAAAAGAATATATGATGTTTAGAGAAATAAATAAGAAAATATTTTATTTAATTATAAAATTGACATCAAGAATAAAAAATAAGTTAAAAAATATCTAATTTTTTTTATTTTTAAGTCAAGTTGCACATATAAAGTTATAGTTTTTAAAAATAAATCATGAAAAAACTTGTTAAATAAGAACTTCTATTATTAAAATCATAAAATAAAAAATTATTTTTAAAAATAATAAATACACATATCCTATTTTAAAAATAATAGATAAATAGACTCATATTTTTTTAAATTAATTTTTAGTATTTTTATTTTTATAATATTTACTAAAATTAATTTTTAAAATCCTAAAAAAAATTGTGATATGAAGGCTTATTTATATTTTTCCTGTGATCAAAGCGATGGAAAATACTGCGGGTAAGTCTAGAATATTATCAAATATTTCCCTTTTTTCTTTCCTCTTCTCTCTCTTCTTTGATTTCCTTTGTGGGACACCGACCATGGCATATTACTATTATTTCAAACGTTTCCTGGTGGGCAAGGGTTTATTTAGATATATTTTCAATTTTTATATTTATAAAATTATTTTAAATTTAAAGAGAATAATGAATAAAGGATATTGGATAAATAGATAAAAATATTTTATTTAATTAAAAAATTAAAAAAATAAAAAAAGTATTTTTTCTTTTTTTTAATTACACATTTGGAATTATAAATTTTAAAAATGATTTATTGAAAAGGAACTTTTGCTTTTAAAAACAAAATATTAATTTTATATTTTTCCTTCAAGTAATATTAATTTTATTTTATTGATTATTTTTCATTATTTTTACATAAAACCTAAAATATTAAGTTAGGGTTTTTTTCCTCTCTTTCTAGCTTTAGCAATTTTCTGATACACTAGCTTTTATATTTTATTTTCACTTTTATTCAATTTTTATATAATATAATTACATAGTAGATTTGAAATTTTTTAATATTCATTAATATGAATCTTTTGGGTCTTGAATATTTTATATTACTATATCTATTTTATTTTATTAATTTAGTATTTAAATTTCCACTTTTAGCTTTAATTAGTAAAATTAATTTTTTAAAAAAAATTCATGTTCCCTCATATTCTTAGTCTTTTTAAAAATTTATTTTTATGATATGATTTTCACAACCAAAAATCATGAAAAATCTCTATCTTTGAAAAAAAATTCATAATAAAAATATTATATACATAAAAAAATCAATAATTAAGTTTTGAATATTTTGTATTTATTGGATTCAGTTTTATAAATTTATCTCACAATTTTCATAAACCTGTGGAAAATTTTTGATGAAAAAATTCGTGAGAAATTTTCATGAGTAAAATCGTAGAAAAAATTTTGTATGTTATGGTTTTTCACAACTCGAAAATTGTAGAAGAAAATACAGAAAAATATATATTTTCCCCACGATAAAATCATGATCTTTCATAATATTTTCAACGGAAAATCGTTGTCAGTCGTGTTTATTTGGCAGTGCTATCCTATAAATTTTGGTTTTCTTATCTCGAGTACAGATGTGATGTATATAACATGTGATGTATTGAGAAATTATATCCAACACATAATCGGTAAATTAGGTCATATTTGACGATATGATGCGACATGTTTGTTGTGTTTATGTATGATATGTTGGACTTTTATTGTGGACCTATTCTAAAAGAATAATACAAAAACTATAAAGAAATATTTTTAGTTAGTTAATTAGAGTGGTAAAGAGCATATTCTAATCAAGCAACTATTTTGTTAGCATTATAAAAAGGAATGTTCCATTACTATTAAGAGGTAATTTAAAAGTGAGAGATTATTTTAGAGAAAGTGCTATGCGTTTAATTCTATGTATAAGTAGTAAGTGTAGAGTGAATGGTCAATGTGAAAGATGATTGTTTAATAATATGTGAAGATTAAAAATAAAAGATCAAGTGCAGTCTTGTTCATTATCATCTTTGTTTTCTTCTTTAATTTGTCTTATTCATCTTTAGTGTTCTCCATTTTCAACACATTAGTATCAAAAGCAAGGTTTGATTATGGCAAATTTAAATAGGTCTTTTCATACTTCCTTTGCAATCTTGGATGGAAAGAACTTCAATAAATGGAGCATCCAAATGAAAACTCTATTTGGTTATCAAGAAGTCTTGGAGGTTGTTGTTAAAGGATTTGTAGAAATTGACAAAAAAAAGCTTCTAAAGCTGAGAAGGAGACCTATCATCAAAGTGTTGATAGCATGATCTTTGAAAAAATCAATGTTGCTAAAACATCCAAAAGCGCATAGGAAATCTTGGAGAAATGGTACAAAAGGACTGACAAAATCAAGAAAGTATGACTTCAAACCTTGAAAAGATAATTTAAGCTTCTGTAGATAAGCAGCAAAGAAAGCATTAGTGATTACTTTACAAAAGATTTAGCTTTAATGAACCAAACAAAAGCTAATAGAGATACGATAGAAGATCTTGCCATTATAGATAAAATTCTCATAACTTTAACAATAAGATTTGCTCACATTGTTATTGTGATTAAGGAATTAAAGGATTTGGATAACAGATAGTGGATAATCTACAGAGTTCTCTGGAAGTTTATGAGTAGAAGATCAACAAGAGAAATACTAAAAAAAATCAATAAATAGGAATTTTAAAGTTATGTTTAGAAATAAGAAATTTTTTTTGAAGGATCATAAGGAGAAAGAAATCCTTTAAGGCATGGAAAGTAAAAGGCAAAAGTAATCATGGTGGAAAAAATTTCAAAAGGTAAGATGATTGTTAAGGTGAAAAAGAAAAAGTAAGTCATGAAAGATCAAGGATGCATAAGCCTTGGCAAAAGACCAAAGGCAAAGGATATGGCAAAATACTAAGATTTGACGAGTCTTATATTAAATCTTATGAGTGTCATAAATATGGCCATTTTGCTAGGCTGAAAAGGTAGTAAGATTTGTGCAAGAGAATAAAATGATGATTATGTATTGTTGATGATAACTTCAACTCTTGATGAGTTTAAATCTAATTCTTGATTTTTTAAATTCTAGTTGTTTTAAGTATATGTTAGTGAGAAAGGAGTTGTTCATTGAATTAGACGAATTCGTAAGATCAAGAGTCAAATTTACTAATAATAGCACTATTCCTATTGAAAGAAAATGCAGTATCTTGATCTAATAAAAGAATAGCAATCATGCATTCATTTCAAATATGATGTATGTATTAGCTATGAAGAATAACCTTCTAGGTTTACAGCAATTGCTTGAAAAAAGGCTTTAATATACAGATAAAATAAAGAGAATTGGTAGTGGTTAATCAAAATAATAGGAACATTTTGAAGGTATCTTAATCCAAAAATAGGAACTTTAAGATTGGGATTCAAAATGGTGTTTACCAATGCTTAAGTGTTGCTATGAAAGATCAAACCTGGATCTAGCATTTTAGATTTGGTCATCTAAATTTCAAAGCTTAAACCAAATAGGCAAATTAAGGATGGTTCTTGGTGGGAAAATAATAGAAAGGATAATTTTAAAAGCAAATTGAGTATAAAATAAATAAATTTCTTAAACTCATTTATTCTGATGAATGTGGACCAATGAGTGTTTTGCCTCTTTGTAGATGTAACTATTTCATTACATTTATTAATGAATTTAGTTGAAAGACTTGGGTTTATTTGATTAAGACCTTTAAAAGGTTCAAGCAAGTGGCAAAAAAGTAAAATGAAAGATTCTTGAAGGTGTTAAGAAGTTATGGTGGGTGTAAATATAATTCCAATGAGTTTAATGAATTTTTTAATAGAGAAGGTATTATACATGAAGTTATAACTCTATACATGCCTTAACATAATAGGGCAGCAGAAAGAAGGAATAGAACCATTTGGATATGGTAAAAAGTATGCTAAAGATAAAGAATATGCTAACAAACTATTGGGGAGAAACTTTTTTTATATGTTATGTAAATCTTAATAGATACTTAATTAAGAGGTTAGTCAATAAAACATTAGACGAGATGTGGAGAAGTAAAAAGCCTATGGTTAATCACTTAAAAGTATTTGACTTCCTATGTCATGTGCACATTCCAAAAGAAAGGAGAAAAAAGTTAGACCACTAAAGTGAGCAAGCTATTTCAATAGGTTATCATTCAACAGGGGTTATAAATTAATTAATACCAAAGATCATAAGGTCATTATTAGTAGAGATGTGATTGTTAATGGAACCAATGCACGAAACTAAGAAGAGAATGAGAAAAATGAAGAAAAATAAAAAAGTGTTTTAATTGAGATTGAAAAGAAAGTGATTCTTCAAGTCAGAAAGTGAATGATTAAGCAATATAATATAAAGGATCAACCTTTGAACCTAAATAATCAAGTAAAATTAAGCAATAATTTATTTAACTCAAAAAGCATGAATTAATCTCAAATAATCAAGTAAATGAAGATGGTAATTTAATGCACTAGCCTTATTTGCAAATTATGAACCAATGAGCTTTGAGTAAGCAATTAAAGAAGTAACTTGGATTGAAGCAATGAAGAAGAAACTAAAAGCAATTAAGAAATATTAGACATGGGATCTGGTTGATCTTCTAAAAAAATAAAAAGTTAATTGATGTGAAATGTGTGTATAAAACCAAAGTAAAACCAATTATTGAGATTGAGAATTATAAAGTGATAGACATAATATTTTATACTTATTTTCTCCTATTTTAGGTCTCTTAGGGTGTGATTGTAATTATTTTAATATATTTAGCCTTATTTTGAAATAAATCATAAGTTTTGGGTTAAATAGAAAACAATGACTAATTATTAGAATTTTATACCATTTTAGTTTTTTATTCATAACTTGAGCTCTGAACGTTCATTCTGGTTGATCTTTATATAGATGGAATGCTAAAAGAATTATCTAGAACTTTTATGTTTTGTGAAAGAGTCATTTTGAACATTTGTTTGGTCAAATTTGGCCTTGAAACCAATCCAATGTTGTTGTTCTTGTATAATAACTTGATCTTTCTTTATTATTTAGCCTATAACCTGCGTTCAAGAAGCCCAAATTATAAAATTCTAATACCTTCAGTTAGCTCAGATCTAAAGCAAAATGTTTCTAAGCTTTTAGAGCTAAAATGATATTATTTTGAAGGTGAAAAATCAGTCCTAACCAGAATGGCATGAATAAAACAATTTTGAACTTGTTCTAGTGTTTAGGTCATAACATGGGTCGCAACCTTTCAAATTGTGAAAAATCTAATTCATTAGTTAAATAAAAGTCAACTTTAAGTGTATAAATTTTAGTTAAGAAAAATTAAAAGGTATATAAAGGGCAAAAATGCAGCTAACTAGAGGTAATTTAGTAATTAGCAAAATAAAGCTTTTTTTCTCTTAGTGTTTTAAGTTTTCAAGCCATAA
The DNA here is from genome assembly GCA_020226215.1 of Sindora glabra. NCBI lineage: Eukaryota > Viridiplantae > Streptophyta > Magnoliopsida > Fabales > Fabaceae > Sindora > Sindora glabra. The sequence continues at coordinate 37,222,582 of CM035226.1, read as the reverse complement.
GTGGTTAAACTCTCTTCTTCTAATTCAAAGGATTTGGCATACTTTTTTTGATTGATTTTAAGACCTCATCCTTTATCTTTTATATTTAATTAATTATTTGTATTTGTCTATATTTTTTATTGATGATTGCATAGATAGTTTTCTAAAAAGAATTTATTAGTTAATTATCTATGTGATTATTCTTAAAATGGTTGATTGAATTATTTTTGTGGTTATGAATTAATTCAATTAGCTACTGTTTAGAAAATAAATTAGAAGGTATGCTTTGTGATTTGCACAATTGCAGGATTATTTAGTCTATTTTGATTAAATTTCTCCCATCTTTACTTTATTTTGATTTCGATTAGGTTTGATTAGGTCTTAATAAGGATTAAATTCAATTAATCAATTTCAATTTGTTAATGCTAATCACATTAAAAAGGAAAATCATGAATAATTACAGGTTTTTAGGTTATTTTCGTTAACTGAATAGTTAATTAAGTATTATTTATATTTTGTGGTCAATGATAAATTAATAAATTGATGTACAATCCTTTAAACTAGAATCCATCTTATTATGAGTAAACTCTACTTTTATTTTCTATTTTAATTTATAAGATTATTATTTCTTATTCTTTAATTTTATTTTTCTGCATTAAAAAATTCCTCTTACCTTATAACTAACTTGGAAGTAAACTAAAACCTAATCTTTGTGAGATCACAATTCATCCTTACTACAATTTTGTAATTTTAGTTTAATTTTGGTATGTTATGATACACACCATAAAGTCAAAAAGTAGTTAAAGGATTCTTACAAAAGCAAAAGTTAGATTATAAAGAAGTGTTTTCTCCTATTGGAAGGATTGAGATAGTAAGGCTAATTGTTGCGGTGAAAGCTTACAAAGGTTAGGAGATATATCAACTAGATGTGAAATCAAGTTTCCTAAATGGTCTTTTAGATGAAGAAATGTATGTGCGCCATCCATATGGATTTGTGATAAAAAGGAATGAGCAAAAGGTGCATAAACTTAGAAAGGTTTTGTATAGGCTCAAAAAATCTTTAAAAGCCTACAATAAGAGAATTGATCTTTTCTTTAGGGATCATGAAGTGATCAAACAAAAATTGAAGAGTTCAAAACAATTATGAAGAAAAAGTTTGAAAAGTCAAATTTAGGGTTATTATTTTATTTCCTTAGGATGAAGTTTGTTCAAATTTCAAAATGAGTGTTTATACATCAAAGTAAGCATACTAATAATATTCTAAAAAGATTCCATATGCTGAGTTGTAACAATGTAAAGACTCCAATTGACACAAGGTGTACACTAAAAATTAGGATGAAAGAGCAGTTGATCCTTCAATATTCAAGCAAATTATACGTTGCCTAAGGCATCTATGTGATACTAGACTTGATATATGTTATGAAGTAAGCCTGGTTAGTAAGTTCACGAATAATACTAAACATTCCCACCTACTAACAGCTAAAAGAATCCTAAGGAATGTCTTTAGTACTAAGGATCAAGGTCCATTATTCACTAATAACACTTGTTCCAATAGAAAAGCAATTTTAGGGTATTCAAGTAGTGATTAGGTGTTATTCTATGTGAAAGGAGTGAATGATTAACATGAAGGATTATTGTGCAACAATGTATCAAAATCAAAAATAAAAGATCAAGTACAGTTTTATTCATCTTCATCTTTTCTTCTTTTTTAGTGTTCTCCATTTCCAATAGACCCTATATAATTTATATAAATTATATATAGATACTAATGTTAATTTAATTCATGAATCTAATTAAGTGACAATATTAAGTTAAAGGTTAAATTTGATACTTGGGCTAAAGTGTGTTACAATTGAATATAGATCATATGATGAGTGAGATTTATAATCTAACTTAACTATTATATATAGGGATCCTCAACCTCTCTAACCTAGTAGGGTCTATGTTATTATTCCATCAAAATTATATAGAGGACAAATTCATTGAAAGTTAGTAGAGAAAGTGTGACCCTTTTCACATCATATTTTCTTTGTGTTTGTTTCAGGAAAAGCATCTAGCATTCATTCACTTGCTTGGAAAAACTGTAGATACTACAATCAATCAGTTGGAATTGTTAGGGATTGAAAATTTGGAAGACACACATAAAAGGGTTAAACAACTCCACTTAGAGTCAATTTCTCATTTATTTCTTGCACTCTTATTCTAATGATTTGAATTTTACTACTTATAAATTATGATGTGATATGCAATTGAGGTGCAGAAAATTTATTTGATTTTGTGAAATATTCAACATAATATAAATTAAATTAACAGGCTCTAACAATATTAAGTTGTTGTCTTGCGGCATTGATTCTTATATTACATGGGACAGTGTACGTAGTTCCTGTGTATAATCACAAAAGATAAGGGTGCGCTTGGTTCTGCTATTTCTTCTTTTCATTTTCGATGAAAATAAAAAATTTATAAGAAAATAAATTTAAATATTTTTTATTATTTTCATTTTTTAGAATGAAGTACTTATTTTTTAAAATTTTAAAAATAATAAAAAATATTTTTTATATTTTTATTTATATACTGTGACTATTTGAAATTATTTTAATCTATTATAATAAATTTTATCTATTTTCATTTATTAATAACTCTTATTTCCACCATATCCATTTTTGCCACCTCCACCACCATTATTATTTTTATTTTTATTATTGCTAGTAGCATCTCCACCATTTTATTATTATTATTATTACTACTGTTGCTACTATTCTTACCATCACTACCACTATGCCAAGCTTTATCATTGTTACTACCTCCACCATAGACTCCATTAGCACTAGTATTACCTTAAGTGCTACCATTACTATAACTACTTATCGTCGATTATTATTATTCAAAATTTCAACTATCTTATAATTATTACTTAATTCTAAGATATGAATGAGAATTATATTCAAATAAATACTAATCACATTTTCAAATAAATAAAGTGTTAAAATGAACATTATTTTCATATAATATTGAATAATTTTTATAAGACGGTAACTATTATATAAAATTTTTCACTTGAAAAGAGTTTTAGGAGATGTGGTGTTTCATTGTAAATTAGGATGTATTTGAATATATTTTTATTTTTATATTTTTAAAAATTATTTTTAAAAATATTTTCTTATTCATAAAAATTATTTTCGAATTGAAAGAAAATAAAGAATAAAAGGTAATTAGTATTATAAATAAGAAAATATTTTATTTAATTACAAAATTGACATCCAAAACAAGAAAATAAATTCAAAAAATAATTAAAAATTATCTATATTTTTGTTTTTTAGTTACATATTTAGAGTTGTAACTTTTAAAAATAAATTTTGAAAATAAATTACCAAATAGATTATTCTATTTTTAAAAATTAAAAAATAAAAAATTATTTTTAAAAATAGCAAACAAATAGATCCTTAATATTTTTTGCCCAAAAGGCAAAGGAATCTCAACCATTGTTTAAATTTTAGTTAAAGTTAATTTAAGAATATAAATTTATAATAATATAAATTTTCATAAATTTCCTATGCTATATAGTTAATTGATTAGGGGTGTGAGTCATCATTTTTTCTATTTGTGGTGAGGGTAGCAATTTGTATTCAGATGTTGGATTCATATCATGTCAAAAATTAGTAATGATCTAAATAAACTTAACTTGAATCCAACCAAAATAATAATTGTGATGTGTCAAGTTAACTCATTTACTAAATATATCAAGATAGGTTAATTCATTTAACTCATTCAACATTTATTAAATTTAATTATTTATCATTTTAAAAAATATATTTAATCATTGATAAAATATTTTTAAAATTTTTATTTCCATTTTATGAAGAATAAATTTTGAATTTTTATGATATATAATTATTTATAATTTAATTATTAATTATTTCTCAAATAATATTTTTAAAATATAAATATAAATTTTTAAACAAGTTAGTAAGTCAATCCATTTACAACTATAACCTGATCAAATTATTATTTGTATTAAATGAGTTAATCTATTTATAACTCAAATTTGTGTAAAACTTCATCTTAATATTAAGTTATTATATTATGTCAAAAATTGTCACTCTTATTGTATAGATATAATCACATTTCATCTTTAATTATCTCTAGAAACTAAATCATACAACAATTAGAAATTAGAGATATTCATAACGCAACAGCATTTTAAAGAGATTTTCCTCCCCTACTCTCTTTAAAAAATTTATGAAAATTTAATGCAAAAGTTATTAAACTTATGATTTTTCATGTAAAACTTATAGTTTTTTTAATAAAAAGATAAAATTATATATATAATTGTAAATCATAGTTAAAACTAAAAACTTTTTTAAAAATTTTACACTCCTTTTAAACTGGGCTTAATTTTATTTTTTGTTCCTCTAATATATATTTTATTCGCATTTGGTCTCCTTTAAATATAAAAATCTATTTTGATTCTCCAAAAATTAAAATCTAAATGCTTTTAGTCCTTCTATTAATTTTTCATTAAAATTAATAGAAAAAGAGGAAAAAAAAGAAGAGAAAAAAAGAAAGAAAGAAAAATAAAAAATTAAATACATAATTTATTTATGCATTAAAATGAAAAAAATAAAAATAAAATAAAAATAGGAAAACACTCAAGATTTTTAATTACTAATTATAGTAGATGATATATCAAAATATTTAAAAAATAGTAAGTAATTTATTTATTTTTCAAAAAATAATAAAATCAGTAGTTATATTAAAATCATTTTTAATTATCACATTGAATAGAATAATTTATCATTAATAAATTTAAGTATATAATTTATTTTATGTTTAGATGATAAGTTTTTTTTATAATATATTCATTTGATTATGAATTTTCTTTTACTAAAAATTTTTACATCAAATATCCCTCAAGAAAATCAATTATTATTAGAAGTCATTCCAAACATGAAATTAGTTTACACACTCGAATAAATAATTAATTGCATATTTTCATTATTATACCAAATAAGTATGCTTTTTAATTTTAATTTATTATTTATTAAATACACTCAAATTATTTTAACCATATATTTTACCTCTTTTTCTTTATAACTATTTTATTTCTTTTTTTATGAACCATGACCCTCTTAATTTAAGTATCTTTAATTTATAATAAATTAAATTTAAAAATTACACTTATTTAATATAGAAAAGAATAAGTAATTAATAATTTATTAGTGTGTAAATTGATTTTATATTTGAGATACTTTTTTCTTAAGAGATATTTGATGAAAAGATTCAATTGTGAAAAAAAAATTTATGATTGAATGAACAAATTATAAAAAAATAATTTATTATTTAAACATAAAATAAATTATAGACTTAAATACATTAATAGTCAATTATTCTATTTACTATGATGAAACAAAACTTTAAATGTGTTCTGATAGATTTAAAAATTTTAATTAAATATAAATAATTAGTAATTTTATTAATTACATTGAAAAAGAAATAAATTACTTATTATTATTTTAAATGTTTTGATATATTATTTAGTATAATTAGTGATTAAATATTTTGAGTGTTTCCCTTTTTTGCTTTTCTTTTTCTTTTTCTCATTTTAATAAATAAGTAAATTATTAAAAAGCATCCTAAACATAAAATCAATTTATACACTAATTAATTATTGATCACTTATTTTCATTTCTATATTAAATAAGTATACTTTTAAATTTAATATATTATAAATTAAATATATACAAATTAAGAGGGTCTTGACACACTAGAAAAGAAAGGAAATAACAATAAAAAAAGAGAAAAAAATATATGATTGAAATAATTTGAGTACATTGAATTAAAATTAAAAAGTATACTTATTTAGTATAACAATAAAAATATGTAATTAATTATTTATTAAAGTATGTAAACTAATTTCATATTTGAGATGACTTTTAATAATAATTGATTTTCTTGAGAGATATTTAATGTAAAAAATTTTATTAAAAGAAAATTCATAACTAGATTAATAAATTATAAAAATAACTTATAATTTAAATATAAAATAAATTATACACTCAAATTCATTGATGATCAATTATTCTATTCAATGCAATAATTAAATATGATTTTAATATAATTGCTAATTTTGTTGATTTCTTTGAAAAATAAATAAATTGCTTATTATTTTTTAAATATTTTGATATATCATTTAATATAATTATTAATTAAATATTTTTAATATTTTCTTATTTTGCTTTTATTTTTATTTTTATTTTTTTAATGAATAAATAAATTATGTATTTAATTTTTTTTATTTTTTTCTTTCTTTCTTTTTCTTCTTTTTTTCCTCTTTTTTCCTTAACTTTAACAGAAAGTTAACAAAAGGATTAAAAGTGTTCATATTTTAATTTTAAAAAGATTAAAATAGATTTTTATATTTAAGAAGAACCAAATGTGAACAAACTATAGGAGTTAAAATGAAATTAAGCCTTTAAACTAACAACTCTTCTGTGTTAGAATAACATGCTAGGGAATGAGTGAATGGGCTAACTGCCAAGTGGTGGCACAATGGAAGACAATGAGTCCCAATTTTTCTGTAGACCGCTCATCAAATCGAGTTATAAGTCTAAAGAATCCCACGTTTTGTTTTGAAATAAAGCCTCGTTTATTTTTTCATCCTAGATATTTATCGTTAAAAAATTTTATTCATTTATATAAATAAAAATGATATATTATTTTTATATCTTATTATTAAAAAATAATATCTAAAATTATAATAATAAAAAATAATTTTATTTTTCATAATATTTAATAGTAAACATAAAAATATTTCACACTAAAACAGATCGCGGGAAAAGAATGGGAAAGTTACATATCGTAAAGGTGAATGAAAGAACGGCGGAAAGATACAGCAGCAGACACTTCCGTTATGGCCACTGCCTAGTGCCATGGTCTCCGCATATTCCGAAAGTATAAAAGTTCTAATGGAAATATATGAAGGATCATGGTTCTCCAACATCTGTTTATCATAAAAAGTCAACAATTTTCTACTTTAAATCATGAATTTATCATATGAAGTTATAAAAGGTTGATATACAGTATGATAAACAGTAACATTAAATGGGTAATCACTTTTATTTAAATAATATCCTTTGAATAACATTAATACTCGTGATGAAAATCCCAAAAATGAATTAGTTATAGAGTTGAATCTCAAGTCTCAATTCATTATCACATATTACATTATTTATTTAACTAGTATGTGTTCCGTGTATTTGTGCGAATATCTACTGTTTTACGGTAAATAATATGTGTAAAATATTTATAAAATGGATTCCATAAAGTCAATTGAAATATGTTGAAATGTAGTTGACGAGTATAGGACTTGAGGTATGAATTAATAGTGACAATAACATGATAATTCATATTTCAATTTTATGCCCACTTTAACCAATAGGAAAGAGCATGATGACACTGAGACAGTGGGGGGGGGGGGGGGAAATTGACCACCAAAGTGGCAGTAATATATTCTGTAAAACTAATTTTTGTGAAACTACAAATTCTCATAATATGTTATGATGAATAAGGCATGGTAATGGAAATCAGAAGCTTGTCCAACAAAAACATATTCTTAGCAATGATAATAAGATTCTTAAAAAAATGTATCGCACGTATAACCAAGTTGAAATATGAATAAGAATTATTGCGATAATTATTTCATATAATACGCGCAGGTTTGGCCGTATTTTTTCATATAATGATATATATGTGCAAATTTTCGGCCATGCAATGAAATACATTTTCGCAAATAATATGTGAAGTTCTCGATCATAATTCTATAAGTTTTTAATAATTATTTTTCCATCTCTATCAAATTTCTATGTGTGTTCTCCTATAATTTTAATATACACCCACTTTACATATCTTTTATACTTCAAACTCTTAATTAATATAAATGATTATAATTCATGAACACTTGTTAAATAATGAATCTCACTTTTATTTTAACACAAATATAATTTGAAAAGGAAGACCACTTGCAATAAAAAAACAATTAAGAATTGATGATAATTTTATAATAAAAGCATTTAATTAACCTCTTAAAACTTTAATATTTCGTAAAATTATCCTACTATAAAATAACTCAAGAGGATGAACTGAAGTAGCACTTTCAACTTTAGAAAAGGTTTGAAAAAAGGGGAAAAAAATAATATCTCCCACTATGCAGAAACTTTTAGCACCAACCTCCATAATCTCGATGTATCCTTTGCTCGTTTTAAATTTGTTTTGCCTTCCACTTTTCAATAGAAGGTAGGCATAAGAATGCGAAAGACTGGCCCCCCTTGGTGGATTTATGCCTCCAAACTTCATCAATGGATCCCATCAACATATGGTACATTGAAGTTGACATGATACTTCCACCACAATCGATCATGTTTATACATGGGAATTGCAAGTGGAAGTTGAACCTAATGCCTCCAATTACTGGTCCCAAATCACTAGTAGGTGAATTCACTTTCAAGGCTCTATTATTGCTTTTGCATGAACTAGGGCTGCACAATTCCATATCGGCTTCAAAAAATATAAAGTTGAGTTGTAACATATTTAACATGTCATAAGTTTGATTATCAGATATTGCAAAAATTGTTTCTCAAAATTATTTCATGAAAAATTCCTTATGAATGATTACTATCCATAAATATTCTCGGAAAAATCAGTTAGCTAAGGTACATAAATTAGTTCAAACACCACTTGATTGTGAAAATACGTAGTTGGGATGGACAATGTTGGTGTTTAGTGTCAGAACCACTAGTTAAATTTCCAGCCACTTTTTCTAGCTAAGAAAATGAGCAATGTTCAACCACATTTTAGGTTTTATTGTCAAAACAACTAGGTTCATAGGTTTGTAATACAGATTATCTCTAACTAAAAAATTTACATTAATGCATCATTGCATAATTAGGACTATCTAAAATAGAATTTTCTCCATTGAAAATTTTTTACTTAAGTGACATATGATATTCTCTAAAAATTTTATATCTTTTGTTATATTCAGAATTTGATTCCTAGTTTTTATATACATATGTCTAATGGCTTAATCACTCTTATTATTATAGAAAAAAGAAAAAATGTAAATTACTCCAATTTTCTCTTTAATTTTGGGTTGCTTGAATTTTACTATTTTTAACTTTGAAAACTCCAAAGCTATCCCTAAAATTTCATAAAAATTCAAATCAATGCTCATCATCCATTTAATTAATCATTTTATCAAATTATATACTTTTTTCATGATATTTTTAAACAATAAACAAAATACTATAGTAGGTTAGTTTTTAATTATTTTTTGGATAATAATTTCACATCTTATATACAACTATTTAATTAAAATTCTTTATATATAATTTAAATTTTATTCATTATATTACGTAAAAATTATGTATAAAAATAATAAAAATTAATATATTATAACATTTTGATTCTTGCTTAAAAATTTTATAAAAAAATCACATAATTTAATGAAATATTTAATTTAGTGAAAAATGAGTTATTTTTTAATTTTCATAAAGTTCAATGAGATGATTTTTTTAAAATTTTCAAAGATAAAATGGGTAAAATCCAACAACCTTAAAATTAAAGAAAGTAATTTACATCTTTTTTTAAAAAAAATAGAATTTTCTTATATGTATTTCCTTCATCTCTTACTGAAAATTCTTTTGAAATTGAATTCATATGTAAGGTTGTTCATGAGTCCAATTTAAATGAATTAAATTTTAATTACTTTCAATATTTTAATTATTGTATTAGTACTAAAAATTTTAGTATTACTTTCATATAAAAATCAACAAGTATGTTATTTTTCAAACTTAATAATATAATTTTTTTAAAAAATAGTTAATTTTTTGTTAAAATTATATTATTGAATTAAAAAATAATATAATTAATAATATTTATACAAAAGTGGTGCTTCCTACGGTACCCCGGGGGGTTTCAAACCCGGGGTGACGTGACACAATACAAGCCATTGGATGAGATTATTAAAAAATTTGGTAACCTCATCCAATGGTCCACAATGCACCACATCACTCCGGGTTTGAAACCCCGGGAATACCATAGAATTTCCCATACAAAAGTAGCTTCAAATTTTTAATATTAATATAGAATAAAAAATTTTCTGGACCAATGAACAAATCATGTCAATAGCCATTAGGGTTGAATTTGAAGCGTAACAACCATGCAAAGTAAAGAAAAATTAATTTTAGCAAAGTATTTTTACAGTGATTTGATGTGTAACCGTTGGAAAGAAAAGTTAAAATTTTAATTATTTAAATTCTGTAGCTAAATGGTACATTTGAAACTGACTTTGGACCCTAACAACCCTTTTCTTTTTCGTGTTCCATATACTAAAAGTTATCCAATTTGTTTGTTACAGTAGTTTCAAAGAAAATTGATATGAAAATATGTAAAAAAGGACTGAAAACCATAAAAATATTAAATATTTTATCTGATGGTTTGAAGTTTTATTGGACCAGCTCTCACAATTCATCTTATCGCGGACTAATCTCCTTCTTTGCGTTCTCAAGGGCAAACGTGCTAATTAGAGCTGTTTGCTGCATCGCCCAAGGGCAGGAGATAGGGCAAACCGTACGATTAAATTTTATAAATATTTGATAAATAAATTAAATAACATAACTTTATTCAAGTTTCTTTCTCTGTACATGCAAGATCATATAATGTTGTATATATCTTAAAGCGAAAGATAATATCTACTGAACAAATTTTGTATTAATTTGTTTTTAAAAAAAATTAGTCCATCAATTATTTCATCATTCAATATAATCATTCACTCTTTCATTGTTATTGTTGTTAATAAATCCCAAAATCTTATCATTCACGGTCATTTTTGTCATTACAATCAAATCACCACTATTTATCATATTATTTAGTTGGGTTGGTCGTTGCCACTAATATTGTTATCATCCACAGCCATAAGCGACTATTTCCCTTTCACCATAATACATGCATTACCCTTCACCAATTTACTTTTATTATTATAATTATTTGTCACTACAACCGCAGCCACACACCTTTATCATTATAGATTCATTTTACCGCCACTCCCACAAGTACTATCACTGAAAATTATTATTATCACTCACCTCCTCACTACATCATTGCATTTATTAATAGAAAAAATTTAAATAAAATCTTAGAGACATTTGTTATAAAGTTTCGATCAAAATTATATATATATATATATATATATATATATATATATATATATATATATATATATATATATAGTTTCTAATAGCTAATTAATAATTATATTTATTGAGTTATAATTATTATTAATGAATTAAAAATAATATACATTAGAAATTTTAATTGAAAATTTCATGTATAAAATTTTGAGTGGATTAAATTTGCAGCCACTTTTTCTGGCTAAGAAAATGAGCAATGTTCAGCCACATTTTAGGGATTACTGTTAAACAATTAGGTTTATAGGTTTGTAATAGAGATTATTCTTAATTAATCAATTTGCATTTTACGCTTTACGCTTTATTGCGTAATTAGGTCCCTCTGAAATAGTATTTTCTTAGGTAAGAGTTTTTCGCTTAAATAACATTTAATATTTTTTAAAATTTTGTACCTTCTTTATATTTAGAATTTAGTCATTAAGTTTTGTGTATATCTAGTAATTTATTAGATATAATGAACAAACTATGTCAAAGGCGATTAAGGTTGAATTTGAAGGGTAACAATCATGCATAGCAAAGAAAAATTAATTTTGGCAAATTATTTTCAGAATGATTTGAAAATTTTGATTATTTAAGCCCTGTAGCTAAATAGTGCGGTTGAAACTGATTTTGGAACCTAACAACCTTTTTTCTTTCGTGTTTTATTTACTAAAAATTATCTAATTTGTTTGTTATAGAAGTTTCATAGAAAATTGATATAAAAAGATGTAAAATAAGACTGAAAACCATAAAACATTGGTGAAGGTCATGATATCTATGGGTGAAATATAGGCTTGGAACACAGGACATATCACTGATTGTGGATGTCCCATGTATGGGAGCTGCAAATGAAAAATTATTTCAAAACTTATTGAATAATATGGAAAATTACAAAAAAATCCCAAAGACGAAGACAAATGGGACTGCAATATTTTCCAACTCATCTCCTTATCAAGAATCTAATCATCTTCCACACACATTCTTTCACAGACAATGCTAATCATGAGTATCAGATGTTCTTGTGAATGCCAACCTCGATCGAAATAAATCCTAAAAATTGTTCACACCGCTAAATCCAAAAAAGCACATGAGGAACTCAATTAAAAGGAAAAAAAGGTATTGCAAACCTGTTTCAATACACATGAGAGATCAAGCGGGTGTTATAATTTGGGTTACATCAACTTTGCAAACTATCTCTCTCCTTTTCTATAGTTTGAAAATGACAATTAGAATGAAGTTTTGAGATCATTGTTCATGAATCAGCCATCATTTACAATCTATCTCAGTCCTAAACATTTACCATTGGATTAACCAATCAACATCCAATTGGCACCTCAAAATTTCACTGTTGGGGTCATTCTACAACTTTGATAACAAAGAAATCCAATATAGAATTTGTCACGAATATAAGTAATGCATTATTTAAACAATAACTAAGATTTCATAATAATAATTCAACAAATAGCTATTATTCATATCACTCAAAATTTAGGACCTCGAGAGCATCTTAGAAGATTCTTAAAATATTTGGTTTAAAGTCATTTTTACAATATCCCTAAATTTTAGAATTCAAGAAAAGCGGTCAAAATTTGAATTATTGGATTGAAATAATGAGATTCAAGCTGTGAATTAAAAAAAAAAAAGAACCTTTTGTTTGGAAGATCAAATTAGAAAAGTCGCAAGATATTATTACTAAATTACTAATTAATGATATGTATTGCAAAGTGTTAGATTAATAATATAATGATTGCTATCATTTTTTAATAAAATTTAGGTCTTGTATTATATAAATTTTGATAGTGTAGGATAGATTATAAAAATAAAATTTATATTATGTTTGAAAATTTTAAAGGAATTGTGCAATTTAATTTGTATAAAGTTATCTATAAGAAAAAGGATAAGAGTTAATATGATAATATTAAGATAAATTTTAAATTATTAAAATTAAAAAAATTTAAATCTCCTTTTTGATATATCTTTTTTTAAAATTAAAATTAAATAAAAATATATTGTCACATATATTTTAATTCAAGAATTTTAAAATTTTTATTTGATACAAACTGCATTTATAATATGTGTGGATATTTCATTTTTTAATTTTTTATAAGATAATTACTGAATTTTATATTTATAAATTTATTATATTTTTTTATTAATTTATTATACAAATTTTTACAAATACAAATCAATATATACACGAATAATACTAGTGTATATTCCTCAATCTTCAAAAGTGCAGACCATTATCTTCAGGTCAGTCACGAATGACCCAGGAGGCTGACAGCCTGACGGGGACATGATTTGAAAAAAAAAAAAAAAGAAAAGGTCTGCTGTCACGAACTCCTAAAGTCCATCACTTATAATTTTTCCTAAACTCTATTAGTCCTAAGAAAATGGATTACTCTATCACACTAATACATGGTAAGACAGCGTCCTTGTTTCCCAAAGGTGCCCTAGTTTTACTGGACCAGCTCTCAGTTCATCTAATCTCAGACTGATCTCCTTCTATGTAATCGTGCTCTCGAGCTCACATTTGCTACTCAGACTCGCTGCACCGTACAAGACAGGAGATCAGGGAAGTCATATAATTAAATTAAGTTTTATATATATTCGATAAATAAATTATATAACATAGCTTTATTCAATTTTCTTTGTCTATACATGAAATATCATATTTTATTTTATTGTATATATCTCAAAGCAAAAGATTATATCTACAGAATGAATTTTATATTAATTTTAAAAAAACTCAATCAACTCTTTTACCACTCAAATAATTACACACTCTGCTGTTGTTGTTGATGTTATTATTATTATTACAACCGCCGCTAAATCTTAAAATCTTATTATTTACAGTTCCTTTTGTTACTACTATAAACTCACCACTATTTATCAAATTACTTAATTGTGTTGGTCACTGACACCAATATCATTACTAGATATCGTTGGGGTCACTATCTTCCCTTCTCCATAATGTATGCATTATTTTATCCCAATTCATCTTTATTATTATATTTATATATCACTACAAGTGTTACCATTTACTTTTATTATTAACAATTTTTTCCATGCCGCCGCCCCGGCCCCCCATCAATACAAATTTTCATTATCACTCACCACCTCACTACATGATTGCATTTGCTAATAATACTATGGTATTATGATAATTTTATTTAAAATAATATGTTAGAATTTAGTATATTGTGTTTCAATGTGTAACAAGTCATCTAATTATGTATGGTATATGATGACAAATCAAACTTTTTATAACTTTATAGCGTTTCCTATACGGTCTTTAATCACCCCTTAAACTATTCATAATTTTTTATACAATATGTTAAAAGGAGGCCTCGAAATTTAATTTTAATTTTTCATTTTGGGAGCAGGGAAATGGGTTGGGAGTTGGGAGTTGGGACGAGATCAAATTCGCATCCCTTTATATCATGCCTTATAAGAGGTAGTAGGTCTGCCGTTTATTCCAGGCCCTCCCGTGGTCTTTGAGACTGAATTGTAGCAGCGAACTTAGATCTTGGGCCTAGTGACACCGCCCAGCTTAAAAGAATTCGGAACTTGGGCCCAGTGCTCCTTCATTGAGGCCCGAATAAGCAAAGGATTGAGTTCCCCGAAAGTTGCTTTATTTTTTGGGCTAAGAAAATGTGATGTCGAGTTAGAAGCCCGTTCTATTGGAACTGTCCTTCCTTGATTTATTAATGTGATTTGGGCTTCAATGGTGTTTAACGGGGCTGTGGTCCGTGCCCTTTGTGTAGATTGAATTAAAAAAAATGAGGTTGTTAAAAATGGATTTAAACGAGTCCGATCGAGCGAGCCACAAATTAAAATGGGCTGGACCTAATTGAATCAGTTCAGTCCGTGGGCTTCAATAAATCCAAATTACTTTTTATTTAAAATTTTTATATTAATAATTTAAATAGTATTTATATTAAAAAAGGATAATCTTTTAATTATTTTTTATATTACAATTCAATATAAAATCCAATTTTATTATCAAAAAATTAAACTCAATTAATCAAAATAATTAAACATAATAAAAATAAAAATAAATAATAAAATTAATAAATAAAAAATATACAAATAAATAATAAATTCAAAATTATTAAAAATATAATAAATAATAAAATATAAAAAATACGAGCAAACCTACAGACCAATTCAACTGCTCTATAAATAGATCGAACTGTTTAAAACGAATCAGCTAAAAATATAAATTTAAATGAATCGAATCTACATGAAATTTGATCCAACTCGATCTGATAGTTAAGCACTCCCATCAACATGTAACATGATGCACATTGCATTGAATGGACACTTTAGACCCTGCCATTCCATCTCTTTCACAAGATTTTGAATTTTGTTGGCGGTGTGCATTAGCTCAACTAACTATAAGAAATTAGATAAAATTATTATATTTCCTTTTAATCCCAAATTTAAATTTTCTTCAACATTAATTTAATTCTTTAAAATAAAAAAATTCCGTAAATATCTCTAACTTAAAGTTATCCTTTTCTTTTTCTATGAAATAGCGAGGATCTAACTTGAATAAATGGGATTTGTAACAATAGAAATGAAGTCAGCTTGCATATTTCTTTATGGAATAGTAATTCAGATATGTAATAGGTTACAAATTTGAATTAATTTCCACCGGCATCAGTAAACATCACATCACATTAATAAATTAATATTAATAAATAACATTACCCTCCCAAAAAAATACAACCAGAGAAAGAAATTGCCAGTCCACCTGTCAGCTAAGTTCCATAAATGGGAGCGATGAATATAAACGCTTCAGGCAAACCCAATCAACACTTTCATTATTAAATTTCCAAGTTTTCAAATCAAACACCCCCCAAATACAAGCAATGACTTCTTAATAAATCAATTGCGGCATCCACCTTACAAGATTTCATGTCAAAATTGTAATTCTATATTTAAGGATTGGATTACAATAAACCGGGAAAACAAAAAAAAAATCTTGGATGGGGCAAGATTATATGCATTCATGTTGGTTAAAAGTAAAATCAAGTAACAAAAATTGAATACTGATGGTGCATATATATATATATATATATATATATATATATATATATATATATATATATATATATATATATATATATATATATATATATATATTGATAATTTTAATAGTACAATAATATTTGAGTTGATTTTGAAATTCTTGTTAACTATTTTAAATTCAAATTTAATATATTATATATGTGTTAAGTGGCTTGACACTTTTATTATTAAAAAAATCATACTTCATAACTGAACTATCTTTTATTATGCTTTGCATTTTTTTTTAAGTCATTAAGAGTCATTTTTTTTATGAAAATATGAGGAATTTGAAATTGATATTCATATTGACTATGAGAAGTGAAGCTGGCATCATATATCATCACCACCCAAAAACACCAGAAATTGAAGGTGGGAATTGGGAATGGAGTAAGTATTCAGGTGAGTTCATTGTGGTCGGCAGGATCCAACTAATTGAAGTATGACTTCATCCTTCAACATTAATCCCACTATGAAAATAAAAGGAAATAATTATATAGTCAGCTTCACCAATGACATTCATAAAGTTGTACCCCACGCTTAAATTAGGTTATATGTATTTGCTTCCGACTAGGTCAAATTAGTTAAGTCAGCCTTTAACAACTAATTTTATTTTTAATTTTAAAAAGCAAAATTAGACATCCTGTTGAGGTCAAAATTTTAAAATTAAATCAAAATGAATAAATTATACATAATTTAAAAAATGACCTTAATACAATAGGTCTGCAAGTCATTCATGTTTAATATATTAATTTAAGTCTAATTAATTATATAAACTAGTTAAATCTATATAGTCACAGCCCAGTTCACACTTCGCGTTACTTGTTTTAACTCCTGTCTACTTCCAAGCTTCTGATTCGAGCAAGCTATGTCGAATTTACTTCTGGAAAACGATAACTTTATTCACTCAAAAGAAAATATTACAATTGATGTCGTGGGATTTGCAAAAATATAATTAATTAAAAAGTAAAAATAATTTAAATTAAATTATAATATATATATATATAATTAGTGAATAATTTGATTAAATTATGATATGTATATGTAGTTAGGTGGTGAAGAAAAAGAATGAATGTGACATTTTCTTTTACTTGTGAGCTTTAAAATCAAACTTGGTGGATGCAATTAGCCCTGCGGGGGTATGTCCACTTGGAAATTTCCTAGCATTTTCAGGTTCACGACAAAGCAGAAGACCAAGAAATAATACAACTCTTGCTAATCTCCCATCAATTGCTTCACAATCCATCGTTGACTTTGTTTACTTTGTTAATAGCCTCTTATGCGTGCTGATATTGTGGTTGTTTGAGCTGTATTGCTTTGGCTTTCTTGTTTCGGGGTTTGGTGGTTATGGTGGGCTGGAATTGGAGAGATGTAAAATAAAGCTGACATATCCTGGAAGATTCTTTTTTGCTTCCGAGCAGGGCAATTCATATACACGTGTAAATTATTAAAATTTAGTAATAATTTAAATAAATTTAAGTTAAATTTGACTTGAATGATAATTATATTATACTGGACTAATTTATTTATTAAATAGGTTAATATAAATTAATTTATTTAATAATTATAATTAATAAAATTTATAATATAAAATTATTTATTAAATTTAATTATTTATTTTTAATAAAATTAATCATTAATAAAAATAATTTTATAAAATTTTACTTCTATTTTAATAAAAATATTATATGTAATTATTTATAATTTAAATATTAATTATTTTTTTAATAATATTTTTAAAATTTTAATATAATTTTTTTAAACAAATTGAGGTTTCAACTTGTTTATAGTTATAATTCAATCTATTTATTATTAGTGTTAAATGAACTAATTTATTTACAGTCTAAATCCGTATAAAGTCTTTATATTCATGTTGAATTCTCATATTATGTTCAAAATTATCATTCTTATTTCTAATTAAGAATTGCCTTTTCTTTTTTTTAAAAAAAAGAATAATCATTCACTTACAAAAAATACAAAAGAATAAGGATTTATTTCATTCAGATAGAAAGTAAATATTAGCGAGAAGTTAAATTTTTTAAAAAGTGAATTTTATTGTAAAGTTCTCAAAAAATGCTTAAAGTATTTTGATTAATAATAAGGAATTGATACTTTATATATTTTGTTTAGTTCTACTTTAAACTTTTTAAGAAATATTATCAAAATAACTAGTTTACCTTTCAAATTATAATATAAAAAATAAAAAATATTAATAAATTTTTATTGTTTCTAATTGAATCTTTGAAACCATGTTTCTAATTCTTTTGCCATCATAATCTTTCTACTTTGATAAATTTCCTATTTTTTAATTTATTATAAAAAGTGAAATAGTTTTATATAAAAAAATTAAGATATATATATCAAATATTAAAATATTTAATAATAAAGATAGTAAATATAAAATAATATTATAGATATATATATAATTGTGCTAATAAGTTAGCTAATAATTAATAAATTAATTAGTAATTAATAAATTAATTGATAACTAATAAGATAGTTAATTGTGTAAAAAGTGTTTCATAAAATTAGTTATTGAATTAGTCAAAATTTTAAAATAACATAAAAGAAAATATTAATAGAAATAAATATGTAAATTAAAATAATTTATATTTATTTAAAAATTAAATTATATTAATATAATTGAGATTTTTAAAATAAAAATATAATATCTAAAATTTTATTAATTATATTTTATGAACTTACATATATATTTATATAATATATAAATTTTATTTTATTATTTATGATAGAATTATAATTATTAAAATATAATTAATTAGATTTTATGATATTACATATTTATATACATATTTTTGATATATTTTAATTTAAAGTTAAGATATAATTATATTAAAATTAAATTAATTATATTTTATGACATTGTATATTATGTTTTCAAAAGAGGCTAAAGATAGAAACACATTATTAAAAAAAAATAGATTTTTATTATCAAGGATATAGGTTGTAAAGTAATAAAATAAATAGTGACAGATGTTAAGAAAATTTGAAATTTGAAGAGGTAGTGTTTATAAGTTACAAGTTATTCAAGATAATTTATTAAATTAGAACTTATTTTTTTAATAAACTAATATGCAAAATATTTTTAGAGGCTAATTTTTAACTTATTAATCTAATGAATAAGTTAACTTATTTGTAATGCAAAATGTAATAAATATATAATTCTATCTGAAATTAAATTTTTATTATAATTATATTGATGATATAATATTTAATATTTATTTTATATAATATTCATTCTATTTATTATGTAATTAATAAAATAATTATATTTTATATAAATAATTATTATATTTTAATCATTATATTTATGTCTAATAAATAATAATTTGTATTTGTCATTAAAAAATTATATTTATTATATTGTTCAAATGATAATAATAAAAAGTTAAAATAATTATTAGTTAAATTAGGTAGGATAATTTCATTTATAAATTATATGAAAAGTTCTTTTATTGAAGGGTGTGGATAAACAATTTTTCATAAGTTATAACAAGTAAAATTTTAAAAAAATACTTTTTTCAGTTTGACAACAAAATAATTCAAGAATTTTTTATTTTTTATACTACTACTCTCAACCAAACAACATCTTAAATTGTAAAATCTGTGATGCTATATTAACTTAATTTTGATTCACATGCACAATAATTTTATTTTCAACAATTAAGGGTATACTTGACCTAGATTATACGTTATTGATCAAAATTAATTTATTTCTTAGACAATTTTAAAGACATAGGATCTTACAATGACTAAATGCATTCAAAATTTTTATCTTTTCCATAGCACTTTTCAACGAAAATGATATAGTAAGGAAAAACTCACTTTAGTTTATTAATTTGGTATTAACTTTGGGGAAAATACATTTTAAACCCCTAAAGTATCCTCAAACTTTGAAAGTCTACAAAGAACCTCCTTGAATTCTTATAAAACTTGAAAACGTTAAATAAAAAATTAAAAGAAATGGCAACCAACATCAACACTTGTCATTCCCTTACAATTTAATTTTTGTTCAAATTGCCCGCTTATTTCTTTTTTTTACTCTTCTTTTTCCTTTCCTAAATCTAATATTAAAATATTTTAAATTTTTAATAAATTAAAAATATTAATTAAATTATATATATTTTACTTTCATTAAGAATATTAAAAAATTAAAATCATATATATTTATTTAAATTTTATTAATATTGTTTATATCATGCTAAAAGTGTCATATTTTGAATTAAATATACATCATTTAATATTTTCTTCAGATTTTATAATTCACACATTATCTCTATTTTTCTTATCAATTTCTTTACATATCTTTCACTTTTTATTTATTTTTAACAGCTCACAATAAATTTTACTATGTAGTATAGATATAATATAAAAATATTTTAAATCAAGTAAAATTTTATTTTATTTAACTATTTAATTATATAATTATTTTTAACTCTAATTAACTTGATTTATCAAATTTCAAGTAGCATATTTCAAATTAAATATATATCAATTAATATTTTATTAAAATTTTACAATTCATACATTATTTTTATTTTTTATTTTTTTAATTCTATTGCATCTTTTTTCTTTTTTTTTTACTCTTATTATTTATCACTCAAACATCAATATTAATTGGAGGTGGGCAAATTTCAATTTTGGTCAGTTTCAGTTTGTAAATTAATCAACTATTTTAAATCAATTGCCTCTTTAAGTGTACTATAACTAACTGATATCATTACTTAAATCGTTATTGAGTGAATTAATCGGTTATAAATGATTTAAAATAGTTAATTATTTTAATTTTTTAGCATATAGGAAAGTTTACAAGTCTCCTATCCCTTTACATTTCAAATAAAATATGAAAAAATAAATAACGTAGAATGAATTTTGTCTAATTTCTATACCTTCGCGCCTATATTTTATTTGAAATTTGGTGAAATAAATTTAAATTTAGATAAATGTTGAGTTATTTTTTTTTAAGAGGGAGATATTTGAAAGCAAGATTTTGAGATTGAAAAATAGCTTGTGAAGACTGAAAGAATGAATGGATAAACAATAGATAACCTTAAAATGCGCCATATAAAGCAGATTCTTAAACTCTACAATAATTCGATCGATTATGATTTATTATGGGTGAAAATTTTCAAACCTGCAACTAAATGAAAAAATTTGAAAGAAAATAATAATTATTTGAATTTAACTATTTATTATAATCAACCAATTTAAATAAATTGAATATAAAATAGTTCAGTCAATTTAAATCGATTTGTGACATTTTGTCCACCCTTAATATTAACAAATTAATAATTATTGTATGTGTGTGTATAACACAAAATATTTTCATTTTATTCCAAAATTAATCTACATATATTAAAATTTTAATTGATATATATTTGCTCCATTACATTATATATTTAGATGTATAATAAATGCTTTTCATTTTTCCCTATGTTCATTTCTATTGTTTATAATTCAAATACTAATATCATTAAGTAATATAAATATAATATAATATATTTTATTTTTATTATAAAATTTTTAAATAAGTCAATAATAATTAAATTAATTAATTATATATTATATTAAATTTAATTTAAATTCTTTAATATTTTATTTATATTAATTTTTATGTGTTATATATATTATATTAAATATAAACTAAAAATTTATTTTAGTCCTTATAAAATTGAATTTTTGTCAATTTCATTTCTAATTAAAAGTTTGTATATATATTAATTTGGTTCCTATGAGATTAAAAATTCTTAGATTTTAATCCTTCCATACATAAGATGGAATATTGAATTACTATATGAACTTTTAGTCAGGAATAAAATTAATAAAAATTCAATTTTATAAGGATAAAAATAAGTTTTTGATCTTAAATAATATTATTTGTACTTGTGCACATTATTTTTATTATATATAGAAATAATTCATAGATTATAAAATAAAAAAATATTATGAAAATGGTAAATTTGATTTGTAGTATCTTTTTTATAGTCATATATTCAAGTTTGTAGAGGACAAATTTTTAGTATCTCATGCAATTTAAATATTTAATTTTGATTTTTTTAATATTTTATTAAGAAGTAAAATATGTGAATAATTTATTTAATTAACATTTTTTATATTAAAATTTTAACTTATATAAACTATTTTGTAATGAAAATAAAATATATTATATTATATAAATATTACTCAGTGATATTAATATTTGAAAAATAAATAATAGAAGTAGATTGAAAGAAAAATAAAAATATGAAATAAAGTAGATATAAATTAAAAAATAAGATATAAATTAATGCAAGAGTTAAAATTTAATTTATAAAAAAGAAAAAAAGGAGTGAGTGTTTTGTGCAAAAATGAAGAAAGATGACATGTTAAAATGGGAGAGTGCTTTAATAGATTAAAAATACATAGACTGTTGCAGGAAAATATTGAATATAATTAAATAAAATTAGTTTTAAATATTTTTATTAAAAAAATATAATGAAATATGTAATTAATTCAAATTCCTATAATAGGAGCGGGAGAATAAAGTGACAACATATAATAAAGTAGATTAATTTTAACAAAGTTTCAATTAATATATATTTAATTTAAAATATATATGATACACAAAAATTGATGTTGAGAACATATTAATATAATTTAAATAAATACATTTAATTTTAAGTTTGCAGTATTTTTATTACCCAAACATTTTTATAATAAAAATAAATTATATTATGTTATATTTATATTACTTAATAATATTAATGTTTAAATTATAAACAATAGAAATGGACGTGAAAAAAGGAAAAAATAAACAAGCATCTATTATTCATATATCTAAACATATAATGTAATGAAAAAATAAAATAAATTGAAAATAAGACATACAACTAAGTAATTCAATTAAATCAAAATTTTAACATTTGTAAAATATTTTTATAATAAAAAGAAAATATTTTGTGTATATATATACAATACTTAATAATATTGATTTTGGAGAAGTAGATAACAAAAGTGAATAGAGAAAAGAGATGCAACAGAATAAATAATAAATAAAACAAATGAAAACAATGTGTAAATTATAAAATTTTGACAAAATACTAAATCATACATATTTAGTTTAAAATATGCTACTTAAAATTTGATAAAGCAAGTTAATAAGAGTTAAAGAAAATATGCAATTAAGTAAAATAATTAAATTAAATTTTACTTAATTTAAAATACATTTATATTTTTTTTATATTATAACTGTACTATATAGTGATATTTACATGTGAGCTATTGAAAATGAACAAAAAGAAAAAAAATATGCAAAGAATTTGATAACAAAAAATTAAATGATATATATTTATTTTTAAATATGACACTTTTAACTTGATATAAATAATATTAACAAAATTTAAATAAATAAATTTAATTTTAATTTTTAAATATTTTTTAAAAATAGAATAAATATAATTTAATTAATACTTTCTAATTTTTTAAATCCAAAATATTGTAATATTAGATTTAAGAAAAGGAAAAGAAGAATTTGAAAAATTAAAAAAAGGGAAAAGGAAAAATAAATAAATAAGTCGAGGGTTTGAGCAGGAAATGAGATTATAAGAGAGCGACTGGTGGGCAGCCAAAGTATGAGAATTAAAGTCTAAATAGAAGAGTCTAGGTAAGAAATGGTTATTGTTGTTTAAGTATTGGTTGCCGTTTCTTATAAACTAAAATCTAACGATTTCAAGTTTTGCAGAAGTTTGGGGGAGTTATTTGTAAGCTTTTAAAGTTAAAAAAGGTTATACGTCAGAAGGTTATATTTCAAGGGTTTAAAATGTATTTTGCTCATTAATTTTTCAGGCAGGGATGATATTAATTTTCTTCTAGAAAGTCTTAACGTAAAGATTCATCAAAAATTACTTGGCACTCGTCAACCTGGGAAAGTAATTCATGAAAATTGTTGGATTTTATTTAACCCATTCCTGTCTTTTTTTACCCACTTTACTTGATTTCGATGTCTGTGTCTCCATTTCCTCTGAACATCATGTGCGAATACAGTGAAAAGGCAGTCATTTGCGCGTGGCTCCACCAACATTAATTTAATTTGGAAATGAGTCCGATTCATTTATTAAGAAATGTACTTGTTAAATTTTAACAAGAGATAAATATAATTTTTTAAAATTGTAAATCTCAATTAAAAAAGGTCGTGGAGTCTGGATTAATTTAATTTTATCTTTTAAAATCAAATGCATTCTAATATTTTAATATTTTTATAATTTTTTTATGTTACAAAAGCAAATAAAATCTTAAAAATGTCAAAAAAAAATGCCATAAGATCAATTATTTAATCATAAAAAAATGGGATAAGTTACGTAATAACTTAGAAATCACTCCTCACCGGAAAAGTAAGAGCACAGCATGGATGATTACATAAACACAAGACACGCATGCATGCCATTGCCAACACATTGAAGCTACACTTTTTCTATTACTAATCATTCCACTCTCTCTGCAGAAAGAGTTCCTGTAATTTATGTAATAAAGAAAAATAAACAGAACAAGAAAATTAATTAGAGATATGATTTAATACTTAAACAGCTGTCTTTTGAACAAATTTGTTCCAAGTAGTATTACCTTTACAACTAATCCAACAATTTAAATTAAATTTTAGGTGGAAATTTATTTTCTTGACTTAAAAGAAACTCTTCATAGATTATATAAATTAAATTTTAATTGTACTAAAAATAAAAATTTAAATTAGATTCGAAATATAAATTGAGTGCAGAACATTGCATTTAAACAATTGGTTACCTAACATTTTTTAGTCAAAATTCCGAACCATTGATCACGTATACTCTTGTATCTCTGGATTATGGACCAGCCCTCCTTTTCAATTTTAGCAAGACTTTCCGACACAAAACATGCGGTAGAAATTGATCCCACACACAATTCCTTAATTTATTAGATCCAACGTTCTACATTTTTTCTGTTTATAAATACCCCAAAAGTGCATCCCGATTCTTCCCTGCGCACTTCCTTCCTTCCTCCTCCCTTCATCCTTCAACCAACCATGGCTTCCCAATTTCTCATCTTCTTCCTCATCTGCTCTTCCTTCCTCTCATTCAGAGCAGAGGACGCCGACTTCGGCCGACCATTAGATCGAAAAATGCTTGGATTGAAAAAAGAGAAGCTGAGCCACTTCAAATTCTACTGGCACGACGTCGTTAGCGGCCGCGCTCCCACTTCAGTACCGGTCGTGAAGCCGGCACTGAACTCAACCACCGCCTTCGGTCTCATAAACATGATCGACAATCCGTTAACCATGGGACCCGAACTGAGCTCGAAAATGGTGGGGAAAGCGCAGGGATTCTACGCCTCTGCCTCACAGAGCGAAGTTGGTCTTTTAATGGCGATGAATTTCGCATTCGGTGAAGGGAAATACAATGGAAGCACAATTACAGTGTTGGGGAGGAATCCGGTGTTCAATAAGGTGAGAGAGATGCCGGTGATCGGAGGAAGCGGGCTTTTCAGATTTGCAAGGGGATATTGTGAGGCCAGGACTCACTGGTTTGCGCCTGATACTGGGGATGCTATTGTTGAGTATAATGTTTATGTTATGCATTATTGATTTTTGGTGCTTGGTTTTTCCTCCATTTTGGGGCATAGCAGATAGTGATGTTTAGTTTTACTTGTTTCCGGGGAGGGATTGTGGGGTTTTCCCTTTCTCAACCCACCTTCCCAACCTCTTTATTTGTGGTGTATTTGTGTTTCTAATTATGTTGTGTATGGTTATTTTGAATAAATGTAGCATCACTTGGAAGAATAAAATAAAAAAAATTACATAGGTGTATCTCAATTTGATAGTCATGTTTACTACCATAAAAAGATTTAGACCTCTCATTCATATAGCATCATCAGGAATTTATTTATATTAAATAGAAAGGATTTCACCGGAAGATCTCAGTCATCAAGTTTGCTGATATATTTTTTTATTGAAAAATTTCCTTTGCTGAAATAATCAAGAATTTATTTGTATGTCATCTCTATACTTGAAATAAAAGGTTATAATAGTGAGAGGAAACATTTTTTTTGAAATAAAAATATTATTTCTTATTAAATTTATTATATTTAATAATGAATAAATAAATATTTTTTATTTTATTAAAATTTTATAATTACATTTTTATGAAAGATAATTTTCGTTAAAATAAATTGATGTTGTTCCCAAACTCTAATTTACAAAATTTCAGAGCAATAGAGAAGATGTGGCTTATATACCGGTTATATATAAAAGTTAACTACGAGTTAGAAATACTTTTTCGTGTGAGATGTCAAAATCCAAGCCATGTCAATAATGCATGCACAACAATGTAGATATATATATAATTATATATACATATATCGGTAATGAATTTCAAAATTAAGTTTTATATATAAATTAAGAAATATTATTAAATATACAATAGTGAGATAAATTTATAAAATTTAATTTAATTAATACAAAAAATTTCAAATTTAATTTTCAACACTTATAATATTTTTTATTTATGCATATCTATTAAAAATTGTCATCATAGTTAATTTAGCAGTTAGCATTGCATGAAAGTTGCAAATTATAAAAAGGTGAATTAACTTTTGAGTATTAGTTAAATGATATAGATTAAAATTGGTGTAACGGTAAGAAAAAAAATTTAGAATTTAGCCTTATATCATAAACATAGAAAAAAAAATTTCCAAAAAAAAAAAATTGCCACCTAAAATGAGACACACGGGGCAGCTTCCCGAAGCTTCCAGAGTCTTTCCCGTCATTCCGTTCCTTCAAAATTAATAAAACCACTTTGGTGCGTAGAGCTTTCAAGTATGTGAAGTGCTTCACCGTTTCTTCCCCTGAATCCCCTTACACCAACCTCTGTTTATGAAGATGTTTTAAATTATTATGGATCCTTGAATATATTTTCATTTTCTTATTTTTAAAAAAAGATGGTTGATGTTATAAATAAAAAATTATTTAACCATAAAATTGATCTTAAAAATAAAAAAATTAGTTCATAAAATATGTAAAAATTATTTTATTTTTAAGTTATATATTTGAAGATACAGTTTTCTAAAATAAATTATGAAAATACTTATCCTAACAGGTGTTTCTATTTTTTAAAAAAATAAAAAATTATTTTTAAAAACAATAATCAACCGACACTATCTTTCCGATAACTACAGTGATTTTCTCTCCAAAATGATGCAAAGCACCAAGAAGTAAAAAAGAGGCCACAGTCAAAGACCTTATATTTGTTTAGAAGTAACAATTATTGGGCCTGGGTTTGGTGTGGCAGTACCAACAAAACAAGAGATGGAACATCCTACTCTGCTTCTGTGCGGTATTCTTTGGGATCTTGCTCTCTTTTGAGGCCTATTGGGCTTTGCCTTATTCTAGAAGGACCAAATTCAATTAAAACGAGAGGGGAAATCCTAATCAATTTTTTTAAACAATGGCAGGTCATTTGATGTACACTTGTAAATGTGCCGTTGCTTTGCTGGCTTGTATTTAATTTATTACAAAATTAAAATTAAATAAAATTTATATATTAGGACTATCATATATAGAATATGGAAATGGATTTAAAATTTTTTATTTATTATGCTATGCATTTTTTTTAAATAAGAGGCATGTATTTATAAAAATTTTAAATTATACAAGAAATAAGAATAAAAGTAGTTGGGTATGTTAGCTACATTAAGTTAACAAATAATTATAGAAGTATTAATAATTATAATATCTATTTTCATAAATAATTACCTATTTAAATTTAATAATAATTACATGTTATTTATTATAATAGGAATTTGTAAAACTACAATTTAAATAGCGAAGTATATTAGCACATTGAGTTAAAAAATAAAATAATAATTAAAGTGATTAATCCAGTAATAACAAATTATTCATTTTTGAAATTATGAGTTCGATTCAAAAAGTTGTAAATTTAATATTTTAGTACCACCTCACCTCATGACGTTGGCAAGAACCAATATTTCATGACAACACATGATATGAATCAAATCCTCTCATAATAATATAAATAAATAGATTAAAAAAATTAGAAATATTGTCGAGTATTGAGCACCCATACTCACCAGTGTCTATCATTATCATATCTCTCTGTAATCTTTCATTGTACCCTGGCCGAATTGCAAATTTGCAATTTGATCAAGATAAAGAAATCAATAAAAGATTATGCTGGATTAAAATATCATACGTAATATTACATTTATGGCCTTCGTGCAACAGCAATTCTAGGTCCACGACAAGAGCATAAATTGGGAACTGAAAAATGCTTACAATAAAAGCAAGAAAGAATCTACAAAACCACGTAACAAGCAAACTAGGTTGGATAGGCAGAAAAATAGACATTTAAAAATGCTTACATTTATGTACTTGTTTCTATTTATTACATATTTGATAAAATTTAAATAGATTAAACTAATTTAAATCAAATTTATCATAAAAAAATTAAATAAATTAGAAAGGGTATGTATGAGTAGAATAACAGTACTTGAGTGAAAAAGTGCAGTCGGCTACAGTAAATGGATACTGCCTGTCGATTCTGAGCCATACGGAAACCATGAGGAAAAAAGGGAAAAAGATAATAATAAGGTTCCAAACTCTGCATCTAGTTTTGAATCCAAAATTGTTTGGGGCCTTAAATCTTCTGATAGACTCTGCCCATTCTGAATTGGCCTTCCTATGGTAAGATTCTACTACTGATACTAATACTAAATATGAATAAATGAGACGCCCCCAACATGTGATGTAATGTACATTTTAAATGCTTCACAGATAAATGCAGAACTCTTTGCTTCTTTGGTTCTTATCTAGTTGCTGTCAGAATATCCATACACTGCATCCAAGCTTTCAAAAGCAGGCCTGCTTAGGTGCATTTAATCAAGAGTCCTGTTAATCGGAATTCTTGGTATATTTAACTTCTTTTACTATGAACTTTAGGATGCTCGTACTTCAAGATTTTAAAATTTAAGATGATATTTGAAGTCTAAAAATTATTAGATCAAAATTATTTTATTACATCTATTAAAAAATAAATAATTATAATTAAATAATTTTAACTTAACGATTTCAAAATTTCTTATGTCATTATCGATTTTGAAACATTACATATCATAACAAATACTAATATAAATCAAATTGACTGATTGTTTTTTTAGTAATAGATAAAATAAAATCACTTATAACTCAAATAATATCGTTTATTGCTTAAGCTGTTTTGTGGCTTCTTCGACTAATATGGGCTCAGAAAAAGACCCGCGAATTATTCTTTTAAACTTTTTTTTTTTTGGGGGGTAGCTATTCTTCTAGACCTTTAATGCTTAACAGCTTGTAACTTTCAATTTGTTTCCTTTTGGGATAGCCTACAGGTTCATATTTGCAGGTGCTGCATAAGCTGTACTCCTTATATGTTCCTGGGTTTAGTGGTTAAGGTGGGACACAGATGAAAGTCTTGGAAGAATCTTGAACAGTCTGTCATTTAATTATACAGTGATTATGGTGGTACTCAACATTTTACAATGTCAAACATTAGTACATGTGTATTGTCATTTTCCTACTTCTTTCACTCATGACATGATTAATCCACATTCCCATTTGTATGTATATGAAGTAATGTTAAACATTACTCCCTTTTAGAGTAATTAAATTTTAAATATTACTCTCTTTAATTTTAAAATAATATATATATTTGTGTAAAATAATATTACTTTTATTCTTCTCAATCAACTCTTTCTCTCATGTTTGTGATACTCTGCATTCTGAATGAATTTGCATGGTAATATACTGTTTTCTCCTCTCCTCAATTTAAATGGATAGGAGAGGTTATGGTGCACTAGTAACAATAGATTTTGACTTAATATTTTAAGAGGTTACAATTTTTTGGAGGGGGCCAAATGATTTTTTTCAAAAATATTTTTTAATTTTTTTCATATAATTACATAACAGTAATTTATAATTTTAAAAAATTTGGAAAGCCAAAGCCCCTAATGCCTCTTAAAAGATTTATTTTTGTATATTAATATACTATTGAATCTGATTATATATCAAATTAAAATCTTCTAAAATATATTATATGATAATTTATTAATAATTAAATTTAATATATTTTTCCTCAATGGATTAGTAAAATTTTTGTAGCATATGCATTTGGCTGGTGGTTAAATCCTGTTTGCTTTTTCCTTTTTGGCAACTCTTCAATTGTCTGATGTTGTAACAACTACTTGCCTATACAAAACGAAAGGGACAAGTGCAGCCCTTTTCTTTTATTTTAAAGGGAAAAGTTGGTAATATGTTTGAACAGAATTAACAAGAAGATTTGATTACTCTTAATTAAAGTTAGCTTTGTTAATAATGATCTTAAATCTGTACTTGAATATTTTCACAAGAAAGTTTGACAATGGCAACAAGAAACCAGAGGTCCCAGGGTACTGGAAAGGGACGTTCCTAATAAAAAATGAGACAAGGATTACTGCAGTTTCCCATGTGCATTGTGCAGATTTCTGCAACTTCATTTCCTTTCACTTTTCATTCTCCGAGATGGGGAGATTTTAACATATGACTGATGCAATATTATATTGAAATATTATTAAATTTATTTATAATATATTAATGATCAAATTTTATAGTATATTGATATATTATTATATCAATAATATAGTATAAAATTTTTCCAACGGTTAATGTTAAAGAGCATTATTTGGAGACAGCAGAATGCTGATGGTTTCTTACTTTCTTACTCATACAATGAAGAAATTCTCAGTCTTAATCCCCAGACGTTAGGGGGTCTATTTTATGTCTCAACAATTATAAAAGTATCAAAGCACAAAAGGAAAATTGGAAACATGTAGATAAAGATAATTAGAACACTTGAAACCCTTTCAAAGGGCTATGATTAAAGGGGATTTAAATGATGGATGCTTGTTAACAAGTCAAAAGTGATTCTGGGTTCCAATCAAAGAATTGTATGAAAAGAGAGGCAGAGATAAAATTTTGAATCTAAGAATTGCCTTTCACAAATTCCCAAACATGTACTTTATATCATGGTATTAATTAACCTGGACACCTAGTTCCATCTCAGATATCCTTTTAAATGGAAAATTTTCTAATGCCATTCCTGTATTAAAATTTATATATATTAAAATTTAATATTACTTATATATAAAATTTAATAATTGGAAAAAAAAATTTATAAAAATTAATTACAAAATATATTCTGATATGTTTTAAAGAATAAAAATTAAGTTTGAAGTTAAAAATTAAAAAATTAATATACTTATTAAAAATATATTAAAATAACACTAAAAATTATTTCCTCGTATGTTTTCACATTTTGAATAAGCCAGTTTTAGTATGAAACTTAGTGAGTAAAATCATTAACCTTCTGCTTGTTTTCAATGAAAACAAGCAGAGTGGAAAATAGTGCAAGAAAGTAGGATAGAAAAGGCAAATTTCCACTTCTCGGTTCCCAATAGAAAATAAATAGAACAGATTATAAGCGGAAATAAATAGTGTGGATAATTCCGTTATATAATTTTCTGGCTAAAAGTGAGAGGAAAAGGAATGGAAACTGCTGTAGTCTCAAAATTGCTCTCATACTCGCATCACACCTTCCTTATATGTTGTTGTTGTTGTTGTTGTTTCATTACAGTTTATGGTATCATCCGGCTTTATTTTAATATTGCACCCATAATTTAAATAAATAAAAGAAAGTACTATTTCCTTTCATTCCATTCTTTTTAATTTCTACACAAAAAATTATTTATCTTACCAATTTTTTGCTTTCGTCTTTTTTTTTTATTCATATTCTTTCCTTCATTTTTTTTCTCCCAAACCAAGGAAGGGGTTATGGATCCCACGTTCATGCATAAATCACATCTTCTCATTGCCTTTTTTTCTTTTTTCTTTTTAAATTATATCCAATTTCTATCACTATTCACCAGACGCAAAGTGCATATAACTTTCTTAATTATAAAAACATGTAGATGACTTGTTTAAGCTCTGTAAACTATGCATCTATTCCTATATACTAACTTTCAATACTTAATTCCCATAAATAATTAATTAATAACTGGAAAATTAATTTATTATGTAAAAGCATTTCACAAAATTAATTATTAAATTAGTTGAAATTGTAAAATAATAAAAAATTATATTAATAAAAATAGATATATATATATATATATAAATTTAAATAATTTATATATATCTAAAGATTAAATTATATTAGCATAATTAAAATGTTCAAAATAAAAATATAATATCTAATATTTAATTAATTATATTTTATGAGCTTACATATTTATTTACTTACTTATTTTTTATTTTATTATTATTTATATAAAAAATATAATTACTTAAAATATAATTAATTATATTTTATAATATTACATATTTATTTATACACATATTTTTATATATTTATATTTTAAAATAAAGATATAATTACTTTAAAATTAAATTAATTATATTTTATGATATTTTAAATTAATAAAAAATAAAGATATATTTAAAAAATTGAAATATAAATTACTCAAAATAACTTGTTAAATCAGTATCTCTAATTTACTTATTTATTATATGAAATGAAACCTTAATAAGATAATTTGTATGTTAATTATATGACTAATTAAAACTCCAAAATAGATAAAGCATTGGTAAGCATCTATACTTTATAGCATTGAGACATTAATATTCATAAAGGGTGAATTTTAGATATAATTTTTTTTAGATATAAAAAAAAGTATTGTTAATTAGTTATATATTTTGATTTTAATTCTTTATTATCTTTTTTTTATAAAATTTTAGATATTCAAATAAGATGAAAGAAATTTATGATTTAACCTTCCATTCTCCATCCTTTCTCTCCCCTTCATTTTATTCCATTGTCTTTCTTGCTCTTTCTCTCGTAACTTTTAAATATATCACAAGCATGATTTAATTTTTCATGGCATCAAATTAAAAATATATTTATACTTATGTTGCTAAAAATATTATTGGAGGATATATATAATTTTAAATCAAAATATAAAAAATGATTCTAAACTTCAAAATTTATAAGAAATAAACTAAACTCGTTTCATAAAAAAAACAAAATTAAAATATCAAAAGGTGAAGTAAAGTCCATGAGAGTTGTCCTAGAAACCCAAAAGAACAAGTTCGTGAATTTCCATCGTGGGTAAACCGAAGCCCAGCCACAAGACAAGTTTTCTGCCCAACTTTCCACACATAATTTTCATTTTCCGAAGCTTTGTTATGACATAATATTGCTCTCAAACTAGCCCTCAATCCCATTTGTTGAAGCAAAGAATAATTGGATTAATTACAAATTATGGTCCATCAACAATGAAGCTTGTCGTGAAGATTCGACGGAGGTTGAACCCTCTTGGACGTGCTGCGTACATAGTAACGGCCATTAAATTGACCATTCAATTTCAATTATTTTTGTTTTGGTAGAAGACCATTCAATTTCAAATATTAGATATTGAAATTCACTCATTTGACAGTGATATATCGAGCATGAGTTAAATTCAAGGATGCGGACTTTTGTGACAAAAATGTTCTCTCAAGCTCATAAATCGAACGCATTCTATAAACCTATCACTGTTGTATTTTTCTTCCAAAATAATAAAAAAAAATTATATTACGTGATTAACTTTAGGATTAACGGTGCGCAGCTCTTGAGCTGCATTATTCAATTCGGATTTTGATCTTATAAATTAGGTTCATGAAATAAATAGATGATATAAATAAAATTACTAGTTCATGTTTTAGATAAATTAAGGATGAAACTTATTTGACCACTAACTGGCTTGATAGGGCGTGCAAACATATAAAATAGAAAAAGTATTCATGTCTAGACAAACATGTTAAAATCTCTATTATATTTTAAAAACATTTTATTTTAAAATATAAAATAATATATATTTTTATTATTAATATATAGCTTTAATATTTTTATAAGAATTTCTAATATTATTTTAAGTACAAATGTTAAAAAATTACATCAGAAAATAATTAATGATTTTTATTTTGTTGATTTATCATAAAAGTGAAAATGAAATAACAAAAATTTAATATTAATTTTAATTTTTTAAATTAAATAATTTTTATTTCAAGTTTTATTTTTTAAATAAGTTATTAATTTAAATTTTATAAATTACATAATTTAATAAGATTTACTTTTTCATTTGTGACTGTTAAATAAGATTTATTGTTATTTATAGGGAAATCAATAAAATTATAGTATAATTAAAAATTTTAGATTAAAATATCTTTTATAATTTAATTCTGATTATAATATTACTTTGTTTTTTTAGGCAGGAGTTTGAATTTGATTTAGTATCAATCTAAAAATTTTATATTAGCCATTCAAAAGTTAATAATTTTTTATTAAAAGTAAGAATGTTCTAATAGTTTTATTATTGTAATAGTTTTTATTAATATAATGATACGTGGATGAGTAACAATATAAAATCGATAGTAAATTAAATTTAAAATTTAAAATTTAATTATTATTTAAATTAACTTAAATATACTTATAATAATAAATTTAATGATTATATTTTTTAATTTATATTATTAAATTGTTAAAAATAATTATTTTTGTATGTATTTTAAATTATTAATAAAGCATTTTATTATTATAATTAATTTTACCAAACCGTTTGTGACTCAATTTAAATTGAATTTAAGTTAGACTCTGTATCAAATAAATTTAAAGCAGATCAAATCTAAGTTGAAATGAACTAATTGTCTCATCCCTAACCAAATTGATTGACAACAGCTTCAGTGGATAAGAGGGCATATAGGCCCCCAAATAAAAATTTATATGTCAATCTCTCGTGCAATAGAATTTTGAATCAGATTTTTTTCTTGCGTGAAAATTTTGAATCAATTTAGTGATATAATTTAAGGAAAAAATTGTATATTATTTCCACAATGGTTAGATTTTACTCTATAAATTATAGAAACAAGTAAATTATTCTCAAAATGATACAAAATTTGAATTCTATTCCACCATTATTAAATTAACAAAAATTAAGAAAAATTATAAATGATCCTTAGTATTTATAGGACGCTTGGATTTTGCTAATACTAATTTTGAAAATTTGAAAATTAAATTCTTTAATTATATAAAACTTATAATTAATATACATTATCTTCTATTTGGCTTTTGAAATTTTTTTATTGTTTGTTTTATTTCAAGTTTGATAATTATAGAGTTTATAAGTTATATTTAAAAATTATAAATCATTATAAAATTTTTATTCTTTTAAAAATTATAAGTCATTTTTTGAAAAAGATTATATTAGTTAATAAGTTCACTTTATTTATTAGATATATTTTTTATAAATTTTCTACAATTTTAAAATTTTTATACATAATCTTTTATCCTAAATAAAATTTTAGTTCACTTATATTGTTATAAATAATTAATTTATAGAAAAATTATTTTTCACTTCTAGTGCATTGAAATTTTTCCGTATTTCAATTTTAGATTCAATTCCAAGTTTGGGATTTAAAAAATTTATTTTATTTTATGATTTTCTTTATAATCTTAATTGTAATGAACACTCATCATTAATTTAATTTGATATGTTATTTTCTAAAATTATATAATTTTATTAGCTTTTTAAACATAAATTATAATACCATCGTGTGTTAATTTATATATCATTTTTTTACACATTATTTCGTAACTCATTTTGTAGTATTTAATTAAAATTTTACATATTTAATTTAATTTTAATTAATTATATAATATAGAAATTATGCATAAAAAATTATGTAATAATCTAATATATAATAATATTATGATTCATACTTAAAATTTTTTTAAACAATTATGTAATTTAATAAAATAATTAATTAAGTAGATAATAAATATTAATTATAAGTTTTATATAATAAAAGAGCTTAATTTGTAATTTTTCAAAGTTAATAAAAATAAAATGCAACCATCTGATGGGGATAATTTATGATTTTTTTTAATGTTTCCTATTAATTTAGTAATATTAGAGTAGAATTTAAATTTTGTATTATTTTAAAAAGTAATTTACCTATTTTGATAATTTATGAGTAAAATCCAACCTTTTCATAATTAATGAAAGTAATTTACAATTTTTCTATAATTAAATAGCATCGTTTAAATAAATGTGCGAAGTGGCGGAACTGGGATAAGCTAGTCTCTAAGTCTAACAAAATTTAATATCTTTATTTTATATACAATGATTTTAAATTGATCTGTCCCTGAAAAAAGTTTAAAATTAATGTTAAATTTAAAAATTATAGATATTCTATAAAATTTTGCATATTTAACACCTCCAATTAAAAGTACTAGCCCCGCTGTTAAATATATGGACAGTTTTTAATGTTATATTTGATTTAACTTTAACCCGCTCTGTTACAGCCATTAGGAAAATTATCGGCTGAATGATTATATTGAAAATGAAGGTATTGGATTTAGTTAAAGAGTACAAGTTAAAACCAATGACAAATAAGTTTGGTTAAAATTGATTACCTTGACATCTAATAAATTGAAATTTGGGTATGCTGAAAAGACTATTAGAATAAGCATCACAAGAAAACGCAATTATCAAATAGTTACTCTATGTTGTTCAATTTTGACTAATGACGTTTTCGATTGTTAATCAACTGAGTTTTTTTTTTTTTTTTGAAGTAAGAGTTCATAAAAGAAGAGTCTCTAGAAGTTATCTAGCATGTCAATTTTTCAAATAGTTTAAGAACACCATCCATTCGAAATCATATTGGCAATAATTAAGTGTTTTTTTCAAGGAAGTTATGATCTACATTATTGAGTTTTAAGGTGGTTATCGGTATATACTCCCAAAAAATACGTCACTTTTATATAGCGAAAACATGTAAAATATATAAGATAATAATTGGAAAATAATTATATTTTAATATACACAATGGATGATACTTTGAACATTGCATTATAAATATTGTTAGGATAATGAATAAGAGGTTTTTGGCTATTATCACAAATCAAATATACACTTCACGTCTATCTTCTAGCTCTTCACTATTTTAGTCATAATTTTTATTTTGGAATTCATAATTGCAGTCCTCGCACCTTTGCACTCTTTTGTTATAAGTTCACTATTGAAATTATTATATCTTTATACTCATTCACAAATTTATCATCGAAATCCTTTGTACCTTTGCGCCCCTTTGTTACAAGTTCACCATTGAAGTCCATATACCTTTACTCCCTTTTATAAGTCTACAACTGAAATTCCTTTGCCTTTGCACCCTTTTGTATTTTCTTTGAATTTATAAACTTCTATACATTTATTGCGACTCTTTTATTATAATCCTTGCATTTGACACCCTTTTGTACTGCATCTTAATTAGTAATAAATGTCAATATTTTATATATTCGCTTTTATTTTTACTTACTTTCATTGCTATTCTCGTATTTATAAAGATTCAAAATTCACATATTTATTATGAATATCTATTTTACAAATATCAAATTAATTGATACAATTTTTGATCGATAAACACACCCCAATTTTGTGCAAGTGAAAATTCAAAATCATTCACTTACTATATAATTCAAATCATTGTAGTCAGAGATATAACATAATAAGCGAAAATCTGTATGACATTTCAAACTTCAGTCATTGTACCAACCAGGAAAATTAAAAATTTAGTAAGATCATATATAACTTAATTTCTGCATTGGTAACATACACAAATTTCCTTTTGTACCGTACAGTAATGTTTAATTTAATTTTTACGCATAAATTATTATTATTATTATTATTATTATTATTATTATTATTATTATTATTATTATTATTATTATTATTATACATAAAGTCAACCTATGAAAGAACCGGGAATAGGAGCCCCAGCTCAAAAGTTTTAAATGTATGGGTGATAATCACCTGATAAAAAAGTCTCAATTAAATTAATTACGTTGCATTATTTTAAAAATAAACTGACCATTTTGTATTTTTTTGTCTAATAATAGGCAAGAAAATATGTTTGGAATTTAAGAATTAACGTATAAATATTTAGTATTATATTATTTTCAAAATACATTTTATTCAATTGCGAGGCTACCTTGTGAGTAGGGTTGGAAAATTTACAAAAATTTCCCTATATTTTTATTCTTTTAAAAGATTTAAGTTAAATCAATGTGAAAGTTGAAAATTTTCATATAAAATTTTGATAAATCTTATTTCAACATCCTCACTATTTTGATTTTAGTTCCGCCCCTGAACTTAGTTGTAAGACTAAAAGAAGGGAAACGGAAAGAATATATGAAAGTCAGTTGAATGAACGATTAAACCGGACATCACATGTGACCATTGCAAGTTCATTTCATGTCGCAGAATATTACTTACACTTCTATTTTAAAATGTGAATATATATTTTATTAATAAATAATAAAATTATAAAATCCATAATTTATAAAAAAGGAAAGAATGAATATAAAATAATGCAAGAGGGTAAATATAACACCATCCTTTCAAACCCATTAAACATTGCTTTAGAATGACATTGCTAGTCGAAAGTTTTGCCTTTTGGTCGTCCTATAAAATATAAAGTTAATAATTTTATATTTAAAATTATAAAGTATTAATAAAATTATTTATAAATTATATAAAATTATAATTTTTTTTGTAAATAATAATTCGTGCATACAATTTTATTCTTTAAACCTTTTGTACAATAATTTGAAAATGAAATTGTTTATATAAATTTTTATAGAAGATTTAAATTATTTGCATAGATTACTATTTAATGATAAATTATAATTTAATATAATCTAAAAAATATTTTACCAATACCTTATAATTTTAAAAATTGAATTGTTGATTTTGTCTCTCATAAAATTAGTGCTTTTCCACCAATCTGCCAATGTTAATCTTAAAACATAACACCTATGCATTTTTTACTTATATATATAATTAAAAAATTAACTTTATTTATTTATAAATATTTGAAATTTTCTTTAACGTAGACCATATAATTATAAAAATAAAAAATAATATAAATTATACATGCCAGTCGCATCTTTATCCTTTAAGTTATCAAGGATATCAAAGTTATACGCACGGAAAAGAAGGAGTTGTTTAATCATCTTATAATGGAATGATCAGATTAGAATTGGTTTTAAATTTTTTATTAGAATCTTTTGTTTTATATTTTTAATGTAAAATATTTCTTTAGTAATTTTTGGAAAGTAAAACTTAAATGATTGAAAGGAATTTCATACACTTATAAAGATGTAAGTATGTATAACACATATATTCGAGGGAAAAAACATATATAAATAATCATTAGATTATATAAATTTTTAACATATATATATTTATTAAAAATATATTTTAATTCCTTTAAAATTAAATTTATATTAATTTGGTCCTCAAGTAAAAATTTGTATTAATTTAATATTTATAAAATTAAAAATTCTTAAATTTTGACCCCTCTATATAATTTTTTTAACTAAAAATTTGTACAAAAGAATTAAAATTTGATAATTTTAAATTTTACAACAATCAAATTAATACAAATTTTTAGTCAAAGATAAAATTAATACACATTCAATCTTATAAGAACTAAAATAGATTCTTAGTCTATATACATACACCTATAATTTTAAGAGTTTAAATTTGATTCACTGATTATACAAAATATTGTATACTATTAGTAAATGGGAGAAAGACACCTTGTTAAAAAATAAAAGTAATTGAAAAAATTTATTCATAATAAATAAATTTTAATAATTTTATATTAATAGTATAAAAATATTTTACATTAGAAGTAAATTAAATTTAAATCCTAATTTTAACATGATAATGTGAATTTATATCTAGTTAATTATTAATGTAAATCAATTGTATATTATTATTTATTTATGTATTATTATTTTAATAAAAAATTATTTAAATTTTTTAATAATAACACATCTTAATTCTTGATTATTATTACTTTTTTAATAATATCACATCTTCTTATTTACTTATATTCTAAAATATTTTAAATTATTAATGAATTAAATTTAAATTTTGATATAATATCATAATATAATAAAAAGTATCGTAATATTAAATTTTAATAAGTTTGATGAATTTTATATTTACTAATAATACGCAATACAACTTATTTTGTTTATTATTTTCTGTTTTATGAAACACAATCTTGCTCTAGATTTAAATTTAAATTAAAGTCATTATAAATTAATTTATATTATTGTCAATATTATTATGAGAAGTTTTATTTTTAAGAGATTAAGTATTTTTATTATATATTGAATTATTTTTAATATATTAATATTAATATTTTTAATTTTAATTTAATTATTTCAATATTTAAAAAATAATTTAATAATAAAAATTATATGAATTTGAAACTCTCCGTAACACTTCTATGTTATTTTTTATTTTTCTATTATTATATTAATAAAAAATTATTAAAATTATAAATTTTTTATTTATTTACGGAATCAAATTTTAACTTTTTTTTTTGTTATTATAGAAAAGTTAACAGAGGCCGTAAAAGGACCATGAAATATTGATGAAGTTCCATACGGACTTCAACTCCACGCTCTCAGCTCAGCCTAGCCCTCACTTTCTCACGCACATTTCCTCCGTACATCGTGCTGCACACCCTCTCTCAGCTCGGCTTTTTGCCTCTAGCTAAACAATGCATACTCGCGCCACTTGGAACGTGGCTTCACTCTCCCGTCCCCACTCGTTCAAATTCACCCTCTCCCTGCTATCTCACTCCTACTCGGAGCAAAGAAGCCGTTCTCGCTAACTTCAAACCGAAACCGCGGCTCCAAAATCTCCTTCATCTTTCCTTTGTCTTCTTGTGTTCTTCTCTATCATTCTATTTCTTGGCCCTGTCTCCCTATTTTTAGCCTGTCTGTTTGTTTCCTCTCCGAAAG
Source organism: Sindora glabra (assembly GCA_020226215.1). Lineage (NCBI taxonomy): Eukaryota > Viridiplantae > Streptophyta > Magnoliopsida > Fabales > Fabaceae > Sindora > Sindora glabra. Next base: position 37,181,343 of record CM035226.1, on the reverse strand, counting down.
CTCTGAACTTCCTCAGAGAAATCAAAATCCCATTTTCTTTTGAAGTCTTGAGATCTTCTTCTGAGCTTCAAATCCATATACATTTTCCATTTCCGTTTTCTAGCAAAAATTCCATCTAGGTCTCTCTCAAGAATCCATTAATGGATGCTTCTTCATCTCCCATGTCCTTCCTGAAGACCCCATTTCAGGACCTCCCTGAAGCTTCCCCAAAACCTTACAAGAAAAGCCTTGTCACTACACTAATGGAGGCTGCCGCTCTTAAAACCCCATCATTCAAAGAAGACACCTATTTCGTCTCCCATTTGAAATCTTCTGAGAGAAAAGCTTTACAAGAGCTCAAAAACAAGCTCTTGGAATCCGACTTCTCCGACGCCACTATGTGGGGTATTCCCCTGTCGGGTGGTGATGAAAAATCTGATGTGATTCTCTTGAAATTTTTAAGAGCCAGGGATTTCAGAGTTGGTGATGCACTTAACATGCTTTTGAAGTGTTTGGATTGGAGGAAGGAATTCAAAGCTGATGGAATTGTGGAAGAGGATTTGGGGTTCAAAGAGCTTGAAGGGGTTGTAGCTTATATGCAAGGTTATGACAGAGAGGGACACCCAGTTTGCTACAATGCTTATGGGGTTTTTAAAGATAAATATATGTATGAGAGAATATTTGGGGACGAAGAAAAGCTGAAAAAGTTTCTGAGGTGGAGAATTCAAGTTCTTGAGAGAGGAATTAATTTGCTGCATTTTAAGCCTGGTGGGGTAAATTCCATCATTCAGGTCACTGACCTTAAAGACATGCCGAAAAGAGAGCTCAGGGTTGCTTCCAATCACATTCTGTCCATTTTCCAAGATAATTATCCCGAAATGGTTGCTCGGAAGGTAATATCTTTTCCAAACTCTTGTTTGGTTTTCGTAATTTGGGTTTGATTGTCCATAATGTCATGTTATCTATTGATTGTGGTTTGTGTACAGTTTCAATTTTTCAATCTTTTTTCGGTTTTGATTTTCTCCCGTGTGTTTTCCATTTTTGGGTTCAGATTTTCATCAACGTGCCATGGTACTTCAGCATGTTGTATTCAATGTTCAGTCCATTTCTGACTCAAAGAACTAAGAGCAAGTTTGTGATCTCTAAGGAAGGAAATGTTGCAGAGACACTCTACAAGTGAGTTCAGTGTTTGTTTCCTTCTACTTATTTTCCACTCAGTGGTTTCAATTTTTTTCTTCTGAATAATCTACGGTGCACAAAATAGTTTCAATCTTTGGTCATGAAGAGAATTTCGAAATGGATTGGAGTGGCTCCCCCCCCCCCCCCCCCGCTTTTTATGCCCTCTATATTCATTTTGTATTTTGTTCAATAGTTAAAGATTTAGGTTGTCCATCGAATGCTCTCAAATAAATTAATTGCCACTAATTTTGAATTTTTGTTGCGGGTTTCTATTGTTTTGTGTTGGTCAGATTCATAAGGCCTGAGGATATTCCTGTACAGTATGGAGGTCTGTGTCGGCCTGGTGACTTGCAGAATGGTCCTTCAAAACCTGCTTCTGAATTCACAGTCAAAGGAGGAGAGAAAGTGAACATACAAATTGAAGGACTTGAGGTCATAATTAAATGCCTACTGGGTCCTTATTTATCTAGACAATAAATTATAGCTAGTTTACTTTACTAATTTTCAATTAAAAGCTTGAAACTGGGCAAGCCTTGTTGCCAATTACTCATCACTTGCTTCTGTGTAATTAGGCTGGAGCAACAATCACATGGGACATAGTGGTTGGAGGCTGGGACCTGGAATACAGTGCTGAATTCATCCCAATTGCAGAAGGCAGCTACATAATAGCAGTCGAGAAGCCGAGGAAGCTTATGGCCTCAGAAGAAGCAATCCACAACTCATTCACATCCAGAGAAGCTGGCAGAATGGTACTCTCCGTTGATAACACAGCTTCTAAGAGGAAAAAGGTTGCTGCTTATCGCTATGTTGTCCGCAAATGCGGTGCCATCTGAGGTGCAATTAAGGTCAAATCAGTTTCAATTGATGTTCAATATGTCTTGATTGTGATGTTCTTTCAGCCTTTGAAGGGTTTTGTTTTATTTATGCTTTTGAACTTGTTAAAGCCTATTATTAAATATTAGTAGTTAGTGGTGTGTACTGGTGTAATGTAAGGGAAAATGGTGAAATGTTGTCACTTGGTATCGAAGAAAAGCCATGAGCTTTGCTTATGACATTTGCCCTGTTGCACTCTGCCCACGCATACACTCTCTCCCTCAAAGAGACACATCCCTCAACTTATATTTTACGAAACATATAATGATAATGATACATGCAAGGGTCCCCACATGACTTCTGTCCAAACGTGTGTCAATTTTTTTGTTTTTCTGTGCACATGCCACCGCTTAATATACATATACATGTAATAGAAAGTGAACATGGCGGAGGCAAAAATATGATAAAATTAGCAATTTAAGTCAAAATTTGTACTATATAGAAACGTAATTTTATATTTAAATAATAATTTATAAATATAATTTTTTTACGGATAATTTTGTTTTCTGAATAATAAAATTGGATATAAAACTGTACATATAAATGATTATTTAAAAATAAAATTACAATCACATATAATTTAAAGATTATTTTATTAAAATTTTACAATTTTAAGGACAAATTATTAATTTTGTCCCAAAACATCGTGAGATTACGTAGGTGCACGTGGAAGGTGAGCAACGGAAACAATAATCCTGCAAGGCTGCGAGATTACCGCCTAATCGTGTATTCATATGCAAAGATATCACAATGAAGTTAATATTAGGCTTAAATGTTGTTTCTAAAATATAAATGATATAATTTTAATAATTTTAATTTTTTAAATATTTAATTAATATAATTTTAATTCTTTGCTTCAATTTTTGTCAATTTTTTATTTCACAAAATTATTTTCGCACTTCTATACAACATAAAAGGAAATTTTTATGTAATTATTAGAAGTTTTCAACAAAATCAATAATTTAGGTTCACAAATTTAAATCTTTTTTAAAAGTCATTATCTTGTAAATCCTAAAAATTTGTAATTTGTATGAGAAATAATATTCCAAGTAACTGGAGATAAAAAAAAGTTGATACAAGTTCACAAAAATAAAAAATATTATTTAGATAATCAAAATAAATTATTTTAAATTAAAAAAAATCAAAATCATACAAACTCTATTTTAAAGTACTAAAATTACATTTTTGCCTTGGTGTTATCACTAGAAAAAGAAATACGTTTTTTTGCAATTAATCCTCACACAATGTTTTGCATTTTATATTTGTGATGCATTCTTTCTAATATTAACATAGTTTCTTTTAGGATGTTCCTAAATCCACGTTCAGTTATCATAAATTTTCATTTTACTTGTGTATAATCCAATCTGCAATTTGCTTACTTATAATTTGTGGTTTCAAGTGTCAACAATATATCATTTACGATTTACACTATTATAGATGTAGTTATCTTTTATCGAGTATAATATAATCTAGTTACATGCATCTCATGTACCCTCCTTTCCATTAAACCGAAATGGCGGACCAAAAATTTAATTTGTTCCATTTCTTCCCAAATTTCAAAGCTTACTACCTCAATCAAAGGGTTTCGTGTTTTCATTCAATGTTGTTGATTTTAAGGAATCTAGTACTTACTTGATTCCTCAACCACAGGCAAGGTGTAGAGTTTTTTGTTATTATGATTCTCTAATTATTTGTAGGGTGTCATGATAATTCACAAATTTGGCATACACGTTGAAAAAATAAAAAAATAAATTGAGAATGATGGATGACATTAAAGATCTGACAACTTTTGTTTGTTTTAAATGAAAATTTAATACAAATAAGTAAAATATTAACATGCAAATTATATATTATCCTTTTTTAATATTTTAAATTTCAGATGAACATGTTGCAAATATAATCATCCTATGCATAAATAAAATATATTTTCCCCAATTTTAATGGATGTGCAGAATTCTCCGTACTCTATTAAATTGTGTGATAAACCATATTCAACCCGATGTCATTAAAGCCTCTTCTTTCTTTCCTGTTAAGAAGGTAAATTAAGCTTTAATACAAGCAGTCCAAATCATAAATTCTATTAGATCTGATCATTTTCACCGTCAAATTATGAAGAAAAGAAAAGGCCTTAATTTAAGAAATTATATTTCAAAGTGTGAAAAACGGTGAGAATATGAAAGTAATTATACTCTTCTAACTCTTTTTGCATGTCTGTTTTAATGAGAGGGACTCGTAAGAAAGTGACTATTGCTTTGTGCATTGGACAAGTGGGAAGCAGTTGTTGGCGTCAATGCAGACTGCAGAGTCAGGATCAGGGGAGAAATACAATGTTACTATTGTGACTTTGAGCCGTGCTGTGGAGGGTGGTGTTTGTCTTGGTCTGGTTTAGGAAAAGAGATATATTTGAGACTTGTTGGCAGTGTTGGATGCATGAAAGAAAAAAAGTACTAGAAATGTATGTATATTAAAAATAAAATTTAAAATTAAGTATTAAATATAAATAAAAAATTACTAATTAATATAAAATGATTAGATAAATTTATAAAATTTAATTTACTATTCATATAATAATTAATAAAATGCAGAGTGCGCTCAGACGTTGACTGGACCGTGTAAGGAGTTCGATTTGCTTTGCATAGATATGAAAAGTAATGGGCTTATGGACCACCTTCCTGCAGACTGCAGCAGTTCCAAAGAGACCAGGGAATAGACTTCACGGGCAGTAACCTGTTCACGGGGTTAAATTTGAATGGGGGAAGGTCTATGGAAGTAGTGTACTGTACCATTTAATTTGATCCCATAATAAATTTTTCATTTTTTTAAAGTTATTATATAATAATATATTAATAATTATATTTAATAATATATCAATATACTCTGTTCATATTTATTCATCTTTCGCATGTTCCAGCTCCCAGCACCTAGCCGAGCCCACGAACATCTGAAGAAAAGTCAATAGAAAGTGAACCTAAAAAGAGGAACGGACGTTACCCCTCTTCTTAATGCTTCTGTTTGTGATCTTCTGTTGGAGAGAAGATTTAAGTGCACTTAAATTCTGATATAAATCTCCTACATCATCACCGGTCAATCGACAGACCACGTCAATGGTGTACCAATATTTTGAAACGGGAGGAGAAACAAAATAAAAAAAATTTAAGAAAAAAAGAAGAGAAAATATTTTTTTTCTAAACAAAGAAAATAAAAAAATTATTTTTATTGAAAAATAAAAATAAAAAATATATTAATTAAAATAACAATAATACCCTATTGCAAATCCAATATCAACTCTATCATTATTGTCGTCGTCGTCGTAGTAATAATAAAAATATTATTGATAAAACTAAATTAATAGTAAAAGAAAATTGGAAAAATTGTTCCCATATTTTAACATTACAAAGGGATGATTAAAAAGACAGAAAATTGGGAAAAAATTGGTAATAGAAAACAGTCCAAACCTCCTCATCTAAACAGAAACAATTTGAACCTCCTCCAATAAACATATCAAAGAAGAATCCATGATGACATGCAACAGAAAAAAAAAAAATTCAATAGAATTTAATATAAAAAGAACAAAATATACCTTATCAGTCCTGAGTATAAGTTTGGCTAAGATAGGAAAAATAAATAGTCCAAATTAAATAAATTAATTTGTGCAAACAGATAAGGAGAATTTCTCTCCTATCTTCTCCCCGTTTGGAGAGAGAGATAAATAAAGGTGGATTTCACTAATTTTTTTTATTCAAATTTCTTTCTCGTTTCTTTTCTCTTAATTTCCAAAGAAGAGAACTTTATAATTTCTACCCTATTTTCACTTCTTCCATTTCCTCCTCTCCTGTATTCCTTTTAATCAAACAAGGGGTTAATGTGTTCACATGTATTTCTTTTGTTTTGTATTTGAACGGAGAATTTTCATACCTTATTAATTCTTTTATATAATATATATATATTTTCACTATATGAACATTGTGTATATTTTATAGTTGCACAAATCATTATTTATAACAAAACACGTCCAGTTATAATGTTGTTAAGGTCATGATAGAATATTCATCTCATATTAAATTAAAATTAATAGAAAAATAAAAACAAAGTACCTACTTCAAGAGGAATGAAAAAAAAAATGAAAGTAAGTAGATCTCACAAAAGTAAGATTCATCTTTCGGTAGACTTCACCCTTTTTTTTTTTTTTTTATTTTGGGTTAAGCCGAGGGGCCTTAGCCCGCTCTTTTCCCCTTTAATTCAGAAGTAAAATAGTATTGATGTCCGGTGTGAACTTCACATTGCACTTCCCTGGGCCTCATGTAGATTGTCATCGGTTTTCTTTTCGCTTGATGATTACTACTGTTTTGTACTATCTTTCCATTGAAAATCAAAATTTCAATTCTGATAATCTGATTCACAGGGAAGAAACAAGCTTTGCTGAGTGGAGTTTAAGCATCTGATGGATTCAGAGCATTTGTTACATATCTGCCCACCATCCATTTCGGTTTTTCCTTTCCAATTTGATCATAATTATATTATTTTAAGGAGTCATGACTATAGCACATCTTAATAGGCTAATTTGAATTAGCTCAATTGATTGTGATAAAATTATTATAACTCTCTTTAATTATAAGTTCGAATTTTTTCTTAATGTTAATTACCTCATTTTGTGACAACCTTTTCAAGAAGATTCCCTAATGTTTTGGAGGAAGGATTGATTGAATCATTATCTTCAAGTCTAATTGAATTAATAATAATTTCTAAGTAAATTTCTATTGGTAGCTCTAATATATGATTAACACCCTATTTGAAAGTAACTTTTTTATTGATAATTTTAATATACCATTAATGTCCTTTCCGATAAAAATAGGAAAAACTCTTTCTTTTTACCTGCTTATCAAAATCATACAATTTTTTTAAAAAAAGTTTTAAAAATAATTTGTTAAATAAAATTTTTATTTTTAAAAACAAAAAAAAAACTTATTTTTAAAAATAGTAAGCAAACAAACTCTTAGTTTTGCATGAGAGTTTTCAATTAGCAAAAGATTAAGTAACTCAATAAGAAAATATCATCCGACAGTACAGCGGGACAATTCTGTAATTAAATAAAAATTATGAGCCATTACATGATATTTACAGAAAAGCCATTGCTGACACATTTTCCAATTGTCAAATTTTGATTTCTCCACGTGCACAAGGTTTCGGAACCCAAGTTTTGCAAAAGACACAGTGGGACGCAAATGGTTTGGTTGATCTGATAACTAGTCTTTTAATAGGAAGCAAGAAATCAGAAGATTCAGTGAAAAGTGAAGAACCCTCTGCAAGGGTTGGGCAGAGATCCTGGGCTCCTATCTCCCAGACTCCCACCGCCGGAAATGGTACAAAATGAACTGTTTATCCTTCATGATTTTCTGCACTTTGTGTTTCATATTTGGCAGCAAAGCATTGCTCCCCCTAACTTCACCTGTTGTTGTTGTTTCAAATCGAAACTGGCACCGTTTCATTCCGAGGCTTGTCAAATGGAGGGTATTTTTAAAAACTTTAAAATAGAGGGTATTATCTGAAAAATGTTTCACATTGTTTGATTCGAGCTTTATGAGAGGATATATATACCATACATAAGATAAATTAACAAACAAATATGTATTCCACTCGTGGGCACGGGTTGGAGTTGGAATAAACTAATTGTAAGTCAGATATGTCCACAGTTTAAAATGATTTCAAATTTTGTTTAAAAAAATATTACATTATATTATGAAATCTAATTTATTTGAAACTTTTCCAACGGCTGGTTTGCAACGCTATTTTTCAATGGCTATTTTACAATAATTATTTAATAACAGCTATATTTTCATCCCTATGTATACTTAATAATTGAATCATCCAAAATTTCAATTGTCCTTTTCTCTCTTCTCTTTCCCATCTCAAAATACCAAATCTCCGGCCTGCACTTGCACTCGTTTTGACTGTGCAGTCAGAAAAGAAAGAAAAAAAAAAGAGTCTATTGAATTGAATCCTTGGATTACAGGAGACAAAGGGGCAGAATAACCCTTTCAAAATGGAAACTTTTCTAGTCCGACGGAGCACTAAGATTTCAGAATTATTTTTTATTGTATTATGACAAATAAAAAATTTTAATATCAAGATTAAATAATTTCTAAAATAAAGGGGGTGATGTTCTAATTTTTACCAAAAAAATAGTACTGAAAATTTTAATATTACCATAGAACTAAAATTTTTTCCCTCCAAACAATTGAACTTACACATACCGGACTTTTACATTTTCTAACGATCTCAAGAATTATCGGTGTTGGCGTGAAGAATCATAAAGATTATAAGGACTATTTTTTTTTCTTGGCTACGAAGGATTATAAGAACTATGACTCATGTACAGAAATAAATTTCAATTTTGTCAGTTGATTCCTATTCTTGATCCAATTTGTTCAATGTCAATCATTTTTAGACATTTTATATGATGATTAATTTTGTTGCCTCTCTTCGGTAAGGAAAAAAAGTAATGCAGATAACAATGATTTTATCTCTTAATCTGGCTCTCAATTTTAGGTAAGACTTTCCAAGTCTTGGTTTTAGGTCGTTTACTGAAAATTTTGTTTTGATGAATATCTCTCTTTTAATTTATTTAAAATTTATCGAAGTGACTGTGTTTGATTGTAATCATTGTTTCGTATTGCAACTCTAGCAATTTATAACATTTAATGTGTTTTTGAAAATGATCTCTTGATTTGTGTTTGTAAAATTCGTAATATGTACCATGAATCAAAATAGGTAGGAGATTTTTATAAAATTAATAAGTTTAATTATTTTTAACATACTTTTATTTGCTTTCGTAATGGAACGAAATGTTTTATATGTCATTGAGGCTTCAAAAGCCAATAAAACGTTTCATTTAGAAGGTTTTGTTTGTTTGATCAGCAACCTTAATGCTATAACGCATCTGTACCAGTTTGGAAAGAAAAAATTAACATGATTTTTTTGTGTGGCTGTTTATATCAATTAGTTGTTCTTACCTTGAAGTGATTCTAAGATTTTAAATTCAAGATATCCTATCTTACTTCATGCATAAGAAAAATTCCTACTCCAATAAGATAATGAAGTAGTTTGGAATTTGGGGGTAATGTTGGATCGTTTAGTCAATTAATATTACATATTTTTTGGACTTTTTTGATATTATTGATATCATTATCAAATTTTTTATAAGAGTTAGTTAAAGCTTTCAAATGAATGAAAAATGTTAAATCTTTAAAAAAAAAAACTCAAGCTTAATTCGATGCAAATAGGTTTTAAAATGATAAAATATTATGAAGAGTGAAATGGGCATACCAAAGGGGAGCAAGTGCTATCCCTAGATCTAGCAATCCTCAAAGGATCAAAGAGAACATCAATGTTTTCACTTGGGAAATCCGGAAGATGATTTTAGTGACATTTCCAGTTTGCACTATCAAGTAAGTTCATCTACATTAAACTCACATACAAACAAAACTTGAAGGGTGGAAATTTGACAGTCAACTTTTATTTTCTGTGGTTAAAATTGTAGAATTTTGGTTCTGAACAAGGAAGCTGGGCCATTCAAGAATTGTGGCTGATCACTGAGACAATGAGAACTAGCTGATATACATGACTGATGCTACTTGTTTGTAGTGTTTTGTTCCATTCCATCTACTCTGCTCTAGACACTATTCTTTTAATTAAATACCCTTTTGCACTCTGAATTTGGAGCCGATACTTGGAAGAGGAAGGGAAAGAAGAATTCCGCAGACAGAAAAGTTTCTTATGCTATCATGTTCCACTATCAATAAAAAGTTTCTTATGCCGTGTTCTTTCATGCTACGCCTCTTGTGTCACTTGACATATTTAGCCCTGTTACTTGTATCCATTTCTTCCCTAACATAAGAGGGAAATATCTTTCTTTCCAAAACTAAGGTGACACATCTACTTCCTCAAACCTATGAAAAGAGTTCAATAGATTACCATGATTAGCAGTTATAAAAAACATCTCTTTTATCCTCTGCTTGTTTGGGGTCCAAAGGCGGGAGAAGTGATTTTTTTAGTAGAAAAGTACAAGAAATGGTTATTTTTCTACTGCTTGACTTAGAGGAGAAAAGATATGAGAGGGGATGCAGGCTAAGAAAATGTACCGTGGGCCCCACTAAAACAATTTCACCTCACTTTTGTGGTGAAAATCGGGTGATTTGAGAAACAGTGCACTTGGCTAAGACTTTTAGAAGCCTTCTGCTGTGTCCTCCCACCCGCGTCATCTATTCTGCTAGTTTCTCTCCTCCCGTCGGTGACAGAACTCTGCCATTCCTTCCGGTGAGCTCACCAGCCGCTAGGAAGTCTTCCTCCATTGTTTGTCTACTCCGTTTGGTTTTGCTTGTTCGTTGGGAAGCCTTTTGTTCATCTGCTTCATTCAGTTTTGCTCCTATCTGCAGCTGAAGTTGCCGGCCGCTCGGAAGCTGTTGCTGCTGTGCATCTCGAAAGCCTCTGCCCGAACGGTAAAGTTGCTATTGTTATGCATCTCGGAAGCTGCTGCCCGAACGGTGAAGCTACTGCTACTGTGCATCTTAGAAGTTATTGGCCATCTTCCATCCGACGAAGTTGCCAGCTACAGTTCCCAGTTAGAGCAGGTAATTTGATGGAGTTTCCCTAGATTTGACTGTTGCTGTGCGTCAGATCAGCTTGCCGGGTCAATCGGATCTAAACCGAATTCGTACTCGGCCCGGTTTGCAGATCTGACCTGACCCAGTTTGGTGTCTTTTTTTTAAAGGACAAATGATAGAAAAAAATCTTTCTTATTTTGAAAATATTATATATAGAGAGAAAATGTGTAAGAAATTAACATGTATTAGGGTAATTGATTGATGTATATATTTTATACTATAAACAATAAGTAAAAAAAAAATATTTATTTATGGTTGTAAGAAATAAATAATAAAAAAATTTGAGTTTATTTATGCTTGCCATGTCCAAAATTTATGTTGTAATTTTTTGTTATAACTAAACAATTAATTCTTGAATGCTAATTAGTTACAGTGAATTTATTATTTGAATTTTAAATTTAAAAATGCACTTTAACTCTGATGAGAAATGTCAATTATATCTATTACCCAAAAAATGAGATTGTAAGCTTTGACAAGATTCCATATTGAACATAAGGAGGAATAAACAATCAGTATTTTCCGTAATGCTTGAGTGGTGAATGTTATCAATTATTGAAAATTTTGAAATGTTAACTGGCTTAACCCTAACCATGATATTTTGTTATTGCAGCTTGACTTATTGGAAGCAGCAACAGCCTTCCATTCTCCCAACTAGATTAGCAATTGCGAACACTTCATTAGTCTTTTGTAAGTTATTTTACCTTACCTTATTGATACACCGCATAAAAATTTATTTAGTATAGTCCTATCTGTTGCATGATTGAAGCATAGGGAAAGAATGATGTTATTTCCATTTCTGGAAAGTAGTTGTATATGGTAGTTAGCTATTTTACTTACCTTTCTCGATTACTTGTGAAATTTATGTTAAAATTTGGCTTGTCTCCATTAACTACAGGATTAGTAATGGAAGAGGAAAATGACGATATATTTGATGAGTAATGTGAATTACAACAATTGCTTAATATAGATGCATTAGAGCAATGGCAAATGCGATGGCAAATGTGTATTATCCAACTAATGTGTATCATTATACATACTATGCATCTGCTAACCATACAAGCTACTCTTGTTCATGCACCTAATGCTGAACTGGGAAGTGAATGAGATGAAATGCGACAACAATTAATGCAAAATCTACTAGCAACTGATCAATGTCATGATGTGATTCATATGAGTCCTCGTGCATTCCTTCAATTAGTGCGAAAAATTAAGAGGAACTGGCCAGGATTAGGGATTTTGTACATGCTACAATCGAGGAGTAAGTTCTAAGTTTTTGCATATTTTAGGGCATAATATCAAGCATAGAGTTATGTCCTTTTTTTTCATTGTTCGAAGGAAACAACTAGTTGTTATTTTCATAATATTCTACAAGCCATTGTATCATTGGAGGGTAAGTACCTTGTGCAACCTTTAGGATTAGAAACTCCTCAACAAATTCTTAACAATAGATGATTCTATCCATATTTTAGGGTAAGATGACATTACAAGCTAGATTAAAATTTCAATTACATCTGTAGATCTTTTAGAGTGTCTTTGGATTTCACATCATGAATTGTATTGTATCCTAAAAAATACAGGATTGTGTTGGAGCTATAAATATGATGCATGTACGGGTGAAAGTACCAAATAGGGATGCCCTTCATTTTTGAGAAAGGAAAGACTTCCCAACTCAAAATGTCTTGGCGTCTTGTACCTTTGATATGAGATTCACTTATGTACTGGCCAGTTAGGAAGGCACTGCATCTGACTCCAGAATTTTGAAGCATGTTTTAAGTAAGAGAGGAGATAGACTTATGATTTCTTTAGGTACGTCCATTTCATGATCTATAAGTGGTTAGAAGTGTAGACTCTAAATTGTATCTAACAAATATATAAAGTAAGTTATGGTATATTACATTTGATCATAAAATTCAACTTTGGCTAGGTAAATATTACCTAGAAGATGCAGGATATCCATTGAAAAGTAGCGTGCTCACACCGTATAGAGGCACACGTTACTACCTGAAAGAGTATTCAACACATAGCCCCCAAAATGCAAAAGAACTGTTTAATTTGAGACATGCTTCATTGAGGAATGTCATTGAAAGAACATTTGGAGTTCTGAAGAAAAGGTTCCAGATTATAGCCAGCGACACTGAACCGCATTACTCACTGGAGACCATGTCTGACATTACTATTGCTTGTTGCATTTTACACAACTTTCTCATGGATGTAGATCCCGATGAGCGTCTACTTGATGAAGTCGACCGTGAACTACTCCATAGTGTTATAGATGACAATGGAGACCACGATGCACGGAGTTCGAAGGAAGATTATAGACAAGGATTCGTCTTGAGAGAAAGTATAGCAAATCAAATGTGGAATGATTATGATGATAATGTGACATGACTAGTCTTTTGTAAATAGTTAAATATTATGTAGTCTATTATATGTATGGGGATCTTGTAGTTATTGATGTGTATTGTCTATTTATGCGTTATCATTTTATTCTTCTTTTATGTGTTTGATATTATTTTACAATCATTTTTTTATTACATAATATTTAGGCATTCTAAGTCTTGGGGTATGGACATCATTGTACCTGTAAACCTTGTGTTGATTTTATTTATTGATTACTTGTTGTCTACTTTGTCATGGACTTCATATGTGGATAACTTGCCATTTTACTTACTTATCGCTTTCCTACTTATAGACAATGTACTAATATTTTGATGTGTGGTAACTTGCAGGCGTAATCATGTCTAAGAACAGGAGAACGAATAAAGGAGGGAGTTCTTCTAAAGATAACTTGTGATGGACACTGGACATGGATATTATATTGTTAGATGCATTGATTGAAGAAGTTCATAAAGGAAATAGGCCGGATGGGACATTTACCTCTTATGCCTACATTACTGTGCTGAACACATTGAAGGCCATAATAGGACCATTCTTGTAAAGACAACATGTTAAAAACAGAATGAAAACATTGAAAGCCACTTTCAATAAATGTTATGATCTGTTTCATGCGTGGAGTGGGGTGGGATGGAATCCCATTTCTCGATTGTTTGAAGCAGAACGCGAGGTGTGGGAGGAGATCATAAAGGTGAATATGCGAATAAAATAAAATTCAGATGTTAATGAAATATTGCACTTATTATGTATATTTATAATAAGCAAATAGTTTTAAATTACTCTTTGTATATCATCAGATGCTAAACTAATTATGGTTGCAACATACAAGACAAGCTTGAAGCACAAAAATGGCGGAGAATCCCAATACACAACTATGACAAACTATTGGATCTATTTAGCAGAGATAGAGCAGCTAGTGCAAATGCTGAAAGTGCAAGGGATAAAGTGCAACGATGGGAGAGGAAAAATTTCGATCTAAATGATGATGGCATGTTAGAATCCGACCTCCACTAGGGAACTAAGGGTCCAAGCTTTGCTGGTAATATAGGCACATATAATCCTGTAAGTAGAGGTAACATGGGCACTTATAATCCTGTAGATGGAGGTTCAATTCCATCAAGAGGAAATCATTCATAGGGAACAGCGTCCTTTAAAGGCACCAAAAGGAAAGTTGCTATGGTTGATATGATTGAGAGCAGCTATGAAAAAATGCACTTAGGAATAAACAACTTAACTGATGTGATGCGAAAAGGAGTTGAATTGGCTAAAGAACAAGTTCAAATAGCCAAGGAAGGTCTTATCATTATGCGAAAGAACAAACCTCAACATTATACACTTGTAGATGTTTGGATTAAGCTGGAGAACATAGGAGTGATGTCAGAACTTTGAACTCGATGCCATTGTTTCTTATGCAAGGATGAGGATGCGAAGCATCAATTTTTTGAGGTGCCAGAAGAGATGCGTTGGAATATCCTATATGAAAATATGAAGGAGGCATGTTTGTTTTGAAGTCCTTGCACATTTGGTATCTACCTTTGGAGGTATGTATGTCTCTTTTGTTTCTTATTATAAGTTATGCTTATGTCTCATCCTTATTGTGATATTTGAGGTTAAAGAGTAATGATTAGTCAAGTGTTTGTCCAGTGAAATTTATATAAAACTAGGCATCTTCAATATGGACACAACTATTACCATATATGTAATCATAACCTTTGCTGTGTCTGCATGATTGTGCTGTTCTTTTGATTGATAGGTAAATGCTGACAACAAGTTGTGAAGGCTAAGATTGTTGCAAAAGATGTGGATTAACTACAAACCTCATATTTCATAATGTGTAGTATTAAATATGAAAGCACCTGCAAATTGGATAACTGTAACCTTGACCATCTATCTATATTACCGCTTGAGCACTATGTTACTTTACCATATTGCATTATGTGCTAGAAAATTATGTACTATTGTTAACCCTTATTTGATGTATCTAGATTGTGACAATAGTTATGAACATATTGACTAAATAGATTATGTTATTTTGGCATGGGGTGACAAGTTTTGGGGATGTGAGTTCTCTGTATTCATTAAACTCCTATCTATGTTAACATTCTCACTGAGTAAACTTAGATATTTATATCATTATTATTCCTATTAGGAGTTGTCTTTGCGTTGTATGAAAAATATTTTTTCATGGATGTAGCACTTGATGGGCGAAATTTCTATAATTATAGAACTGAATTTAGTTTTCTCATTTTTTTATAATTAAGTCTTTGAAATTAAGGTACTGATACAATTATAGAATTGAATTTAGACTATTTTTATCCCTATTAATTTTGAGTAACTTAGGTAACAATTCCAAAATTCATAAATTTCATATTCCTTCAATTATATGATAAAAAATGAAGAAATGTGTAAACCTTAATTACATCACTTTATCTTCTTAATATGGATTCTCTAACGTATTTTGTTGAATTTTAATGTTGGTTTGCTTCTATTATTTTGTTGGGTCTTTTGTACTTTAGGATGCCTACTAAATAAGAAAATAAAGGTTACATAAGATAGAATTAATTTGTGTGGAATGAAAATTATATTATATTATTTACTTAATACGTGAGTTGATATTAATTTTTTGTAAGTTTGAAGTATTAATAATGTTAAAAAAAGCTTACATTTTCTTTAAAAGTGGGTTTATAGTAAAATGATACTATTTATTCAATTTTACATTTTAATGATATAAAAAAAATTAAACACATCAATTTATATTAAAAAATATTAATCTAAATTTTACTTGTAAAATAAAGTTGATATTAATTTCCTAACATTTTCTAAATTTTCATTAAAGGAGGTAAAAAAAATAAATTCCTTTTATATTTTATAAATTCCTATTTTTTCTCACAATAAATACAATATTTTTTTCGCTATTTTCTCTCCCTTCTATTTTCTCTTGCAATCAAACAAAGGTGGGAAAAATAATTTCTCCTCCGTATTCTTTCATCTTTATTTTCTTTCTCCCATATTTTCTAGCTTAAACCAAATATTAGCAGACCACGTAACATCACAACCCAATTGAACTGACAATCACAAATCTAGATTTCTTTATGAAATGACCAATCAAACAGAAAGTTAGTATGTCTCTTTGAAGATTTACTTGTCCTTCCGCCGTATCACATCTCGTTGCAATCAAAATTAGAGTACAAACATTGGGGAAGAGGAAAAAAAATCAGGAGCCATAAGAACAAAGCTCGACGGAATAATACCATTTATTCAACAAATAAAAAGCCATTCTTTATCATTTGCGTCCCTTAAAAGTCCTAACTTGGCATAGGTATGAAGAAAAGCTCCACCCCCCGCAATACCATTTTCAATTCCAATCATCGCAGTTTGGGCATGCACACACCATCCAAGTTCATAATCTAATAATATATCACATAGTTTCATGAGGATAGTGTAAGCAAAAACTACTGGGTGACAATTCAGGCTGTCCCAACGTGGACATAAGAAGAGACCAAGCTTGCCTATGAAATTAAACTTAGTTCAGTAATTTCCTCAAACAAGAGATGGGCGTTTCTAGCTCACCAGAATCCCCATAAAACCTTATCATATTATTCGGTAAAAATACATTACTATTAAGCCCAATTTCGAAGTACACAAAATGACGTGATCGTCCATAACTTCTGTTCCTGTTGTCTCTTGTAAGATGCAATAGTAATACGCTGTTTTTAACCGATCATTTTCTTCGAGTTTTGAGGAGCATTCGAAGTGGACCGACCTCGTTAGTATTGCTCTACTGCTTGAATTAATCAAAAGGGTCCCACAAACAAAAAAAAAAAAAAGAATTGCTAGCCTCTACTTTCCAAAATCCACTAAATCCCCCGCGACATGGCTATATTTTCGTAGGAATGGTTTCTTTAATTCAATAGTCTGAACAGGGATTTGGTGAAAGCTGTGTGGCTAATAAAATAAAGCTCAAATCAAAATAATTATAGATGATTGATTAATTTACATGAAATTTAATAATTAGATTAAAAATGATATATAGTAAATAATTAACTAATGTGATATAATTTTAATAAATCATATTAGTGGGGTTTCTTTTAAATTTAAATAAAATTTAGGATAAATCTAACATTTTTTCCCTTTTGGTTTAAGACCTCTTGATATTTGACAATTATCAACTAATTTAAAGTAAAGTTAGATTAGACTTCAATATAGGGCAAAATATTTTTTGAAGTTTTTTTTTATTTATAAAGTTTGAACTCAAAACTTTACTTAATAGTAACCTTTTAAGAAATTGAAACTTATGCATTAAGTTATTAAGAAATTAATTCAAATCATTAGTTTAATAAATGATTAATCTAATGGTTTACTCTTATATGTTTCTTTTTTATATTTGTAAGAATGATAATTTACTTAATACATATACATACATGTAAGGTCAAACTTGAAACTTGCTTAATAGTAACCCTTTAAGAAATTTAAACTTATACATCAAGTTATTAAGAAGTTAAATCAAATCATTAGATTAATAAATC
The DNA here is from genome assembly GCA_020226215.1 of Sindora glabra. Lineage (NCBI taxonomy): Eukaryota > Viridiplantae > Streptophyta > Magnoliopsida > Fabales > Fabaceae > Sindora > Sindora glabra. The sequence continues at coordinate 37,163,732 of CM035226.1, read as the reverse complement.
ATTAATTTAATAAATGATTAATCTAATGATTTCCTTTTATCTATTTATTTTTTATAATTGTAAGAGTAATAATTTACTTAACGTACACATCCACATGTAAGATCAAAAGTTTGAACCTATAATATGAGGAGAATAACATTTCTAAAACAATATCTGATATCATTATACTATTAAAACTATTGGTTGATTTACTTTTATTTAAATATATGAGATGCGAACAACCATAAAAATTATTTCTAACATTTATTTTTTCTATTCATAAAATTTGAATCCGGGACTTTGTTTAAAAAACATCAAACTTTAACCACTTGGATTAATAAGTGTTGATAAAAAAAAATTAATGCTTAGTCTAAATCATGGAACTAACATAAACAATTTAAGAAGGGCCAAGTTTATTATGTCCTCGTAGGAGGGAGCAAATCTACTTTATTTGTGAAATTTATAAATAAAATTATGAGATTTAATAAGAAATTATGAGTTTTGTATGAATAGTTGTATTGCATATAATTTATATCAAATGAAAAAACAGTAAAATCTTATGAGAAAAATGTGAATTTTATGAAATTTTTCCATAAAATTTACAAAAAGTCATTGGAATAAATTCATCATAAATAATTATCAGGGCACGTAAGTCGATTACGAAGGGACAAATTGCTCGATATATAATCGTGTGAGAGTATGTTGTAGCTTGGAAGCCCAACTGTGCCCTCAAGCCACAGCATGGCTCCGATCCTGCTTTGTGGTATGTTAATTTAATAAAGATTAAAGGGCAAAATATGAAATATCCCACTCTATTTTCAAAATTTAGAAATTATCTTCTTAAACTTTATAAAATATAGAATTAACAGCCATCATCCATTTAGTTAATTATTTTATCAATGTGATTTTCTTTCATGAAACTTTTAAATAAAAATAATAATATTATAAAATATTAATATTTTTTTATTTTTTGCATATAATGTCACACCTCATTTACAAGCTTGTAATTAAAATTTTTTATATGTAATTTAATTTTTAATTAATTGTATAACATAGAAATTATATTTAAAAAATAAAAAATAATGTACTGTAATATTGTAAATTTTGTTTAAAAATTTCAAGAAAAATTATATAATTTGATAAAAATGATTAATTAAATGTATAATAGATATTAATTTTAAATTTTATAAAATCTAAAAGAGTAAAATTTAATCATTCTAAAATTAAAGATATATCTTATATTTTTTTTCTAAGATTAAAAAAGCTAATAAGTTGGAAGAATATAAAGAAGCATCTGCCAAGTGCGCGAAGCCAGTGGGAAGGAAAAGAAAGAACTAGAGAAGCATCTAACAAGTGCATGGGGCTAGCCTAAGGACACGTTTAAGGGAATTGGACACTTCAAGCTAGCATGCTACCACGAACCCTCTATATATAGCTATAGTCCCAACGCTATATGGGCATTTTGTACTACTTGATTCAGAGTGAGATCGAGATCGAGATCGAGAAGGATGAAGGCAACTTTTGTAGGAGGATCAGATCAAAAGGAGCATGCTTTCAAGCTCTTGAGTGGCCATTCCATACCTGCTCTTGGTTTAGGCACTTGGAAACTTGCTTCTCAAGCTTCTCCTTCTGTCCAATTTGCTGTCGTTGAGGTTTCTTAGCCCACTACTTTTCCTCATTTTTCTTTTTTTGTATTATTGCATTAAAAAAGTTGATGTCAAATTTTAGATTATTGCATAAAAAAATTTCATCAAGATGATTCTCAAAATTTTGGATTTACTATTCGATCCGAAGGAAGATGTATTCATATTAAACAATGAATCTCTTTTCAAATAGGATGAATCATAATGGAATCTGTTGAATTCTGATGATTCCAATTATTTGTCCTGCAAAGAATTGTTTCCTAAATCTTTTATATTCTAATATGAGGAGAATTATGTGGTACGCTTCTTTGAATCTATGTGAGTTTTGTTGGGCTTTAGTCTCGAGTTTTGAATTTTCACGACAATGATATATTCGTTTTAGATATTGAAAGAAGGGTTTTTCTTCGTTTATAGTTATGATTATTTGGCTTTTATCTAACATTTTTATTACACATTTTATCAAATAATAAAATATGTTATTTTTATGTTAAATCATGAATCTTATTGAATATCGATTTAATTTACTATTCATAGAGTATTCTTCGTTTTGGAATGATTCAATAACTCATCGATTTAATTTACTATTTATAAAGTATTATTCGTTCTACAATAATTCAATAAAATTCAGATTTAATATTGAAAGTCTTTAACTCATATATCATCTTATATCTTACAAAAATTTTAGCCTTATTCTATTTTCAAAGTTTGGATTCCTGATTCTAATTATTAACTACTCTTATTATTATTAAAAAAAAATCCAGATTCAGTAACTGTTAGGAGTATCAAACCACTAAGTCCAATTATTATTTCATTTATGGTTGAGGTTGGATCCATAAAGGAGTTATGTTTATGTTGGACAGTGACACGATATAAGACTTCGATATTTAATGTTTGCACTTTCCATATACCTTCCAATATTTATATTTATATGTACGATACTTATGTGACAATCTGATTTTAATTTTGAAATCTGTATGTAGCGTCATATCTAATGCTCTGATTTTAATATCAACGTTTTGGTGAATCGGTGTCTATGCTATATGCTGCGTCCAGCCATGGTTATTTTCCATGCTTTGTGGACCATGTATCAAAATTTGTTTTGCTTATGCATGCAGGCTGGTTACAGGCACATAGACACAGCTTGGGAGTATGGAATTCAGAAAGAGGTTTGTATATGCACTTGTATATGTAGCAATCATGCCAAGCTAAGAAAACCTTGTGTTTCTGATATTCATATACACACACATGCAGGTTGGGCGCGGACTGAAGGCTGCAATGCATGCAGGGGTGGAAAGGAGTGATCTGTTCATCACATCTAAACTATGGTAAAAATATATATCATAAATCAACTTTGCTGTATAAGTTTCTATTCTGATTAATGGCCTGATTGCATCTTTTTCATTGTTGTTGTTATTCAATTGAATTGAAGTTTGATAACTATTTTCTTGTGAGGTAACTATACTCACTTGTTTTCTTTTGTGTACAAAGTTAATGCATTTATCATTCACCTTGCAGGTGCAGTGACTTGACCCCAGAAAGAGTTCGACCCGCACTCAAAAACACCCTTGAAGAGCTAGACCTTGACTACCTTGATCTTTACTTGGTAACTTAAGCTTACTTATGTGAGTTAGTAATTTGTACAAAGAAAGATCTGATTGGTTCATAATGATATGCTGCAGATTCATTGGCCATTTCGCCTGAAAGAAGGGGCCAGTAGGCCTCCAAAGCCGGGCGATGTTTTGGAATTTGACATGGAAGGGGTCTGGAGGGAAATGGAGAGGCTTGTTCAAGATAAACTTGTCAGAGATATTGGAATTAGCAACTTTACTGTTAAAAAGCTTGACAAGCTACTCAGTTTTGCTCAAATTAAGCCCTCAGTTTGCCAGGTAATTTATGATGTGCTTAAGTTTCCTACAAAGGGGAAAGGGAAAACAACTCACCTTAACGTTTTTGTTTGTTGGAATAAGGTGGAGATGCATCCAGCATGGAGGAATGACAAAATTCTGGAGGCCTGCAAGAAGAATGGCAGTCCATTCCACTGTAAAGTTCAAAGCTTTTTAAGTCATTTAATGTTTTCATTCTTAAAACTAATCCCTTTCTACCCCCTGGTCCCCCCTTTAAGAAAATCTATCTCAAATTTAATTTTTGAATCTTTTATTAGTGGTTTAATTGGGTCTCATCAAAAGAATGTTGTTACACACATGCTCAGTTTGCACCAGACTAGGCATTAAATTATTCAAACCTTTAATTTTTGTTTTTTTAATTTTCTTTTGTTTGTGAGTATAAGATGATATTTTGAATATATTTATTAGGCATACTCGCCATTCGGCTCATCGGACAGTGGGGTAGATCTTATGCATGATCAAACGATTGAGAGGGTAGCAAATAAGTTAGACAAGACTCCAGCACAAGTGCTGCTGAGATGGGCACTCCAAAGAGGAACAAGTACTATCCCCAAATCAAGCAATCCTCAGAGGATCAAAGATAACATCAATATTTTCACTTGGGAAATCCCAGAAGATGATTTTAGAACCATTTCCAATTTGAACTATCAGGTAAGTTACATCCACATTGAACTCCAATACAACTAAAACTCTTGAAGGGGGGAAATTTGACAGACATCTTCTGCTTTATATGGTTAAAATTGCAGAAGAAAGTTTTGGATGGTGAATCCTTGTTTGTGAACCAAGAAGCTGGGCCTATCAGAAGTGTGGCTAATATTTGGGACAATGAGTACTAACTGGTGTAATTGACTAATGCTACTCGCACATTCTGTCCTTCATATTATCTCTCACACTTGTGCATATAATAAATTTGAATCTAAATCAATCTAAACTTACTATTTTAAAGTAGATGGAACTAATTTGGCTCTTATTGTTTCATGCATACAAATGTGAGGGATAACGTGAATATATCATGTGTGCAAGTAATATTTTTCATGTTGAGTTGAACCATGTTATTTTATGTTCTACACCCGAAATAACTACTAGTTTGTAAGGATCGAGTCCATTGCAGGGCTGTCCAGTCTCTTGTCATTCAATGGTTCCTTACATTTCACTCTAAAATTTTGCCAAGCAATTATGCTTCCTCTATCAATATCACTGTTTTAGTTGGTTGAGCGGAGACATATGACATTTTAGTGAATGAGAAGGAGCAAATATACCTGCAAGGATGGTGTTGCTGATTGCTTAACCACCATTACAGAGTATTTTTCTTTTATCTCCCTTCTTTTTCCCTTTCTACTTGTGTTGGCTCTTGTTTGTGCACAACTTCTTTGGCACATGGTGACTTTGTTTGCTGTTTTTAATGGTTTATGGTATTGATTGTTGACAAAATCCTCAACCCTTTCTTTTCCATATTACGAATTGATGAAGTCCATTCCATGATTAATTGATGATATGTCAAAATGGTCTCCCATCCACAGACTTGGCTCTAGAAAGCCCTCCATGAGCTTCCCATTCTTCCTTTCAAATTACTACACCCATCTAGATTTTAACCTAGTCGTAACAAAAATATAATCTACAGGATTATAATCAAGAAATATTAAAATAGCCAAAAATATTCTATTTTTTTAATATTAAATATGAAGAATGTGATGAAAAATAATTATTTTAAAGAAAAAGTTATCTTTTTTTCACTATCATAATATTAAATATCATAATTTTTTATTCAAAGTATGTCAGTGATAATATATCAGTGACATGTCACAAATAACACTTCTCAATTGAAAAATGTCTTTCACAGAAACGGAGCCTTAATGATTTTGATTATATCTGTGTGTGTGTCTAACAGAGTCAGTTAGCCAGGAAAGTGATCGTGCCTTGCAAAGAGAATGTGATGTGAAAGTATAATCATTATCGTGTATGATGTTTGGAGTTCAGCACTTCATTTGATAATAACTTGCACTTCTGTTGATGCAGCACTTCAAGCATTTGTTTTCCAAAACCAGTTAGACAGATGGATAGCCTAGTAAAGAAAATTGGCCAAGAAATGCTATTCACCGAAAACAGAAAATCAAACTGGAAAGCAATATCTGAAGCATTTATTGTATTTTTCCGTTAAAATGGAAAATAGGAGTCTTCTACATAAATAACTAGACCACAAATGGATGGGCAATCTTTAATTAGATTGCATAACATTTTAGGAAAATGACTAAAAAATTGAAATCCACAAACAGAGTGGAAGAGAAACTAAATTCTTTTAAGTGATTTTGGATTGAGTAATATTAAACAAGCTCATTTTTTTCTTACAAATTATCATTTGAATGTGTACTTGTAGAATTGACAAATGTATATAGATACGCAAAGTTAGGAATGTGATTAACGAGGATCGAAATATACATAAGAAAACAAAGAATTGTGAACCGTAAAAGGCAAAAGTAAAACGCCCACGTCCCCATGACCCAGCAAGCCAAGACAGAGGACCCAACCTTGCCGAGGGATATAGCTCCAAAGCAAAGTTAATTCCCGACAATTACGCTTTGTTCTTTTTTGACCTCCCACCTTTTCCGGTTATCAATTCTCAATCAAGAGTTTCGGTAACATGCAACGGTTACGGTTACGGTTAGTGTACTTGCCTTTATTATGAGATTTACTCAAATTCACAGAAATTAAATATACATATTTAGTGACCAGCACATTAATTATGTAAAAACCAAAATGAGTATAACAAGCACTCTCATCTGCTAAGTTCCTTACAATACGCAAAATATTTTAAATTTTAGCATAATCTTGAAAACTTTAATATTATTTCTATTTACATTTTGATAAATACAACAATTATTTTTTAAAATTTTGCAAATATTTAATTACAATGTCAAAATACATAATTTATCAAAATACAAACAGAAGTAATATTGAAGTATCCGGTACTATCGGACTGAATATTTCCTACAATAGGCTTGATAATAATGTTAGAATCTTTAATCGAAATGGATAATCGAGGATCCACTATCCAGCTGGCTTGCAATTTGCCCGTTTTTTCTTGCTGCCACTAATTAATAGCACATAGAGCGATCCTTTCCTCATGCACCGAGTTTGTCTTTCTTCAACTACCAATACCTTTTCCAACAACCCCCTACACTCACACACTGTAGCTACAGTGAAAAACCCTGGGAATCTACCTTCCCGTCATTTGCAATCAAGAACAAAACAGCAATAAAGAAAAAGCGTTCTCAAGATACTAAAATCTGATGAATAAATGTGCTTCGCTTCAAACCCAATGTTTGCCTTTTACCGAAGCGTAAAACAGCAGATCATCAGAAACCATAAGAAAATGAGATCAGCTCCTGCATACAAATTCTGATGTAAAGATGCTGATATTGGTGGACACTGCATGCAATTGTTACAATACAGAATTCCCTTTTCGACATGGGTTGAGGGAATCAAATTCTAACAGTTATTATCGCTGAAATAGTTGCTTGTACACAGTCTGGCGATGTGGGGTTAACTAGTAGCCCTGCTTTCCCCATCACTAATTAGTAACAGGAAGAATTTCCGGACACTGCTTGCAGTAAATGGCTGGAACCTAAGACTCAGACCATACCTACATAAACTGCAAAGCAGCACCTAAAAACAATAAAAAGGAGAAGAAAGCAAGATAGGAAGGAAATACTATTACTATATACCAATCTCCTCAGAGAGGAAAAAATTGAAGTCAATTTTGTCTGCCTCTAAAATGTTACAAAGGATACAACAACAACAATAACAACAAAGCCCTATCCCACCAAAATGTTACAAAGGATATGTTGAGTTATTTTCTCTTTGCTGATATTTCCAAGAGGTTGAATCCTCCGCTTTCAAATTTACATATCAATATTCAATACTATCTTCCAGGTTTGGCTATGAACAAACTATCCTGTCCGGAATATGAATGATACCTGCCAGCCTCTTAAGTGACAAGGAGTTAGGTGAATTAGGCTTGAGATGTCAAACAATTATAATCATATGGACCAAATCAAAGCAATATACAAATACTCTGATGAAGAACAACGAATTAATAGAATAGACAATGGTATGTAGTATGCATATCATGCAATGTCAATATCACTAATTTCACCAGTAAAAAAAAAAAAAATCAGTTATGAAACATATATCAGTGATATACTTAGATGATTTCATTTTCATTTGTAACTGTTACAATAGAAGAAATTTAAAACACTGCCTAATTTCTCTATCCGTGGGTAAAGGGACCAAATAAGAAGCAAGAAAGATATAAAAGCTAAAAAGGAAAACAAGAGAGTTCAGAAGATGCATAAAGTTTCATCACTTATCATCCAATTTACCACCATTGATGAACAAGAACTCCATTTTGTCTAAGAGAAGTGAGGAGCTTCAAGCATTGGGCATAGGTTCTCTCATACTTAGCACTCCTCTGGCCCGGACAACATCTCTGCCACCTATTATAATGGCATTCGAGAAAAATCTCATCAATCAAACAGATTGCTCCAGTTTTAAACAATCTTGGAATCAGATCAAATTCAGTGCCTTCCACATCCATTTTCATCACAACAAAATCATTCTTTGAGACCGTGTTCTTAAGCCATTTTGCAAAATCGAACCCACGAATCTTCTCTACTTCAACATCAAAATAACCCGAAGACTTCAAAGGTTGAATCCTTCCCATCCCTCTACCTTTAACTTCGACTTCCTTACCCAGATCACGATGAATTTCAAAGGTCAGTGTCTCGTTCTTCACCCAGGCAGCATAAGGGAGTAAAGTCACACCCTTTTTCGATCCATACTCTTGGTGAAAAGTTTTATCAGCCTCGATAGCATACACTTGAAAGGTCCGGTTTTGTTTTGGATATTGTTTCTTGAACCAACTTCCAATGCTAGAGCCATAGCTTCTAGCTCCAACATCCACATAGACATACCTTTTCTTAAAACTGATATCAACCATGGAAGGAAGGTACTTAATTTTCTGCATATTCCTCTTCAAAGTAATCCATGGCTTCAATGGCTCCACTTCAATTAGAGGCTCGGCATTCCTAATTATATCTAGTTTATACCCAGGAACAAAACATTTTCCATTGGAAAATTTACCATCCATTTTCTTGATTCCATGACCGGAACTAACATCAACCTCTTTTTTGAGAACAATTTCACGTATGTAAGGCATTGAAGAATCAAACCCATCTATATTATGAGATTTAACTAACTTGCAACAATTAAACAAATCAAGGAATGAATCGAAACTGTATGTATCTTTGGCCTTTATATGGAACACCACAAACCCTTCGGGTTTCAGCGTTCGAGCAATCTCAGAAGCAAATTCTGAAGCCTTTGCCGATTTCTCGAGCCCACCCTCGCCGGAGAAGATGAAGTCAAAATGATTTTTGCCAAAGGGTATTTTATGAGCCTGACCCGCCTTCACCAGAGGCTTTGAAGCCTTTTTCGAAATCCCAATCGAATCCGAAACGCCGATTTCCTTCAAGGCGAAAACGTCGTGCCCGGTTGGCGTTTCGACGCACAACGATTTCCATTTCGGAGAAAGGTAGCCTTCGGAAATTAGATCCTGGAAAACGGAGGAGTAGAAATGAACGGCTTTGATCCAATCCTTGCTGGTATAGAGCTGAGGCGGCGGCGCCCCTGCGGCGGCTGCGGACCGAATGGCGTCGTTGGAGGCCACTGCCAATGCTCCAGTTCCAGGGATGACTAAGTTCAAACTTTCCGGCAGGGAGAAGAAACAGAAATCGCCTACATTGCAGGACTCGCCGGCGATGGTTATGACGTAAGCAAACCGCACAACTATGACGAAAACGCCGAACAACAACAACCGCACCAAAACGTTCATGAGAGAGCTGGGTTTGCCCGTGGTAGGCTCCATCAAAGCTGATTATGCACCTTTCAGATAAAAAATCTACGAAATTTCACGTCACGGAAATTAATGGCAGAAAAAAGGCTGCAATTTTTCGATTCTAGGTAAAGTGAATGAATGTGGGTCGACGATGAATTAACTTATCGGGAGCAGAAACGAGCGGATGTATGGTTGGCGCCGATGAGGTTGGGTCTTCTGAGAGTGGCGGAGATTGGGAAATTAAGAGAGAAAGGAGGGGTAAAGCGGGAACACATGGTGATTTTGTAGACAGCGAGTTCAGTGGTTTGGAACGGTGAATACAGGGTCCATGACCATTAAATCACTTGGAGGTTTAGGCTTTGTTTGAGTTGCAGAGAAAATACGCAATGAAAACGATGCAGGCAACCTGGTGACCGGAATGTCCAGTTAGAGAGAACGGAGGCGGATATAGCTGCGCGGACAAAGGAAGTGACAGAAGGTAATTGGTAAATAAGCTTGGGGTTGTTGTAAATAACAAGAATGCCATTTGAGCGTTTTTATTATGGTATTTTGGGCTGGTATTTTGCAAAATGCCAAATTATGTTAATGCGAATGGCGAAAGCAAAGAGATGGCAACGATCTCTGATTGGTGAGTTGTGATGTCCATGGAAGCATCTGTTGTTTTCAGAATTCCATTATTCCACCGCAATAATCCATCATGGTTGGTTTTGATGAGGAGGGCATATCTTATCCTTTAGATTGAGAATAGTTCATAGGAAAGGAAAGGCTAATACTATCCTCTCAACCCTTTTGAATTCATTCCCTTTTTACAAACAATAAAAATTATAATTTTATGGAAAATATTTAATTTAAATAACTTATAATTTTAAAAATGGCATATTTAATTTAAATTTATTTTTAATAATTTAATCATTATTATAATAAAAGAAAATTATAACTTTATCAATTTTATTAAAAGAGAATGAATGATATACTAAAAAAAATCAAATATTTTCTTTTTACAAGAATGTTCTTTGGAATATATTATTAAGGAAAAAATTTATGATACATTATTGATACAATAATATATTAATATTTTATCAAATTTGATTGTTGACTTGTTATTATATAATATATTAAATTTAATTAAAAATAAATTTAATATATTATAAAATTGATAATATATTAATAAATTATTATATCAAAAGTGTAACATAATCCCTCCCTATTATTAAATCGGAGAAACTGACAATTTATTTGATATATATATTAAGGATTGCTTTCCAGCAGGTATCTGCATTCATTCTATTTAATTTTGTGAACAAGTTTTTATTGGTAAATGGTTGTTTTTTAATTTAATGGCATGAATAATGCACGATAAGTAATGACATATATAGAAAATAAAATTAAAAATTAAATTTTATATAAAAATTAAGAAATATTATTAAATATAAAATGATAAAATAAATTTTTAAAATTTGATTTAATAAATATAAAAAATTAAAATAAATTTAATAAACATTAAATTAAAAAATTAAAATTTATTTTTATATTTATAATATTTTATACGAATGAATGAACATAGTATTTTGGAAAAACATTAGGCGATGGGAAACCGAAGTTATGTAAGTACGATAGAAATGAGGCAGAGGGATTAATGGATTGGTTTAAAAAAAAAACAGAAAAATAGAGAGGAAGAAACGCAGAGGAAGACCGTAGAGTTCACGTGGTGGAAAAAGGTCCGGCGGTGGACTCACGGGTGGAAGACACGCGGATTCCGGTGGGCGCCCGCCAACAAAGGTTGCCTGGATAGCCGTTACTCTCTTTTTTCCGTTGCCATTAAAGGATATTAATAGGATATTGGTCGTCAAGATTGGGGAACGGGGCCCGCCGGGCAGGCAATTTTGGAGCATGCATGCTACATTCTCTGATGGCGTACCACTGGGGAAGGAAACGGCGCGAAGTATCCGACATTGACATATCGACTTGACATCACATGGTACGTTTTTCAGGGTTGCTTTGGATCATTCTCTGCTCTGTTCACTCCTGCTCCATTTCATTCAAAAACCTCGACTCAAATGACTTATGGTATTTTCAAAGATTTTACAGGATTTAATTTTAATTTCTGTATAAATATATATCGTGATTTAATTAAATTTTAATTTATACATATTTAATAATTTAATTACTTCTACATTTATTATTAAAAAAATATGCTTTCAACCCACTGTTACGATTTCTTTCTTTGATGATGCTAAAATTTTTCAAGAGAGCATGCGAGAGCTAATTTTCAAGAGCATATAACCCGTCCTGGTACAACTCTCTTTAGAGAATTTCTGCTTATAAACGGGCTATTAGAGATAAATTCTTATTCTATTACATCAGTATTAATTCTATCATATGCTTGATGTAAATATGTCTTTATACATAACAACTCTTTATACTTTCGACATTCTCTAATATGTTTAGCTTGATATATTTCATTAGATATTGAAATCTTATCTTATATCAAAATCATCTATAAAAAATGCCCAACTTACATTTAATTAATCAATCTTCCACATCTTTTATAGAAAGTCTAAAATTTAGAACCGATTTATTTACTTTTTATTTTTTGAGAAATTATGAATGATATTTTTAAAATGTTCAATGGACACATATTTGGAAATCCAATCAAATTGAATTGTTTGCACAATAAAAAAATTAAATGTACAACAAGGAATAGTTGTTTCGGCAAAATGGTATCATGAGATGTGAGTTAGGTTAAAATAAACATATTTTAATCTTTTATAAACATAATTGAGCATGAATTATGGTCAAGGTAAAAGAGTGTCGCAAGCCCTTAGGTTATGTTTGGTTAGAGAGGAAAATGGGGAAGAAAGAAAATGGGAGAGAAAGAAAATACGAGAAAAATTATTTTTTTTAGGATTGTTTGGTTGTAAGAGAAAATAGAGGAGAAATAAAATAAAAAAGAAATTAGTTGTATTTGGATAAAGGATAAAGTAAAATAGAAAGGAAATAGATAAAGTTGTTTAATTTTAATTGAATGCATAAGAAATTAATAGAAAAAGTTTTAATATACCAAAGTGACCTTCAAACCTTAACTATGAAATTAATTACAAATAAAATGAGATTATAAAATTTTAAATTATTATAACTGTCTAAAATTAAGTGACTCAGTTAAATTATTAATGCAAAAAATATATAAATAATTTATGTAAAAATGTATATATATAAATTATTAATAAAATAATCTTCTTATTAGTACTCGTCAGACAAATTCAGACAAATAATGAAAATGGGTTTTGGCAGTCAAAGGCATTTTATTTGCCATACATTTTTTAAATATATTTTTTGTTCAAACATGTCTTATTTGATTGATAAAGAACTTTGCTTCTCTTTTTTTCTTTTGGGTAAAATGCAGAGAACTTTACTTTTGTCCAACAAAATTTTTTGCAATTTTTTCTCTGTTTTCGATGGTGTGGGTTTCGGTAGGAAGGAAAATTTTTGCCGACAAAACCTTCAACCAGTTCAAGAACAACACACAATAACATAAGTAAAAAATAGAGGCCGACGATAGTTGGTACTTACTAGAGTGCTTCTCGCCGGCGTCTTCAAATTGGAGTCCGAAAATGCGTTCTCCCCTCTTTTGCAGCAACTGTCTAAAAAATGGGATTTAAATTTCTTCGAATTTCTCCTCTTAACTAAGGTGAAAATCTTTAGGTAGGGCCCACACCACTGTTTGATTTTTTTTTCTATTCTCTCCTTATTTCTGTAGCATCCAAACGGAGGAAAATAGTAAATTCTATCCCATTTTCTACCTATATTTTCTATTCTCCCCACTTTTCTACCAAACCAAACAAGCTGTTAAGGTTTGGTATTAATTATTGATAGTTATATATAAGTTAAAGTTAAGATAAAAAGTATGTGCCCTTTAAATCCTTCATGATGCTAATTATTGTGTGATTAGGACTGAATCTTGTTTGGAGTGCTTTAATGAGATCAAAATTTGTTACTTATGATTAGGCCAAATGGGTAAGGCCTTGTATCCTTCTTATCTAAACAGGGATAAGATCGACTAAATTTGTATAGGAATGTTTTAAGCTAAATTTATCTACCTAAATTGGTTCGATCAAACTAGTTATTCATTTTTTATATTATCTATAAGGAAAAAAATGGGAATGTATTTTTATCTTTCTTTTTCTTGGAAAGTGATGAAGTCTAATAGTGGTTCTAACACTATTACAAAAATTTCCTTTAAATTTAACATTAGTTGTTTAATAGATTAAATGTCGATTTTTATTCGATGTATACATAAGCATCATTATATATTAAATAATTCCACATCAACTTTTTAATCTACATAGAAAAGTGAAGTAATGTTGATTTTTATATGTATAAAATCATTATCATTTTTTTGTGTAAATATCATACGAAGAATTTTTATTACAAAATAATGTCAATTTTTATAAACAACTAATGTTATATTTATATGCCACTTCAGTAGATAAAAATAATAAATGTGGTATGTCATTTTCTCTTATCCTTATCCAAACCCAAACTTTAACTCCTAATTATCTTCCTTATTCCTTATATTTTCACATCCAAACCATCTCAACATTTCTATCCCGATTTCGACAAATTTAAGTGAAAAATATTTGAAAATAGTGAAAAATTATCTCAATTAGAGATGAGTATTTCATACAAATACCAATTGCTCAATATATAAGGCTAGCATTCCTTAAAAAAATACCTGAATCTAATACCTATAAATGTAATGAGTAATATTTATTAAAATTTTATGTATAATATTATATGAAATATTAAAGAAGATAAAAAAGTTACATCAAAATGAAAGGTAATAAAATATTGTTGATCATGAAACTAGAAATTAAATTACAAGAATAAATATAAAATATAAAATAAATTTTTACATTTGTATTTTATATTTTTTTAATGAGTGTTAAACCTCACATATTTAGTTATAAGTTAATAGAGCTTCAATCATGCAAAATAAATAATGAGCATAAACATAAAATTAAAGAAAATCATCTTAAAGTTAAAATGTAAGCATACCACATTAGAGAAAGAAATTTTAGGGTTGGAAGAATTTCGTGATGATATTTGTGAACAGCGATATGATTTCATTCTTTTTATTTTTATCTTTTATTCTAGTATTTTAAGTTTATACATCAATTAGAAAGAAAAAGTTGACACATATAATAAAATAATATCATCCAATTATATAATTTTAAATATTGATTATTAAATAAAAATTGGCATCATAAATCAAAATCTTTTATTTTTCTATTATATTTTAAGGCAAAATACATATAACCCCCTAAACTATAACCTTATGTCAAATAACTCCCTAAACTTTTAAATCTTATAAATAGGTCCCTTAAAATTTGGAAAAATATGAAAAGGCTAAAAAAATAAATAAATTAATTTAGCAATAATTCTATTATCATTTAACAGCAGTTTAAAATTATCAATAAGTAAAAAAAGTGCAGTGATTTTTAACCATCGATAAATAAAACATGATAGTTGTAGTTCTAAACAATTTCATATTTTTCTAAACTTCAAGGGGTTATTTGTAAAGTTTGAAAATTCATGAGAGTCATTTGACAGAAGACCATACTTCAAGAGGGTTATGTGTATTTTTTCATATATTTTAAGTAAAAATTTTATAATTTTACAAGTTGATAACAATAAAAATATTTTTTAAATTATGATAATTTTTCTTATATAATTAAATAGATACAAATAATGATGGATTAAACAATCTAACAAATAAAAAATTATAAGTTATAAATTTTTACTTAAAAAATTATTACATAAAAAAGTGTGAAGTTATAATAAAAAGTTTTTATTATGCACAAAAGGGTATAAAATGACATACCTCTTTTTCTCATAATTCTTTTATATTACTTTAGGACTTCTAAGTTAAAGAATATAGATATAGAAATTGATGATAAATTATGATAAAAAGAAGTAATATAACTATTTTTACAATGAACTCAAGTCTTTCAATGCAAAAATGACTATATTAATTTTTTCATTATAATTTCTTATCAATTTTTCATCTATATGTTTCTCCTTAATTGTGCTTTTTGAGATAGAACTTGAACAATAGAGACAATTTTAGAGGGTGTGATAGTTGCAAACTGATGATAAACTACAATGAAAAGAAGCAGTATAACCAAACTTGTAATGAATTCAAAAAGTCAACCTTTCCAATGCAAAAATGTTGATATTATTTTTTTCATTACAATTTCTTATCAGTTTATACATTATTAATAAGGCATCTCTTGTAGAGATTTATACGTTATTTGTTGATGAAATTGATGTATTATGCATGTTTTACTCCATAAAGTTTAACTATTGACTAAGGATGGCAATTTTTGACATAACACAATGATACAACATGAATACAATATGAGTTATGTAGGTTCGGGTCATAAACAAGTAGACTAATATAACCTAAATAAATTTTATGTTGCATTCAGATCAACCTGCATAACTCGTCTTAGCCTATTTAAGTTATACAAGTTATTAATCAAATCAACTTACGTATAACTTGTAATAATAAACTATATATATATATAAGTTTATTAATTATTAATTTATATAGAATAAAAAATTAATATAAATAAATTAATAAACAGATTCAAGTTGAGTTAAACGGGTTGTGTTACTACTATATAAGCATATTATAAATATTTTTGGCTATATAGATCATGTCAACCCATTTAATAAACAGATTGTATTAGGGTTTAGCATAATGGATTGAGATCATATCTCAACCTAACATAAACTCGACCTGTCAATATGAATTGCCACCCCTATTGTTGATATACCTTGGAACATCATAATTTTTTACAATTTCTCAATACATATTCCTAGTAAATACTTAGTATATATGATTAATGTTTTCATCCCTAATATATCACACCTTATGAATGTCAATATTGATGTATCAATAAATATTTATTACATATTAGTTACTCATTTGGGTACCTTTAAATGTCAATTATGATAAAAAAATTAACATGGTATATGCTTTTGAATCTAATTTTGCAAACCATCACAATTTTAATGAATAACCAATGTTGTTTAGGTAATTTTTTTAAAAATATGTATATATATTTTTTATATTCTAACATTTTTTAATAATGATCTATACAAAAACTACAGTGGATTATTAACACACTTATCAATGTTGAACATTCTTATCTTAAATTTTTTTATTATTATTGACACTTAAAGAAACCTAATGTTTATAACTACAATCACTTTGAATACTTATTGTAGAATTTAGGTGTTCATCAATGAAGTAGATAAATATTATACAATAATATTATAATCAATCATGTAATCTCACAATTTTGAAGAAAAATGATGATGATTGTCTTCATGGTATCCTTGAAATAATTCCTTACTTTTATATTCATTGTAACTATTTTTATTATTAAGGTTATTATTAGAGGACTCTTATAAAAATAATTACTTTTTGTTGTCATCACTATTCTCAAATTCACTTCATTGAATTAGTAATATAAACAAAAAAGAAATAGGGTTATATTTTTCTATTTCAAAATGATAACTTGACATATATTGTAGTCAAGAAAGGATGATAGTTCAAAGACAATGACTTGCATCTCAACAATTGACGATCAAGTAACATTGATTATGTATTATCCTTTTATGGCACCTAAATAAAAAAAATGAAGCAAAAACTTAAATACAAAATGAAGTGAAAGAGAAACTTATGTACAATGAATTAGAAAAATAATAGATGCTAGTTACTTAAAAAAAATTGTCACATAACCATTTTATATCTCCCATTGAAACAATTTGATTACCTTTTGGATAACAATTATAAAAAAATTAACATTCTAACTTATTAATATTTAACTTTTTACATCAATATTTTATTTTAATTGATACGATAAGTCATTTATATTTACAAAAATATAATTATACTAATTTATCATGTTAGCTCTTTATTAAAACCGATGTTAACAATTATTTAAAATTGCAAAAATACTATCATATTATTGTACATATTAGTTTTCTCTATAGTCATTGTTAAAAGATAATTTTATAATAATTAACATTTTTTCACTAATTTTTCCTGCCGTCAACGATTTGCTCCGAGTCCTGGATGTGAAACTCAAGTTTCACATTGAGTAATTCACCGCCCTAATGACGCTATAATTCCGTCATCACCATTCCCTGTGACATTCTTGAATAGTTGTAAATGAGCACTATAATTTAGGTGACATCATGTATACGTTATTTAATTGCGTTGGACGAAGTGGCAGGTCATTTTAATATTAAACAATGGCCGAAATTATAGGTCACTTAAAGATCTTCATGGAAAGTTCAATTTTTTTAAAAATTAAATACTTTTATCATTAAATTATTTTTAATATATTAAAATTTATATTTTTAATTTTAAATTATTTATTTTAAAATTTTAAAAAATAAGTTTAATTATAAAATACTTAACTTTTAAAAGATTAACTTCCGTAACATTATCCTATGTCAATGCCAAAAAAAAGTGCATTATTCATGAAAGCAAACACTTTCAATAGTTGTTCACTTGCGCTGATGTAGGGGATGAGAGTTAATTGAATCGAAGAAATCGTCTAAACAAACTTTCAATAGCATTCTTTGAATCTTCTTTACACCGAAAAGGGGGGGTTTTTTATAGAAGGGCCAATGGTTAATGTGTTTAAGAACGAAATTAACATTAAAGATATTATACAGGCAAACAATGTGGTAGCTGTAGTAGTTCTTCTATCTCCGAGTTATTTAACAACAAATCCAGCTTGCTCGTAGTATGTCCAGTCCAAGTTTGATGCTCATATGCCAACATCGGATGCCTTTTTTTTTTGGTTTTTGGCCACCAACGAATGCATTGACGTTTTTATTTATTTGTTTGTTTGTTTTGCAAGTGCATGCATAACCCGTCTTTCTTGTTTTCTTTGGACAAATTGGAACTAGGTGCCATGAAGTCAACCTAGTCTGAAAACACAAAATGGGCATTTTCCATTGCGGAAAACAATTAGAAAGGATGTGCAAACAATTTCAAGAATAATACATAACTTAGGACAAGTTTGCTCTCCAATGAAATGTAAATGAAGAACATGTTGGTGTGAATAACACTTAGTAATACAATAACACCATGTTTCTCTGAAGTTTTTCTTTTTAGTGATCTGGATTTAAATTTAAAATATTATGTGTTTAATAATTTATCATTTCTATTATCATAAAAAAAATTCTCATAAATATTATACGGATTAAATTTGTGGTGTTCAATTTTTTTTTAAAACTAGTTTTAATAAATAAATATATACAAATCGAAACGTTAATGTTGAGCAAAACACTACTGTATTGAAACTTATTTATACTCGTTAGTGGGAAACTTTTGCATGTCATATATATTTTTTTGCTTGTAATAATGAATAGTACATAATAAGAACCAGATATTTCTTTTTCTTATGTCTTGTACGTATATCCAATTTCTCATGCTGAAAATTAGACATACAAGATTTTAAATGATATACATATACTTAGTTGTTAAGTAGCTCACTCTGGATTATATTACAGTATTGCGTGTGGCCGTATGTGGCGATGAAACTTCAAAAAAAGATTTCTTGCGGGACTTTAATAGGCAAACGTAGCTTTTTTGGAAGGCATGTGCCTGTGAGTGAGATGATTTATTTACTAAGTAAATATAAAATTCCAGACAAGCCGAAAGATATTCAGAGACAGACACAGGTGAACTGATGGTGGCACCCAGGTAAATCAACCATCCAATCATTATAAAACTAAGAAACTAAAGGGTCCCACTTTAGAGAAATTTGTTCCCGAAAGAAGAATGGAGAACAAATCACCTCAACGACCTGATCATGAAAAAATAGTTTAATTTCTAACCAATGAAATCAAGCTCATGTATTTAACCAGACAACGGACTTAAATGCATGACATCCAGCAGCCATCGGTACATCCATAATACGTTCACAGTCTCACTGACTTTATGCCAAAGGGCCTTGTGGCAGCACCAATTATATTGACTTGCTTATTGTACAGTTCCACCAATCGAAAACTACACTAAACACTAAAACCCACACACTTTATGTCCTTATCTCCCAAATGAATTTTAAGTGCACTTCATGGTTGAAGAAGAACTTTAACATTTAGATGTGCAGTACATTTATCTCTCATCAGAGAGAGATAAAACGTGGAAAGAAAAGAAAAGATTGGGATAACTGAAATGCATCAAATTTTACAGACTTGTATTCGTAAATTTTATATTTTATATATATAGTATTTTTTAACATTATATATGAATTTAAAATGTATTATGACTTATTTATAAATATATATGTCATATTTTAAAATGATTTTAATTTTTTATTATTAAAATATTTTAAAATAACAAAAAAAAAAAAAGGGTTCACAACCTATCTCATTTACGCATCATCCCGCAAGGAGAGGACTAGAATTTTCAATATAGAAATTTATAAAAATATGGACGAACTTGATATAATTTGCGAAAATACTGGTTTGTGCGAACGGGTCCGTGGCCCAT
Source organism: Sindora glabra (assembly GCA_020226215.1). Classification (NCBI taxonomy): domain Eukaryota; kingdom Viridiplantae; phylum Streptophyta; class Magnoliopsida; order Fabales; family Fabaceae; genus Sindora; species Sindora glabra. The sequence goes on along the minus strand of CM035226.1, from coordinate 37,143,731 downwards.
CCTAATCCAACTACTCAACAACACTACAAATAAAAATATACTTTTTTCTCTATATGTGATGTGTGTATATATATATTGCATTGATGGTGAAGTTGCCGTTAACCCCCCCGCCGAATGATTTGTGTATGAATAGTTTAAGAGGTGGGGTAAGCTGTACTAAGCTTCAAGCTTCATTCATGGCATTGGCAACTATATACTGGCACCCACCTCACAGTGGAACGTCCAGGCCTTGTCAATATTTATAAAACCTTACGAATCTGATGCTGTCTTGAATGTATGATTAGTAAAAAGGGAGTTTGTTTTCCCTTTTATTCTTTTCCATTTCTATCACAATAATAATTAAGATGCATTATTTTATGGAGTACTAATGAATTTAAAGTATTATATTTTTAGAGGTGACAAATAGATGAATTAGGATGGATATGAATTGGATCAAAAGTGAATGGATTATTATTGATCCACTTATCCGTTTCTAACCCAATATAAAATTTTAAATAAGTCATAGATGATTTATGACCATTAAATATATGACTAATTTGATCCTTCCATTTATCCACTAAATTATTATTATTTTATATTTTATTATTTTTATTGATATTATTTTTCACCACTAATTTATATTTATTGGTATTATTTTAAAATAAACTTATGTTATCAAATTTTTTATTCCTTATTTTTATTTACTTTTTAAAATTATAATTTTTTATCTCATTTTCTTAATAGTAATTTTTAAAAATTATTTTAATATTAAATGTAGTTGATTAAATAATTTAATTTTAATATACATTAAATAAAACTTATTTAATTTAAAATTTATTAAATATTAAATAATAAATATAAAAACATAAAATTTATTTTTTATATTTATAATATTTTATGCGAATGAATGAATATAGTATTTTTGAAAGAAAAATTTAGGTGATGGGAAACCGAAGTTATGTACGTATAATAGAAATGAGGCAGAGGGAGTAATGGATTGGTTAAAAAAGGAAAAAAAATAGAAAAACACAAGTCAAAGAGCTGAGAAGAAGAAATGCAGAGGGATTCGAGGGAGCCAGTGGAGTTCGCGTGGGGGAAGAAGGTTCGGCGGCCGAGTCACCGGTGGAAGACACGCGGATTCCGTTGGGCGCACGCCAACAAAGGATGCCTGCATAGCCGTTACTCTCTTTTTGCCGTTGTCCCTAGGTTGTATTAATAGGACATCGATCGTCATGAATGAGGAACGGGGCCCACAGAGCAGGCAATTCTGGAGCGTGCATGCTACATTCTCTGATGGTGCACCATTGGGGAAGGAAACGGCGCAAAGTATCAGACATTGACCTACCGACTTGATATCACTTCCTACTTTTTTTCAGCGTTGCGTCGGATCATCCTCTCCTCTCTGTTCATGTTCCATTTCATTCAAAAACTTTGATTCCAATGATTTATGGTATTTTTAAAGATTTTACAGGATTTAATTTTTAATCTCTGTGTAAATATATATAATGATTTAATTAAATTTTAATTTATATATATATTTAATAATTTAATCATGTCTACGTTTATTATTAAAAAAAAGTACACTTTCGACCTACTGTTGCAATTTCTTTCTTTGGTGATACTGAAAATTTTCAAGAGAGCCGGGGAGAGCTGATTTTCAAGAGTATTGATTCTCTCGTATTACTATTGATTCTATCATGTACTTAATGTAAATATATATTTACACATAACAATTCTTTATAATTTTGCATCGACATTCTCTATAAGGTGCTAAATAGGTCAACGACTTGTAGGCTTGACGAACAAATTTATAAATTTTTTATAGAACAAATTTATCAAAAAAAATTCGTAAGAATATATGTTTAAATGGGTTTAGTCCGTGCAAATTGAATCCATATGAATTGCAGGACAAATTTATTTATAAGTCAAAATTTGCAAGTTTTTGTGAGCTTTACGAACTTTTTTACAAGTTAGATTGGCTTCCCACAAGCCTACTTAAATTAAGCTTTAGCGGATTCAATCTAAATGGGTCTTGGCATAGTATGTCAAACCCACACCATTAAGCATTTCTAATTTTCTAAACCACATTGAGAGTGCTTAGTTAGCTATATCTCATTAGACATTCAAACCTTATCTCATATCAATATCGTTTATAAAAAATGCCCAACTTACATTTGATTAGTCAATCTTCCACCTCCTTTATAAAAAGTTTAAAATTTATAATGGATATATTTACTTTTAATTTTTGAAAAATTGTGAGTGATATTTTTAAAATGTCCAATGGATACATATTTGGTAGTACAATCGAATTGAATTGTTTGTACAATAAAAAAAACTAAATGTACAACGAGGAGTAGTTGTTTCAACAAACTGATATGAGATGTGAGTTAGGTTTAAATAAACATACTTTGATCTTTTATAAACATAATTGAATATGAATTGTGATTAAGGTAAAGAAGTGTCATGAGCCCTTAAGGTTTGGTATTAATTGTTGATAGTTAAATACAAGTCAAGCTTGAGATAACAGGTACAAGCCCACCAAACCTTTTATCATGGTAATTATTGTATGATTAGGAATGAATCTTGTTTGAAGTGCTTTAATGAGATGAGAATTTATCTAAATCAGTTATAATTAGGCCAATTGGGTAAGGCCTTGTAACCTTCTTATTTAAATAAGGATAGGATGGGTTACATTTGTATAGAAATGTTTTGAGCTAAATTTATCTACTTAAATTGGTTTGATCGAGCTAGTTATTCATTTTTTATAAAGTTTAGCAATTACTATACCTTGAAAATTTGAAATATCATAATTTTGTATGATTTTTCAACACACATTACTAATAAATGCTTAGTATATATAATTCATATTTTCATCTCCTAATACATCGCACCTCATAAATGTCATCATTGATGTATTAATAAATATTTATTATATGTTGGCAAATGTTTATTATATGCTAGTTATTCATTTTGGTACTTTTAGATATCGGTTATAATAAAAAAATCAATGTAGCATCTACTTTTGAATCTAATTTTATCAAACCATGTCAATTTTAATGAATACCAATGTTGTTTAGGTAATTTTTTTAATATATATATACAATTTTTTCATCCTAATATTTTTTTAATAATGATATATACAAAAATTATACTAAATTATCAATATACTCATCAATGCTACACATTCTTATATTAAAGGGAAAGCATTTTATTATTAATACTTATAGAGATATAATGTTTATAACCATGATCACTATGAATACTTATTGTAGAACCTAGATGTCCATTAATGAAATGGACAAACATTATATCATAATATTACAATTAATTATGTGATCTCACAATTTTGAAGAAAAGTGATTATAATTGTCTTCATAATATCTTTGAAGTAGTTCTTTACTTTATATCCATTGTAACAATTTTTATTCTTAATGCCATTATTAGCAAACCCTTATATAAATAATTACTCTTTATTGCTTGCCATTATTCTCAAATTCACTTCATTAAATTAGTAATACAAAAAATAGGATTATATTTTTCTATTTTGAGAATGGTAACTTAACATATATTGTAACTGATAGAGGATGACAATCTAAAAGCAATAACTTGCATCTCAATAGTTGATAATTACACAGTATCAATCATGTATTATCCTTTATGCCACCTAAATAAAAAAAATAAAGTGATAACCTAAATGAAAAATAGAGTAAAAGAGAAACTTATGTATAGAGAATTTGAAAAATAATAGATATCAATTATTTAAGAAAAACCGTTGCATAATCAATTTATATCTCCAATTGAAACAATCCAATTGCCCGTTGGATGATGGTTATAAGAAACTAACTTCCAACTTATTGATACTTGATTTTTTACATTGGTATTTTATTTTAGGTGATGTAATAAGTTATTTATATTTACCAAAATTTAATTATGCTAATATACCACGATAGGTTTTTATTAGACTTGACGTTAATAATTATTCAAAATTGTAAAAGTGCTATCATACCATTGTATATATTAATTTTCTTTATAAAAGATGTTAAAAGATAAATCTATAATAGTATAACAGATTTTCACTAATTTTTCTTGCCGTCAACGATTTGCTCCGAATCCTAGATGTGAAACTTAGGTTTGACATTGAGTAATTCACCGCACTAATGACACTATAACTCCGTCATCAGCCTTCTTTGTGACACTATCGAATAGTTGTGAATGAGCACTATAATTTAGGTGACATCATGTATACATTGTTTAATTGCATTGGAAGAAGTGGTAGGTGACTTTAATGTTAAATATTGGGTGAAGTTATAGATCACTTTAATATTAAGGATCTTATTATGAAAAATTCGATTTTTTAAAAAGTTAAGTATTATTATTATTAAATCATATTTAATATATTAATATTTATATTTTTAATTTTAATTTATTTATTATAAAATTTAAAAAATGATCTAATAACAAAATATACAATCAATTAACTTCAGTAACACTACCCTAATGTCAATGCCAAAAAAAATGCATTATTCGTGAAAGCAAACACTTTCAATAGTTGTTCACTTGCGCTGATGTAGGGGATGAGAGTTATTTGAATCGAAGAAATCTCCTAAACAAACTTTCAATAGTATTCTTTGAATCTTCTTTACACCGAAAAGGGATGTCTTTTATAGAAGGGCCGATGGTTGATGTGTTTAAGAACCAAATTAACATTAAAGATATTATACGGGCAAACAATGTGGTAGCTGTGGTAGTTCTTCTGTCTCCGAGTTATTTATCAACAAATCCAGCTTGCTCGTAGTATGTCCAAGTTTGATGCTCATATGCCAACATCGGATGCTTTTTTATTTTTATTATTTTTTTTTTGGGGGGGGGGGGGGACATCAACGAATGCATTGATGTCTTTATTTATTTGTTTGTGTTTTGCACGTGCATGGAAAACCCATTTTTTCCTGTTTTCTTTGGACAAATTGGAACCAGGTGCCACGAAGTCAACCTAGTCTGAAAACACAAAATGGGCATTTTCCATTGCGGACAACAGAGAAAGGACGTGCAAACAATTTTAAGAATAATACACAGCTTAGGACAAGTTTACTCTCCAACGAAATGTAAATGAAGAACAAGTTGGTGTGAGTAACACTTAGTAATACAATAACACCATGTTTCTCTGAAGTTTTTCTTTTTAATAATCTGGATTTAAAATTAAAATATTATGTGTTTAATAATTTATGATTTCTATTATCATAAAAAAATTTCTAATAAATATTTCACGGATTAAATTTTTGGTGTTCAATTTTTTTAAACTAGTTTTAATATATAAGTATATACAAATCCAAACTTAACGTGCATATAATGTCGAGCAAAACACTCATGTTAGCATTTTTTTATGGTTCATCGAAACTTATTTATGCTCGCTAGTGGGAAACTTTTGTATGTCATATATTTTTTTGCTTGCAATAATGAAAAGTTCATAATAAGTACCAGATATTTCTTTTTCTTATATCTTGTACGTACATCCAATTTCTTGCGCTGGAAATTAGACATACAAGATTTTAAATGATATACATATACTAATTGTTAGGTTGCTCGTTTTGAATTATATTACAGTATTGTAAATATGTTAAAACAAATCATTTACGTATCATCTGTTTAATTTATTTAATAATTTTAATTAATAAAATTTATATTATATAATTATTTATTAAATTTTATTATTTAGTATTTTTTATAAAAATATTTTTAATTATTAATAAAATATTATTTTAATTATTATTATTTAATTAAATTATTAATTTCATATCTTTATTATATATATTTATTTATAATTAAAATATTAATTATTTTTTAAATAAAATTTTTAAAAATTTAATATAAATTTTTAAATGAATTGACATACTAAATTAAATTGAATAATTATATTATATTTATATTAATCATTTTATATTTATATTGAATTATCAAATTCCTAATATTGCTATAGCCTATGGTCGTAAGTGGCGATGAAACTTCGAAGAAAGGTCATCTTAGAAGACTTTAATAGGCAAACATAGCTTTCTTGGAAAGCATGTGCCTATGAGATGATTTGTTTACTAATTAAACATGAAATTCCAGACAAGCCGAAAGAGATTGAGAGACAGACAGGGGTGAACTGAAGGGGGCAGGAAAATCAACCATCCAATCATTATAAAAACTAAGAAACTAAGGGGTCCCACTTCAGAGAAATTTGTTCCCAAAAGAAGAATGGAGAACAAATCGCCTCAATGACCGCATCATCAAAAAATAGATTTATTTCTAACCAATAAAATCAAGCTCAATATTTAACCAGACAACGGACTTTAATGCATGATATCCAGCAGCCATCGGTACATACATAATACGTTCACAGTTTCGCGGACTTCGCGCCAAAGGGCCTTGTGGTTGCACCAATTAATATTGATTTGCTTATTGTATAGTTCCACCAATCGAAAACTACACTAAATACTAAAACCCACACACTTTATGTCTTTATCTACCAAATGAATTTTAAGTGCACTTCATGGTTAAAGAAAGAACTATAGCATTTATCTGTGCAGTATGTTTATCTCTCATCAGAGAGAGATCAAATGTAGAAAGAAAAGAAGTGACTAGGGTTAATTTTACAGGCCTGTATTCGTAAATTTTGAAAGATTTAAATTATTATTTTGACAACTCCTATTGGATTCAATTTATTCTTTTAAATATTTAATGCAAATGAAATTATATTTTTTATTTTTAATTATGTAAAATTGTGTACTGAATAATTTGTAAATAATATTTTTATTTTGTAGGTATTTTATATTTTATATATGCCGTATTTTTAAAATTATATATGAATTTAAAATGTACTATAACTTATTTATAAATGAATATGTCATATTTTAAAATGATTTTAATTTTTTATTATTAAAATATCTTAAAATATAAAAATATAAAAAAAGGTTCACAAGCTATCTCATTTACGCATCATCCCACAAAGATAGGACTAGAATTTTCAATATAGAAATTTATAAAAATATGGACGAGCTTGATATAATTTGCGAAAACACTGGTTTGTGCGAACGGGTCCGTGGCCCATCCTAATCCAACTGTTCAACAACACTTCAAATAAAAACATATTTTTTTCTCTATATGTGATGTGTATATACATATTTTTTTTTCATTGATGGTGAAGAAATCCTAACCTAAATCTTTGTATTATTCCAGTTTATTATTGCCGTCAACCCACCGCCCAATGATTTGTATATGAATAGTTTGAGAGGTGGGGTAAGCTGTACTAAGCTTCAAGCTTCCTTCATGGCATTGGCAACTATATCCTGGCAACCACCTCACAGTGGATACGTAGAGGCCTTGTCAATATTTATAAAACCCTACGAATCTGATGTTGTCTTGTATATATGATTAGTGAAAAAGGAGTTTGTTTTTCCTTTTATTCTTTTCCATTTTTATAATAATGATTAAGATGCATTATTTTATGAAGTATTAATGACTTTTAAAGTATTATATTTTATTCAATTTATATGATAATATCGTGTGTAATCCATATTATCGTGTGTAATCTATATAAGAGATTTCGATAAGGTTTTATGTTAATTGTCAAAGGCCTAACACAATTTATAAGGAAAGAAGCCTCTACTTGGATTACAAGCTGGCGTTACCCAACTTGGCTAATATATATATATATATAGAGAGAGAGAGAGAGAGAGGAGAAGAACAAAAGAAAGAAAGAAGAAGAAAGAAAAAAAGAAAAATAAAATGTATATTTCTCTTTCCATATCGTCCATTCAAAGGAACTTGGCAAGATAAAAAATTTACATGATAATGTATAAATTAATAAATTTAAATCATTAATTGAATGGCAGGACATATAATTGGTGCATGAAAATTACTCCTTTCTATTATATTTGAATTTATATCACTTGCGATGTTTCAAAGATTTTGCAAATGAAATAGAGAGAGAGAAAGAGAGGCCGGGGGGATAAAGTACATCTCACTTCATAGTGAATCTCAAATGACTTTCTCTTTTTATAGGATTCCTTATTGCAGAGGATTCAAAACCTTTCATATATATTCAACCATTTGTCTTTATTGTAATTTGAACTCTAAGAAAGAAATTTAAGTTAGTTTGGAGTATTCCTTCTTTAGGAACCAATTTAAATTCAAATTTAATGTTGCAATCTTCCGTTTATACAAGTCTAACATCGTGAAAAATAATTAATATATTTAATATTATATATACAAAATTTAATGAAAGATATTTTTTTTAAAAAATAATGCTGTCATTAAGTATTATTTCTTTTAAAATCATAAAATATAGATGTATATACTACTCTTTCATTTTTATTTTTTATTTTTGCTATGAAACTACTCTTTCATTTTTATTTTTATTTTTGCTATGAAACTACTCTTTCATTTACATATAAAAAATAATAATTTCCCAAAAATATATTTTTCAAAAAATATATATATATACGAACGCTTAAAGTTTATTCCATTTCTTCTCTGAAGCCTGATTAAGCAGGTAGATTTTCAGCCCATGATATGCACTTGGGCTAGGCTTCAGAAATGAGCCTTTTATTCAAAAATTTGTAGATATTCAACCGAATGTATTAATTGCCAGAGACCGATAGAGGGATAAGGAGATCTAATTGAATATATCAATTTTTTTTTTTGCAAAAAATTATTGGCAAAATTTTCAACTAATATATATAACTATTAATTTTCAGAATTTTCAAAGTCCTGCCATATACTATAAATTAATCAAAATTATTATAAATACTAAAAATGATATCCAAAATTAATTTCTAGATTTTTTATATCTATTAAATTAACATTTGTGAATTTGTTTCATATATTTAGAATCCGATTTTAAATTATATTTTCAATGCATATAATATTGCTATAAATTAATCTTAAACATGATTAGTGCACTTCACATGCATGGCACTACAAGAGCTCCGGATGCAGCATGATTGATCTTACATAAAACTACAAAATACCACAATATAAGACAGGTACTTCTTTTGCAAAATTAAGTGTAATTAATATTACCTTGGTCTATTGAAAACAATAGAAATCTGAGTAGGTACGTGTTAGTTGGAAAGATGATGTTGCAAAGATCTTAGACAAAAATGACGAATCCTAAATTAAACACAAATAATTCATTGAAGATTGATGACGGCTACGGTGTTCAAAACAAATAGTTCCAACTTCTAACGAGACTGATCGAATGAAGAGAAGAGATTCAAACAACTTTAGCATTCTATGTCTCTGCTTCTTTCCTCTGTGACGGTGGATAATTCGATGGAATCTCAAGCTAAACCTTAGCTTAATTACTGATTTGGCATTCGATAACAACGCTGACTAGTTCGGCATTTAGACCGTTCATTGTGTTTAGCACTCTGCATCTCTGTCTCTCTTCTTTATAATGGTGGACAACTCGACGACGACTTGAGCTCAGCTACCAATTAGTTTCTATTTATAGCTAGCAACTAGTCCAAAACTCTGGCACAGCAAAATGTGGCACCATGGCTAACTAGAAGTTTGGCAGTAGCACTAGTTGAAGTTAGGATTTTGGACCTTGATTGAATTCGGCAACTCTTAAAGTTGGGAACTTGGGAAATTTAGGAATAGGGATCACTAGATTAGGAAATCGGTAATTTGGAATTACCAAATCAGGGCGGTCAGGCTAGGCATGTTCAAAATGGGATGGGTAATAGGTTAAGGTGGTTGGACTGGGCGTGATAGCTAAAAAATTTCATTTGGTCCATGGACAGTCTGAGGACAATAGTGGTTCAGTTGTTTGGAATAAGGCCTGCCAAACTAAGCCAATTTTGACCCCCTTTTTTTGGGGTCTCTTCTTAGCTAGTCCGACCCACTTAAAGTCCTAAGCCCCATCCATTAAACTCAAGGACTAACGGTCTATTAAGCACTCCTAAATACAAGGAGATAAAATTTTTAAAAATTTCTTCTTTTTAACTAGGAAATTAAATTTATAGTTAATTAAAAATAAAATTACAAATTTATAAAAAAAGGTAGAAGGAGGATTTAGAATTATGATTTAAATAAATATAATTATAAATAATTAAAACCTATTGATATTTTTTAGTTTTATATTATAATGTAAAAAGATTTATTAATTATTTTAATAATACTATTAAAGAAGTTCAAAATTGAACTAAATAAAATATATGAACTTAATTTTTGAGAAGAGTTAATTTCTTAGTGCCATTTTGTTAAAACTTTATAGGTTACACGCATATTGTTTTTGTTTTATTGCATATTTTTCTTATCTTTATTTGTTTAGTATTCACTCATGTAAATTATAATTTCAACATAAATATCATTGAACTATATAAATATCCTACAAAATATTTTTATTATAAATTGTTTTAAGAGTTTAATTTTAGTTTATATCTAAAAAACATATTGATTTGTGTCTAAGGAGCATGATAGTTCATGTTTGAAAGACACGATGGTATCATCAAAAATTTGCACAAGGGTCTGAACTAGTTTAGACCGCTCCCAGTTAGGGTGGGTTAAAGGATGCACATACATTTAATTAATAAATTAATTGATAACTAATAATAATATTTTAAAACTCGAAATCGGTCAATTCAACTAGTCTAATTTGGAACACAATTCTAGTATAATTTGAGAAATGCTAGGAGCCTATACAACTAGTCTAATTGAGAATTGGATCCTAGTTAGGTTTATATGATGCTAGAAACACACTTAAGGGTTTGAACTATTTTGGACTTCTCTAAACCATTATTAAATAGGTGTCACTCAATTTAGGTGAGTATATGTTAAGTAATCCACATGCAACAATACTCCAATAAAATTGGAGAATGTAAGGTTGTGTGTTTTAAACACAAAGCCTTTGACTATAACCTTTATTGCTACCACTTTGATCAACTTTTCCTTTGGTATGTATAAGCCCTTCATCATACGTAAGACATTTTAATTTCTGATTTTCAAATATTACTTTATTTGAATTTTTGAATAATATGTACAAAATATTTAATTTTATGCAATATATCATTAAATCATTCTTATTTAGTACATGTTGATATTTATGATAACAAATTTATAATTTTCAATAAATTATAATGAAGTACAATTTTAATATCATAAACTATAATAAAATTATGTTAGATGATTGTAATTATAATAAAATTAATGCTGATTTATTGTACTTTAAAAATAAACTTGTATAAGCTAAGTAGATTTAATTTTTTATGCATATATATATATATATATATATATATATATATATATATATATATAATATTACCCAGTTTGATCACCTAATTTAATTAGTTGAACTAGTCTAACCTCAATTTGGTAATTTTCTCAATCAATTACTAACTTGAGTTTCAAAACATAAGCTAACAAATTAATTAGTAGTTGATAGTTAATGAACTAATAACTAATTGATTGAATTAGAAATATTTTATAAAATTAGTTATTAAATTAGTTAAAAAATATAAAATAATATAAAAGAAGATATTAATATAAATAAATATATGAATAAAATTAATTTATATTTATTTTAAAATTAAGTTATATTAATGCAACCAAAATATTCAAAAATAGACATATAATTACCTAAAATTTAATTAATTATATTTTATATTATTAGACATTTATTTTTATGTACTTATTTTTATTTTTATATTAAATTAATGAGCATAAATTAAATATTTATTTATAATTGGGATATAGGTTATAATTTAATTAAAAGAAAAAAATTAATGATTATAAACAATAAAATACTTTGTGAAACTTATTAAATTAGAATTTTTTAAATAAACTAACATGTTAAATATAATCTATATCCTAAACCCTAAATCCTAATTTATGACTTATTGATTAGGTCAATAAGATATAAGTTAATTTATTTGTTATATGAAATGCTTTATCCTTGTTAATCACCAACTTGTTTATATAAATTTTATCCAACAAGGTCAAGTTAAAAAGACACACGAGGACTTAGAATTAATAGATTTTGGGGTTATTTAGTATAATGATAAAATAATTAGTTATTGATAGATTTAGATGTGTAATATAATCTTATGTTTGATATAACTTTTAGTAGTAATTGATTTAGAGAGAGAACTAGTATCAAAGGCTTTTATCCTTCCCATATTTCTAAAAAAGGAAATGAGAGGAAAAAAATAGAGGAAAGAAAAAGAATAAAAAATAAGATTTTCTTTTACTTGATCGCAAGGTTAAAAAAATGGTAAAAGAAAAAAGGAATAGGAGAACAAAGAATATGGTCCACTGAAATATTTTTTAAAACATATAGAGGCAGAAAATGATTGAAAATTTGATTTGTTATAATTTTACTCTTGATTCATTAGTTCAAATCCTATTTTGAAAGGTAAAATCAGTTTAAATCTACTTTTACTCTTTGATTTGTTATAATTTTATTCTTGATTCATTAGTTTAAATCCTAATTTGAAAGATAAAATTATCATTCAATTTATTTCAATTTTTTATAATTTTTATTTAAATAATTAAAAAAATTATTTTAATCTCCTTTTCTTTTTTCTTATTTTCTTCTCATTCAAGTTGCATCCAAATCCAAGCAAAGAGTTAGTGAGAAAAAAATCATAATTAAAAATAAATTTAAAAAATGACTTATTTTTAATTGTGATATTTCCTTCATTAAAAACTCTTATACCAATTATTTATGCAAGAATATTAATCATTATTAAAATCCATGTCAAATATATAATCATTTTACATATTACCATCAATCAATAATTATTTATTTTCATAACTATACCAAAACAACCCTTTTATTCTGACCGCTCAAAAAATTGAAAGCTTCACATTTTATGCCGATACAAACCGATTTTGCACACTCTACCAATTAGAACCGTAACATTAACATTCGATCGACTATTGTTGAGTTCCGACGGTTTGCAACCGTGTAACAATATTAACTTGGAAAATCTGGCTGCGTAGAACCATCTTCCCTGAGATCCCAAACACAAATCAAGAGGAATTAACCCACATACCCCTATAGATTGCTATCCTTGCGGCATAAAATATAGAAGCCATGCCATAGCCCTGAGTCCATTCGAGCCAAAAAGAAAAAGGAAAGAGCATAAACTCAATTCAGCAATTGACTCAAATTAAGGCAATTACTTACTACCCAGAAACAGAATGAGAAAAATTAGCAAATAAACTCTTCAAATTAAAGGAAATAATCAAAACCCAAAGAAACTACTTGACATCTAGAAATAGAAAACATTGAAATTTAAAAAACCCCAATTTATTTTGAGCAATTTTAACCAATAAAAATGGGAAATCAAAGAACCCAGATGAAGAATAACATAATCTTGCACACCCCAAAAAAAATTGCTGTTGAAGAATACCATTAGGAATATCAACGAAACCAGCAGCGCTCTTGAAATAACGAGAAAAGATCAGTATGTGCAAAAGGAAAGGCAATTAATATATATATATATCTCGAAGTGCATGAACACAAATCGAATGAAAATGACACAAACAAAATCAACTTTGTTCGACAAAAAAGGTGAAGTTCTCAACTAGGGTTTGGCAAAGAAATTGGAAAGTTGAGAAATGCATAGAATAAAAGAAAGAATCATGGGTGTTCCGAAATATTTGAATTAAGAATAAAAAATAGCATCATTTTTCTTTTCACTTCTTTGATCGGTTCTCAGGGTCTTCTTAGCTAGGGTTAATGTGAGCTAACCCCGACTGAGAACTGACTCTTGCCTCATTAAAGGGAGCTCCTTCGCCCAAGCCGATGATTTAAATTAATTCTACGGATTCAATTTCGAGTTTGATTGGTCGGCTTTGGCCGCGGGATGAAAATGCCTACGTCTGACTTTGGTTGAGTGATTTAACAACTTGTTATGATTTTGATTGGTTTCAGAAATTCAGGCTTAGGAGAATAATAATTAAGTTGTTACATCATCGTAAAGCACCTTTCAGTAAAATTGCATAATGATATACATAAACGCCCCTAGAAGCGAAGGAAAACTTGGATTTTCCACCACGGTAAGCATCCGAAATAGCAGATGAGAATCAATATTAAATTATTGGCCCTTGGATTGCTTCGATGCTAAAAAATATGGTTGCTTCTATACTTTGGCTTTGGCAACGTTGACATATGAGGCAAAATTACCCGGAGGCTACAGTTAAAAAAAGAAATGATTATTTTACTATAATTAAAAAAGTATTTCACCAAACCCTTAAATTTGTTACTGTTTGACATGGTTTTCTGTAAATGTACTGTGCGTACAGTACGCACAGTACACTGCATGTGCGCAGTGCACAGTATACTGTGCGCAGTGCACTGTGCGTACAGTACTCTTACAAAAAAATATAATAATAATTTAATAAAAAATTTAATAAAAATAATTTTTTTAAATCATAAAATATATTATAATAAAAATAATTAAATCAAAAAAATATTTTTAATTAATTTTATTTCAATTTAATAAAAATAACTTTACTTTATTTTTAAATAATTTTTTTTCAAAAATTTATATAAATAATATTTTTTATACTTGTAAATAAATTTGTGTAATAAAAATATATTAATAATATATAAAATTCAATTAAAAATAAATTTACGGGTAGTGTAGTAAATATAATATTAAAAATTACTTTATAAATTTTACATAATATATATTTTAGGCAAAATATAATAAAATAAATTATAATAATTTTTTTATTAAATTTGATAAATTTTAAAATGATACAAATATACATAAAATAAAATAAATTATTTTTAATTATGCGACGAAATAAAAATTAATTATCATACTATATGAAAGAATAGATTTTTATTTCTAATTCTATCATGAACTTTTCATTTTATTCAAAATATACTAACTTTTTATTTATTTTATTTTATGTAATTTAATTTGTTTCAGTCTCAAAATTTTTTTATATTTTTTAACATATATTAACCTTTTATTTATTTTATTTTAACCCCTTTAATTAAATTTTTCACATAATTTTAATCTGTGACCCTTATATAATTTATTTTTAATTTTAACCCAATTTATATCCATTCTAATTATTTTAAGCACAAGATATTTCTCTTATACTAATTATTGAAGGTTCTTAAAAATAAATAATAATTTTATTAACTCCCATAATATTATACAATATATGTACAATATAATTAAATTAGTAAATATTATAAGATAGTTGGAATAATTAAAATTTTAAAAAGTACAAATTATTATATATTCTGTTGTCATTTTTTTATTTAAATTAAGATTTTTTATTCTATTTAATCTTGTCAAATTTGTAATTATTTTATTTAAGTCCCTTAATTAAATTATTAACGATACTAATTTAGTCTGTGGTCCTTTTTTATTTTATTTTTAAATCTTACTTATTAAAATGTAAGGGGTCTTAAATTAAAATATAAGGGATCTTAATTTGTAAAGACTTATATATATGAGGATAATATGTTGCTAAGAAAATTTTAAGTAAGAATCACAATATTATAACATGTTACTTAATTTTCATTTTATAATTTTTAGGGTTCATAAAAAGCTCATAAATTGTGATAAAAAAATTGATTAAAAATTTAAAAATAAATTGTTAAATGATATGGAGAAAAGATAACCATAAAATTTTTAATTAATTCAAAATTTCTTTGTAGATAACCATGAAATATTAAATACTAATTTCATTGTAGAAATTTTTAATTAATTCAAAATTTCTTTTTTTTCCTTTTTTTTCTCTCCTCCAGACAACAAGTTATGGTTACATTTTAATTTAATTAAATTAATAAAAAAGTCTTTCATGTATTCTAATTTTAAAAAATATATAATATATTTCCTTTAATCGATAATGAAGTCAACAGAACTTTAGTTCCTATAATATACAAGAAGAGAATAAATTTAAAAGAATGACAATAATATTATTCATTTCAATAATAAATTTTTACACATATTAAATATCATTATCTCAATAAATTAAAGGTATTAAATAAATTAACTCCAATAAATAAATTAGCTTTACTAAATATATTAAATATATTTAATCTAACAAATTAATTAACTAAATTAAATTAATTAAATAAAATAAAATAATTAAATTAAACAAACAAATTAACTAAATTAAATTAAATAAATAAATTAACTAAATTAAATCAAATAAATAAAACTAACTAAATTAAATCAAACAAGTAAATTAAAAATATTAATTCAAATAAATAAATTAAATAAATTATATCAAATAAATAAATTAAATACATTAAATCAAATTAATTAATTAATTAAATTAAATTAAATAAATAAATTAACTACATCAAATTTATAAATTAACTAAATTAAATTAAATAAAAAATTTACTACATTAAATCAGATAAATTAATCATCCCACCATTACTCAGAAAAAGACATTGTAAGTTGTCCACTTTAGTGTTTTCCCATAATTTGTTTTATGCTTTGTTTGGTTGGAGGTGAAAGTGGAAGGGGGTGAAAATAGAGAAGGTGGAAGTGGAGGGGGGAGAAAATGGAGAGGATATAAATTCACCTAAGTTGTTTGGAATAGGTGATAATAGGAGGGGTGAAAACAGGAATAAAATTAATTTTTGTTGTTTTATATTTGATAATATTAATTAATAATTAATTTTTTACTATAATTTATTTTTATTTCGATATTAAATAAAATAATTTTTTTAATATAAAAAATTTAATCGAAATACATAGTAATAAAAAATTATTAATTTTTCTAATCTTATTAATTTGATTGCTTGATTAATTAAAAAATAATTTGATTTATTATTTTTTAAATAAGGCATTTATTTGTAAAGTAAAAAAAATTTATTAAATTTAAATTTAGGAATTTTTAATATAAAATTTTAATCAAATACATAGTTATAAAAAAATTATTAATTTTTTTAATCTTGTTAATTTGATTGTCTGATTAATTAAAAATAATTTGATTTATTATTTTTTAAATAAGTTATTTATTTGTAAAGTAAAAAAAATTTATTAAATTTTAATTTAGGAATTTGATTAATTCAGAATAATTAGGTTGGTTACTTTTAATTAAGGAATAAAAAAAGAAAAAAATTTAAAATAATTTTGGAAGAAAAAAAAGGCACGAAACTGCGCCCAGCAAGCACAAAGTTTGCTCTGGCAGTTTCGTGCCCAATGGGCGCAAGGCTTAATGCGTTCCAGCCCCCGCCTCCCACCCCACGCCCCCGGTTCCAAACCAAAGCTTAATTAAAGAGCAGCCTGGCCTTGGAGAGGACGTGATCAGACTGGTCACGGCCTCCACGAGGACGTGATCAGCTCGCGTCAGTCTGATCAGTCTGATCACGGATTCTGTAAAGTCGTGATTCATTTTTTCTTAAAAAAAAAAATTTTAAGTGTTTTGGTAAAATGTTTTTACGACGCAGGGATACGGTAATTAATTTTTCTCGGGATAGTGCGTTGGTATTTTTGCCCATGATGTATTGCAGGTTGCTTCTTTGATTCCTCTTTTCCTCTTCTTTCAAAGGAAAAATCCATTCTTACAATAAATATTTTGGAAACCCTGATAAGAACAAATTTATATATATTTTAACTTTTTATAATTTTTTTTCCTGAGATTAACATTTTTATAACTTAATAATTTAGTTTTATGCAGGAAACAATTTAAACTATGGTTTTCAACCTAGGCTTCTTCTCAATAGATAACTATGTAGTAGCTTCTTTTATTATCTCTTTCTAAAAATATTTTCAATAGCACATAGTTCCTACATTTTTACATTAAATCCAAAGTCTAACATGCAAGGGCAGAGCTATGATTTGTATACAAAAATTAACTTTTAAAAACTTGATTCTACATTTAAAAAAAAAAAAAACACCATTTTGGTTTTTTCCCTCGTGGTAACAGAACAACCAAGTTGAGAAGCGACAATCATTGGGTGCCGGTTGACATCGTACAGCTGGCACGATCTTTCCCTCTCAGCAGATCAGCCGAGTTAGTTTCTTTAACATTGATTCTCTCTCTCTCTCTCTCTCTCTGTGAAGCGCGGGACTCTTCTAGCCACTAAACACACGCCACGTCATCTCACTTACTCAGCAACGCGCGCTCTTCCTT
The DNA here is from genome assembly GCA_020226215.1 of Sindora glabra. Classification (NCBI taxonomy): domain Eukaryota; kingdom Viridiplantae; phylum Streptophyta; class Magnoliopsida; order Fabales; family Fabaceae; genus Sindora; species Sindora glabra. Next base: position 37,125,647 of record CM035226.1, on the reverse strand, counting down.
CCTCTTCCTTCGAAACTGCGTTAACTTCATAACGATGCGCCCCTGACTCCCCGCTTCTCGAAAAAAAAAACGAAAATTACAAAAGGCATAAGTTTTTAAGGATTTTGGTTTCTTCAAATTCATTTAGCTCTTGCTGTTGAATTCTCAAATCTGAAATCTTCGACTTAAGTGTTACAGAAATTAATCGCCGGAAGATGTCTACCTTTGATGACCCTGAGGCGAAGAAAAACGTCAATTCCCACTCTCCGCCGGCGAATGAGATGTCAACACCGACTGCGCCACCGACCGTGGACCGCCAATCTCCAGGAACTGGTGGCGCCGTGCCCAGTATCTTGAGGCGGTGGAAGAGGGAAGATTTGTTGAAGAGAGGTTCACTGGGTTTGAGAGGAATCGCTTTGTTTTTCTCTTTGATTTCCTTCATTGTCATGGTTAGCAACAAACATGGTGATTGGAGGGAATTCGATAAATACGAAGAATACAGGTATGGAATTTAAATTATTCTGTGAGAATTTTGATTGAAGATTATTGGGTTTGGATTTAAATTTGATTTTGTTTATTGGGTTTGGATCAAAATTTGATTATGTTTTTGTGTCTGTAACTTGAATTGAAACTGGAAATTGGGATATTTCGATATTATATAGGTATCTGCTTGCTATAGCAATTCTATCAACACTGTACACCGGAGCTCAAACATTTCGTCAAGTTCAGGAACTTTCAACCGGAAAAAGCATGATTCAGCAAAGGATGGCTGCATTAATTGACTTCTTTGGTGATCAGGTCTGATATTACTTATTCTTCTTTGCCTTAGTATTTATGTTGCTCTCTTTTTATATATTAAAAAATCTTACTTTATAGACTAAACATCTTTTTGGATCCGTCTAAGGTCTGTATCAATCTTAAACGGATGTAAATTTGTTTCTCTTATACCCTCAAATGATATCAATTTCGCTTTAAAAAGATCTGTCTATGATGTTTTTATTTTAGTTAGGGCTCAAATTATACTGAAATTCTCAATATACATATATGTGTGTATAAACTGATACAATCTATATTTGTGGAGGTGAAAGGGTGTTTACTATTTGATTCTGTGATTGATGTGAGATGTTTGAGATAAAATATTGTAATCCTCTATTAGTTTTTGGTCCCTAATTGTAGAGGAGGACTCGAGTTTATCTTTTGGGGGCTAAGCTATTCGCAACTTTGAATAGATTGGATTGGAAACTGAAGACTTATCGTTGAAGTTATCTCTGGAGAGGAATGAAAATGAAAAATTTTTGCTTCAAGGAATAAATTAATGCTTTTGAAAGAAAATAGAATTCTCAACTTTCTGAAGGCTTCTAAATGAAATCATGATGAGAAGAAAAGACTTTTGGCCTTGGTTCATCCAAAAGTCAATGGGTCCTACATAGAAGTGGGACATCCAAACAATTCAGACAATCTCTATGTTGGTAGTATGGGGCCTATAGGCCTCATTTGAATAATTCAAAGATTAGCTAGAACTCTCTATTCCAGCTGAACAAATAAATAATTTAAAAAGAATATTATTGGCTTCCATGTTACATCATTTTGTAGATTATTAATTGAAATAATGATTTTCCTTTTGTCAGGGGACGATGGGATTGGGGGTGGGGAAAGGGTTCGGGGTGGAATTTGCTCCCTAAACCCACAGGGTACCGGCTACCCCACTTAGCCAGGCCTGCTCTGGTAATTGGAATAATGACCGCTGCATGCATTTTGCAACAAGCAGAACTTTTCTGACACACCTACATATATGAAAAATAGATAGAATCAATTTGACCTATTAACCATGTGTGCACGTGTGAATGGTAGAAAGAGCTAGTCGTTTTAATGTATTTTATAATTGCTTGCAATTTGAGTTGAGCTTAAATGGCGTAAGTTTTGGTTTGCAGATAATGGCATATCTCTTGATATCAGCAGCATCTTCAGCAGTTCCATTAACAAATAGAATGAGAGAAGGAGCAGATAATGTATTTACAGACACTTCATCAGCAGCCATTAGCATGGCCTTCTTTGCCTTCTTTTTTCTAGCACTCTCAGCCGCCATATCTGGTTACAAACTATCAACTCAACCTTATATCTAAATTTCCACAAAATTTTCTGTCTTATACATACTTTCATTTGTTTGTATAAAATTACATTTGTGTGTAAATTTATGTGTGGAAGTGAATTAGGCACTTCTATCCTATTCTGCGTTTATGTGGGAAATATCATTGATTTTATGTAAAGAATACCAATAATCATATTATCTTTTTCTTGGATAATGCTTAAGAACTTACTGTAAAGTAATAATTCAAAAGTTTGCACTATAATTCAAAAGTTTGTACTCTTTGCTCATTGCAGCCATTTAAGCAGTTCTATTTCTTTCTTCCTGTTCTGGTTAGGGGAATAATCGGATATGCATATTGTATAAATCTCAGATTGTATTAAAAGTAATCTATGATGAAGACAGAAGCTTATATGAATGGAAGAAAATAACTAGATCCGTACACAACACTCCCTAAGTAAATAATGGTAGCAAGACTCTTTCAAAATGGAAAAATTATTGCTTTCTGTCAAACAAATACAACGAAAGAATGAGATTGAAAGTTATAGCCTACTTTGTATCAAGTTCTAGACATTCTCAACAGATTGCTATTGAAGCTCGCACCTTTAACCTTAAAGTTCTCTAGAGCCACTTTCTATGTTTACTGAGCCAAATTCCCTTCCTTATGTTCCTATTCTGGTATAAGTAACTAATATCCTATATGCTATACAAAATTGTATCAATGGTACTGCGTCACACTGATTCCAAATTTAGAAATTCTTGGACAAGAACGACTGAAGGAAAGTATCCTCCTTCCTCTCATCCATGGAGAATTGTGCATTATTAGTATATAAGCCAGGTGATCTACCGAGAGCAGAACAGCCAAAATTTCCAGGGCTTTGCAGCATGTCTAGTGGAAGTGGTTCTTGGCTTCCTGATGTTGGCAGCCTCGTAGTGTAAAGCGAATTTGTGAAACTTGGTGAGCTAGAATAATTATTCACTGCTGAAGGCCTTATGGGCATGGATGCATTGGTGGTGATGCTGTTCAACTGATTTCTGTTCACAGTATAACCTGCGCTGCCGCGTGCTGCAGGAACATCATGGTTGTGTTTTCCTTCATAAGTAGTGATCACAGCTTTCAGATCATGTGCAGCTCGCTCAACATGCTTACGCACTGAACAACCGGGTGCAGTGCATTTGTAGTAACTCCTGCAGATGGACGAATTTGAAACAAGTTTAATGAGGACTTGTATGAATAAGAACCTTACAATTTCTCATGGTACTGTTATCTGTATATGTACTGATTTACAATGGTCCCCTCAAGAGTCAGACTATACACATGGTGCAACCTGAGTCATTCTGACAACATAGGCTCAAATTGTACCGTACCATTTGTTCAGGTTGTGAGTTGTTGTAAATCAATGGAAGTGCAAGGAGCAGTTTTTAATTTTATAGAACTTGATTCTTAAAGTATTGTTATTGGCATCAGTAACAAACCTTGGGTTTGGATTTCCTTTAACTACTTTCTGTCCATATTTCCTCCACCTATAGCCATCATCAAGTATATCAATTTCACTTGTAGTTTGAACTACTACTCTAGGTTCCCTGACAGTTCTACTCCCAGCATTGGAATATCCATCATTTTCATTATCTCCTTTCCTGTAAAATGATGAAAATCACAATTAGTTATATATATAAATCAAACAAACCGAGAAATTTCGGTGTTGAAGAACAAATCAAGCCATTAGACTGAAAATTTCTAAACTCACCATCTTTTGGCCTCAGGTCCAAACTCTTCGTCATCTCCTCCCGAATAACTAGTTTGTGACCTTTGCTCCATATCTTCCTCCCCAAAGGAAGCTGAAGAATCTTCTTGTATTGATGCTCGGTCCATTTGTGGATTCCCTAAGGTCACAACTGATTGGTCGGATATCCCTGAGTTGTTGCAAGAGGAAGAAGGCTGAATTGATTGGGAACTATTTCTTCTGGTAGATTGGGGCTTGGGATGGTTATGACTTCCCTTGTACACTATCTCAGTGATATGTCCTTCCAAAGACCTTTCAACTTTCTTCTTCATCGAGCAACTTGGATGCGTGCACTTGTAATAACTGCGCGGATTCTCACTCCCCTTCACTTGCTTCTGTCCATATTTTCTCCAGTTGTAACCATCTTCTGATCTCCTTTGCTCTCTGATGGACTGAGATGAAGTAGTGTAGTTGAAGTAACTGGAGCTGGGAGCCAGATTGCTTTGCAATCGAGAGCTGTTTGCAGCCATTTCAGAGGAGAAGATCTGACTTGATGGATATTGAGGCTTATTTTCTATCTCGTCTGATGAAAAATTATTTTGCCTTGTGGGTTCATTAAAAGTCCATGTTTCTTGCTTTAATGGTTCCCGCTGTTCAAGTAGAACAAGTATTAGATGACAAATCAAAAGAAATTAATAAATACCAAACCATTTTTTAAGCAATAAAATACACATTTCGTCTTGTAATTATGTAGTTAGTGAGTCCATAACATAAAGAAAATACATAGATAAACTTTCGAGTTTGATTCTTTCAACTTAGCATATGCGCTGCCTCAGTTTTGAACCTAGTTTTAACTTATTCAAAGGGCCCTTTTCCAAAAAAAACAGACAATCGAGAAGACCGGATCAATATGTGCATGTGCACAAGAAGACATTTAAACATAAAGGTTATACACTGGCCCCGCAAACCGATTTAGGTAAAACAAATATAAGTTTAACAATAATCACCAACAAAATATCATAAGAAACAGCAGAGAGGAAAAAAGAGGGGGTTGGTTCAGCGCCAAGTGTCCTTTACGATTAAATAAAAGACAGCCGGAGGAAGAGAATTGTTAATTGCACCCAATATTATGCATGAATTATTTGAAAAAGTCATTTAATAAGTTGAACCGCTTTAAATATTTATTTTTGGTTAGAAACTGATTCATATCATATTATCACAGTTTGAAATAAATTAGATAAACATGAGTTAACGTTAATCACCAACAAAAGCAGGTACAAAGCAGGTCAATTTGTTTAAGTCAATGCTCATGAAAGAAGAATGAAACATACCGCTTGAAATAAGCTTGAAGAAGATTGAGACAGGGATTCAGGCTTTGTATCTGTTTGAAAGGAGAAGTCAGAGTTACTTTGTTGGACTTGTTCCTCCCTTGATCTCTCTCTGCCGTTGAAGCTCTGACCACCAAAAGCCCCAGTTGTGGGAGATGAAAAAATCTAAACCAACATGCAAAATAATAACATATACCCACAATTAGTAATGATCAAAAGAATTTTTATTTTACACAGTGTAATTGCAGCGACACCGGTAATGGTCCCATGTTATCCCATTTTCTTCGACAGAACAACATGGAACAAGTAGAAGTCATGTATACACCAACAGTGCATGAAATTAAGAAATATGATAAAAACATATAATTCCAATTGTGAAAAACCAAACTACTGAAAGAGAGGGAATGAAACTTACATTTGGGGATGAAAGAAACAAAGGAGAGTTCAAGAACTCAGTTGGGCTTAAACCAGCAAAATAAGAGGAAGGAGAAAGAGGAGAAGGAGAGATGGGCAATGAAGGTGGTTGAACAGACTTGAATTTAGGAACTTCAATACCATTTCTATCATTTTTAAGTTCGGAAGTTCCCCAACTATCATCCATGTTTACGTTATGGTTGGAGAGGAGGTCAGAGAAAGATGTCATCATGAATTCAGCAGTAGTAGTTGCCGGTAATGAAGAAGAAGCAAAGCTAAGATTTTTATTCAAAATTGATACAGATGAAGAGGAAAAAGTAGAAAAGTTTTTATTTTTATTCAAATTTGGTGAAGACGATGAACCATATAAAGTGGAAAGCCAGGAGGAAGGAATTGTTGCAATTATAGTGGGTGAGTCTTTGAGAGGCTTTCGGACATGTAAGTCTTGAAGCAGTTTCTGGGAAGCTGAAGAGATGTTTGACCGTGGAAAAATCAAGCTTGGTCAAGGCTCGTGGGTTTGACTGGACTTGCTTGCTAGGTATAATTTTTTTTAAAAAAAAAAATACGTCGGCGGCTGACGAGGAGGATGTGTGTTATTGGATGACCCTGGCTGTCCCAGTCATCTGTCTGATATGAGGCGAGCTTTTGTGGGAGTTTTATTTTCGGACTGTTTAGTTGGACCGTTTTTTCAAAAACTGGGCTTTGGTTAGTTTTCAAGTTTTGGTTTTATCTTCCGCTTCCTCTATTGACATACTAACCTTATCTGTTACATATAAAAAGGAAACGCAATTAAGAATATACCATCTGAATGCTAATGGTATTATAGTAATGAATGTATGCTATTTTTTCATATGTCTTTGAAGTTGTCGGCACCAAGAAATTTTTTAATGTTGTATTTTGGATTTGAAAATTAAAATTGGTAATTCAATTATTAAGAAATTTTAATTTTATAAGTTAAAATGTTTTGTTTAGTAATAAATAAATAAAATTTATGAAACAATTATAAGTAAAGAATTCAAATTATTAAATTTAATATTTTAAATTAAGTCATTATAAATTTCACATTTACTCTTAAAAAATCATATAAACTATTGTCTCTCATATATGAGAACCGAATAAAATTATTCTTTTTCAATATAAAATTTTAAAATTTCTAATATTTATTAAATGCTTCATCCAAACACAAGGTAAAATGATAAAAATGAGCCAATATAACATGTGAATGATATATATTTGTAAATTTTAGATCATAAAATTATTTATTTAAAATGATGCTTATCACAGTATTATTAATTCGAGATTTTAAGGTATCACTAAATTTTTATTGGAATCTTGGCCAAAGGTGAATGAATGGTTACCATCACTTTGAACTCTTGGAATTATAATCCTTGACCGCTAAATGGTTGGATGACATTTGCATACCTATATAAGTCGTAGAAGCGAGGACTCGTCAACGATTGGTTCTATGGTGTAGTGGTTAGCACTCTGGACTTTGAATCCAGCGACCTGGGTTCGACTCCCGGTAGGACCTATTATTAAATATTTTGCGCCCTAAAAATTCTTGAGCAGTTTCCATTGCCCTTCGGATGAGGGTGCTGAAACCGTCAATGCTATGTAGAGCCATCAAGAGTAAAATACACCATTCATAATTGTTATTTTGTTTCAATGCGAGTAAAATCACACATTCAGCAGTGACTCATGGCCATATAATTTGAGCCAGCTCTACCTCCCAGAATCACAGGCGTCGAAATAAGTAAATTTAGACCACAACGGGAGTGAAAGCCAAACCAGCCTAACACATAAGATTGCTCAAAAGGACCAGTATTAAGACCTTTATGTCATTGTACAAATAGCATATTGACAGCTGAATCAAATACATTGTCCTGCAAGGAGTGAAACCATTAAATAAAACTCAATTTCCATTTTTCTTCCTTTGGGGATGTGGAAGGCTTATCCATCTAGCACTTCCAAAAGGGGCAATCTATGGGCAACTCTTACACTCGGGCTAAATAAAATCTTCATACTCAGGAAGGAAGAGATAAAAACATGCAGTGGAACATGCTAACTTTGTATCTCCCACAAAGCCCAATATTTGTGCCTATCTAATCTATTAAGTGAAAATTTCTAACAAGCAGGTAGCTCTGTAAGGTGTCAAACGGACTGACGTGAATGTCTGAAACATCATTCTTACAAAGTTCCCAAAAGATATTTCCATTGCTCATTTCATGCTTCAACAGACCAAAGGGGCAACGCATTTACTTGGCTTAAAAATCCTTACAAAAGCCGGCTTGCCTGCCCTTTTTGTGTCTTGCCTTTGTTCTTTGGCGGGGTGGGAAGGATAGAAGGAAATGAATGGCTTTGGATTGTCATCTGATACCTAGAAGGCCCTTTGACACTGCCTATTATTCTAAACCCTACAGTATCAACATGGAAAATTCTTGTTACAGTCTGGGGAAAACCCTATTGCGTCAGATCTTCTAACTGTAATTTCCAACACCTTGGGTCCGATTCAGCCTGCAAATGTAACAACAACAATCTCAATAAATGAGGTAATCAAATTACTGATTACTAATAACAACTTTACAGCATAAATTAAACGTGATTCTATTGAGCTTTAATCCATCCTCAAGTCGTGGCTATAATTCCTAATAGTTTGATAAATATGGACTGCAAAGCTTCTGTTGATTATAAATTCCAAAAAATTCATTTAATTGAAATATTTGAACAAATAGTATTGTACCAGATTATCGGAATGCTTTATACTGCTAGAGTAAACCAAAAGAATCGCTCTTTTTCAAAATTGTCTTTTCCAGTTTCTTCAATAAAATTTTATATTATTGCTAGCAGGTGTTTGCAATAACTTGACTCGAGACAAGAACCAGAACATCAATATACCCGAAACACTTTGTCTCGCCATTCAAACACACAGCCACGTGCTTCTATATGTTTGATAAGAGGTTCAGGTAACACTGATCTCAATGAAAGGTGCAACTTCACTTTCGTTAGCCCTCCGCATGCCAATAAGGAGGCAGCCAATCCTCTTGGTGTCAATCCCTTCAGGTGCAGAACAGTCAGGGTCTGTAGGCAACTGATGCCAGCAAGTGACAGCAGCCCCACATCTGTAGCTGAGCTATATGACAAATTTATCTGCAAAGAAAATGGCATAACATAGTGTCTCAGCAAAGCCTTCTTCAATATGTTATGCTTCTAAAAAATATGAGAATTTATAAACCTGTCTCAGCTTTTGGGAGGAATGAGCTAGTGGAATCATCCCACTATCATCAATGTTGTTGCACTTCTTTATGTCTAAACAGCTTAGTTCCTTGCATTTCATTGCAATAGCTGCAAGCCCTACAGATGTGACAAGAGGACATCCACGAATTTCAAGTGTTTTCAACTTTGGGCATTTTGACAAATAGATTAAAGATCCATCAGTGATGTCAGTACAGTAAGATGCATTAACTATCTCAAGGCCAGGGCAACCACAGGCAATTGTTGAAATGCCTGAATCTGTTATTCCTGTAGACCTAAAACAAGGAGTATAATCTCTGGTCAGGTTAACAATCTTTATGCTGTTTACAGAAAAAACAAGATCATTTGTGTTGTATTCACATATCATTCATTAAGGATGGAATAAGCCAAGTGGCTCCAAAAGATCTAGGAAATATACTAAATGAACTATGCTGTAGACTGATATTACAGTTGTTTATCAAAAAGACAAACCCAGATTTCACCCAACCCAGACTCTTAACTTTAATTTACCGCTATATGTATTACGTACTCTTAAAGTTAATATTATACGTTAATCTGTTAATCCCAAGAAGACATCACAGCTTTTATTATTATTATTATTATTTCAACTTCTAAAATTGGTCAGATTACATACTAGTTTCAGCAAAAGAACTGCGTTTGATTATGAAATCAAATAACAGGTTATATAGTTTTATACATGTTAAATATAGTTGGTAGAAATAAGTCAACATTTGGTTCATGGACTTGTATGACCCATGTACAAGTCAAGCATGAATCTTCGTATAAGGCTTGAAATTGGGTTCAGCCCCCGGACAAATTCCATTTACCATGGCTAGAATGTATAACTAATAGCAAAGATTGTAATATATCAAAATTGTTAAATAAACCAAATAATACATGGTTTCATCTTATGGCCGAAGAAAAGAAAAGCAAAAGGCAAAAGCTCGTAACATGAAAATCAAACCTGTAGAGATCTAGCTCCCTTAGCTTTGAGCAGCAAATACCAACAGAGGCAAGTCCACTGTCAGTTATGTTCAGGCAGATTCCTAGCTTTAAACTGGTGAGCCTAGAACATCGTGAAATGGATTTAAGACCTGCAATAAGAGAAGATAAGTATAGTAGCTGATAAGGTAATTCTGTTCGTAATTCCAAAGAAACAGAGCTAGTGTGAAACCTTCATCATCAATTTCATTATCTGTTAGGTCAAGCTCCTCAAGTGAAAGGCATCGCTGTCCAATCAAGACAAATGCTTCTCTTGGAACTCGAGTACACGACTCCATCTTCAAGGAAGTGAGATTAATGCATGAGTTCGCAATGCCAGCAATAGAAACTTCAGTTATCTTGCGGCAGCATGTGATGTCAAGCTTCCTCAAGTCTTTATGTCTTGACACAAGGAACGACAGAGCCTCATTTGTCACACCGTCACATTTACTTAAACTCAGCTCCCTCAGAGACAAGGATGAGTTTCCAATGGCCTTTAATCCATCAGAAGTAACCAGGCACCCATCCAAGATGATTGATTGCAACGCGGGAAGTTTATTCAAACCATCAGCAAGGGCAACAGTTACCTGTATCTTCAACTTTAAACAATCAGCCATAGCTGATACACTAGAAAATTTTTAAAAAAATAAAAAAAATGAAATCAGAAAGAAAGAGGAGACTTACGGGAGCACCATCTGCCAAAATAAGTTGCTCTAAACATCCAGAACTGCTAGTTAGTGCAGACAAACCAATGTGACTTATGTTTTGACAACTTGAGACATCAAGTTTCTGTGGAAGGAAACGTTGAAAAACTTGTCAGATAACTTAATGCAATAAACAGAAAAAAAGCTGCAATCAGAAAGCCAAAGACCTGCAAATACCTTGAGTGTCTTGCAGCCATGTTTGAAGATATCAAGGCTGTCATGATCAATGCCAAAGCATCCCTCCACTACCAAATCTTCAAGATATTGCAATTTAAAGATCGACGACAGACACTTCTCTGTGATCTGCAGAACACAAAAAGGAGAGGAAACCAGTTATCTCAACTAGATCACTGAGAAGACATAGTCTTCTTTCAGTACTTCTCTTTGTTTTCCTTTTGGCTTTTTCGTTTAGCCCAGAGAGCATATAATCGTGAAAACCAAAAGAGGAAAAAGAAAGTGGAGAAGAAGAAGAAAGCTTACAGGCAAGTAAGAAAGATCCAAACTTCGTATTTCCTTACACTTGACAGCAATCAAGTCCACCCCTAAATCTCCCACACCCACACACCACTTCAAGCTAATCAACCTCAACTTCCTGCATCCAACCGCAATGCACCCAATTCCCATATCCGTAATTTGCTTGCACCTTGCCAACCACAGCTTCTGCAAATTCTTCGCCTGAGCCACCGCAGCCGCAGCCGCATCCTTCAGCTCCGTCGCATTGGACAAGTCCAACTCCATCAAATTCTTACAATTTAAAGCCAAACTCAGCAACCCATTACCTGAGAAGAACTTGGACCGCGAGAGATCAATCCTGAGAAGCGTATTTCTGTAAGAATTCGCCACCAAATTCAGCGAAATATCAGTGATTCGAGGGCACAGAGAAAGATCAAGGTGAACAACATATGGATATCGGTTCACGATGGCAGGAAGATGTTCACAGCGAAGAGGCTTTAAGGTTTTGCGGTGTTTCGCTTCGATTGCATGGAATGATTTGCAGACTAAGGAAAATGCTTTGTTGTCCAATGGATTAGGAACGAGGAAGTCAAGGATGATGAAAACGAGTTCTTCAGAGAGAAAATCAAAGGGATTGTGGGTTTCGATGGATTTTTGCTTCTTCATGGCTACAATAAAGATCACTGTAAATGTACCAGCTTTTGTTTGTTTCTGCGAAGATCTGTGAGTTGGGTCTGCGGAGGAAGACGGATTAGATGTTGAATTAAGATGAGTCTACTTTCTGCTTCTTCGTTATGCACATGCGTGATTGTGAACTTGCGGAGCAAAATACATCAGATATGTCCTTCTGGATTTAGCATGTTTAGAGCAGAAGACAGCGTGGGAGAGGAAGGAGAATATGGAAGAACTGAAAAGACGAAAATGCCCTTACTTGTCTTCTAGTTCACGTGGATGTCGTTGATTTCATTGTCAGCTGAAAAGACAAAAACATCCCTGTCGTGGTCCCAAATGGGCTTTTTCTTTTCTTTTTTACCCTGAAAATTTTCCCACCCTACAGAACAAAATAAAAGTTCCAGTTATTGTGGAAAAGAAGTTTAAATTTGATCACAGTAAAATCTTTTTATATTGTTAACGAGTAAAAACTTAATATTTTATTAAAAAAATATTAATTAAAAATTTTGATAATAAAAAATTTTAATAATTTTTTAATAATATAATAACATATGATAGTATAAAATTTATATTAATAATAGATTTAAATTAAATCTTATAAATAATAAAGATTTAAATTTGATATGCTATTAATATAAATTAATTTTATATTATTATTTATTTATATACTATTATATTAATATAAAATTATTAAAAAAATTACTATTATAAAAAAAATTAATTACTTTTAATTTTTTGATAATGCTTTTTTATTCATTATTAATATAAAATATTTTATATTATTAATAAAATAAACTTAAATTCTAATAATTATATTATTTGTATGATATAATATCATTGAGTGACTTATACAAAAATTATTTTTATTTAAAATATAATTAATTAATTGGTTTATGCATAATATTTTTGGGCACGCACAGAACTAGTTTAAGAAAAACAAAGGCTTAATACAGGAGCAGCTTAAAAAAAAAAGACTTAATTACAAATAGTATCACAAAACAAAATTTGTTCGGACTTATAAGAGCATTTTGATTTGATTAAGAAAAAATGCAAGGGCTTTTCTGGTCATTTACTGGTGGCAACATCTTCGTACGGAAAAGGACCGAAAGGACAGAGTACCAAACGGTGGAGAGTAAGAGGGTATTTGAGTCATTGCGAGAGCGCCTAAATTCCCAACTAATGCAGTTGAGATGTGGTGGAGGGGTATGTGAGGAAGGACAAATTCAAGTGCGGGCGGTACGGGTGGGGCCGACTGACAACAGAAACAGACAAAGCAAAAGAAAAAACAGCAGTTTGTTTAATTTGGAGTGAAAATAGGAAATGTATAAAATAATAGAAAGGGCCCAGAAGGTACCGTACTTATAGGTGGCCTTGCATAGTACCAACCTTACTCAGATAAGAGCGGTTAGTGAGAGAAAAGGCTTATGAGAGAGAGAATGAGAGACAGCCCAAATTCCACAGCCTGATTTGAAATTTGAGGGAGAGTGACTGATGTATCCTATTTTTTATTGTGCTTTTTTTTTATAATATATTAATATAATATATATCTTATAAATACAAAAATTTTTAAAATAAATAAAATTTTTATTTATATTTGAAATTATTATTAAAATAAATTAATTTATACTATTATTTATTTATATATTATTATATTTATTAAAAACTATTAAAATTCCTTTATTATAAAATTTTAATTATTATTATTTTTATAATATATTTTTTGATAATTAATAAATTTTAAACTCATAAAACATTTGTTTTAAATTTCATTTTTCACGAATAATTTTTAGAATAAAATATTACAAAATTGACGTTACTAAAGTAACACAATAGTTCATGATTCGTGGTATTATGAACAAACCGATAATTTTTTTTAATTATTCTCATTGCTTTTAATATGTAAAAAAATTCTCAAATACTATAATTGTAATATATATTACAAATTAAAAAATAATTCTTCCATACTATGACTATAGCATATATTTTTAAACTTACCTAATAAACAAAGGTTAACTACTCCGTTTAGTAATTTTTAATATCTTAGAAATTAAAAAATTATATTTTTAATGTAAATTTCAAAAAATGAATAATTAAAAATAAAATTAATAATTACATTTTGTTTAAATGCATGTGTTAAAATTAAAGCATTTGAGGATTTCTTAAACAAATTTACATTCAAAATTATAAGAGAATATAGATGATTATATGCCATTTAAATAAAATAAAAACGGGGGACGAGTACGAGGACTCCGATATTAACATGAATAAGGATGAGTATTGAAAATTATGAGACAAGAAAAGGTAAATTTTTTTGGAATGAAAACCAATACAAAAATTTTAGTTGAGTTATTAAATAAATTGGTATGATTTGTATACGAACCGGCCTCATAGATAAAAAGTATTGACTTTCTAAATAGATGTGAACCAACAAATCAAGTACAACATTTTCTTTTTTTATTTTAAAAAATAATTTTAAATATTTTAAAATAAGTTTAATTTTAAAATAATAATTATAAATTCAAAATCACATATTTAATATATTTTGAATTCATAAAAATAATTTAAAATTAAATAAATTATGATAAAATAAATTAATTTTAAAATATTAATTTATATTCAAAATCATTAACTTATAAATAATCTATTTAGGTCAAGTTAACTTGAACAATAAAAAATTAACTTTTAAAATAAGTATTGGATTAGTTAGATGAACATTTATTTATTTAGTGTATTAGTTTAATTTACAAGTAAAAATTAAAAAAAAAATGAACCCATCTATAAATCACTTAGTTCAATTTACTTAAAATGTGGATATGGTCTATTGAATCATTTTAAATCTGTATTTAAATAGATTTATTTTTTACAAATCCTAATTTATATTTATTTTTTACAAATTTACTAATTCATCCGCAAATTTAAATCTGTTTCAATGGCTATAAATCTTAATCCCTTACTCATATTTTCTCTATTATCATTCTTACTTTGGATTAATGTTTTGAAAAAGAACGATGTTATAGTATGTTTGTGGATTATGAGAACAAATAGGAGAAAGATAACAGAGGATAGCATGGGATGCACGAAGGGAGAAAGATAAGCGATTAAGAGAACACTCTGCTTCTTCATGTTTGAATGTTGGAAGATCTTTCGAATATGAGAAACATAAAATAATAAATAATAAAAAGTGTTAAAAGACTTTAAAAAATTAATCATAAATATTTAATTTCTTCTCCTTTTAAATTAAAACTTCTATTTTTTTAAATAAGGAAAAAATATGACATAATATTTCCTTTTTATTTCATTCTACTTTATATATACAAGTTTTATATCAATTAGGAGGTTCATTTGATTACTGATCTATCCTCCTCTGTGTTAACATAACGTTAATGTATATACAAATAACCGCAAATCCATACTCCCTTAAGTGCACGTATCATTAGTGTGTATATAAATAATTGCAAATCAAATACGATTTTAAAGCTTTATTTCAATGCCTCTCTAAATAGGATTGTTAAACAGGTTGGTGGCTTGGCAGACCTATTTGTAACCAATTCATAGGTTTCTTACAAGCTGAGCTTATCAAAAATTAATTTGTAAAAATACGGTTCTAAATGAGTTCGGCTTGTGTAGATTGAATTCATGCAAGCTGTAAACTAGCTTTCGAGTCAAACTCATTTATAAGTCAAAGCGTACGAATTTTATAAATCAAATTAACTTTTCATAAGCCCACTTAAATACAAGTTTTAATGTATCAGGAATAAATAGGTTCAGTCCGTGTGAACCTTAAGACGATTTGTCAAGCTCACATCGTTAAACATCCTTATCTTCAAATTAGAAAAAAGAATAATTATTTTATTCAAATCATTTATAATTTTTTTAGTTTGGATTTGAAAAGTAAACCTTAAAGACACCTTTCAAAAGGGTAACTATTTAGCAAAATTGATGGCAAATTATATCATTAATGTGTAATCAAGATTGCATACATTTAATATCCTTCCTCATAATTTGATATATACACTAGAGATGTACATGGATCGGGTCGGACGGGTTTTGGGCCGGGTCAAGCGGGCAAAACAATAAAAAAATTGTGGCTCGAGCCCGATTGTATTTAAAAAAATTTGGTCCAGCCCGACCCGATTATTAATAGGTATGACCCAAATCCTAGCCCGATTATTTTAATTTTTTTTATTTTTAAGTTAAAAAATTATTTTTAATATAAAAAATACAAATGTAAAGAGATAATATAATACTTAAATATATAAAATATTTAATTATATCAAATTTAATTTTTTTATATTAAAAATAATAAAATATAATTATTTTTTTAATATATAATTATATTATAAAAAATTAATATAATTAGGTCGGGTCGGGTCGGGTCGGGTCGGGCTTTTTTATTATAGCCTGAGTCCGGCCCGATTATTATCAGACCATATAAAAAAAGCCCAACGAGCCTATCGAACTAAAAAAATGAGCACAAACTCTATATTTTTTCAGGCCGACCCTAACGGGTCGGGCAGGTCGCCCAGTTTATATACATCTCTAATATATACTATTGGTTGTTGTGTTGATATATCATTAACTTGTATCACTTATATATATATATTAAAAGGTCTAAAATTCATAAATTTTGTAAAATAAAACCAGAAAATCATAGTTAAAGAAGGGATCCAATTCTTCAAACTGACAATCAATGAGAGCGAATTAAAAATTTTCATCTTGCCATGCCAAAAACAAATTACGTGATTCACTTCTACAAAATGTATTTAACCATTAGCATCATATGACTGATCAGTTTTTCGTATTAGTGATTGTTAATTTCGAGCTCCATTGAATATTAATCATAAAAAAAAATTAAAATTGTCATGTAGATTTTTTTTGTAAAAATATTAATTTAAAAAATATTTAAATGATTTATAATATCATAATTATTGAAATTTTATTTCTTGTTGAATTGATTGCCACGTTGGATCAAAGCATATCTTTCCTTGCTGGTTCTTACGTTTTTCTTGTAATAATACTTCATTTGTCTCTAGTTTCATAACTATTATTTTATAACAAGTTGAAAATCTTCATCTTCAAATTTGAACAATAATTTAGAGGTTATAATGAAAATGAACAATCAATTTTCATAGTAAAATTTTAACTTATGAAATTAATGATACACTTAAATTTGTTAGATGTTGGGAGGGAGAACTTTTAATTAATTTGACCCTTTAAATAATTAATTTATTTAGTTTCATGCTTACTTTGAAAAAAAATTAGGTTATAAATCTCAAAGTAAGAAAATATGCAACTTAATAGAATATATAATATTTTGGAAAAGAGGATAGAGAACCATTGCAAAATTACATTA